>CM059838.1:19923121-21123121 GCA_030444775.1 Atalantia buxifolia
TATCCTCTTGGGATAAGCTCACTGAAAATCAAGAATAAGCACAAGGACAGAAGGTATTAGACTATATAAGACACTAATAAAGATTATTAATGTCAAGAAAAGAGCATTTGGTCTAGTGGTATGATTCACGATTTGGGTGCGACAGGTCCTGAGTTCTTTTCCTGGAATGCCCCATTCTTTTATTGTTTTAGTCTTTGATTCCACATGCAATAAAAAGATAAATTCAAAACAATAAAGTACGAAACTTTTTTATTATTATTATTTTTTCCCCTGGTGGCTTTTAGTTTATCCATAAAGCCAATAACATCCCACCCTCCAGGAATGTAATAAAATGACAGCATCAAAAGCCACAGAAGAACATTTAGTGTTAGCACAACAAGAAAAGTTATTCAATATAATTTCACCATAATGATATTGATCAGTTGGGCATTTGGTCTAGTGGTATGATTCTCGCTTTGGGTGCGAGAGGTCCCGAGTTCGATTCTCGGAATGCCCCCCCTTTTTTTTGGCTGCTGACATTACAGTTTAGAATATTCAACAAGCAAGTTAGCTATCAAGACACCTTCAGAAATTTAAAGAAAATATATGCACATTACAATTTAAAATTTTCAACTATCAAGCAATCCATTAGGCTTTCAGAAAATTAAGGAAAAGATATGCACAAGCTTATGAATCTTATCAGCAGTAAATAATTGTCTTTTAATTGATCAATCTCTTAATTTTGGGATTTCATCACATCGGTTAATTAATGGAAGCTTTGACGCAAATTTAGGCACATGCTGCAACAAGCCATACTAAATAGGTAAATTCCCGAGAGACCACCACCCAGTATGCAGGAAACTTTTTAGAACATGACATCATGAATTGCATCACAAGCGACAAATCAGAAAAGAGTAATGATATAGCCACAAACTCTTGTACAAACTTATTTTGTACAAACTGATATGACATGATAAAATTAGTTGAATTAAAAATCTTTTGACCCACATGATTTATTTTTATTATTTTATATTTTCACTCAACCAATGATTTAATGCCACATCAGTTTGTACAAGATAAGTTTGTACAAGAGTTTGTGGTTGTATCATCAATCATCAAAAAATGTCAATCATCTAGGCATAAATTAAATAAAAGTAACTGCAACTAGAGGGAAAAGTGGGTTAATAGAAATTTACCTGATCAAGTATCAACAATTGGGCATTTGGTCTAGTGGTATGATTCTCGCTTAGGGTGCGAGAGGTCCCGAGTTCAATTCTCGGAATGCCCCTTCTCTTTTGGTTTCCTACAATACAGTTTAAAATACTAGCTTGCATAAACATTTAAGTTCCTTTTAGTATAGGCTAACTTTTGTAGCACTGCAATCTGGCCCACATTCAAATCTAAAAAATTTCAACGAGTCCAGAGGTACTAATTTTCTGACAATATTCTTAACCCATAAATTGCAAAAGATGAATACACAGTATCCATTGGTTTCAAAAGTTAAAATCTCATCCGCAACCTCATAGGCAAGAGAGACCACAGATGTCTTAACTTGGCAAGAGCACAAACTTGTGCCAATACAAGAGAAAAGGAGCACAATTCCACTATCTTATGAAGTACAAGTATATTTTGAGACCAAATCCAAAGACTCAATCCAGAATAATCAATAAAAGATCTGAATTGCCAATGTTTCTTACCCTCAGTAGGCGAATTTAGGCCAATAGAAGATCTAGCAGAATACTTGTACTGTCCACTCCTAAAAAGGTTCTTTCATCCTTTAAAACATGGCTCTGTGCATCAGCTTTCTGCATAAACATCCAGTAGGCTCACCCACACGCATTCTGTTAACAGTAGTCTAAATTCTTTTAACACTATATCAACTCTGCCATTTATGTGTCGGATAAAATAATACTACACTTCCCAAGTAGTATCCCAATATTTGAATCCTATGTACTGAGGTGACAGTCATCTACTGTACTGTCAATTTCAAAAATTGTCAAATTACGTATCAATCCCTCTCGCCATCCAATGGATAAATGTCACCACGCATGAGATAGACAAGGTTGGGATACAACTTGAGAAGTATAGTATTATTTTATCATGACTTTTTCATTTAAACCTATTATTCACATTTACAGCAGAGATCGGAGACCAGAAAATGTTAATCCTCTAACACAAGTTCAAATGAGAGAACTATAAACATGGTATACATAAAAACTTAAGTATGACAAGTATCAACAATCGAGCATCTGGTCTATGACATGATTCTCACTTCAGGTGAAAGAGATCCCAAGTTTGATATATTGAAATGCCCCTTATCTTTTAGGGTTCAAATTATATAACTGTGCTATTTGGCCTAAACTCAACTAAGCAATTACGATATAGAACTTCAATGAACCCAAACATTAAAAGGGATAAGAAAACGACAATTACATCAGAAGCCCAAAAACTAGAAAATGTTGATCCCCTTGAGATAACTTTAAAAATCAAATAAGATAAGTACTAATAAGTGGCACATTCGGTCTAGTGTTATGATTCTTGATTTGGATGTGAGAGGTACCAAGTTCAATTCTTGAAATGGCCATGAGTTTTGGCTCTTGACATTACAGTTTAAAATATTTAACTACATATAACTTTGTGTTTGTTAGATAACTGTAGGTACTGATGTGCAGCCTATCCCAAAGTCAATGCTATAAAATTTGAGTGAATCCAGTAAGCTGGTTGACAACAACTTTACATGCAGCAGTCCAAATATTCTAATACCAGAACAACTCCTAATTTTGGGATTAGCAAAGATAAGCAGGAGCTTATAAATCATGTGAGCAGTAACTAATTTGTTTTTTTATTGATCCGTCTCCTAACTTTGGGAGTTCATCACATCAGTTACGTAACAGCAACTCTGCCACAGGTACAGACTGCAGCAAGCAAGTTATACCAAATAAGATAAATTTGAAGGTGAGTACCATCCTATGCAGGAAACCTTTTATTTGAAGTAGGCTCACTGAGAATCAAGAAAAAGAAAAACAGTAGAATAAAATGTATTACCAGCCAATAAACATGGTAAGCATCCGTATCAGGACATGGTCTGGTGGTAGGATACTCACTTTGGGGTCAAGGGGTCCCAACCATTTGAACTATGGAATTTAAGTATCTGTCAACCAGACAGTACTTATTTTCTATAAATTGAAAGTTTGTGTGTGTTGTGGTGGGGGGTGTGGGGTTGTTGTGGGGGGGTGTTTCTCTAAGTGAGTGTGTGTCCGCGTGTGCAAGCAAACCATATTTTGATATATATATATATATAATTGTTACATTACTATATGAAGCATACATCACTAAATAATTCATCGTAGCAAAACCTTAGCGTGCACTGCAAAGTGCTTTCGACAAAGCACTTTCAAGTAAAATCAGTTTCTGTTAAACCACCTGTAACGGCTCCAGGCAAAGCACCAATCACATGCTTTTTCAAAATAAGAACTTTGATTTTTTTTTTTTTAAATTTTAGAGGGCGGACTTAAAGAATAACTTGTTCAGAAACAATATAACATAAATACATAATAAGCAGCAAAAATAACGTATTAAATATAACAGTTAGAAGTAAACAACAATGAAACTTTTTATTTAAAAAAAAAAAAGTAGCAAATATGAACTAATTCGGATCAAACACTTGAGACAGTAATGCTAACGAAAGTTAAAAAATGAAACTTTTCTGGATGCTGTAAAAGTAGCTACTGACCTGAGTTGAGACTCTGTTTGGCAGGCGGGAAAATATAGGAAAAGAAAAGAAAATAATGAGCTAAAAACACTGAAGCTTTGGATTCTTTTTTCTTCATTAATTTTCCTTCTTTTTCTCGAAAACCAAACGGACCAAAAGAGTAGTCTCGTCTCGTGGTTTACGAAGACTCGAGTCTAGAACAGTCGAGAGTAAGAAGACCGACAAGGTGGCTAAGGCTTCCACCTTTTATGTGGCGATATTTAGCGAGCGTGGCACTTCCTCGTATACCATAATTTCTTTCTTTTTGATTGTTAGGAGGCCCCTAAGTTTTTATGCAATTGAACGGGAGTACAAACATTTAGACATACATTCCTTTTCGATTCTACTTTAGTATATTCTCTTTTGCTCCAATCATTTTTAATGGATGACAACACCACTATATATAATTATATGCTTGTATGTGTAATCTATGTGCGTGTATATATATATATATATATATATATGGGGATGGATCAACAATCCCCTAAAAATATTCTTAATTTTACACTAATTAATATTCATTAGATTTGAATTGAATCAATAGATGTAATTAATTCAAATTAAATCTTCAAGATCTTTTAATATTTTCTCTCACCATGTGGTCCTCACCTAAAATTTTTCACTCTTTTATTTTTTCCCTTCCTTCACGTGATGTGCTCTCTCTCTCTCTCTCTACCCTCTCTTCTCTTCTCTTGTTCTTTTTAACCTATGACTTTTCGTTTGCTTTTTTCTTTCTTCCTCAATCATAAAAATTCTTAACTCTCTCCAGTAAAAATTCTTTACTCTCTCCAACTTTTAACTCCACAACTCTTCATGAAGATGCCTGAAAATAATGAATATTTGGTAAAAGAGTGGTTATCCCCCAACGCCCAACGAAGCAAAACAAATTTAAAAATTGAAAACTTGTGTACAGGTTTATGAAAAGTAAAGAAAAATCTTTTATTGAAGGTAAAAAAAAAATCAATCAAGGATTTGAAGATACAGCACTTTGCACGGTGTAGTCTCAACTGCAAAATTATTCCTTGAACAAACTATGAATGGTGCCTTCTTCAGTCAAGAGGACGAAAAGCAATAAATTGACAAGTTCCTATCATGTGCTTACAATTGACAAAATTTTGTTCTTGATATTTTGGTGGAAAAAAATTTTAAGCTTTGGATGTTGGGGAGAAGATATGAGAGAGAGAAAAAAAACATTGTCATTTAATTTATTAAATTCTTACCGTTGATATGTTTTAAATCTAAAGACTTAAAATTAGTGTAAAATTAAGTGTAATTTTAGAGGACTCTTGATACGCCCCCTATATATATATATACATAATTATTCCATTAACTAAATTTAAATTTAATACAATTACATTGCTAAATCAATCACTAACTAATTTACATAACAATTACTTAATCAATCACCGTAAATTTTTTTTTTGGGGGAAGGGCGGGGCTTTAAAAGTAATACATCTGCACGCGATTGCACTTTCTTTCTTTTTCTTTCTGAGGGAAAGGATTAAATGTGACTTAGAATCTAAATGTAAAGTTACAGGATCATTTTTATGATACATTGTAAGTAATACAACAAATATGCGTAATAGAATTCAATATAACTACTATTTGCATAATAATTTTTCAAAATAAATACACTCAGTATCATACTATCATAAAATTATTTGTTTGTTGTATGACATAATACTCTCTCCGGCCTTTGGTAAAGACATCCAAATGAGTTTATAGAATACAAAAAAAAGGGCGGCAAATTTGCCCAAAAAAAAAAAAAGAAGCTTTTTTTTCCTTCTTTGAATGACCAAATGATAAGCTTTCAAACCACTATTTTATTAAAAAACCACAGCAAATACAGTACATGTTTACAACACCAGGCACACCAATATAGATCTATACAAGAAAGTATGATCGCTCGGTATCTCAACAATTAATACATGGGTGTTCCCAGATTCCTGATGAAAAACTAAACAAGATATGATTTACCATAAAAAGCCAAGTCGAAATAAAAAACTATGGTCACACATCGACTGACCCGAGCATACTAACAGTACAGGTCACTCAAATCATCCTGAATCAGTTGTTGAAAACAGGCTCCCATGTAGTTCAAAACTAGAGGAAGAAACTCAACTCTTTGATTTTGAATGCTTTACTAGCCAATCAATAACCGTGTCAATGTTGGTAGAGTTTTTGCATGAAATCATGTAGCAACAAACTTCTCTATCGGTAATGGACTTCAGCCCCCTGCACAAAGGACAAAATTCTCAACACCACACAAAATTCATCAAGAAGATACAAAAAGCAGTCAAAAAACTGAATCAAAAACATGCAGATAGACTTATGTTCTTTTCACTAGTCCATGATTTGCCTGACTGCATGTCTTCTGTTGATTTTGAGGCTAATCCATGTTAGGCACAAAATTAAGTGTTCTCCACTTACATTTGAAGTGAAGCAGTTTTATGCAAACAGGATGTTTATTATGAAGCACCATCTGTGATCTTGGTCCATGTATTAGATATGAAGAAAAAATAATTTTTACGAGCAACACTGAAGACAGTTTCTGATTTACAGGCTCTCCACTTACATTTGTTCCATCAGATTCTCTTTAGACAAGGCTTCTGGTTTATCAATCTTGTTTCCCAGTACCAGCAATGGGATACCATTCAGCGAGGGTTTACTTAACAAGTCATGGAGTTCACTTCTTGACACAGGCAAGTTATCATAATCAGCAGCATCAACAACGTAACTGCAAAATGCAAAATCAACATTCAAAAGAACCAAGCGGTAAGACCAAAACCACAGACAGAAGTTATAAAACAATCACTCAAACAGAGCTCTACCCTCTTAATACTTGAAAAAGGTATTGATAGCAATCACTCAAACAGCAATTACTCACTCGATTCCAAGCCAAAAGAGGAGGAAGTGAATTATATGGAAGGAGGCACCAAACTAGTGTCTAGAATCTATACAAACTGAAATTTCCTTGGTGATAGTTACAAATTGAAAGCACCAAATTGAATTGTAGATTCTATCAAAAGATTGATGAGAAGGCAGCTAAAGATGATCACATGTAAGAATGCAATGTTGTGTAGAAATTTACCACAAGGGGAAGAAAAGAATTAGCAAATGGAGATGAGAAGAAAAACAAGAACGAACAGGAAATGGTTAATCTTAGGAAACAAATTCGTAGAATTCAAAATAAAAGAATAACAGAAAGAGACCTTCCCGTACTCTGTTTCTATTTTTATTAAAGGCTTAAAAAAGGGTCTAGCAAGCAGGTTTGTGGTGAGTCAACTGTTGCTTGTGCTAGCAAGAAGCAAAAAATGATATTATTCATCCTTCATACTTTCTCTCTATCTCATTCCCGGTAGGTGTTCAAATTATGGTGGAAGAAAATCTTTTGTGAGTTAACAATAGAAATCAAAGGAAATTGCTTAAAGAAACATACCCGAAAGACTACTAGACACATATATATTGGAACAGAAATAAAATTCTTCCAGCATGCAAATGACATTGATTAAAAGAGTGCAGGGAATCCTTAGTATACATAGTAAGGCCACCCTATAAATTGTGAAAGACCTCGACCTGATGGAAAAACTTATATCTTAAAGAAATGATGGTCAATGAGTGCTTAAGTTTTAAGACATACACAATAGCCGAAACTGCACGACAGTATCTCTCCCACATACTGCGAAACCGTGGTTGGCCACCAAGATCCCACAGCTTTATTGTGACATTCCCCTTAGTCACTTTCCTCATATTAAATCCTACCTGTAGACAACAGAGATGTGTACATGAAATTCTCCACAGAAATAGACAGACTACAATCGCAACTTATCAAAAAGTACAAATGAGTTGTTGGCAGAGTGAATTCTCTGGTAAAATAAGAGGCAGAAGACAGTCTGCAGAAGTCAACTCACTGTTGGGATCATATCTTCACTATATCCACCAGTCTTCGGGTATGAACCAGAAACAAAAAATTGAGCCATCAGCATAATAACCGAAAGAGACAGGAGAAAAACACATAAGAAAGCATAAACACTTCACAAGAATATTTACTCACTGCGATAACATTCACAAGGGATGTCTTGCCTGCATTCTGAAGCCCTATCAAAGATAGCTCCATTTCTTGTTTAAAGAAGAGACTACAATATGAAAAGTTGAATGAATAGTAATGAAAAAGCGTAAGCCAGCCGACTCAAAGTAGCAAAAATATCCACAACTGTGAGAATCAATGCAAGAATTTTAAAGCATACAAAAGATGGAAGCTTATGCAATATGCCATTAGCACATTGACAGAATATTATGCAAGACCAAAGCAAACAACAATAAATTTGATAAATTATTTAATATTCTCCATAGACACTTCAAAATCCATACAAAAGATAGAAGCTGCCACCAAGAAACAATAAGGTATATGTTTGCACAGAAGATGTTACTCAAAGACATCATTCTATAGATGCTAGATTTGCAAAGTTGGCATTAAAATTGGCATTTTAATTTGCAAAATCGGTGCACGGTTTCATTTACACAGGCCAAAACAATTGCATTTAACTAGCTGATCGCTGCCAGAATTCTATCATCCTTAAAACAGAACTAGAACACAAAAAATAAACACATTTTAAAAGATAATTCATCAACAATTGACACGTCACATATAAATGATCTAAAAAGCATACAAAATAACTTCATTTTCTCAATCTTCAATTTGAAATTCAACAAAACCAAACAGTCATATTAAGGGTAATAAATCTAATAATATTTTATAAGCTTAAATTTTTACAATCCAACGATTCGAAATCTCAAAATTAAATCAACTATAACATTCCACCTTACCTTTTGAAAAAGTAAAAATTAAAAAAAAAAAATCATTTTCTCAGCATCCAAACAGAGAGCTCACCTTCGAAGCCAGTTGAGAAAAGCTTCCCATAATCCCATCTTTTATTGGACAAAACAAGGAACTAGGGTTTCGCCTCTGAAGTATAAAAGCTGGGAAAAAGCGAAAAAACTTTTCTTGCTTCTTTTCTTTTCTCCTACAATTCCCTCGCTGTTTAAATCCAGAAATTAAATGATAAGATTTTTTATATTAAAAAGAAAATTACGGTAGCAAATTTTAACAAAAGACAAATAAAGAATGTTTTCTTTTCTACGCATCCACGCGCTTTGCTTGGCGCGTTATGAATAGGGAACGAATGGTGTTCAGGTTTTTAAACAGCGTGGATCGTTACTTTGAGAGGCTAAATCACGCGCGAAAAGTAAAGCCGGGTTTAAACGTTGTCGTTTTCTGGCAGTCCAGCTTATCAGTTCGCCGGTTGCAATCTCCCGGTTGTGGATTAGTGGGCTTGCTTGACCGACGTGTGGGCTAGTGATTGGTTTGGTATTGACTTCAATTATATATTTGCTTTTACTAATATTATTTTGATATGGGAGGTGATATGGGCTACTGTTTTTAGATTATAATATTAATGGAAGAAATCATATAATATTGGTTTAAAAGGATGAGGTGGAAAGTTAGAAGTAATAATTAAATGTTTCAACCATGATTGATTTCTTTATTCTCTTTTTCTTTATAGATATATGGACGCGTCTATTTTACAACAGTAACATCATGTCGTTATTTTTGTCTTTTTTATATAAAATATTATTAAGATCTTTTTTACTTATTCTTATTTAAAATTTACTTCATAAATATTAAGTTTATTTCTCCCAAACTCGTAAATCCTTCAACAGTTGATTAATGGCAAATCAGCTTACTCGGTGGCTGTGGTTGGTCGGAAAAGATAGAGGAAATTATGGAGAACAAACTCCAAGTGGTGGCGTCACCGGAAACTGACAAAATTACGGTGAATTGAAGCCGTGATTCTTCGGCTTTTCACGACTTAGATCGACGGTTTTCCGATCACTTTCTGACGATAAGGATGGCATGAAGATGACCGGCATCGCATGAGTTTTTGATCGGTACCAACCTTAGCTGTGGAGTGGCCGGAAACGGAAAATAAATCCGGGTCGGGTTCGCGGGTTCAGGTCGACCTAGTTTCTTTTGCCAAAAGGACTGCATGGAGATGACCAGCATCGCACGAGCTTCCGATCGGTACCAACCTTAGCCGGTAGAGTGGTTGAAAATGAAAACGGAATGTAGATCGAGTTCGCGGTTATTGGAGAAAGAGAAGGGGTATTTTGATACATGTACAATATAGAATAAAAATTTATAACTAATAAATACTGTAAGGGTACTAATTAAAAATTTTATATGAATTCAGTATAAATTAATTTAATATTTATGAGAAAAATATAAATAAAAATGAGTTAAGGGGGTTGAGTGAAAATTGTCAAGACTGTGGTACAATTATCACAGTGGTAACGTAGGCGGATCCTAAATATAATTTTGGTGTGACTCTCATCCATTATTAGAGAGATACCTCAATTTTCACTGTATTTTGGAGAAATATGTTTAATCCTATTCACATTTATGAGTGGGCATCATCATTTTTTTGAAGTAATGAGTGGGGATCATTGCGTGCTCCATGATAGAATCCGAATTGGTACCATATTAAAGGTACTAACCCACCACCAACACCTTGGATTCTTATATAATTATAGGCATTTAGTTTTGTAATTTTAATAGAATGTGAATATCTAGTACAACAATAACTAAGCTTGTATCTAAAATAAAAAGGAATCTTCATGTATCTAGAGTGGATTTAAGAGCCACCCGTAATTCAAAATAAAAGAGACTTATAGAAAATAGAAAGATTATACATATAAGTGGAGTTTAATATGTTCTGTAGCAGCAGCGAAGTTATGAGTTGGCTAACCCGGGCTTGCTTTTTGAAAAAAAAAATTATAATTTATGAATTTATCTTTAATAATATTTATAAAACAATAAAAATAAAAAAAAATTTAATAGCCCACTCCAAAATACTTCGCCACTGTTCTGTAGTTACGTGAATGGAGTTTGAATTCTAATTTTTTGTATCACTACAACAAAATATTTTCAATTAAATCTTTATTGTAGGCATAAATTATTTGCCGGATGTGTTAATTTGTTCAAGCCTTAATCATATTTTTCACTTAATTATGTCTTGGAGACTACACAAAATGCGCAGATGATTCGGGGGTGAAAAAAAAAAAAATCCCCCGAGTGTACGGAAAAAGTACATGCAATCTGCAGCTTCGATGGAGGGACCCTCTCTGGATCATCGTTCATCAACGACATGAAAGGAAACATCCTCGAAGGTATCACAAAAATATTACATGTCTAGCGAAACTCCAAGCATGCTGCTTCTAACTAGCTAGCAAGCTTTCAGTGTTACACTTTCTTGTTTCACAAGTCATGCAAAGCATAAATAAGTACACTGAGTTTGCAAAAATATAACACCACCTTCTAATTTTCTGCTACATTTTCAACGTTCAGGAGCTGCATGCGCTTTGCGCTTCCTACTTTCCTTGGTTCATTTTTTTGTGTCGCTTAAATTTGGTGGGTACTGCATTTTCTTTGGCAACAGAATTGGAAATGGCTATTTTTCTGGAGATTTTCAATGGGCTGCGTCTCTGCGTTTCTACTCTCTGGGATCTGCAGGAAATTCGGTATGCTACAGTTTTCGACGACGTAAGTTACATTGCTACGACCATTATCATGACGGCTGTTTCATGTGTTGCCTCAATAAGACGTCGAGGATTAAATGTTTAAAGTCACTAGTTTTTCCGATGTAACCATAAGAAAAATCTCTTGTACTATTTTTACATGAGCATTATTGAGCAATATGGTTAGCTTTTGTTGCACGTTAGCAGTTAGCCCCACATGCTTGCTATGCAAGGCACAAAGTTTCTTTATCCAATACACCAAATTAATTAATTTAAAGGCAGAATGGTAAACAACTAGTTTATTTGCTTTAGATTCCGCCGTAAGAAGATTTCTATTTGTGCTCAGAGATCATGATAACTTAGTCAACAATTTGAACATTCATTGTCCTTTGCGGTCGATGTTTTGTGACCTTAAAACTGATAGAGGTTAAAGAGCGGGTCACCGGGTGTTTAACGGTCAAGTTGTAATCACCATGAAACAATGAAAACTCAAAGAATCCTTTCATATCCGTTGTAGCTTCGAGAGCTCTGGATTTCCATTCAGCGAACAATTTGTCCACAACATCTCCGGCTGGAGTATTTTTGAAGTCTTTATCAGCTAGAGGCATTACTTTGAAACCAGCAATTGCTGGTCCTGAAAAAGAAATAATCCCTTTAACTGCAGGATGAGCATAAGCCTCCCTTAGTATCTCCTCCAAGTATTGTGACTGCCAAGGTGGGCCAAAAAAAAAAAAAATTGCGTCAGCTAAGTATTGATTTCATTTCACAGCAACTATAAATTAAAGGCTGTAACACAACAAACGCAAACGAGCTGTTACTTTACCTGATTAGGGCCAATGTCCACATCAACTTCTGTAAGCCATATGGGCAATCCTGTTGATCCTAGAATGTCCAAAACAGATCTCATGTAAGCAATGTCTGGCTGATCAGAACTAAAATGGCCTTGCAGTCCAATTCCTAGTGACATGCCTGCATTTCCCGGATATGATAGGATCTCATCAATTTTCTTCTTGTAGTTGACGGCATTTGATTCCTTATCCACGGCAAGTTCAATTGTGTTATACTCATTCAAGAACATGATCGTGTTTGGGTCAAGCTGGTGAGCTATCCTATAAAACTCTGCAGAAGCATTTTCACCGAGATTATCCTCAAAGAATCTGAAGTGCAAATTCTCATTCACTACATCCCAAGCAATTAGCTTCCCCGCGTATCTTGAAGTCACTGAATTGATTCTCTTCGCAGCAGCTTCTCGCAACTCTTCAGGAGAAAGTTTATTAACCCAGCTGGGCTGCTGCTTGGGATTGTCCCAGAAAATGTTGTGGCCTCTTACAGAAATGCCATTTTTTCTGCAAAATTGTAACATGGCATCCGCAATTGTATAATTTTCTTCCCCTTGTATTTTCTCTGTGCTATACCATTTCATTTCGTTTGTGAAGGTGGTATACTTGAATCTTGAAGCAAACCAGTTCTGGTATTCTGTGCTTGTTAGGATATAATGATTCATACCGCATCCAAACGGGAAGTCTGACTTGATTTGCGTGACAGAAACCACGGCACCTTCTAATGCAGTTTTATTTGCAGAAGTTAACTGAAACCTCACCTTGCGCTTGCGCTCCTGAATAAGATGATGTACTATGGTTACCATTAAATGGAAAATTCAACCTTCTTCTTTATCATTCATCTAGGAGCTAGACAAATTATATGATGCGCGTGCGTGTCATATTACCTTGTTGATGCTTTTGTCTTGGTGGGACTTCCATTGCTCCTTGGTAAATGGCTGCAACGAAACGCTATCAGCCCATATTTCCACTTCTGCATTCTTGCTCTGCATTTAAGAAAATAAATCTGTAAGGTTTGAAGAGAAAATCATATCAAAAGAAAGAAGGAATACTTTTGAACAAGCCTTAATTAACCTCAAAAAGAATCTCCACAAGGCTTGTGAAGTTGGCTGCAAGGCCGCCTTTAAGCAAAGACCAGCAGCCATGCTTAGCTAAAACTTTGCCGCCATGTATCAGTTTCCCATCAGATGTTCTAAATACAGCAGCAACAGTGTGACTTCCGCGGCTGACTTGAATCCAAGCTGAAATTTGATCCATGAAATATCATAAAGAAATAAAAATAGAGTAATTTGCAAATATCAAATGAGAAAGAGCTACCACTCACCAGAAAAACTATAGAGCTTTCCTTTTTCTAGTTGAACCTTCTGAGAGAAACCGTCCAGGGGATTTGTTCTACGATGTGCTACGATATACTTGTTACCCTCTTCTGATGTTGCTTCTCTGATTGCTCCTTGTCCAAACGCAGTCCATCCTTCAATGCCACGATTGAATTCTGGATTAACTATTAGTCCTCCTCCGTAATGAGCCCTCCGGGGCTCAGCCAAGCACTGGTGGATAGTTCTTTTCCACATTACAACTCTTATGTACATAATATATAACACAACAAGTGTACCATGGAAATGGACAGAGAGAAATTAAACAGAGCATATTGGATATGTAATTTCTTCTTGCCTTTGTTGTTGCAGAATAGTCATACAACGAACCGCAAATCCCATTTCCTGCAACAGATCATAAACATGTAATTAAATGAATACAAGAAACAGCACCAATGTTGATTAGAATTTTCAAAGTCAATAATTTTTTCTGGAACATACTAATACAAATGTCATGTTAGCGAGTACTTTTTGTGTACCTGGATACAGCAAAATGCAAAAGAGCATTAAGATGCACATTTGATCAGCAATGATCGTCATCTTTTCACTTCACTGTCAAAAGCTTTGCCTGAAATTAGACGGTACACCAACTGGGAAATTTGTGTTCATATACGAACTAATAAAAAGATTAATATATAATAAATATAACATGAAATATAAAAGTAAGTAAGTAACAAGCTTTTAGCTCTCAAAACAAGGCAATAAAACAATATAATTAAAAACAGTGAAAAAGAATATGAGTGTTAACATAGACATGTGAACTTTCAGAGAATTAATGCAGGACCAGTTTCAGAATCAATCACAGGTTTGAATTTTTTTTCTTTTTTCGTTCCCGTGAAGCATTTTTGGAACAATACGAAAGTGTGCAAGTGCTCACTTGGCCAAGATAAATAAATTAATTAATTAATTAAAAGAGAAATTGGCAATATGTAGATTAGATTGATTTGTTGCTAGCGGTGTCTCTGGATTCAGAAATTGCCCATATTGGAGTTTGTTTGAGTTACAATAATTAGAAATATATACAACGTTATGAGTTTCCTTTTAGAATAGAACTACATCAACACTCAACATATGGATTAGGGGGTGTTTGGTACCCCTCATTAGATGGGATTGCATTGCATTAGCAATGCAGCCCCATATTTGGGGTACCAAATGGCTACATTAGGGTACATCATTGGGCGCATTAGTTAAACCCGACTATAATGCGTCCAGTTAACGCATTAGCTTTAGCTTCCTCTTTTTTTTTCTTCTTTTTTTTTTTTACTTTGTAATGATAATAAATTAATATAATTTTTAATTTAATATTATATTATATAATATTATTTTTACATTATAATTTTAATATAAATTAATAAATTTATTATTTAATAATATTATATTATATTTTAATTTTTATTATAGTAAATGTACAACTAAATAATGTATTATTTAATTATATTATATTAATTAATATGTAAAATTATATTAATTAATATATATAATTGATTAATTTTTAATAATTTATTATAACTAATAATAAATACCTAAATAATATAATATAATATTACATTATTTAATTATATTACAATAATTAAACTAGTTATTTTTAAATAATTTAATATAACTAATAATAAATATTTAAATATTAATAAATTTGAATAATATTAATTAATAATAATATAAAATATTAATATAATAAAATATATAATTTAAATTAATTAAAAAATTAATACAGTACAGTGTAGAGCCAAATATTGTACAACATTATTATAATACAGTGTTAATACAATACAACATAATACAATACACCAACATTAAAATAATGCAATACAATATAATACAATACAATGTGCCAAAACGCACCCTTAGGGGTATGTTAAATGAAGATATGTCGATACTTATATCGATATGGCTTTTCTGTCGGGACTATAATATGATGTTTTAAAGCAAAAGATTAAACCTACAAGCTCAATTTTAATTGGATGGATAAAAATCTCAATAATCAAGCAAATTAATTCAGATGTGGTAGAGATTGTAATCGTTGGACACACTCAGGCCATATGTCCGTGCACTTTAAAATATTGTAGATTTAATGTTAGACCTCATTCACTAGCTCTATCAATCATAGTCAAATAATATGCTATAGTATCAAATCTACATTGTGTAAATATTTGCACAGAGTAAAAAAAAAAAAAGAAATTGCTCAAGAAACATATATCGACACTGATTTGCAAATCCCACTAACCATTGTTGAGACAAACTATATATATAGATAAACAAATAAGTGAAGGTTATCACACACTTTCCTAAACTCACCTCACACAAAGATATAATGAAATTTTCCGTGACCTTATCTTCCAAAATTTGTTTGGTGGGGATTTGATCACTAAACAAATTTTGCGTATATATATATATATATAGAGTAAGTATATTGGCCGGGTATCACATGCGTTATGGAAGGTAAAAGAATAGACGTCTTTATTTGCATATCACGCATGTCATATGACCTAAGTCTTTTAAAAATGATCTGAAACACAACTGTATCAGGAACATAACGTCTAAAACAACATACATGATACACGAGAAACAACATATCAGCTTAATTTTGCAGCTCCCATGATTGAATATATACGTGTCACTTTAGAGAATTAATGACTACTAGATAACTGGTATAACTTTCCTTACTCTCTGTTGACTATCCCAGATTTTCTAATACCCCGATTACGAGAACTTGGAGAATAATCAGTAGTGGCTGGGCATGTAACAAGATATTCGAGGGTTTCAATGTAAAATTTGGGAGCATTTTACCAGATAATTTGGTGTTGTTGCTGCTACCTACAATCATGAAAAGTCCATAATATCATTCTTGTGCCGGCGCATTTAGCAGAGAATATAGGTGAATAAATAGGAAGAGAGTGTTTTGAACTAGGTAAGTAATTAATAGAGACTGCTAGCTAATAACACCAAGAGATTATGAATAAATATTTATCTATCCATATGCGATGTCCAAAAAAGAAGGAAAAAAAAAAAAAAGAGCCTTGATTCATGCATAACAAATAGCAATATTAATCATTTGATGAATCCGTTGATGATTAACGAGAATTTTTGCTGGGTAGAAATCATTTAAAAAGAAAAAAAAAACGCTATGCATAAGGTAAAGATTGAGTGAAGAATAAATGCTTACTTGCGTGGGTGGAGTTGATTGTTTATTAATTCTTTTTTCGTATGGGAGAAAATAAGAACATGCAGGGCTGATGCCTCGTGATGGATATTGAGATAGCCGGAAATGGTGAGTATTTATAGGAATGTAGACTGAATAGTGGGGTTATAAAGATATGGGAATAGATTAATGCTACCTGTTTTTGATTAATGTTCAATTCTCTGTCTTGCCAATTGGAGCTCAACACCACATAATGCCAGACAGGAGCTTATTGAGCACAAAATATGTACTATTAAAGTTCAGATCGCTATTGTTTGGTTAGCAGGATCCACTTCCTTTTACTTCTCCAAAACAAAAATTATGCACTCAACATTCTATTTGTTAAAATATTAAATATCCGTTCCAGGAATTTCGTTTTAAGAAAAATTTGTTTGAGAAATCAAAGTTGTGTTTTTTGTTTTTGTTTTTTTTGTTTTTCGTTTTTTGTCTGTCTATTGAAGATTTATTTAAGCACTAACTCTAATTTTAGCATAGTTTATTGTTTCACCTTGCTGTAATATGTATATTTATATAATTTTATATATGCAATCTAGCCCTAATCTGATTAATCAAATTTGGTAGCTCAAGTCGAGTTGTTTTATTTTCGAGCTCTTACTTTCACAATAAGAGACCGACCAACTGAATTGTCCTTATGGATGTTTGTGCTTATTTTTTTCTTTTGTATTTTATGGTACCAGAACATATGTGCTACCAAAGGTGTCTCTCTTAAAGTGTCACTTGACACACAATTTGCCTCTTAAAGTGTCACTTGACACACAATTTGCTAGACATGGATTAAGCATGTGTAGGTTGCATGGGCAAGGATATGATGATGCTAGTAACATGCAAGGCAAACTTAATGGTTTGAAAACACTCATTTTGAAAGAGTTAAACAGTTGTTTTAATGAGGTCAACACTAAATTACTTCTTTGCTTGACTTGTTTATATACAAAAGATTCATTTGCAGCTTTCAATGAAGAAAAGTTATTGCGCCTTGCTCAACTTTATCCAAAAGATTTTTCTCTAATTGATCTCATGGCACTAGATACTCAACTTGATGTATACATAATGGATATGCAGTCTAATGTTGAGTTTTCAAGATAAAATGGGATTTGTGATTTTGCACAAAAAATGGTTGAGACTAACAAGTACAAGGTATTTTCATTGGTCTACTTATTAATCACATTAGCATTGCTTTTACCAGTTACCACTGCCACTATTGAAAGAGTTTTTTCAACTATGAATTATACAAAGAATTGACTACAAAGTCGAATAGGAGATGAATGGTTGAATGACAACTTGATTGTGTACATTGAAAAATATGTATTTGATTGTATTGATAATGAAACAATTTTACAATATTTTCAACACATGAAATCCCATCAAGAAATTCTCAATTAGAACAATTGTAATAAAAAAATTTATTATTAATTTATATTATAGTTGCGATTTTATGTATTGTAATATAAAATTTAAAAATTATATTACATTTTAAATGTGCTCAATTAAATTGTTAACTACGTCCCTGAGAACTATAATAGACATAAATCTTGTACAGATGAGGAGGCCAACGTAAATGCAGGGGGGCGAGCGGCCAACCAAGCCTACACATAGTTCTGCCCCTGGTTATTATGATAACTAGAAGAAAAAAGAAATTAAGCGCCATTTGGGACGGCTTGGATAGTTTTTTGAGGAGTTATAACTAAATTCCTAATATTGCGAAGCTGATGGAATGATTTGCATGCTTATTTATTTATTTTTGTCTTCTGAATGATAGAGTATTAATTAATAATTACTATTTTATTTCCCTTTGTCTGAGTGCAAATATCCTGCAAAATCCGTTCGTCGCAAAGCAGTTCGGTAGTGAGTTACAGCTCGCAAATCCCATCAAATAAAAGATCTAATAATTGATGGAGAATAATATATATATAAAACATCCATTTTATGGAAGACCAATTCAATTGCGAATCTTGTGGGCATGCATGCATTCTTGTCATCATCAAATCAATGAAATCTCATCTCAGGCCACTAGCTACCCTGAAAGTGGACCAAATGCTAAATCCCAATGGTGTGTCAAAATTGAATTGGCTTCTCAGTCTGTTTTTAAGTTGATCAATAATTTACAAATATAACAATATAATGAGCTACTTCTCTCCTCATTAATTAAATAACTCATTATTAAATAATTTGGTTGACACCCTCTTTCTTATTACACAATGGGTTTCACACTTGGTCCACTAATATGAGGTAGTGGTCTGAGTTTGATATAATGGCACGAACTGAAAATTAATTTTATTAAATTATACAGTTTAACGATGTGTGCGCATTAAGAAAAATGAAAACATCCATTCGTCATGCATGATTAGTCATTAAATCAAGAATACAAATTGATGTGATGACATTAAACCATTGTTAGATTATAAAGCAAAATGTGTTTTGCATTTCTCAAAAGTGCCTTAGGGCAAGTTCGGTATGTCAGGCTGGATTGGACATAATTGAATTAGATTAAATTGGATATGATAGGATTGGATTAAATTATATTTAGTATTGTCTTGTTTTTAATGTAGCATATTATTTAATTAAGAAGGCAATTAATACACTAATACTAATTTGTTAATTATAAGATTTTTAAAATTATTTTATCTAAAATGATAAATTAATAAATAAAAAATTTTATTTAAATTTTATGTATTACATGTCATTTATAAATCTATCGCATAGATGACATGAAGTTTAAGTATTCAGAATATAAGTGAAATTCATATTTTTATTTTGGATTTAGAATCTGTATGATATCTCATTCATATGGATGGCATATCGTTCAATTTGAAAATAGAGTATGACATGTTTCATTATTTAAAAGATTATTTACGGCAAAGGGAAAGCTGGAGAGTGGAGAGACATTAATTGCAATAATTGATATTGATTTTGGTAATCTCTTCTGCTTACTTTCTTATATAAAGATTATCTACCCCCTTATAATTTTATTTAAAATTAATAAACAAACCTAAATTAAAAGAATTTAGGCCCAAGGCACTATGCAGAGACTTTGAGAAGCATTGATGTTGTTTGAGAAGCATTTGTAGGAGGCACCATAAAGCTTTGAGCCATGGAGAAGATGGTATTAGTGGCCTGTCGATTGATCTTCACTTCGTAGTCTCCATGGAAAAGCGTGGTGTCAAAAAAACCATCAGCATCTGTCTTCCCTTCCAACCTCTTAGAGCCCCATTCATGCAAGAGCTTGTCTACAACATCCCCAGTTGCCAAATTCTTGAAATTGTTGTCAGTTAAACACATCCTGTAACACCCACTTGGTTTCCATGCTGCCCAAATTACAATTCCTTGAACCTTTGGGTGAGCATGTGCCTCTCTTAAAATCTGTTCCAAGTACCGTGCCTGCTCACGTAACCCACAGAAAAATAAGCATACGGTTATGAATATTATGATATCACTAACTTTATATAGTTCATATATTTAATATATAGATATGATGTAGGCAGCATAGGGATAGAATAAAATAGATTTTCTATTTGTCTTATTTAGCTTTCCTCTAGTTAAGATCTATTTTTTGTCCAGAAAATTTGATGTTACTTTCTTGTGACATTTATGTTTTCTCTGGATTCAACACAAACGTTTAGAACTGATGTCTAGTATTAACTCCACGCTGCATCAAGAACTCAAATTGAATTTCATCCAGACCATTTATGAAAACCGTAGAATAACCAAATTAGATAAATTACCTGATTAGGGCTGCTTTGGACATCAACTTCTGTAAGCCATATTGGTAATCCTGTGGCACCAAGAGTGTCTATAGAAGCTCTCATGTAGGGGATATTTGGAGTACTGAAGTGTGACTCTAGTCCAATGCCAATCCGCAGATTTTGGTTACTGGGAAATTGGCTGATTTGCCTCAGCTTTTGTAAGTACATAGCTGGTGTTGCCTTCCCATCTCGACTGTCTTCAATAGTATTGTAATCATTCATAAACAATGTGGTAGCTCCATCTAAACTATGAGCTCTGCTGAAGAAAACACCCGAAGCATTTTGCCCTAGCTTGCTTTCGAAGAAAGAAAAGTGCAGATTCTCATTAACAACATCCCAAGCAATAACTTGGCCCTTGTATCTTGACGTAATGGAATTGATTCTCTTATCAGCAGCCTTAGAAAGATCACTCGGAGAGAGTGAATTGACCCATCCGGGTTGATAGCGCGGATCGTCCCAAAAGATATTGTGGCCTCGGACTGCTATGTTGTGGTTCTTGGCAAATTGAAGCATGGCATCAGCGGTTGAGTAGTCTTCTCGGCCAGGGGAACCTTCAGTGCTGTACCATTTCATTTCATCTTCAAAGGTAGTGACTTTAAACCTTGATGTGAACCAATTTTGGTAGGCTGTGTTGGTGAGGATGTTTTTGTTTATTGCACAACCAAATGGGAATCGTAGTTGCTTCTGTTCAATGGAGATATTCGCGTTCTGAAGAGGGTTTCCTTGTTTATCAACTGCTTGGATTCTCACATTTGTTTTGTGATTCTGCTGGGATTAGTGATTTGTTTGATTATAAACTGATTGTTGCATGGATATTAACTTTGTCATAGAAGAGTAATTTGTTCAAGGGTACCTTCTCAATGCTTTGATGTTGCTGTGACCTCCACTCTTCTTGAGTGAATGGTTGTAAAGAAATACTATCGACCCAAATATCAACTGAGCTGTTCTTGCTCTGAAACGATTGGTATAGACGTACAGTTATTGAAATAAACCAAACTTAACTGCTTTCTTTACATGATAAACTCTACAAGAAAAGCATTTTTCTTCAAAAGCATTATCTCTAAACTGTAATCCAAAAAAATAGAAGAAATTACACATGCATATTAGAGCTACAAACTCTTGTACAAATTTATTTTGTACAAACTGATGTGACATTAATTCATTGGTTGAATGAAAATATAAAATAATAAAAATAAATAATGTGGGTTAAGAGATATTTAATTCAACCAATGAATTAATGTCATATCAGTTTATACAAAATAAGTTTGTACAGGAGTTTGTAACTATATCATTACTCATATGGTAAATGAAAATGTGAAAATAAGCACTTCTGAAAAGACTCTTTAAATTAAATATATATATATATATATATATATATATATATATATTATTTTAATCAAAATTTTCTCCTACCAAAATAATAGCAATTATAACACTTTTCTCTCTTTAAGAATGAAAGAGAATGATAATAAGAGTCTATTAATTTTTTTTCTACTTATGTGGTTCTTCAAATAAAAAGTAAAATTTTATTTGGAAAGGCTTTTAGTAATGCTCTTATATATGTAATTGGATATATTCATAGTTTATATTTTAAGTGATGCACTAATCACTAATTGACGATCATTTATTTATCCATGGTTAATAGTGTTACTACTATTGCGATAATTATAAATGAGTGATAAATCAGATACCAAGTTAGTCCATTAATTATGTATCCCGACTATGCAAGGATGTGTGTGGTATTGCTCCTACCTCGAAATAGAGCTCAGCTAAGCCTGATGCATCTGGTGAGAGACCGCCCTTAAGCATGGACCAGCATTTCGACTCGGCAACAACTGCAGCAGCATGCTTAAACCCAGTAATTGTTTTGAAAACGGCAGTTACTGGAGCGGTCCCCTCACTCACTTGAATCCACGCTGCAGTAACACAAAAGCAAATTACTTATCATAATAGAAAGATTACAAAATTAATTGCTTTACTTTAATTTAATCAAGAATCTCGCAAATGGAGTGAAATTACCAGAGAGAGTGTAGAATTTGTTCTTTTTCAAGTAAACTTTCTGTGAGATGCCGTCGTATGGCTGGCTTCTGCCATGAGCCACCAAGAATTTGTTGCCTCCTGATTCTCTTTGTTCTATTTTTGCATTTCCAAATGCAGACCATCCTTTCAAGCCATGACTTAGCTCTGGGTTTTTTATGATTCCTCCACCGTATTGAGGTTTGTGAGGCTTTTCCAAACACTGAATCGGTGAAGAGATCAAAATAAAACATGTAAGCAAAAGATATTTTCTGATTCATGATTATACTCCTGGATGCATCTCAGTTGAAACCCGTATATTTTCGGAACTTTGGCAAGGCCGGAGCCCTTCTGGTGAATTCAGCAATTGCTAACAACCGTGTAAAATTCACATTTTATAGAATGTAGCAATGGTTGTTCGAATAGGATGATGATTATTAGGAATTTGATATGTACTTAAAAAATTAATTAATGTTTGACAATGAAGGATAAAGATGATTTGATGGGGAAAAAGCTTGCCTCGATGCTGGCTGTGTAATCATAGGATAAAGCAGCAGCTTCAAATCCTGGAAAGCAACGGCAGAGTTGAAAATTAAATCAATCAGAATCTTTTTTTTTTTTAAAGAACATATTTTATATAAATAATAAATATTAATGAACGACTTGCCATTCACATTTATTAAAAAGGAGCGTCAAGTCGTTTATACTTTAGGAAGCGTGGTTTAAGTGTTTCAATTGTGTGACAACTGACAATCACAATGACAAGACTGCATACAGTTTTTTATTCTTATATGGTTAAAGACAAGTAGACAACCCAGATATGCACGTAATTGAAAGAAAAAGAAATGATAAATGTTTTTTGAAAAAATACTTTTAATTCGAAAATAGCCATAATTGACTTGGTGAATTATTCAGAGAATAGCTACTTTCGACAACTCATTAACATTTAATTAATATGGCTATTTTACGATGTTTAAATACATTAAACCTTAATGCAACCTATTATAAGGACCAAAAATATCGGCTACCCAATTGAAACAAAAAACACTGTAAAATAGAACTGCTCTTGGAAACATAACATATTCATGCCTTTATTTTTCTGCTAGCGATTGCAGAAAAACTGCAGTAGGAAAAGGCAATATCGCTAAAAAATGTTAACAATTGAATCAAGGATATGTAATACTAATTCATCAACCTTGACTTATATATTTACGATTATAAATAAGAATCCTAACGCTCAGAAGATAAACTGTAGTATAAAATCTGATCATACAAGATAATGTGACGTGTTATATCACTTTCACAGGTCTCACATTTTTTTTTTTAATAGAAACAGAACAAATATAATCGGATTGAGTTTTTCAATCCAGTTATGAAGAAGACAATGGAAAAGTTAAAATTTATCAGAAACGAACCTGCACAAAGGAGAGTACACAGCAGAAGCTGAAGCAGAATTGGATTATTTTTCTCTCTGAATGTCATTGGACAATGTTCAGTACATTACAACAATAATGCACGAATAAGCCCGGAACAAGAATCAACGAGAACAAAATAAAGAGAGAGAAGGGGAAAAAAAATTGATCAAGAAACTGTGGGTGCTGGGTAGGGAAGATTGAAGAACACCAGTATATATAATAGGAATGATACGTGTATAAATAAAGGAAAAAAATTGAAAAATAGTATCTTAAATATTAAATAATAGCAGATTTTCATGCCATTAATAGTTTATACGAAAATGGTAATAATAAAAATCATTTATTAAGATAGATAGTTTTGGTGAAGAAAATATATTATATATGGTATCATTGTTAGCTTATATAACTGTTGTATTCTATATATAGTTATCGCTGTTAGGATACTACTTCCTTTTGCTTTTAATGAATTAATGAGTAGAAACTATACTTGACCGATATTTTTATATCATTTTTTTCTACTATCCGCGTCCTTTTTTTTCTTTTTTCATGTGGATAAATTTTTAAACGATTTTATTTAATGAAATCAGATTTTAATATTATTAAATCGCGCGATTTTGTAGTGTATTAAAAAATAATTCTATTAAGCAGTACGGTTTAACAGCGTGTTAGCATTAAAAAAATGAGAGTACCCACATTTGAGAATAATTAATCTCTATACTCTTCAAATTTGGCAGCAATTTCTTAAGTTAAGATCTCGCAAATTATTTTCTTTCTTCACCTGAATATTTTAGCACGTTATATTGTTTTTTCTTAGTCATACTACAACATAGCAGGATCTATCATATAACACTCCCCCTTCTGGTTACAAGTTCCAAATTTTGTATTACGGATTTTGAATTTTTTTCATATGTCAATTGATAAATTAAATTCTAATGGGACTATCCTTAGATATAAAAAAATTTATATTTCAATAGATGTAACAATTGGTGTGTGTAATCTAATTGGTGGGTGTAATTTAATGATAAACGATAATTAACTCATTAATAATGAAAAAAAGCAATTATCTCATTAATAATGAAAAAAAATCAACTTTTACTGATACACCATGATGATTGACCGCTGTCACATAAGTTGGGAAGAAATACTTGTTTTCCAACTTTGTATGTGCAGAATTATTAAAATGGAAAATGTTACTAAGATTAAGGGTGCACTTGTGATTGAGGTTTGGCAGCTATAGGTTTAAAACTACAGCGTTAAAGTGTTTGGTAAACACTAGTAGCTGTAGTTTAGAAGGTATGTTAATATGATTTTTCACTTGTATAATAGCTGTTAAAATTATTATTTAAAATTTATATTTACTATATATTATTAATTTTTATTTTATAGTCACAGTTTTTTTTCTACAGCAGCTGTAGCTCAATCCCAAACGCACCCTAAGGATAAAATGTTATTATTTGAAACGCACCCTAAGGATAAAGTATTATTATTCGAAATGAACAATTTCATATTATGGACTTTCGATTTTTTGCATATATATAATGGTGTTGCAATGTTAATATATATCATCATGTTAAAAATATTCATGAAGAAATTAATTAGTGGTCCAACATTTTTAGTATTTTTATATTAAAGTTATAAATTGCATCATAAGTCAAAATTAAATACCCATATTATTCATAAAGTCCAAATTCGGAGAATGTCACAGCTGCAACGTGAATACGTTATTTCCCATTTATTTTAATAAGTCGAGTACAAAATTCTCTCTAATTTCTTTTGGAAATTGAAAAGAACTTTTTAGCTAACAATTGATAATGCTTGATGCCTAATTAATTGTTGATTTAGTCACATTTGAAAATTTTACGTAACAAATATTGTTGGTACAAAAGAGTCTATATGAATTAAGGGCACAAAACAAAATACGCGAGCTCAGCTCCAATTTGTCTTTCACTTCTATATAATTGCAAGAACTTCGCGGGTAACGTGCACACAATGTTATCTTCCAAGAGAAGTTTTCAATATACTGCTTCTACGCTTGTGGAAAGCACCTAAGTGAAGCAAATTAAGGGGATATAAATATTTCCCGATTATTATTTATATATGAGAAACAAAAATCTTGGGAGGGGATCTAATCTATAATCATTTCTTCCACAAAATATGTATAATGATAGATATATCTTCTCAAAAGTAGAAGCAAATATATTTTCCCATGAGTAAAGAGAGAGGCCTCATTTCTAATGGATGCAATTTTCAAACTATACTTGAGAGGCTTCTTGAATGTACTACTATAACTGTGTGAATTCATATAAATTCCAATGTATTTGCAGATTGCACCTTAAAAAAAGTTACAGAAGTATTTGAGGTCCATGTTAATGAATACAAATTACCTGAAAGACAATTAATTTTTATTTGTTGATAATAATGTTGATGTACACAAATTTGCAACATGTCACTTGAAGGGAGTGAATCCTTCGTCAACTGATTTTACTATTTTTACGTGTGATCTAACTCAATCTGTGAAGAAAAATGCTTGTCATTTATGTATTTTTCAAGGACACTTTGACGTATTGGTTCAAGAAAATATTTGAGAGAAATGTAGGAGAAAATATGAGAAGATTTGAAAATTTCCGAATGGATTTAACATTATTTATAGTTGGTTATATGTGAGGGAAAAAAAGGGGGGATTCTCTTCCTTTGATACGATCCTAACTATTCATCTAGTTTGGGATGTTTTGATGTATTTAGCTAGATATATGATTTAAGTGAACTACCTGTCTTCTTGGTGATTCCTTCCTAATTATGCTCATTTTGTTTCCTTAAACAGTTGGCATCGTGTGGTTTGCTGATGGAAACCAGCACCTACATGGTCAAATTAACGAGGGCTTATTGCTATTTTAGAAGAATTAAAAACCTTTCGAACATCGCATTGTAATGTGATTCTAGATAACACATATATGAATCCAAGAGGTGACATATATTCATTCATCTGATGATGATATTTGAAAATAATCTTGGGTGTCACCTTAGTATTTGAGATGTAAATACTAGGGTACTGGTTACGTGCAGCAACAGTCTTAATGTAATTTAATTGAAATTAGTGGGACTTATTTTTAGGAAAATCATGAGAATTGCACATCTCACACTAATTAAAAGTTAAAAATCATAGATCACTGGGGCAAAATGTCACAATCGTCAACTTCTAGACCCCAAATTAAGTTTAAAATAATGCATACAAATTTGGAGGTAAATAATCCCAACTTTTACCGTTTCGGGATACTAAATCCCTAAATATACGAAATTGATTGAATTCATGAAACTGGGTTCCAACCCTAGCTATTAATTCATATAGAAACTTGAAGAAATTAAAATTGCAGTTTGTCCAGATAAACCATTTGGTGTCACTTCAGAGCTGTGAGACAAGGAAGAATCCACTATAGCAGCTGGGTGATTTATCTTGACTTTATAGTTGCCATGGGAAAGGGAGGCCTCAAAGAATCCATTAGCATCTGTAGTTCCCACCAATTTCCTTATGCTCCATTCATGCAGAAGCTTGTTGACAACACCACCAGATGGCAAGTTTTTGAAATTATCGTCAGTTAAACACGTTGCGTAGCATCCATTATTACGCCTCCATGCTGACAAAATTATCATCCCATTGACATTAGGGTGACCATGCCCCTCCTTTAATATCTGTTCCAAGTACTCTGCCTGTTCGGAATTTTCGTTCAGTAAGGGGAAAAAAAATCAGTACAACAGGATAAATTTTTGGTCATATTAGATGAGAGGTTCTTGAAGAATTTCTAAATTCAATACCAACCTTGTAATTTAGACAAAAGCATATAGAAAAGTTCTCCAAATGTGGCCCCCAATAGTATTCTATCCTATTCTCAGCCTCCGGAGTTTTTAAAATCTTAAACCACGAATGATTTTTTACAAGAGAATGGCTGTAGTATCACGTTGCTTAGTGCAACGCCCCTGCCTTGATTGAGAAACATCTAAGCATTCGAGTTTTTCTTTGATGACCTTCGTAAGTTTTTATTCTAACTCTAAACTTATGATATATAAATATGTAAAATATTCTAATATTTAAGGTGTTAGCGATAGAAAACTTAGTAGTGTAAGTACGTTGTACCAAACAATGTTATATACTTATATATTACAACACATCGTTATCACAATGTTTTAAATAATTAACCTGTTGTATCATTTATAATCCTGTTTATGGGCCTTTTTCACATCAACTTCCGTAAGCCAAATGGGCAAGCCTGCTGCAGCAAGAGTGTCAAGCGAAGCCCTGATGTAAGGAAGTTTTGGGACACCAAAATGAGACTCAAGGCCAATAGCCAATTTTACTTCTCTGCCAGTATAACTTTGAATATCTGTCGGCTTATGCAGGTACTTAGCCGGTGTCGATGCCTGATCTCCACTATTCTCAATGGTATTGTACTGATTCATGAACATCAAAGCGCTTGGATCCTATAGATAAGCATACTTGAATAAAAGGGCAGATGCATCTTCCCCTGACTTGCTTTCAAAGTAATCGTTATGCAAATTTTCATTAATAACATCCCATCCGATAAGCTTGCGTTTGTATCTTGACACAACGGATCGTATTCTTCTTTCAGCAGCCAGTTTAAGCTCCCTTTGTGAGCGTGATTTGACCCAATGGGTTGGTACTTGGCAACATCCCAAAGGATGTTGTGTCCGCGGACTGCAATTTTGTGTTGTTTCATAAACCGAAGCATGGCGTCGGGCACCGAGTAGTTCTCTTTGCCTGGGGACTGTTCAGTTTTGTACCAATTCATTTCGTTTTCGAATGTTGTGCATGGAAATCTTGAAGTGAACCTTTGTTGTTGATACTTTCTGTTGTCGAGGATGTTCTTGTTTGAGGCACAACCAAATGGGAGTCTCAATTAGATAATTAATATTATCACAGTTCACCTTCTCAGTGCTTTGATCTCGATGTAACCTCCAGTCTTGTTGGGTGAAGGGTTGCAGTGAGATGCTATCGACCCATAATTCAACTGATGTGTTCTTGCTCTGCGTAAGATTGGAGATTGTATGGAATTATAAATTAGTATTTCGGATAAGGGATGTCTGCAAGACTAATACCTTATAGCCAACCTATTGCAGTAATTAAATAGTGATTCTCTCTTGGACTACTAAATCATGATAATTAATACAATGGTAACATTTGATTTTTCTTTGAAATTACCTCGAAATAGAGGTCAGCTGAGCCTGATCGATGCGCCACAGTGAGGCCACCCTTAAGCATAGACCAACAATTAGATTCAGCAATCGTAGCACCAGCGTACTTGAATCCAGAGTATGTTTTGAAAGCCGCTGTTACCGGAACTATTCCTTCACTCACCTGCAGCCAAGCTGCTCAGCAAATTATATTATTTGGAAATATGTAATGTAATGTACTAAACAAAAAACTTGTTCACGAAAATATCAGGTAAAATTAGACATCAGTTACCGGTTAATTAGTCTTTGTATTCTTTAAAAATAGACCTTTTATGCATGTATTACTGTTATTACATTTACATCTCATATGTATGAGCAGGAATATTTACCACACTCCCAAAAATGTAGAACGTTTAACACAAACAAAAGTAACGGCAAAGATATTTCAAGTAATTTTTTAAAATAATCAACTGGGAAATGATGTCTAGTCCCTAGTTTACTTCACAACAGGCTTTAACTTACTGATCAGTATATAATTAATCAACTCAAAAGATATAGAGATACGATCATACCACTGATTACGTGTTGAGCTTGTCCTTATGCAAATAAAGCTTCTGTGAGATACTATCATATATATGGTTGACTCCAACTACGAGCCACAATGAATTTGTGGCCACCTTTTGACTCTCTTTGTTCCATCTTTCATTCCCAAATGTAGTCCATCCTTTCTGTCCATGATTAAATTCTGGGTTTATGATGCTCCCTCCACCATACTGCGGCTTGCAGGGATTTGCCAAGCACTCAAGTTGAATGCACCCAAAGAAAAAAAAAATCTCAGAATTTTTTTTTTTTTTTTTTTATAAAGTACAACCTGCATTCATATCAAAAGTTGTTTGAAAGAAAGAGTTACCTCAATGGTGGCAGTGTAATCAGAAGTTGTTAATGCATTAGCTTCAAACCCTGTAATATATCAGAATCATTTGATTTGTGATAATGAGAATGGAATTTTATAAAATGAAGAGACCATTAAACCTTTAAAAAGAGGTGGTATGATGAATGGCGACAGCAAGATCGTCATAGCTGAAACCCCTGAAACTCATTTAGTTAATTTTTGCTCAATCATAAATAATACAAATATAAAAGTTTTTAAATGGGGACATTCACGTTTTTGAACGTGAGAGATTTCAGTTAAATAGTAATAACTAGCCATTCAATTAATGCAGCTTGTTAGTTTGGGTATGGTATAAATTCAAGTTTCTAAGAGACTAATTAACCAAATAAGATCGTGTCAATTAACATGTAATATGAGGAAGAGCCAAATAAGCTGGCTACTTATTTTCAATTGGATTGTTTAAGAACAAAAGCTAGGTTAAACGTCTTATTAGCAAACTTGTTAAGCAAAAACTGAGATTCTACGGGGGAAAAAAAATGCCACCTAAAAATTATGGTGCCACCGAATAAAATAAATAATTTACTCAATAAATTGATTTGAATTCATAGTATATTTTGTGAGATTAGAGATTTGTCACTCACAATTTTGACATTTTGACCTTTTAATCTATGTCTTTGCAAATTGTGAGTTTTACTTTTATATAATATCAAATTATATGGACTTAGGTACAAATGATTTACTAGTAATCAATTTTGTATAACTCAAAATTTTACTTAAAAAAAAAAACAAAATTGTTTTGTTTAATCCTAGAAGTACGCTCTTCGTTTGAAACTTTAATAAAGCAGATCTTGACACCTCAAGTACAAGTCTACAAAAGGATGCTTACGCAATATTTCAATTGGTGATGAGTTAAATATAGTTCAATTAAATATAAGGGGGGTTTAGTGATATTTTACCGCGAGTTCTCTGACCCGTAAATAATTTCATCCGAGCCCTTTCCCTCCTCTCCGTGTTAAGGGAGCATTTGGGAGTCGAGGGACGGTCACTGTGAGACTCGGAGATGGAGCGAAGCGATGGCGAATGCGCATCATCGAGCGAAAACCCAAGGCCATGGCAGTCTTATCACACCGTTTACACGAACGCTAAAGCAGGTACTCTCCGAAACGTCATTGTATCTTATACTAATCAAAACGTCTCAAATTTTAGTTTTAAATTAAATGAAATTGAATTAATTCTGTAGAACCTATAATATATCTATTTGATTTTTTTTTTATTTGAAGCTAGATAGTTAGTTGCTAATGAAACTCCTCGTTTTGAAGGTATGGATGGAGTTGATAAGGAGAAAGTGCAGAAAGTAGTGTATGAGATGAGCAAAGGATCCAAGTATTTTGAAAACGAGGAACGCAAGGAGGCGTTTATACAGCAGAAAATTGAGCACATGCGTGCTCGATGTGCGAAGCTTACGTTGCCGGTTATATCTCATTATCAGAAGGTTATTGTGAAGATAATTGTTTGTTTAATTGGTTGCATTAAGTTTTATAAAGTAGTTTATTGCTTCTAACTTTGAAATTATGTAGTTGTATGTATGTGATTGTCGTGCTTCTGCTTATATTTGAAAGATTGATACCTGGCAGCTAATGGTTAACCTCCACCAATCTGCTTATTGTTGATAGCTAGTGATTCAATTTTGTAGCAGTTGAAGATTAAAAGCTTGAATCACCTCAGCTTCATATTTAAGGGTGTGTATGGGAGTGGTTTTGGGACTGCTCTAAGTACTTCTAGATTAGTACTTATTGTATGAAGCCCAGTTGTAGAGCTCACAGAAGCACTCCCAAAAGTACAGATGGTAATATCTTATTGTGTTCATGTTGTTAATCAGGGACTAGTAGGTTGCTAGATGAATGGGTTGACTATGTTGCAAATGGTTGTATGACACTAGTGCAAACAGTCTCTTGGATTGAAAATTAGAACGTCCTGTGGTTGAGATTATAGTTGACGAGAAATTAGTGCTGAGGATCTGGTGAAAATTACCAGTTTATTCTTTTTGCAGGTTGCCGATAAAAGAATTTTAGAACTAGAAGCCACACGTGACCTGTCGAGAAGTTGGCTGCATGTCGATATGGATGCTTTCTATGCAGCTGTAGAAACTTTGAGCAATCCTTCATTAAAGGGCAAGCCAATGGCTGTTGGCACTATGTCAATGATCTGCACTGCCAATTATGAGGTTTGAATTGCTTTCTGTAAATTTCAAGGGGATCATGAATGATATTAGACCAAATCTATGAGTCCCATGTGGTGATTAAGTCAACATCTCTTATATATTACTTAACGTTGTTTGGAACATGATCAATCTGTAGGCGCGGAGGTTTGGGGTTCGTGCTGCAATGCCCGGTTTCATTGCACGTAAATTATGTCCGGAATTAATTTTTGTTCCCACAGATTTTACTAAGTATACTTATTACAGTGATTTGACTAGAAAAGGTTAGATTTATGCGTTGAAGGAAAAATTTTGGGATGCTGCATCAAGTTATTGCTTTCATATCTGTTAATTCAGTTTTGTTTCTCAATTAGTTTTCCGCAAATATGATCCTAACTTCATGGCGGCTAGTTTAGATGAAGCGTACCTTGATATAACCGAGGTCTGCAGAGAAAGGGGCATCAGTGGTATAGAAGTAAGTTGGACTTATTGTTTAGTCGATTTTCTAAGCCTATCGCATTTCTCTTTTCCTCAATTTTCTTTCCATTTTTATACAGAAGTTCTATTCACCTATTTTAATTGATGGGCCTTTGTGATTTCCCTGTTCTTTTGACATTATGAAGATTGCTGAAGAACTCAGAACCAGCGTCTATGAGGAGACTGGTTTGACATGTAGTGCCGGAGTGGCGCCAAACCGTTTACTTGCTAAGGTCTCTCAGTCCGTTCTCTAAATATTATTGCAATTTTCTATTTTGAGTATATTCCCTTCTGCCTCTTACAGCACAATAAATTTTACTGTGATGATATTGAATGAAATATATCCATTTTATTCCATCCTCAAAAATTTTAGACTTTCCCAAAAGAAGTAATTTTTTCTTATAAGAGAAATCTGAAAGAAATGATTGCAGTGATCTCTTTGTGTAAATACTTGTGTTCAATTTTGGTGGAGAAAAGGGAATAAAGTATGAAAGTCCTACTGCTGATTAAAGATAAATTTTGCTTCCTCAGGTTTGCTCGGACATAAACAAGCCAAATGGACAGTTTGTTTTACCAAATGATCGTATGGCTGTGATGACATTTATATCCTCCCTTCCTATACGAAAGGTATTTAAGCTATTTACTTATTTTTTATAGGCAACTTTGCACCACCTTTATTAAAATTATTCTTTGTTCCCAAAATATCATGTTTGAAGTGATAAGTGATCCACATGATTTGTTTTCTGTCTAATATACATTCTGGCAAACTGCATACAGATTGGGGGCATTGGGAAGGTTACGGAACACATTTTAAGAGATGTTTTTGGAATTAATACTTGTGAGGAGATGCTGCAAAAAGGCAGTTTACTCTGTGCGTTGTTTTCTCATTCGACGGCAGGTTAGCAGACTGGTCAGCTGTCTCAGCTTGTTCCACTTTGGGATTGTCATAAGATATTTCTTTATATTGGGTAGGGGGTGAGAAGTGCTATCGTTGGATATTATGTCAAAGATCCACACAGAACAAGAAATTAAGTCATGAATAAAATGATAGTAACAAGGCCTTTCCGAAGTTCCCACTAAAAGTTAATATGAAGTGTTCAGTATTAACAATGTGACTTGTATAGTCTGCAACTTGAATGCATCTTTAAATAACTTCATCCACACACACAGAGAAGTTTACTCGAAATTGTGAGCGTTAGTAGAATCATCTTCATTGGCTTTCTGAACTTATGGTTAATTATTACAGATTTTTTTCTCTCTGTGGGTCTGGGCCTTGGGGGTACAAATACCCCTCAAGCCAGGTTCCGCAAAAGTATCAGCAGCGAGAGAACCTTTTCTGCGACAGAAGACAAAGCGTTGCTTTACCAGAAATTGAGTAAGGGACTCCAGAAACTTTTACCTTTTTCCTATTTCAATAAACATATAATTTATGCTTTGACATGGAGCTGTTGCTTTTGTTTCTGGCATTATCAAATTTTGGAACTGTTAGTTGGAATTTTTTTTTTCAGTCTGATTAATGCTCCATCATTATTTTTCATCTAAGTTATGATAACTGCAAAACATTTAGCATTTTTAATCTGATGTTCCAATCATTAACTGTCTGGGTTACTGAATGTTTCCACGAAAGTGAGCCTTATAAAGATCATATTGCAGCTGAAATTGCAGAGATGCTGTGTGCTGACATGCAAAAGGAGGGTCTTCGCGGGCGAACCTTAACTCTTAAACTGAAAACAGCATCTTTTGAGGTATTTCTTGATCTTTATTGCTTCTTACTCAAAAAAAGAGAACGGAAAAAAAAAAAAAAGTAGAAGAAGAAAATTATAGGTAATGATTCTGGTTAAGGTTTGTGCTCGTGCTATTCTTATTTCTTGATGAGGATTCTTTCATATCAACTATTATCAAGCTTCCTTTCAACACTATTTTGTATGTTTGCCATTGTTATTTCTTATTCTAAATTTTTCGTGCCTATTGTTGATGCCATCATTAGTTCTTTATTCATTCTCCTGATCTTAATGGCCCCTGCAATCTTCAGGTCCGAACCAGAGCAGTAACTTTACAAAAGTATATTTCCTCAAGTGAGGACATCTTAAAACATGCTTCAGTGCTGCTTAAGGCTGAACTTCCTGTTTCTTTAAGACTCATTGGTAGGATTTCATATTTTGGTTTATCTTATGTCTAACACAGTGGACTTGTATTTATTTGATTTGTGATCCCTACATACTCAGAGATAGATGTGAATTGCTAATGTTGCACCTTATAGAGTTCTGAATTTTATAGCATTTATGTTTTTACTCAGGCCTACGAGTGACTCAGTTCAATGAAGACAAGGTTCGCGCCCCATCTGATCCTGCACAAAAAACTCTCACCAACTTCATGACCTCAGGGCAGGCTTCTAAGAAAATCGTGGGTGACCATAATTCCTTGGGTTCAGATATCAATGATGACTATTTGATAGACGATAAAGAGACTAGTGTTTCACTTGATGTCAGTGAAACAAATAATTATGAATTTGGAGATCCAGTTTGCGACAACAGCTTACCAGATCTAAATGATGAGATTTGTAGTTTTAGCAACAAAATAAGCGAAGTGGAGAAAATTCATGAAAATGAAGTGTCTCAATTGCTGGAAGGAAATTCTTTGGTCCTGCAGCAGGAAGAAGGTAGCTACTGTGACGGAGTTGAGGAAGTGGATAAGGATATTACCCCGTACAATAAGGTCGGTACTCCAGCCAATCAGAAAGATCAATTTATCTGGCTGGATGACTACAAGTGTTCACTATGTGGAACTGAGTTGCCACCATCTTTTATTGAGGAAAGGCAAGAGCACTCGGATTTTCATCTTGCTGAGAGGCTTCAAAAGGAGGAATCAGGCAGTGACTTAAGAATTCTTTCGCATAGGGAAAGGTGTGTCCGGAACCAAAAGGATCATAGCGCAAGCCACAGAAAACGTAAGAAACAGAAGTTGTTTGAAAAAGAAGGCACACATATTCCCATTGACATGTTCTTTGCTAAGAGAAACCGAAACTTCTAGCTCTATGGCACTGTATATATTCTACTCCTAGCCGGCTACCCCTGTGAATATATTTGTATGCAGTTTCCGCACACCATAGAAAAATTCAAAGTTGTAAGAATTGGTTGATTGTATTTATTTCATTAGTCTCAGCCCCATGTGTCTAAACAAAAATGTAACTTGTATTCTTATTTAAACCCCAGTAGTAAAAGGCTGTTTCGTAAATAAAACGTTTATGGTTTATGTTATTATTATGCGTCTCAAATACAATTGAATTTGAAATTGGCTCATGTTGCACCTCTAAAATTGATGTAATTTGGCAACTTGCTGTGTCTAAAAAGGTTTGGCTGCGCACCGCGCACGGGTCCATTTAAGGACAGGAGGCATTTGCGACGTGTCATTCATTTAAATGTTGTGATTTTATTTAGTCTTATGTTAGGGGAATTATTATTCTGATATTTATAATTAAATATATATTAAAATTTATTTATATTAATTTTAATATAATATTATTTGAATTTTTAATTTTTTTAAATATTTAAAAAATATTAACTTTTTTTTTACAGAAAAATTATCTTTTTTTAAATTTTAAGTCTCTAAAAAATTTTTAAATTAAAATTTTATAATATGTTTATGTTTATAAAAGTTTGAACCCTTTCCTCACATTTGTGAGGGAGGAGCTCCGTAATAGTTAAGGATAACACAGATGAATTTAACGAATGCTTCAGCGAATAAAGCACAAATGGAAGTATTGTGCGGTGTTCCAAAATTGAAATGCTCTTACCCAAATCCAAGAATTCCTGCAAAAACGCAAATCTATCCATCTTTAACCGTTCCACTTTCCCAAATTTCATTAATTAAACCAAAAGCCCATTTGAATTCTCTGCAGAAAACCGCCACCCCCAATGAGCTTAAGAGCGAAGTTAAAGAAGCTGCTGCAATACCAACCATGTCTGATATATTGGCATCATCAAAAGCACAAAATCTTGACCTCCAGCTTCAAACTCTTGGACCCTTTTTTAGGATCACAGCAAAAAGCTTGGAAACAGATAATGAGCTAGGGAGGGCTGAGGGGCTGATAAGGGTTTGGTTAAAAGGAAGAGTTCTTCACTTAGACTCTATTAGATTGAAGAGAGAGACTTTGGGCATGGAAAGATCAATATTTGGAATCGGCTTGTTCATTGGAGCTGTTGCTGTTAGATACGGATATGATTGTGGGTGTACAACTGCTGAGTTGCTGGCCATCAATGACTCTGATCTTTACCATAGCAAGGTTCTTGCTTTCCCCATTATTTATTCTATTTTTAATGTTATTTGATGAAATATTATTACTTTTAGAGTTGTATAATGTTACTGTATGAGTGTTGAACTTTTGTGCGGTAGTAGAATGCAAGCTTGAAGCTCAAAATTCATGGTCGTGAGAGATGTGAAATCCTATTGGACAATATCGATTTGGTTCTTAGGTCAGTATTGTTGCAGTTGGTATCGAAGTTGTCTTAAACGCAGTGTGAATTTATTGACTCACACTAGTATGCAAGATTCTAGGGGTGGATATTGACATCTTGCATCTGGAAAAGGCGAGCCTAAAAGTTATTAGGTCTTGTAAACTTAGCAAATATTTTGAGTGAAAGAATCTTGTGCCAAGCTTCCAAGAGTGACAAAATGAATATTATCTGCTTGGTATGAAGGTCATTAAAAAGAATGTGTACGCAAGTGAACAATAATATTTACTCAATAATATTTAGTTAGTTGTAGAACTTAGACTATTAATAGTTGTGATATGTAACATAAAATAGACAATTTTTACTTGGTTATCAGGCTGAACTGTTACAATAGTTGGTGTTTTGTCGTAGGATCAAATTTCATAGTTATTGTGTTAAGAAGCTAGGAAAGGTAGTTATGTTCTGTGGTAAAAAAATGAGTTATATAAAATGTGTGGTGCAAGTGGCATCCACAAGTCAACTCAGTTCATCAGCCCATACAAAGAAGTCCATGATCATGTAAGTTATTTTTATCATGTCTTCTCCTTTCTCCATGTCATTTGGAGTATAGACATCTTAACATAACCACCTTTACTAGATTTTGAGCACAATAATACTTATTGATTTGGATTCTAAAGTTACCCCAAGACACAAATACCATGTTGATGTTTACAATGAGCTATCTTTAAAGTTTCAAGAATCTAGAAACTGTAGATAACAAATACTTATTTCAACATCCACTCTTAACTTTTAATCTTCTAGATGTAATATTCAACTAGATGGTTAAATGTGCATATAATTATGGATCTGAATTTTCTTCACTCAGCTTGTCAGGTTTTACAAAAGAATTGGGTTCAAGGTCGTGCATGAAGTGACTGGCTCAACAATGGGAGACTTGGCTCACATGTTAATATGGGGTGGAATAGGGAGCCGGATGGATGCTAATGTTGAAGAACTTCTACTAAAATGGTGCGGTAGGTTCATACCACAGAATTGATTTCACAATGATCTTGTTGCTTTAACATTTTCTCGAGAGAAGTTGATGACTCTTGCAGTACAACAGAATTGAGTTTGCTGACCCAGCCCAAACATTATCGGTAAGGCATTTTTTTAAAAGTAATAAAACTAGTAGAAAACATAATTTTTCATCAGCTAATTTCCTGCAATCCATACTCTATTTCACGTTACAGGTACATCACTGAAAGCTTAAACAAGTAAAAGGACTTGTTAGGACATAAGATGATTCATCTTCATCTTATGTCTTGGTCAGAGATGTTGTATGACCTTCATCTTCAAAATGGCATTTGCTTCAAGTTGGCATCTGATTCATACATGATTCGATTATTGGTGCTTGTAGAAACTCAGGTTTACCCAAAATCCATGATAGCAAACCAAAGCTTGAAAGTACAGTTGTGTTATCTTTGAAGCTACTCTCTCTTCACTGCTATTTTAACCAAATGAAGATGAATTTTTTGTTTCAGCCTTCAACTGATATATACCATATTTTACATATATTTGCCCCTTTATCCATCATTTCCTAGTAGGCTTTGCTTGTTGGAACGTGAAATAGAAAGTAAAGCATAATAGGGGAAAAAAAGGCGTGAGTCATACCGCCCAGAAATGACGGATGGGAAGCTCGATCTCAGAGGTCTTTTTCAATCCAGTGAATGCAGCAAGCGCCAAGCACTCAAAACTATTGAAAAGAACAACATCCGCCAAGAAGTAAGAGGTTAAAATATATATATATTGAAGGACCGAAATAGGGGTGGTAAAAATATCCGCCTAATCCGGACCCGGACCGCACTCGGGCGTTGTGGGTTAGATAATGAAGCCGGACTGGTTTTGGGCATTACTTGATTAACTCGAAAATCTAGATTTCATTAAAAAAAATATTATGTTAAATATTTATATTTATTTGACTAATTTATTATACATACATAAAGTTTTAAACACTTAAAGTTTATATTTTTATGTTAAATTTTATTAAAGTAAATTTAAAACTTATAAAATTATCAAAAAATAAAAAAATATACATATATAATATTAAAAATATAAAATTTGAGTACTCGGATTAAAACTCGGCCTGAGCATCTAAAAATGATATCTGAGTCGGGTCCGGGCATTGCGATACCTGGACCCAGCCTGGGGTTTTACCAACCCTAGCCCGAAATCATGTACACGTTAGACTTCCTAGAGAAGTGCTTGGAATTCTAGATTTACAGCATCTGGGGGTATGCTTGCTTAGCAAGGCAAAGGCTGACAGGTCCAGTCAAAGCTAATTACAAATGCTAAATATAAAAGTATTCTCTTATGATGAGAATTAACCCATTGAATTGGATGAAATTATTGTTGTCTTCATTGAATTTTGATGGAATATAAATAAATAAAGTTGAACCACTTCCCCTAAAACTTTAGATCAAGATTGATACGGAAACACTACTTACTAGTTTAACATATGATAAATAAATAACTAAATTTCACGATTTATTCTTATACAAACATGTGAACGTTAATCCAACTACTTGGATTAAGATGACAGCACATCCATATTCCCATGAACTTCCTACATTTGCCTTGAATTTCTGATAGGAATATATTGTGCATGTTGTGGCTTATCAATACCCCTCCTCTATTACAACCTTGTTCTCAAGGTTCAATGCACAATGAGCTCAACCAAATTGAATGCTTCCTTGAGTGATTTTAGTTTAAATATTCGGATTCCATTGGCTATGTCAGGTTTAAGTCTTCCCATGAAAGTTCTTACTAGTGCTTTTTGTGTTCAGCCTTGTACCATGTTTTCTTGTTTCTCGAACTCTTTCTGATAATCCCTCAGTGAACCCACCTACTTAATTTTTGATAATGCTTAATCAAAAATCTTCACATTCGGAAGGGCCAAAAATTGTCCAAAGCTCTTCCTTGAAAGCATCCCATGTTACTATTTTCCCCTCTTATTTGTAAGCTCGGGGTAGCCATTGTCACCCTTGATTAGCCTCTCCTTCTGGGTGGAATGAAGCCAATGGTACTTTTTGTGCGTTCATCGTGCCTTAATATTCGAAGAATTGATTGACTCGATTAAACCATTTTGTTGGGTCATCACATGAATACCTTTGGGAACTCAAAATTAGTTGTCTTGGATATGAACACATGTCGACCACCTTCCATGCATTCGCGATGGTCTTCCTCATTGCTACTGATTAGTCGCTGTGGTCATTTGTTCTACTGGACCTTGCTTTAGTGGTAAGCAGCACTTCAGGTAGCTTGTTGATGGTTTCTTCAATATGACGCAATTTCTCAGCAAAGCCTATTTCCATTATACTCATTTGATCTCGAACTCCACCAAGTCTAACCTCTAAAGCCTCGATCTTTTCTTTATTGGATGCCATTGTAACAAAATTCTGATACTACTGGTAGGTCTCAATCAAAGTTGATTCCAATTGTTAAATAAAAAAGGATTCTTTTATGGTGAGAATTAAGCCATTGAATTGGATGAAATTAATTGTTGCCTTCATTGAATTTTGATGGGATATAAATATATAAAGTTAAACCACCTCCCCCTAAACTCTAGATCACGATTGGTACAAATAAGGAAAACAATTTAAAACAGCATTTTCAAGTACTTTAATATTATTTAATGGACGAAAACGGGGAAATTTATACATGATACAATAGTAAGATCCTTTTGAATCCATTTAATCACTACTTACTAGTTTAACATATCACAAATAAATAACTAAATTGCATAACTTATTCTTACGCAAACATGTGAACGTTCACCAACTACTTAGATTAAGATGACAACACATCCATCTTCCCATGAACTTCCTACATTTGCCTTGAATTTATGGCAGGAATATGTTGTGCATGTCGTGGCTTATCAAAGGCCTATCATAAATACTATTCCAAGTGTAAATATCATAACCACCAAGGAAAAAAAAGAATGAAAATAAGAGACTTAATGTTTACAGAGACCTCTTTGGAACACTAGATTTTGAGCATATCGAAGTATGCTAAAAGTAACAGTAGAGTTTATAAAACCATTTACATCATTTCTCTGTAAAACCTTTAGTCTAAGTGTCTAACCATTTAATTCTTGTATATTTTAGTCATTAATTATATCGGTTAAACCACAAAAGTAAATCACTGGATGTGTAAACCACACAAGTGCACCACTGGATGAATACTGCGTTAGCAATTAGATTCTCAAAACAAACATCTAACTAATCACTAATGAGAGGATTTTGACAGGAGGTGGAGGATTATTGTTTTGGTTTTAAGAATTTAGTTAGCTTCAAAATTATGTTAATAGGGATATTTAGATATTATACAGTAAAAATCTCGTTATAATTCAATGAAACTTTCAATTAATATATAACGTAGGTATTATATGCTACTCATCTATTCAATCATGAATGTTTAACAACACTAAAGAAAGTTAATAAATGTAAAGAAAAATTATTATTTGGATTGAAGTCTTCTTATAATTTTAGTTATATTGATGTTTTTAATATTTGCTTTCACGGTTATCAAATTGAATGGTTAAGATTTATTTTCTTATTAATTGAATAATTAGATCAGAATTCAGAATATAGTTAAGATCAATTCATGAGACAATGTAAATCCATTTTAATATACTAAGGGCATGTTTGGTTGCTACTTGCTCGGCCAAAAGTAGGACTAGGCTAATTTTCAAGATAAATTTTTTTTATTAAATTAGTCCCATTTTTCATGGGTCTAAGTAAGTCTAATTCTCATATCTTATTTTTGGCCAATTTTACTATAATAAATTATTTAAACTTGCATTTAATTTAGGATTAAATATCAAGACTTTAATTCAATAATTTATATAAACTATTATTTAATATTAAACATAAAGATATTTATTTATTTATTTATAATAACATTGTATACTAATTTTTAATTATTAAATTATTTAAACTTGCATTTAAAGATTAAATATAATTTAAAAAAAATAAACTATGTAAATAAACATAAAGATATTTATTTACTTATTTTTATTTCATTAAATTAAATTTAATATAATTTAAAAATAAATAAACTATCTAAAACATTTTTATATGAAATTAAATTTAAAAGATAGCATTATATGAAACAAAAGCTGTACACACACACACACACACATATATATATATATATAAAATCAAATCTAATCTCATTAAATATAATTCTAAAAGCCAATCTAATCTATCCGATTTTCCAAACGTATCACAAGGAAATGATTTGACCAACTCACCCAACCCAAACTTAACTTTCAAGATTAGAATCCTCATCGTATGGCCAAGAGCGCATCTTTCAAACAATAAAATACAAAAACAAGTAGGTGATTGTACGAGATCGGGCCCTTATAACACGTGTCACGTAATTATTGGAAACACTTGTAGAGTTCGCATTTTTGCTTTGCCCTTTTAATTCACTATCACGGTACCAGGATACCACTGACAGAACCCTAATTCAATTCCCCAGTTATAGTCTAAACTGAGCCAATGTCTCGACGGGAGAGTCGTGATTCCGACTCCAGACGGCACCGTTCTCGATTCGACCGTGAACCCAGGTGTCCGTTTTACTTCTCCTTTGTATTTATGTTCTCTTATATTATATGTTAATGGTGATATAATGATGAACTGCAAATGGGTTTCATGTTTAGAGGCGAGCCTTAATTGGAAAAAGTAAATAAATGGAGTTGATGTATGGATAATGACTTATCGTTTAAGGGTTTTTGGTTATTTGTTAAAATTGGGTAGGTGAAACTAAAGGGAGTTCAATGGTGTTTGAAAGTTTGAATTTTTTTCCTCAACTGTAAGAACCATCAGAAGATTATTATTTTAAGGCGAGAAGGGCAGGCTATTTGAATAACAAGTAAATATATTTTGCATGAAAGTATATTATTTTATTTATTTTTATGCTTGGATTGGATTTTCATTTTAACTTTGAATGGAGTTGTTGGCAGAGTTGGGTAACTTGTGTTAGTGACTAAAGGCTTTTAAATCCTGATGAGTTTTTTTTTTCCTTCAATTATTATTATCATCATTGGTGGCATTAGTCCTAAGAGGTCTCGGAGGGATGGAAAACCTGTAGCAGAGAGAGTACCCAGTAGCAATAATTTGGATAATGATCATACCCATCGCCGTCGGCTGCAAGATGCAGTACCTCTTAAGGCTCCGTCAGTGCCTTATTCTAAGGGTGAGAGTGGGTCTCTAGCTAAAGATTCTGACCAAAAACCTAATGGATTTCACGAGAAAGCAAAAGGTTCTTCTGATCCAACTGAGGCTCCTCGGTCTCGATCTTTTTTTCAGGTTTTTGTTCAGTATGAATATTCATTATATTCATGTTTTATGTGTGCTTCTCTTTATTGATTGCATGATGTTTGCCTATATGGTGATTATGTGATGGACTTGCTGCATATTTTAAAAATCTGTAAATGTTTTCTTTACAAGATATTACTGGTTTCTCTTAGAGAAAGATGAGTTCAAATAGTTCCTGGCTATGCTGGTTTCCACCCTTTAGGTAGTGGCAGTACGTGTTTCACATGTAAGCTTAGTGTGTCAGTCTAGAGTATTGCTGGCTATGTATTCTGGCTGGTTGGATGAAATTTGTACATTTTACTATCTCCATATTTGAAAGTAATGGGGTTGGCGTGAACAAAGTCATAAGACTCTTAAGAAATTGCACCACAATTGGAAGCTTTCATCAGAAATAAACTAGAATGGAAAGATTATGGAAAAGCATGGTTTAAACAATTAAAGTATGTGATTATTAACTCATATTAGGGCAGCGCATTGACAGAGTGGAGGAAGTAAGCAGTGAAAAAATTGTGGTTTGCTGGTTGCTTAACAGAAAATGAGTAGCTCCATAGAAAGTCTATGGTATTAAGACATGTATTTATCTTCTAGATTGAGACCATTGAAGCATACTAGATTAAGTACGTGGAACGCAATTATTCCCTGCTCTTATGTAGATGGTTACCTGTATGAATATCTGCATACAGCGTGTCCAAAAGTTTATTGAGCCTTGTATCCAGGTTGACTTAAAAATTCTTCTGCACTCTGGATTGATCATTTGGTCAATTAAACGGGCTGTATTTTTTTTAATTTAATTACTTGGTTGTTATTCAGTGTATGCAAACCTTTTTTCTGGGCTGATGTAGCAGGATTCTTGTTCGGCTCCATGCCTAGAACTATACAAGTAGTTCCTTGTAAATAACAATGTTAGGCTTGCCTGTGCGTGTCTTATTACAGCACGATGAGTGTAGTAATGCCAGGCAAGTTGGTAGAAGCTTCAGTCGCCGAGCTGCTGGGGGTGAGTTTCGAAATACATTTTGTTTTTGTTTTTTGGCCTTTTTATGGTCCCAAATTGCTCCCTTTCTTTCTTGCTCTATAACTAATGGTGTGTTTATTGTGGGATTGAGAAATGAGAATGGGAAATGGGAATTATTAGTAGTGTTTGCTGCAAAAACCCTGAAGGAATGGGAATGAAATTGGTGATGGCCTACAAATTTGGAAATGATGAATGAGAATCGCATTTCCATGGGGAGGTGAGAATGAGAATGGAGAATGGAGAATGGGGATGAGGAGTGAATTTATATTTGTACCCTGGGCGAAAATTGAAAATTCCTTTTTACTTCATTTAAAAATAACAATAACAGCAACAACAACAACAATAATTACTATTATTAAAATAATTATTGTTAATAATAATAGTCACAATGATTATATTAAATGATGATAATAATCAATTAAGGTCATTTTAGCAACTTGCAACAATTTATTCCGATACTAAGATAAAGTTAACACATTTATGGCAATATAACTCATTTTAATTTTGATTCCTATAGCAAAGTAAACAAGTTATTCTTATTCTCATTTTTTATTCTGGTTCTAGATCATTATGATTACTAAAAACGCCCATAAATGTGCTTGTGGTGTGTCAGATGAGACATTGAGATACAAGGAATAGTTCATATTCTGATATTCTTTTATTAATTTTTTAGAGGGGTCATTGGGATACAAGGAATAGTTTATATTCTGATATTCTTTTATTAATTTTTTAGTGGAAGCTTCAAAATTGTTTCTTGTCTCAGCCACATATCACTTACAATATCTTTCCTTTTAAGAGCGTGATTGGTGGAGGGATTCAAGGAGTCAGAAATATGAAGGAGCATCAGACAAGAAAGAATCTTATGATACATGGCAAAGAGATGAAAAAGCGCAAGCTAAGGGAGATGACAAGAGTGTTTGGAGCCATGATGGATTCCACAAGTTGGAAGCTGATCTACAAGCACCTGCCCGAAAAAGACGTGCATTTAGAGAAGAGAAGATCCCATTGGACTCTGAAAATGCTGATAAAACAGCACTAGAGCAAGTCAATGCCAGCGCCGCTGAGCGACCTCCATTAGGAAGTGAAAGAAGGGAGGATAGAAGCCGCAATTCCCACCATTCAGAAATATCTGATAGACCACCTACAAGAGAGAGATTGGCAAACAGGGAAGAATCACAGAGGGTTGGCTACCCATCAAGACAAAGGTATGGTAGTGGAGGTGGCGGTGGTTTTGGTGATTATAGGGGTAGAGATAGATATGACCGAAGGCAAGAGTTTCACTTGGATGGCACTCAAGGTGACAAGTGGAAGCATGATCTGTTTCAGGAGGCTAACCGGAGTCCAACCCCGAAGGATGAAGAGGATCGGATTGCTAAGTTAGAAGCACTCCTGTCTTCATAAAGAAAAATTGCTCTCACGAGTAGACTTCAGTTTGCATTACTGCCCTTGTTTTTGAAATTAGCACCCAACCCAATATACTGTGCTTGAATATCATTTCGGTGCAAGGTTTCCCTTCTTTTTTTATTTTTTATTTTTTTTCAATGGGTGCTTGCTACTCATGTTGACAACCTTTTTCAATTGGATTTTGTTTACTTTAATCTCCTCAAAATTTGATGTTATGTTAAGCAAATTTTTTTAATCAAAATAATAATAATTATAACACTTCTCTCCCTAAGAATAATGAGATAAAAATAATGTAATATTAAATAAGAAACTATAAAAAAATGACAGTGTTTCTCGTAGAGAAAAAAATAATTTTATCTAAAGATTTTTTTAAAATTTATTTTATGAATATAATTTTTTAAATAAATAATAAATTTTTATTTAAAAAATCTTTTTACAATGCTGTTAATTTACCCAGTAACAATGGATTATTTAATCTCCTTGCTTGTTCGATCAATTAAATTAATTTTCCTCTAAACGACGTGGTTTCTTCTGGAATTTGATTAGTTCATATTACAAACGACGTCGTTCCGCGTATCCCAAACCCAAAACTTTCTAGCTTCTGACGTGAAGAAGGGAAAAACCGCTGCTTGAAGAAGCTGAGACAAATTGCTCGGTCTTAATTTTTACACTTAAGAAATCTTAATCAAACGTAGGAATTAATTAACAGAAGAAATGACATATGATTATCGATCTGTCTTCGACGGCGGAATCATCAGAGCCGATTTCGAAAAGGCCGGAATCAAACAGCACTTCATTCCTTTAATCTGGAAGTACGTATTTGTTTATTTATTCAATATTTTTGCACTTTTTTTAAATTTATTTTACTAATAATTTTGGAGCTCAGGGAATGTGATGTGATTTTTGCTTTGTGAATGATTGATGATGATGAGCATAGGTACGTGATTGAAAACCCCAACTGTGAATGGGACGAATTTCCATCTTTGCCCTCTGCCGCTTACTCCATCCTTCGCTCTAAATTCAAGCCTCTCACCTCCACTCTTCACTCCGTCGTCGACTCCAGTGATGACGTCACCACTAAACTCCTCGTCAAGTTGCAGGTATGTACCTCAAACAAGTCATGATTCTATAAGGATGATTTGGAAGTGCTATTCCAGAAACTGAGTGTAAGCACTATTCTGAAAAAGCACTTATTTAGAAAGTGCTTCGCCACCAAATTGCACTCAATTTTAGCTAATATTATATAAAATATGCAAAAAGCAGTTTTAATTGGTGTCTTCCATATTGCTTATTACAATGTTATGTATGATGTTAGTAATGTTTCTCGCTTTGTGTTGTGATGGATTGCCAGAACGGGGGTTTTGTGGAGGCTGTGATAATGAGGTATGATAGTAGCTTGGGGAAGTATAATGGGAAGCCCCGTCCTGGTGGACCAAGGTCGACCTTGTGCATATCGTCCCAGGTAACATGAAGCATTTTTCTTGGACTGAAAACTAAAACCAATGGAGCTTGTTTTAGGTGTACCCCTTTTAACTAGTTTGAAGTTTATCAGGTTGGTTGTAAAATGGGTTGCAATTTTTGTGCTACGGGAACTATGGGATTTAAAAGCAATCTGTCATCGGGAGAAATTGTAGAGCAACTGGTTCATGCCTCCCGTTTGTCAAATATACGCAATGTTGTTTTCATGGTAATTGTGTTTTCCATTTTCTGAGTTGTATCTTTACTGTATCAATCATGAGATAAATGTCCTTGAATGTGTAAAATGAGTTATTATGCATCATTTTGAGGCTGATGCAGTGGTTTTGGTTATAATTCTCAAATCTCACCTTGGGGCTTTTGCTCAAATAGTGAAGGAGCAGCCTGGGGTTGGTCTGGGGTGGGTTAAGGTTCCAATTTTGACTATGTAGGAGGTGAAGGTAAGCTAAACTTTCATTACCGCAGAGACATTTTCAAAAAATTGCATCATGGCTTGATGCTCGCATTCACTCAAGCATCTAGCTTTTGCTATTTCCTCCTAAATTCCTTTAATATAAGCAGTTTCTATTTGAGTTTTTGAAGCATACATGTAAATAGAAAAAACAGATTTTGGTTTATAGCTTCCTTTATATGGGTCCATCCTGTTTCTATTAATATGCATATGATTATGCTAGGGCAATTTATAGTGGGCAATCAGCAATGCCTTCATAAATAATAGTAACAGAACTACATTCTCTATCATCCCTTATTGGAGTTTACCTCTGTGTTAAGATGGGTAGATGTGCTTCCAGTCGACTGCAGTACAAATGGGCTTTCAAAGATTTAATGCCTCCCCCCTTTCCCCTCCCCCAATTCTTTTTTTTCCTTTATTTTTGCTAAATGATACAATTTTCTGATATCATATTATACAAAAGCGAGGGTGCAACTTTGTCCAAAATTGGTGCTCTAATGTGGATGGAATTAATGCACACTTTTCATTTTCTGTCATGTTAACAGGGAATGGGAGAACCATTGAATAATTATGCTGCGTTAGTAGAAGCTGTTCACATCATGACAGGACTGCCATTTCAGGTTTCACCAAAGAGAATAACAGTGTCAACAGTAAGTGCACAAACTAACATTATGTTTTAGTGGCTTATGAATATAGACGATACTTGGCTGACTAGCATCCTAATCGCATTTTATCTTCTCTAGGTTGGTATTGTTAATGCTATCAACAAGTTTCATAGTGATCTACCTGGTTTGAACTTGGCGGTATCCCTACATGCACCTGTTCAAGATGTCCGTTGTCAGATAATGCCTGCGGCTCGAGCTTTTTCCTTGGAAAAGCTTATGAATGCACTTAAAGAATACCAAAAGAACAGGTAGGAATATATTTACCATTAATTTTCCCACTAATTAAGTTCAGATTGTTCTTTTGTTTTCCTGGAATCATTTGAGTCTCAATTAGAACTGATTTGGCATTTCAATTTTTCAGTCAGCAAAAGATCTTTATTGAGTATATCATGCTTGATGGGGTGAACGATGAAGAGCAGCATGCTCACCAACTTGGCAAATTGCTAGAGACATTTCAAGTGGTGAGAACTTGAACTTAACAGTTGGGAGTATATGAAAGACATTTTTACGTTACAATTCTGCTTGGTTGGAACCGCACAATTTTTCCAGTTTGTCATTGACCATCTCTCTCTCCCCTTTTGATTACTTAGCCTCATTGTGGAATGTCTAGCATATGTTTTTTATGATCATATTATGATCATCATTACATATCTCACTTGTACAGTTGTATCACTCAATACTTCTCTTTCTTTAATCTTCTTCTGACCGAGTGCCTTGTGAAGCAGGTTGTGAATTTGATACCTTTTAATCCAATTGGTAGTGTAAGTCAATTCAGAACTTCCAGCGACAATAAAGTATCAAGTTTTCAGAAAATTCTCAGGGGCTCCTATAATATCCGGACAACGGTTCGAAAGCAAATGGGTCAGGATATAAGCGGCGCATGCGGTCAGCTGGTGGTGAATCTACCTGATAAGATGTCTGCTAAGAGTACACCACCAGTGACCGATATTGAAGATCTTTGTATTAGATAGTCAAGCCCCTCCTAACACTTCATTATCTGCAATTTTGTTTCATAATTATTGTTGTTATTTATTTGTGTTCTTTTTCGTGTTTTTGTGGTTGTGTTTTTCGGCTGTGCCCAAATGATGAATGAATCTCAAATTTCACGGTTCATTATTCAAAACAATCCAAACATATACAATTGCAACTACAGAAAGGTTATGTGGCCATCATTACAATTGCTTTCGATGAGCCTAACCACCGTAAATATAAATTACATGAATAAATAATAATCTCAAGCAATTTTCTTTCTCAAATTCAAGAAGTTATTTGCTTCAATGTTCATCTGCTGAGGGCAAGAATCAAACCTTGAGCCAGTACCAATAGCCTGAGAAGGAGCATTTACAGAACCTTTGTTAGCGCCACTAATAAATTCAACTCCGGATCGTTGCCCTGGAAATTCCACAGCAGGCTGCTGAAAATCTGACCTTGCTCGCCGGTGGGAAGAGCCCTCAAACGAGTCTCCGCCGATTAACAAATGGTAGCTATGACTCGAACCCACAGAGAAGCTCCGGTAGCTGTGGTGTGGCTTTTGCTTCTTCATTGCATGGACAAGATATGGAATTAGCCCTTCCATTATAACCTCTTTTTTTCTTCTTTGATTAGAGTTAGCTTCAAATTCTATGAAGTTTTGGTTTGCCTTTGACACAAGTATTATGAACAAGTTCATGTATTTATAACCATGAAATGGTTCGATAAATATATTGGGATAAGTACAATTTTGCTTTTGTCAAACATAATATATCCTTTCGACTTTGGTGCTTACAGTTGGCAAATTAGATAGCAATTGAAAGTCATGGCAATCACTAGTGCATGAAACGCGGTGTCCGTGGGAAAAAAGATGATCATTTTTTGTTTGACCATCTGACTTGTGCATGCAAAATTATCACGTTATTTAGTTTTTAACAAGAGGGATAAAATTTAATAATTCAACTTGCCCAATTCTATTGTCACTTGGATGGTATTGGACAGGTTCATTTACAGTTCGCGATTGAAAAGGAAAGCAAATTTGACTGGGTGATGGCGTGTTGGGGCATATTTTGATTGCCTTGGCGGCTTCTAGTTTACAAGTAGATGTAAGTCGAGATTCAACATATGTAATTTAAAAGTTACAGTATTAAAATATTTAATAAATATTAATCATGTGTCTTAAAGTTAATTTATTTTGATTCACCACTTGTATGATGATAAATTTATAATATTTTTATTATTTTTGTCAAAATTATTATTTAAAATCATATTTATTACACACTATCAATTTTTATTTCATAAATACATTTTTTTAATAATAACATATGTAGTTTAAAAGATACAATATCTTAAAACCAAATAAAACCATAATTCTTAGTCAATTTTAACATGTGTTTGTAAAATAATGCCAATTTATGTTGCTCGATTAAAAAAAACAAAAAAAAATCTTAATCCATTACTTGGCGGCTTAATTATATCAGTTTTAACATGTGTTTGTAAACCATAATACTTAATTATATCAATTTTAACATGTGGTTGTAAAATAATGCCTTGGCGGCTTTAGTTTATAAGCACAGGTAATTCGAGGTTGGATAGATGTAATTAAAAAAGTTATAAAATTAAAATATTTGATAAATATTAATTTTGTGCTTTAAAGTTAATTTGTTTTGATCCATTACTTGTATGCTGAAAATTTTATAATATTTTTATTATTTTTTTAAAATTATTATTTAAAATCATATTTATTACATACTATCAATTTTTATTTTATAAATATAATTTTTTTTAATAACAGATGTAGTTTAAAAGATACAACATCTTAACACCAAATAAGACCATAATTCTTAATCAATTTTAACACGTGTTTATAAAAGTAATACAAATTTATGCTGCACGATTAAAAACCAACAAAAAAATCTTAATCATTTCCAAAAAGATAAGATCGGAAACATAATTAAAGCACTAATAAAATTTAATAATTAATGCAAATTTTGTTTGTTATAAACAAAATACATAATTAAAGTACAAATAAAATTTAACAGGTTCTGCTTTCGGTGACGCAATCGTTGCTTTGTTAAAGCACTAATAACTAACTATTGCATTCAAAGTTCGGTAGCTGAATTGAAACGATGGATGGCGATAGAGGCACGTGGAGTTTCTAAAATTATTTAATTTCTAATATTTGTAGAGAGAGATGAATCTCAAAATTTGGAATCTATGCATGCTTTTGTCTTTTTCTAAAAAAATAAAATTGTCTTTATTTTAAATTAGAAAATTGACTTCAAATTTAAGAGGAAAACATTAAATATTTCAAATCAATCATTTTTTGTTCAACCAATACATGAAAAAAAAAAAAAACAAAAGTTGTAGTGAAACATAAAAATGCAACACATGTTCTATTAAAAGGGTCGGGCTACTACTTCGTGTTCTAGCGAAAGACTTGGTGAAAAACATGCGAATTCCATTTTTTGAATTCGACCCACACAATGGCGTGACGTGCCATATTTTAGTTGCTTACGTGGACGTGTAATCCTTGATTAGTCAAATAGAAAATACAATTTTTCTCCTCAATCATAATTAACGAGCTTTAATTCAAACAAAAAATAATAACGAGCATTTTTAAATAAGGCCCGAGTCCTACTTAATTATATCATTGCAAAAATTTATAACATTTGACAATAACATACTACTATCATGTGGGTGTGCGCTTGTGTGTATATAATTCAAGAATTTGTAGTTAACACAATAGGAGGTGGATAAGAAACAACAAAAATGCAAAACAAAATTATATGCAAAATCGGTACTTAATAGGTGCAGAACCTTGATCCACCAATTATATAATGAAAATTTTATAATATTTTTATTATTTTTATCATAATTGTAAATTAAAATTTATACTTATTACATGTTCACAATATTAATTTTTTTTTTCTTAATTGCAGCCATTTTTCACTGTACCTAAAGCCCCAGAAGAACATCTCCACACATGATTATTATGTTTAAGGACTATTATGGTTGATTGTCACATGAAAATTTTATAGTACATCAAAGGTTCATGTCACAATTTGATGTAGAATCATTGGCTAATAATATCTAGACAAGTGACAGACAATAGAAATTTAAAAAATTTTGAAACAAAAATTACATATTACCCTCTTTTCATTATCCCTCCCAAGTTTTCAATTTTTAAAAAGTTAAGAGACAAAACATTAAAATTTCCTCTCTCATCCCTAATTAACTCAATCTTATTCTCTTTTTCACTCTCCTGAATCGTCTTCTATCATCTTTGTTCAAGTGGCTGGCGTTTGTGGAACATGGTGAAGATTGAAGAAGAAGATTTTTTTTTTTGTTTTTTGAATTGATGAAGATGATTTTAGTTAACTTTTGTCACTGCGAAGCAGAAGGTTTCTGTTGACCGCGAAGAGAAGATGATTTTTGAAACATGAGTCTTGCCATTTTTATTAAAACTTTCAAACTCTACCCAAATTTCAGTGTCAAACGTTCCAACTACTATTTCACTTTTCACTGTTGAAATTTCATTATCTTGTAGTATGAAGCGTCGATTTGGAAACACAATTCCTATGCCTCCCATTCCAAATTGGCAGCTTCGCCCATCTATTCAATTCTATTTTACCATGGTCGCCTTGGAGACATCAAAGGAGTCTATTCGGGTATGATCATAGCTTCATTCTTTCATTAAACCTTAGGTCAGAACCGAATGGCAAGCGGAAAATACCATTTAGAGTTCCAGCCCCGTTTTGAAGCCAAATCAACAGCAAGGACAATGGCCAAAAAAGTTAAATTACATACCTTAAATTTCATTCTTTAGGCAAACTAAAATGGGTATTAAATGAACTTAAGATTCACCAAACCAAAAAAAGTTAAATTCACCCACCACCAAAAGCCATTATTTGAGCTTACTCTTCTGTTAGCTTCAGAGGAAACCATTAAAACTCTTCCTGTAGTTACCAACTATTGATTCTAGACCTATATTGTTAAAATTATTTACATATAGCACATAAATTAGTCAAAGTGTTGATCTCTCTTAAAAAAATTGATAGATGAAGACTCAAAAGAGAAAGAAAAAAATAAGATTGAATTAAATAAGTGAGAGTGAAAAATTTAATGTTTTACCTTTTACTTTTGAAAATCTTGGAGGAATAATGAAAAGAGGGAAATATGTAATGCTTGTTTCAAGATTTCTTAATATTATTAGTTGGTGATTTCATGTTAGATTACGATGTGAAACCTCCAATATGCTGTAGAATTTATTATTGAGATGATAGTATCACTTGCCTGCACATTAAAGAAAAGTATCCTATTAAGGGCCAGTTTGAGAATGTTGTAGTTTATAAAATAATTGTTGTTAGTTATGTTGTAGAAATAATCAGATGTAAAGAGAATCAGTTAAGTGTTTAGTAAATTTTGTTTTCAGAAGTACTATAAGTTCTGAAAGCAATTACGAATATTTTAATAAATTTTACTGTTAAATTGTTGAAAGAAAATAAATGACTAAAATGTATATAATGTAAGATAAAATTTACTTATACATATTATAATACTTTCAATTGAGTATTATAATAATTTTTACTAAAAATAAAATTTATAATATATTGATTTTATTTTTTATCTTAAAACAATTGAAAATTAAATTTATAATATAATGAAATAAATTTAATAATAATTCGGCCAACAAATTGATATTAATAAATTGATATTGATGAATTATAAAAAATATTATTAAAATATTGATTTTGTTTCCAATTTGAATAAGGATATTTTTGGGTTTAGGTAATAATTTTAAGGATATTTATGAAATTGTATTAAAGGATAAAATTGATTTTCAAAATTAGAATATAAAAGTTACTCCTTCTTTATTTTTCAAAATCAACTGTAGAGAGACTGATTTTGACAAAATTGATTTTAATTTTTTTTATCAAACAATAAAAGTAATTTTTAAAGTTTTAAATTTTTTTTTAAATCTCCCAAAAATAATTCTAAACGGGCCCTCAAATAGACACAAAACGATAGAGAAACTATTGGATTCATCTCATTTGGGTGGCCCAGGCCCAAGTTTCATTAGTTTAGGTGTTTATTTAATTAAAGAAATATGTTGGGGCTAAGTGAAATTAGCCAATAGATAATATATTTAAAGAACAAAAGCATGCGGCGGCCCTAGTCACAAAATCCATAAAAGAGCGGAAGAAAGAGAGAGGAGAGAGACAGTGGCGTGAACTTGGTTTGGAGAATAGAAATAGAAAGTGACAGCGGCGTGAACTTTGTTTGGAGGTAAGGGTTTTAATCTTTGTTTGAGCATGATTTTAATTCCGTTTTCTTTTACATGTAGAGGAGGCATTGTCCTCTACAATCCTAATGTTCTTAATTTTTATTTTATGTTCTTGTTAGTTGTTATTTAACATATCGACTTATTAGATTGATGGATATTAAATTATTAGCATCTAGTATTATTTAAAAAGAATTTGTGTTGTAATTTCATTAATATGGTGAAATATTATATTAGATTATGGTCACGTAATTTTTCTTATTTTGGGTTTTTCACATAAAATATGAGTCTCTTGTAATTAATTTATTGATTTAAATTGTGTTAATTTATTTTTACCTTATTAATATAAGGTACACATCTGATTTTAATCACACAAATAAGTAAAGAATGTTGTTTTCGCTTAATTTGCGGCCGCTTGTGTGAATTCCTTTCCCAACAGGCACATAAGCCGATCGACTTGTCTTTTCAAACTCAAAGATGCATCTATGACCCTCTGCAACAGCTGGAACCAATTTGCTGAAGTTAAGTTCTTGAACGAAAAATGTTTCCTGTATGAATGAAGATCCTTGTGAGCCAGTCATTTAAACAACAGCTCCCTCCTCCGTAGAGGATAATGTGTGAAAATGCGTGAATCCTTTTCAAGTCAAGAATTAGAAGTATATCATTATGATAATCCTGAAATAAGAAAGGTGCACAAACACCTTTTAATATTCTGCAAGGATTCATGCTTTCTTATTCTCTTGCCCACTCATTCTTGTCATAACTTTTCAGCAGGAACATCATTGGATGAAAATTTCACAATAGCCAGGGATCCTCTCAGATTAACCAACTTCACCCTTTTCATTGTTTTCAAATCCAATGTTCGGACGAGAAGTCACCTTGAATTCCGATGTTCGGTAGCATCAAAAGGTTTTCAATCCATGGCAAATATCTTCAATTAGTAAGAAACCGTAAGCAACCTGAGAGAGAGAAATAGACTTCTTCCCACTACTAGACCAGAGCTTTAAGATTGGATTCGGATACTCGTCACTCTCCTTGACACCGTTATCATCGTATATAAGTGAACGCAAGGGGGTATAAGCACCTAATTTAGGACAGGGAGAAACCAGGATTTGCTTGTTCTTCAGCTGAACAAGTAACATGCTTGATAGGAAAAGAAACGCTGCCAATTGGGTCACCCCAGAACTTGGAGACATTGCGGAACCGCTAGAGCGAATAACGGGGGGTCTCAGAAAGATTTCGTAGACGATCTCTCAAGGAATGCACGGACTTTGACATTTTGTGACTTCCATTGTTCTTTGATCTGTAAAAACTATTCGAGTATGGAAGTGAATGCATGTATATTTGTGGGCAATTCCGAAGGTAATTGTATCAGACCTAGGAGACATATATGTGATCTCATAATTCTATGACGGTATACGACAATTATATTATTTTAATTATTTTCAGCAAGTATTTTAATATTTGTCAATTATCAAAGTCTTTTCCATTATTATCTACATACGAGTTTTTTTAGTCTAGTGGATTTATTCTATTATAGATAGTATTTAATAGTTTTTCATTAATAAAAACCCCTCCTTCATAGTTTCTTTCAAAATTATCTATCAAAATCTCCCTAATCAAAATCTCCCTAATTATATCATAGAGATTTTGATATATAATTTAAAGAGAATTTTTCTCACATTCTTGGGATTTCTTCAGATCATAATAATCAATGTATTAAGTAGATGAAAGATATCCCTCTGTCCAAGAGTCACAAATAAAAATCGGAAGGGCAAATTAAATAGGAAGAATGAATGCTGGGTTTATAAGATGATAGTGAATACCGTATTGGAAAAATAAATAATCACAAGCGGTTTGCAGGAGGTTGAAGTGCATATGATCCTGCTGAGGCCGTCTAACAAATCTTCCTGAGACTGCCTGTCAAAACACTTTTGATTTTCCTTTGTGCCTCCAAGATCTGGCACATTGCTTCAGCAGCTCAACAACCAAATATTATATTCTTCCAGTACTCTTGCTGATTAAAGGTCGTAATCATCTGCATTCCCTTCTATATGACGGTAATCCATCAAAGAAAGGGCGTATTTGAATACAATATTAAGTGTTTTGTTTTAGTGAAAAAGAAAGCCATGTTCCCTGACAAAGTATAAGGGTTAAAATTTATTTATTTGGCTAATTTGGGATCAAGAACAATACACTGTAATTCTTATAGGGAAAAACCATTTAAATAAAACCCTTACAGATGGGAAGTGAAATTTATGATTACACTGACTACAAACTTGTTCTCAGCTCTTGCGTTTTTTCCAAAAGAAAAAGAGAAGAAACTGCAGAACCAACACAATCAATGAGTACTCCTACTAATCTACGGCCTAAGATAAACCAAATCAGCTGTCTTGAGGAATTGGCACCTACGATCCTCCTCTGCTCCAATTATGCTGCCAAAGTGTCTAAGGGAAAGAATGTTCGCAGCGTAACTGTAGTTTCTTCTGTTATAATCCACTCTCTGTGGAACCTGCAGATTTAACACCTCTCTAGTTTTAAGGTCAAAAACAACCACAGGCAATTTCTGGCTACAATAAGCATCAAGAACAACCCCGGGACCCCAAGCTCCTACATACAAGCAGACTTCCTTGATAATGAGCTCACAGTTATGCGTTATTTTGTACTCTTTAACCCACTCTTTCCGATCATAATCTTTCATCATCCATATCTCAATGTCTTCGGGAGTCAGAATCACAATAGCCAAGCATCCCTTCAAATTAATCATCACGAACCTTTCTTCTTCATATGACAAAGAACCAAAGTCTGGAGTAGGGGTCCGCTTGAACTCCTCCTTTTTGAAGTCAAAAGATATTATCACACAGTGATCCACGCCTTTTCTTTGTCCAAAACTGAAGTGATCGTCATCCGCCCAGTGCATGTCTCCATAAGCAGATACTCCATTACTCATTTTGTCTAGATCCTCAGGGGGAACAGAGGAGATTTCATGCCATGAACTCGTGCCCAAAGTGTAAATTTCGCTTCTCTTTCCAAAAACTCGAACAATCTTATATGTACTGGTCGTACCATCAAATCCCATTCCATAAAAATCTTCCCAATTGTCGCCAGCTGTTGCTTGCGGTAGCTCTAAGACCTCCTTTCTAAGTGGATTGCATAGATAGGCTTTCCCAACTCCCCCACGAGTGTGAAAGCAAAATAAACCATAAGCAGAGTGACTAATGAAATTGCTTTCTTGAATATTGTTTGGAAACTCTAAAATTGGATGCGGGCTTCTCTTAATGATATTGCCATCTTCTAGTGTTAGCAAGTGAAAGGGGAAAGGAGGCTTACTTGCAAAGGTTATCTGCAGAATTTGATTATCTTCATCTGCAGAGGCAGAAGCAGAAGCAGCAGCACTGCGCTTAATAGCAAAAGCAAGACTGTCGATTTTGGGGAGCCAAATCTTGGAGACACACCGGAACCGCATTAGAGATTTAGCGGCCAATTTTATAATAATTTCATCCACAATCTCATCAGGAATAGAGGGTCTTCCCCTGACCTTCATTCTCTTCTCTTCTCTTCTCCTGGGCCGCAATAACCGAAGAAGAAGAAAATCAGAAAAATATTAAAGCCTTAATTATGAATACATGAGGAAAGCCAAAACAAATACGAAAACTTCTTGAAGAAGGAATCCTCGATTGACTTAAAGAATAAAGTACGACCCAAATCCTAAATAAGAAAAATTAATGTTGACTGAATTAAAGATTTACAAAAATCACTTGGACTCTCATTCAAATAAAGCCACGGCTAGCCTATGTTGGATCAACTCTAACGTAGAGACAACAAATATAACATTGCAATGATAGCAACTCAATTAAAGAATGACAGCTCTTCTAAATTTAATTAGATCACACGGCTAGTTTATGTTGGATCAACTCTAACGTAGAGCCAACAAATATAGTAGTGCGATGATATCAACTCAATTAAAGAATGACAGCTCTTCTAAATTTAATTAGATCACACGGCTAGCTTATGTTGGATCAACTCTAACGTAGAGCCAACAAATACAGCAGTGCGATGATAGCAACTCAATTAAAGAATGACAACTCTTCTAAATTTTGATCACATGGCTAGCCTATGTTGGATCAAATCTAACGTAGAGCCAACAAGTATAGCAGTGCGATGATTGCAACTCAATTAAAGAATGACTGCTCTTCTAAATTTTGATCACACGGCTATATTTGCTGGATCTACGTTGGAGTTGCTCAAACATAGTCGAATCCAATAAATAATCCAATCTAAGAGCATCTATCTATGTTTCTAATTTAAAGGTAATTTGGTGTATTTGGGTTGGATGTACCATGTCCATTATGAATCTATGTTTTCGCCCCCATAAACATAAGGGGCCCAATTGGTAGTTTCTGTCAAATCTTAATTCGAGGAACTTAACCAAGAAGTTTCCTTATTACCTATTCTTTCTAGATTTTATACTCTTTTTATATAAGCTATAGGGTTGTAAATTCATATAATAACGCCCTCGTGTATTATTTTATTATTATTCATTGATCATAAGTTGATGCTAATATTCTTAATTTCCTTATGTGCTTTTCTGTATTTTGAATTGTTGTTCTATTTTTAATTTTTTTTCTGTTTTTGTGCCTAAAAGTTTAATTATTTAGGTAATTCATGTCGTAATTTTATTTTGCAACACAGTTTTTTAATAGATTTGTAAATAAACTGAGGGTTGAGGCTTTTAAGAAGTCTAAATTAAAGAGAATGTACAAGACTTGATCATGATGTAAAAGTAGATCTTGTAAACAACCATGAAGAATAAGCATAATAATTTCTTATGATGTTAGAAGTCAAATCTAGATGACCAACCTTAATTCTTAACAACTCAACAATAATCATTCTTAACTTGTTGACTAATAGTTGTGTTCTAGTTTCATCATTTTATTTTTAAATATTTTAAAATATATTCTTCAAAAGTTTGGAAGAGGACGAAAGACTTCAGCAACTCAACAATAATCATTGTCCTATTATTATCCTAATACAAGTTTCCACATGAACAAAATATATTTATGATCAGCTAAATTATGACTTATTAGTTAACAAGTTACAATAATTTATTACTAATTGTTTTAACCCATTTTTTGCTCATCCTATTGGTTGAAATATTAGCTAAGCAACTTAAAAGGGGGTGAATTGGATTTCTAAAAATTATGGAGTAATTAAAACAAAATTCAATACAAATATCTATATTAAGCAAATAACAAATAAATAAATATCAACAATTTAGATGTAAAGAGAGAAGGAAAGGAGAATCGAACATAAGACTTTTATGTGGTTCAGCAAACTCCGCCTACGTCCACGCCTCCAAGCTCACCGAACTTAAGCATTCTACTAATCAAACCTTGTACCTTAAGACTTCAAAATCTTTAGAATTGACTTCCCGGATGTCAATCAACCTTAACAATTAAAGGTTATCTCAAACCTCTTAACTCAAGTATTTCCCACACTTTCAAATACTGAATTTGAAAATTACACAAATTTTTCTTCACACAATGTATGTGTTTACAAGTGAAAGCCCAAAGTGTGATTAGATGAAAAACTAATCAAGTTTTAAGTAGAAGATAGATTGAGTACTCAATGACAATCTAAATGATAATGAGTACGCAATGACAATCTAAATGATAATTGTAGAATCCTTGTAATTTGAATTTGATTAAGCCTTTTTATAGTTGGAGAAGAAAATTAGCCGTTGTTGACTTTTTGAGCATCATCGGATCGCCATTAATTGTTGTTGGATCACCATTTTGACTTTGTGCAAGTTATTGTTATGTTGAATTTTAAATAGTCAATTTACCATTTGAAGTTGTCGGCTTACCATTAAATTTTAGTAACTAATCTACTCAGAGTCGACTTAGATTCTAGCATTATCAGTTTGCCGTGTAATTCTAGATACTTGTAAGAAATAATCGACTACCCATTTGTGCTAAACGGTTCATCGTTTTCAGTTAAATTGCTCTTTAAAATTTATCTGTTAACTATTTTTCAATAAATGATTCACCTTTATCTTCTAAAATCAAAACTAAGTATTATCTTTATAAAATTGGTTTGTCGTATCAAGATTAATGGTTATTCATTTTTGTCCAGATTCTTAAACATGCCCAAAAACATCATATGGCTTTAAGAACTTAAATCAATTTTAATAACTCCAACATTTTTAACCTAGTTTGTTAAAATCAAAATCAATATTATGAAAGTATGTACGTTAACAACGGTGTGGGTCAGAGGGCATTAAACATTTATTTGATTGGGAGATGGCGACATGGTGCTTAGATCGATTAGGAAGCCATGTGTTTAGGGGAACTCGAAGGGACCTTGTAGGGCCCAAAGACATCAGGAAGCTGTGGTAAGCTTATGAGTTTTACGAGTTTCTCAAAAGCTCTAGAGATTAATTAGAACCACCTAAGGAGCTCGAGGAGCTCTAGAGATGTTCTTGAAAAGCACAAAATGTACACAAATGTAAATATAAAGGACACAAGATTTATGTAGTTTAGCTTATAGCCTTCATTTATAAGTAGCATCTCAACAATTCATCTACTATGTAAAATATAATATTATAAAATGTTCTTTATATGAAATGACTTTCCTAATGCTTCTTATCATGTTCTTAAAGGGGATATCTATACTGGTCTATAGAGGTACTTCTTAGGAGTGTCCTTGTGTATAGAAGGTAAAGGGGGCTGGCTACATTGTGTTGGCCATGGAGAAGCTCATAAGTAGCAATTGCCTCTTAGAAAGATGAGGACCAAGATAAAGAATGAAGAAGATGATTTTTTATGATAATGGAGGTGGGGATCCCCTATGGTGTATAGTGTATAGTCCTAGGAGCTCTAAGAATGGAAGAGATAAAATGTTTTTGAAGAAATGGGATAGATAAAAAACCTCTATTTCTTATAGAGAAAGAATAAGGAGAATAAGATAGAGAGAGGGATCTAAAGTAAAGAAATCTCTTTTAGCGGTTCAAGCTTAGTTTATATAGTACAGCTGCTAAGGGCACCCTTGAGTCCCTTGGAATACGTAGCAGAACCTGATTGGCTATGGCCTGCCTCATGTAGGGGCATTTTGGTATATTATTATTTTATTCAAATATTTGGAGTGTGTCCTTAAAAAACCTTTGGCGTTCCTTCATTTAAGGATACTTAGGGGACCTATAACCCTTTCCACATGGCAGGCTCTTGTTGGTCCCTCGAATTGTGTAAGGATAATGTATGGTTTATTCCCACGTGATAGGCTCCTATTAGTCCTTCAACCTTGCAGTGGCTTCTAGGATGCTGATTTCTTTTTATTGGCGGGGTACAGCATGAGATCAAGGTAAGCTCTAAGATGTGTTACCATCTTCAATCGTTGCATAAATTTTATTGGTTCATATCTCTAGCACAGAACCCGATATAAATAACGGGCTCCCAGCCATGATGGTGTCTTTCATTTGCGAACAGCATGGGAGTTTGTGCCTTGTTCTAGGCCAAAAGATGAGATTTTTTCACTTATCTGGTAAAAATAGATCACATTTAGGGTTCTTTTTTTTTTCTCTGGCGGCTATTACATGGTTATTTGGCTACTGATGATACCTTATATTCGAGAGGTTTCTATATAGTCTCTCGATATATTTGTGGTAGGGTTATTGAGATTTCTCGGCATTTGTTCCTTGATTGTCCATGGGTTAGACCAATTTAGGCTCATTTTTGGCGAAATTTAAGTATGCGACATGTGGTTTTTTTAACCCCACATGCTTTGCTTTGTTGTTGATGTCGGTGTGCACCATCTCGGAGTCATATTCGAGTTCTTCTACCTTATTTTATTTTATGGCAAGTTTGGAAAGCTAGTAATTCTTCCAGGTTTGATTCGCAGACCTTCTCTATGGATGCAATTATCCACCATGTGGGATTAGACCTCAAGATTGCTAGCTCTGCTTTTGGATTTAAGCCCTCTCAGCTACGAGGGGTTTTGGGTTCTTGGATTACGGAGGGTTTGCGTGTCATAATTTCACCTAAGAGGCCGATTCGTTTAGTTTCATGGATGCCACCACTTCCTAGGATTGCAAAACTAACAGTGGATGGTTGCTATAGGGGTAACCTCGAGATAGCTGCAGTGGGTCGTATTCTTCGTGATCATCAAGGTGATGTTTTGGCTGCTTTTGGATCTCTTCTTGGTTGCCATCTATGTTGAGCTTATGGCTATTTGCGAGGGGTTGGAGTTCGCTACTCACCTTGGATACTCTACACTTGGAGTAGAATAAGATTCAGCTAAGATGGTATCTTGGATTCATTCTTACAACCCTATTTGTTGGGATTATGCTTATTTGTTGTGTCGGGTGTGTGCTTTGATATCTTTTTCTCATATTTTGATTAGACATGTACTTCGAAAGGCTACATCTGCTGCTGATTTCCTGGCCAACTGGGCTTGCACTCATTGGGTTAGCCAGCATTTCTTGTGTATTCGGGATCTACCTACGGGCTTATTTAGCACTTTCCATTTAGATGCACAAATTTTTCATCATATCAAACGATATGATTGTTAGTTTATTATTTCAAGTGATAGTGTATTTACATCTATTTTAAAAGGTTTTAGGTTTTATCATCCTCCTTATGTAATTACTTCTATATTGATTTATATGACAGGTAGGAGTTCCGCCTAACCCCCACCTTATTGGTAGTTTTTTTTTTTTTAATGATTATTGATACAAGAAAATTCCAAACAATTATCCTAGCTATAGTATCAAACAAATGTTAATGCAAAGGCATCATAAAAATAACGATACTATGGTTTCACCATCTATTTGAGAAAAATTAAAAAAATAGAAACTCCATTGAATAATATGAAAAATTATTACATTATTTAGAACTACACTAACATTGAAACATAAAGCCGAGACATTGTGTCAAACTAAAAAAAAAAAGAGGTGAGAATCTACAACAAGAAAACTAGTAAACTACGTACCCATATCAATAATCAAAATTAGAAGTCTTTATTTCTATAATCTTGCTTAATCTTGAAAACTTATTCAAAAAAAAAACTATATATATATATTTCTGTCAACTAACCCTTTCAATTTCAGTTCTTATATATACCAAATTTTCCCCTCAATTAGGTAATAAAGAATGAAAAATACTCAAACCCAGAAAACATATAGCAAGTTGAGGGCACGCTAGCTAAAATTTAAAACTAAGACTCTGAATTTAACCTTGTACCCATTGAGCCTCTCAATGATAGATGATGCAGGTTTTAATAAAGTTCAGAAACCGTCTAGAGCTCATCAGAAAAATGGATGTTCTGATTCTCAAATTCATTTACAAGCACTGTAAATAAGGTTAAAAAGAGAAATAATTATTATCATAATAAACAGTTAATTGTGTATTTTAAAATAACAATACGAACAAGTTCCCAGGGGTTTTTCATTCAAATTGCAAAGACACTTAATTCATCTTATATAAAGTGCGCCAAAAGAAAATAATTGAGACAAACTATTAAACTTTTATGTCATTGAAACCGCGTAATATCAACAGGTACATATAAATATGAATACTGCCCAGGAGTACACAGCCGTACCTACATATATTTTGAGGACATTTGATTTCTAAATCTTCCGGGTCCTTAAAAGGTTCTCATTTTGTCACGAGTTCTTTGCCGTTAAGAGCACAGACAGTGCAATTCAAGCAAGTCATAGATGACTAAGGAATCAGCACGGGACGCTAGCTGGTGCCATATGAGCAACAAATTAAGATCCTGGCCAGAACCAATAATCAATCTCTTATAGATAATCACATCAGCAGAAGTAGAAGTCCAAAAGTACTATAAACCAGAATTTTCTCCATATATTCATGGCTTTTAATGATCTCTTTGACCTAAGTTAACACTGCGTTGCCTATGAAAGCATAATTATGGAACTGCAAACAGCTTAAGCCTCACAATTTGTGCTGATCTCTTGTCCTTGAAATTTTTCTGTTAAATCACTTTTGCGATGTGTGTCCAAGATTTGGTGCCACATAATTGACAGCCATTGTTCTGATAATTAATCCCGTAGTTACATGTGGCCCTTATTTGAGGGAAATTGATTGCAGATGTGTCTAAAATATCTTCAGGTTTGTTTTCCTTGTCAATGTAATGAAGAATTAACGAATTGTTTCTTTGTCTCGAATGTTTAAGATGGTAAGTATTTGGTGGTGAAGAGAGTTTGGGTAAAGTCAAAACTCAAAAGCTCGTAATGGAACAGGAAGCAATTAAGCCAAATCGAGCAATTTTCTTTTAACCGAAGTCTTTTATTACTTTTTACCGACACAACAATTGCACGTTCACCAGAATGAATTTCTTAGCTATATTCTTAGCAGATGATACAACTATATTTTTTATATGAATTAGGGGTAAATAGACAACTAGTATGCAAAAATATAATTGATGAAGTCCGGACTAAGTACATATCGTACATATCCATCACATAAATTTATCAAAAATAAGTTTATTTTAAACCTTAAAAAAAAGGAGAGAAAAAGCACATAGTACTTGATAAAAACTCAAATAATATAGATTTAAAATTAATTAATTGATATAAATATGAGTTTATTAAACACAACGTCATAGTTTAATTTTATTTTTATTGATTTCAAAAAAATGTATGAGTAGGCAAAGTCGAAATTAATTTTATAACTCTTTATCTTTATTAAAATTCAAACTCAAAAGAATTTATGAAAGAAAACTAATTAAAAATCACTCGATAAAGTCTTATGAAGAGCTTAACTATCTATATATATATATAAAGTTGGGACTTGGGGAGGTGATGTGGCATCACTATTTCTCATCTTTGTATATTCTCTATTATCTAATAAATAGAGAATTTTTCTTTTGAATTTAGTTTTTCATCCTCTCATAATTAATTTGATTGTTATTACACAATAACAATTATGTAAAAGTTTTAATTGAGGCATATCTCTTAGTCTCCCCACTATCTCCCATTAGCAACCTTTAACTTCCCTATAACTCCCACTATCTCACAAGAAATTATGATCCATAATTTTTTATTAATTTCATAGAGTGATTATGTAACTATAAAAGGAGAGCTCATCTTTTTGTTTTGTACACACACAATTGGAGTCGAGCAAGAGCATTCCCATTCACAAGAACATTTTGTACTAGCTAGAACTAGAAGCAAGAAAATCCCAGATGATTTGAACAGCAAGTGTTACCACCACCACGCCCACAGAGCTCGGGCAAGCGAGTGGTGGCACCGTTCACGGCCTCAAGTGAGCCTTCCCCGTCACCCGCAAGAGCAAGGCCGATTTCAGCTCTCTCCCTAGCAACGGCAGCAGGCTCCAGTGCATGCATGTGCGGCCGCTCATTGGCAAGAAAAAAATTCGAGACACTCTCTTATCTCCCACCACTTAATAGAGAACAATTGGCTAGGGACGTTGAATACCTTCTCCGCATGGGATGGATTACTTGCTTGGAAAGTTGTTTACGTACGATACATGCTATATATATTAATGATGATTTGCTCTATCAAGTTAACTTCAAGATGCATTGGTGTTAGTTTACTTTTAAAAAATCAAATTAAAAAAAAAATCAATTCGACATTGTTGTATATTTGTTTATTTAAGGACTTAATTTAACAAGACATTATTAAATATATATAGGTAATTGTGTCTCCAAAAAATATAATATGACTTTAATAAAAATCATCACATGTGAAGTCATTGTTTATTTTATCATGTCATTAGTATTAGATAATGATTTATATAATACAAGAGTCGCATGCATGTCACAATAGATAATATTTAATAAGAGGAATCATGGTAAAAGAATATTTAAATTGTGCTTTTTATTCATGGATTTACTAAAGATAAAGGAACCAAGTGTTATCCACAATTAGATAGATTTTTTTTTTTTTTTTATTTTTATAATAAGAATTGAATATATGACTTTGAGGCAAAAAAGTATTATCGTTGGCCATTTTGTGCCAACATCAGGTTTGAATATATCAACTTCTTTTTTTTCCCACAGAGCAAAAATGATAAAGCTTAAAGAGTAAACAATTCAAGTGTTTTGAGTTTTGACTAGAGCTCCATAATCGTACATTTGGGCCACCGATCTTCAATTGTATTAAATTTTAATATAACTGGTTGATTGTACATTTCAGTGGGATTTAATAAAACTTAATTTTGATTGAATTGTACATAATTTCTTTTATTTTTATTTAAAAAAATGATTACGGATTTCTTATCAACCATAAATATCTTTGATCAACCTTAGGGTCTTTAATATCTAACTACAATGTTATAAAATTAAACAAATTCCGTGTGACCCACGTAACATGTCCTTTACTAAAATGATTAATTACAAAGATATCAACTTACTATTTTAACTGATCTAATTTATATGTCATTATTTAATTAAATATCGTCTAATTATCATTATAATAATATTAAATATCGTCTAATTATCATTATAATAATAATATACTCTCTAATAACGAATTTATCAATAAGTGAACAATTATGTATAAAACACTCAAGTTAAGAATCTCTTTGATGAAAATCACAAGTATAAGGTGGAGGGACTTGGGGAGGTGATGAGGCATCACCATTTCTCATCTTTATATATTCTCTATTATTTAATAAATAGAGAATTTTCTTTTGAATTTAGTTTTTCATCTTCTTATAATTAATTTGATTGTTCTTTAAATTTTATTATGCTAGCAATTAAACTTTAGTGGCTTAAAATACATCAATTAATTAACATAGGAAGAGAGATTCTTTCATCTTCCCTCAAGAATGCCACTAGGGTCTAATTCTTTGCACATTTCTCTTCCTCTTCCTATTTAAATCCAATAATATATAACCATTAATAATAATTAATTATAAGTCTTTTGAAACATTCATTTCTTTTATTATGCTAGCAATTAAACTTTAGTGACTTAAAATACATCAATTAATTAACATAGGAAGAGAGGTTCTTTCATCTTCCCTCAACAATGTCACTAGGGTCTAATTTTAATGTCATAATCTCATATTTAATTATGCACCTTTTTGTTTAGTGTCTTTAAATCTAACAATATATAACCATTAATAATAATTAATTATAAGTCTTTTGAAACATTCATTTCTTTTATTATGCTAGCAATTAAACTTAGTGACTTAAAATACATCAATTAATTAACATAGGAAAAGGTTCTTTCATCTTCCCTCAACAATGTCATTAAATAATTTCAATGCCGCAATCTCATATTTAATTATGCAACCTTTTATTTAGTGTCTTTTGGGTTCTTCAAATTTTATTATTATATAATTGGGATAGCTTAATTTGAAGTCTAGAAGCCCAAGAGTTTCGTTCAATCCAAAAGTTGGTGAAAATGTTAGCGTGAGCGAAGAAGACAAATACATACATACACTAAATAAACCCTAAATTAAATGTATGTTCAAAATATCTTTTAATAAATTAACCATTTTATCCTTATTTATTAATTTTTAACCGTTAAAAATCTATAAAAAAATTTGGGAGAGATTTGCTCTCCGTAGCATTTAATTTCCTCACTTTTAACAAACTTTCTACTAATAGTACTTTTAGCAAAATATTTCTTACATCATTATATAATCTCTTCACTTTTAAGATCTTGTAACTAAATAAGCAATTAATTGGAGGCTTGATTGAGTGAAAGTTTTTTGACATTCAATTGATTTGAAAATAAGAGCTAAAAAAAAAAGTAATTAATAATAAAATTTTCAAAACTTAATGCCCAATGATGGGGTTATAATTGCATGGCATCATGTAAATAAAGCATTTATGTGTTGGGTTTATAATTTAGATTAAAATTTCAAAAATCAAAGTTTGATGCACCCTCAAACAAAAATAATTTATTGGGATGTTGTAAGGTAATATTAGAATTTGAACATTAAACATTTTCTTTAATATTCTTTGTAATGAACATCTAAGGGGAAATGTTATACATTTATTAAAATAAATATAGATGTTCATAACATATATCTCTTAGTTTCCCCACTATCTCCCATTAACCTTTAACTTCCCTATAACTCCCACTATCTCACAAGGAATTATGATCTATAATTTTTCATTAATTTCATGGATGATTATGTAACTATAAAATGAAGTTCAAAACAATTGGAATGAATAAAAATCTATAATATATCTTTACTTCTTTATTTGTATTATTGGCTAATAATTTTTTTGTTTTTTATAAAATTTTGTCTCATCTTAAAAAAATCAATTCATATATTTTTATCAGTTTAGTGTAAAATAAGAAAAAGAATAATACTAAATTTTTTTTTTTTTAAACGCGTAACTATTATATTATATTAGTTAAAATAACTTAACTGAAAAACTGTTAGTGTATAATTACGACATTTTACTTTTTGGGATCATAACGTTTATGGAGTTCCTATTTTGCAACTCCTCGTTAACTTATGAGGACCGAGCCAAGAACATAGTCTCACTCTTATCTTTGAAAGAAAAGGTGCAGCAATTAGTAAACACAGCCACAGGCATTCCCAGGCTCGGCGTGCCATCCTACCTATGGCAGGCCGAGGCTTTACACGGCATCTCACATCTTGGACCCAGGGTGTATTTTAATGCCACGGTGCCCGGTGCCACAAGCTTCCCTGCTGTAATTTTATCAGCTGCTAGTTTTAATGCAAGTTTGTGGCTCAAGCTGGGGCAAGTTTTGTCGACCGAGGCTGGCGCCATTTACAATATTGGTCTAGCCAGGCTGACATTGTGGAGTCCTAATGTTGACGTGTTCCTTAACCCGAGATGTGGCCGTGGCCCAGAAATGCCCGGATCCATTAGTGGCATCAAAACATGTTACAAGAAATGGGTGACAGCAAAAATACAACTAGTAATAGGCTTAAGGTCTCTAGTTTTTGCAAGCATTACATTGCTTATGATGTTGACAATTAGAAAGGTGTCGATCGATTTCGCTTTGATGCAAAGGTATTATTATTTGTTACATTTATCATAATTTGTAAATATAATTAGTGTGACGCGTCATGTTATATGTATGATACTTTATATTATCATAATTAAGTTTTGGGTTATTGCAAGTGACAAAGCAGGATTTGGAAGATATGTATCAGCCACCATTTAAAAGCCGTGTAAAGGAGGGACATGTCAGTAGAGTGATGTGTTCGTACAACAGGGTAAATAGAATTCCAACATGTGTTGATCCAGAAGTGCTCAAAGGAGTTATCAACAGTCCATGGGTATATACTTATGATCCAAATTTAAGCTCATATGTATGCTAGTTGTGCCTAATTGCGCTTGTGTTGTTGCCTTTGGTAGATATATAGTCAGGTTAATTACAATGCCCCATATTACACTTATACACTGCCGCACTTGAAGATGCCGTGGCCCTTACTTTGAAAGCAGGCTTCGTACTTGTATCCATATAAATGCTAATATTGAGTTTAATTAATCGCCATGATTTTATTTATACATTGTATCTTTATAAGATTTTGTCACACAGGTTTAAACATGAATTGTGAGGATTATTTGGGGAAGTATACAGATAACACAGTTTACTTGAGAAAGGTTTAAGAATATGAGGTTAGGCTTCTTTGACCGGGATCCCAACTCACAGCCATTGGGGAATTTAAGACCGTCCGATGTACGTACAGATGATCATAAGTCCTCGACACTTGATGCAGCAAAGCAAGGAATAGTTTAGCTGGATAATAAGGGAGCTCTTCTTTCTCTTCAAATAACACTCAGAACTTTGCTGTTATAGGATCGAATGCCAATGCCACGAATGTGATTATAAGCAACTATGCCAGCATAAATTGTGGCTATACTAATCCCTTACAGGGCCTACAAAAGTATGTGCCTGCAGTGACATATGAACCAGGTCGTATCAACGTGAAATGCAGAGACGACTTCTTATAGAACAGGCAGCTAAGGCTGCAGCCACGGCTGATGTTGTTGTCATGGTTGTGGGCCTAGATCAGTCTATAGAAGCAGAAGGGCTTGATAAATCGTGCATTTGGTATTGAGGTTGGGCAGCTGTAACTTTTAAGATACAACACTAAAGTGTTTGGTAAATACTAACTGCTATAGTTCGGAAGCTATATTACTATAAATTTTCATTTGTATATTAAAAAATTTATTATATCTTCAATAATTTTATCAAAATTATTATTTAAATTTTATATTTACTGCATATTATTAATGTTTGTTTTAAGGAGTTTTTTTTTTCCACAAAGAATCGTGGCTTAAAAATCGACATCACCTCAATTTCAAACACACCCAAAGAGAACTTGACTTTACATGGATATCAAGAAAAGCTGGTGATGGAAGTAGCTAATGCTACAAAAGGAATAGTGATTCTTGTTGTTATGGCTGCTAGAATTATTGATGTCTTTTTTTGCCAAAACCAATAGCAAAATTGGAGGGATATTTTGGGTAGGATATCCTGGACAAGCTGGTGAAGGGAGAAATTCAGGTTTTTCAATTTTTCAATTAAAACATTTTTGAACCGATCTCATACAACATATAAGAATTAAGTAATCTAGAAATTCGTACCTTTGATAATTTGAGAAGACGAATGATTGAGAGTTGTAGATCCGTCTCCAAACGATCTTCCAGGCTATGAATTCAAGATCGATTAACGCTGTTTCACCACTCCCATTGTAACCTGGCGTCTTTTAGATGATCTCCCTAGAAAAGGAGAAAAGTACCTTTATAATATCTTATGAAAAACCCTAGTATGTTAGGATTAGGATTCCTATTTTAAAATAGAATTCCTCTTTTAATTTAAATATTTAAATATTTAAATTAAATATTTTCTCTCCACTTACGTAAAAGTAGAGAAAATGTGAATTCAAGGAATGACCTTGTAAAATATCAAGCCCCTTTTACACTTGAATATAACATACTAGGTTTTAACAAATATTATAATTATGATTTTCACCTAATACGCCAGTTTTTTTACTTTTGGGTCCAATGATGGTGTTGTCAATTAAATGAGCTAACCCGGAGATCATTTGGGAACATACAATAGTGGCTACAATAATTAAATTTGTAATTAAACAAATATAATTATTTAATTCCAATTCTACTCCACTATAAGATTGGAATCGACTTCCATAATTATATCTTCGAATAATAATTCGCCAAGCCACATTGATTTCTTTCTCGCATAATCCTTTATACCACATCATTAATTAAATCGATATCTCAATTGCCCAATCGATTTAATTACATCTTGTTCCTTGATACTTGGTTTTCTCTAATGATCATTTTCAACATACTAAATATGTTGACACACTTAGAATTCTACATGATCAGTGAAAACCCATCAAGAGAAGACAAATCTATATTGTTAATCTATAACTCCAATACTCATAATTGCCTCCACCATGCCACATTGGTAACTCAAATGGAATAACAATTACAATCATGAAATCATAACTAACTCAAGACTGATAAAATCAATGCCTATGAGATTTAATAAGCCTGCGGTCATTTCAAGATTAATTAAATCTCACATGTGATCCTCGGTGATGTAGTAAATTCTACATCAATAAATTCATACATGATTAAGACAAACCATTCAATGAATTTATTATGATTATACCTAAATAAAGTCCCAACTTTATTTATTAATCTATGAACATAATTTATTTAATCATAAGATAACTTGTATTTATGTCTACGAATCACATGGTGATCACATAAATACATATAATATGATCAAATGGACTTTACTCAAAATATTAATGCAATTTAGATACTTAAATAAAATACCTCATTTATTTTATTAATCAGAAAAATTGTTTATTACAATTAAATAAACACATATGGTTTTAAAGAGTACATTTTCCCAACAGCTAGTGGCGATGCTGTAGCTCAAATCATCTTTGGAGACTATAATCCAGGTAATTAATTAACGCATGATCAGCTTCAGCTTTTGTACAACTACTTGAGGTTACTTGCTCAAATAACTTTTAACCGTCGATTGGAAGGTTTCCATTAACATGATATCCGCAACAATGTGTAGATCAGTTGCCAATGACAGACATTTACATGAGAGCCAATGCCACAGCTAATCTCCCTGGAAGAACCTACAGGTTTTACTCGGGCAAAATCATCTACCCATTTTGCCCGCGGACTAAACTACCCATCGCTCTCCAAGTTCATATTCTCGGCTCCTTCCACGGTACTCATCAAACAAAATGCAAACAACATTTACTCTTCTAATGCTCAAGCAATTGATATCACCACAGTAAAGTGCAAAGATTTGCAATTTGATGTTGTCATTGGTGTCAAGAACAGCAGGCCAATGGGCAGTTCTCATGCTGTTATTTTATAGCTTAAGAATTTACTGTAATTACAGGTAGGCCCAGTGTGTTCCCCTAGATGGCTAGATATGATAGCTCTGATGAGCACTCCAGCTCTAAACTAAGGAGAAAAGACATTGGCATTCCCAGAAAATCAGTAAAGGGTCCCAACCAGAGGGCCTCTGTATGGAAGAAGAGTGATGTAGAGTCCTCTGACAGAAGATGGGCAGAAGCTGACATATCATGGGACTCCGTCCCCTCAAACTTAGTGATGCTTGGCCGGGTATTACTTGTATACGTTGCTTCATTCATTCTTTTTTTGTATTTGCATAAACACGTATCAAATGCCTGGCAGGAAGTGTTGAGGCAGAGAGATGTGGCTGTTCTTGCTGCCATTGACTGTTTACAGGAGGCTTCAGCCACTGAGAGGTTGTTCAAGTGCCTAAGGTATCCATGTTGTAGGCTTCTGCGCTGTTTGATTTGATCAATCAATTTAAGATTTATGCATAGTTTCACCAATCTGACTAGCACATTTTCTTGCATTTTCAGCATATACTCGGACCTTCATAAGCAACCATCAGTTGGTAAATTTTTCAATCTTTCAAAAAGATTTGGCACAGACAAAACTAATTCTTCAGTCATTAATAAAAATGAGCTCACTAAGATCGAATGATACTCAGTCAAATGACATTAGTTCCCTCAAAGAATTGCTTAAACTCGGATTGGATAGAAAAAAGAATGCTACTTCTTGGCTCAAAGCAGCTCTAGCATCCGATCTCACCCCACCGTCCCCCGCAAACAAAACCAAGAGATCTTCTTTAGACGCAACAAGTGCCAGAAAAAAAATCATAAGTAGAGCAAGTTATAGTAGTAGCAGTAGAACAGAGGGTACATACATTATTAGAATGCAGAGTAGCAATGTTGGATTCCAGGTGGGATTGGCAGGTGAAAATGAAAATCAGGCTGATGGTTGTGTGAAGGGAACCGCTTTGAACACAGCTTCGGAACTTGCAAACTCCTTGAATGATGAATGTAGAGCATTGTTTTTAGCTTATGTTGAGAGTTACTTAGATGAGTTTGATTGTGAATTAATTTTCAAGCAGTCTGATGGCCACATAGCTGAAAAGATGAGCCAGAATAAGAAAGTGAGTGACTTGTTAGGTGTGATTGTCAGTGGGGAAGGTGACAAAGACAGTTTTATATTGAAAGATTCAGAATTGGAAGCTTATGGGAGAGTGAAGAACAAGATACATGACATCTTGATAAAGCATGTTGAGAGAACTGCCATGGCTTCTTGGCATATGGGTGCAGTTGCTCTAGTTTGAAGATCAATAGAAATATTTGTACGTAGGGAAAGAGACACCTGTAGCAGAGAGATAAAAGTTTTCCGTTTTTTCCCCCTAGATTTTGCCAGATGTACAGTTATAATAAGAGGTTTCTTATTTTACTTAGGTATAGGGGAAAAATTAATTTGCTGCTTCAAAAATTCTCTTCTTCTGCTGATTTTCTTTTTACATAGGCATTTGTTTTTTTTAATGCAATTGCAAAATCTTCCAATAAAATAAAATGAAACTAGTTTGCAATAACAAAGCTGTGTTGTTTTTTTCAAAAGAAAAAAAATAGAATCATAGTAACATTGTTTAAGTTGGATTCTCAACCTACTTACCTAACTGGGAGAAATGTGGCTATGGAGACGAGAAATTGGAATGTTGACCAATAGTTTGGTTGATATTTTCCAGAAAGTGTACATTTCTACAATTCTACGTTCTACTACTGACCTACGTTGCCACTGTGCCTAACTGTCCTTAGCATAATATTTATTATTAATTAATGCATTCAAAAAGCAAAAAGGAAAATATACAAAAACTTGTAATATTTAATGGATAATTTTGGCACTCCAATAATGTTTTCCTCTTCCAAGATTTATCACTTATTTCAGGGTTAATATCATGGAGATCCATAGTATTTTACATTTTCTTCTAAAAACGTAGGTTACCCATATATATTATCATATAGGTCCTTAACTAATAACTATCAACTACTACAACGACTAAAGTATTTTAGTGTTGACTTAGATACTCAAGAATTGTACGTGTCAGAATTTGTAGTATTATTATGTTTGAATTGAAACAAGATTATAATATAGTTATCCAATTTGTATTACTTGTTTATTAATTCGTATCAAGTTGAGATTGAAGATTCCAATACACTTATCAATTTATGAACATTGATTTGTTATATTAAATTATTCATGTTACCTTGTTTGTTACCCAATATTACAATGCTGTATTTGATATAATTCAAAAGTATTTAATTATATTTTTTTATCTCAATTAATTACAATTGAGTAGTATAGTATTAAAAATATTTTAGAAAAATTTTTAAAAGTATTGTAGAACCTCTTAAAATTAATACTCGATAAATTGGTAATCTCAATTAAATAATAGTTTTTGTTACTCACGACTTAGGACTAACGTGATAAATTAATAATTCAATTAATTTATTAGATAATATGGTCTTTAAAAAATATTGTTATTCTATATGACCTAGTTAATAAATAAATTGATAATTGACTAATTTAAAATTAAATACATATGATATGTATATGATTTTCTTTGTTGTGTTGTGTAATACCTTACATATTTCATTAATCATTATTACTTTCCCTACACCTTTCACATGAGAGCCATTGTTGTATTCTATGTGTTATGTTAAGAGATATAAGAAAGAGAGATCGACTTAACTTATTGTTTCCAAAAGTTTATTTTAACGAGTTACTATGTAATTATGATATACTTATACAATCCAACCAAAAGATTATCAAATGACCGAATCGCTCAATCAAGATAAAATTCAAATCATACCATATAACTTCATGGAATCCCTACATTATCTAATTATACCACCTCTATACTTTATAAAAATTCGTATTATGTACGCGATATTATCTTTATAAATTAATAAGCTATGAACTTATTGATAAAATAATAATTATTAGCTTATCAATGTGTTAATATTCATTAAATTAATATATTTTTTATGATCATAAAGTTATTAGTTTATTGAGAATTTACAGTATGTAAAAGAGGTGACATAATTACTATACAATTAGCAATTGTGTTGAATTAATTTTTTGATATTTTATACGATTATTGAATATTAATAAATCATAGTATGACATGAAAATGTCTAGCCGAATTGTTACCTTCACAAGATTGTTGATTAAAATTAAGTGGAGTCGGGGAAATTTGGTCATTTCATTTCATAAGATAAGATCCTTATGCGAGAAAACATACAAATGTAGGGAGCAAGATGTTAAAACTCTAAATCATTTAATAACACATGAATTAATAACTCAGTAATAAATGCTGTAATAAAATTTCATATATTGACGGATTGACCGTTGGATGAAGTTCTCTCACTTCTCACAGGGGATTACGGACGTTGATTCTTTTCACGCCACGCACGTTTCACACGACTTGATCGTTAAAATTAACTGGGAAAATTAGAAAAACAAACAGCAACATCGGATTTTTCATTTTGTTCTAACAAAAACCCCACTTGATTAGATTTAGGTTATACTTTCCTCATTTTCCCCAACTGAAGCTGAAACTGAAACTTACCCACTTACATGTTCTAATCATTTGATCCAAAAACCCCAAATCCTCACCAAATCTTTGTCAATTTGTTTTGACAAAAATGGAGTCGCACGACTCAATAGCTTTGAAGCTGTTTCTGGGGTTTCTGTTTTTGTCTTTAAATGTTCGTACTTCGGTGTCGAGATTTGTCGTCGAGAAAAACAGCTTGATGGTGACGTCACCGGAGAAGATTAAAGGGTCTCACGACAGTGCGATTGGCAACTTTGGGATTCCGCAATATGGGGGAAGCATGGCGGGGACTGTGACGTATCCTAAGGAGAATCGAAAGGGCTGCAGGGAATTTGGTGACTTCGGGATTTCGTTCAAGGCCAAGCCTGGAGCTTTGCCCAATTTCGTTTTGGTCGATCGTGGAGGTGCGACCCACTTGAATTTTTCTTTTTTTGTTTAATTTGATTGTTAGTTCGATTTGAGAGGCATGCTTTTCATCATTTGGATTAAACTGATTGTTTAGCTTGCTTTTTGGTTGATTGAGAAGGTACCCTTCGGATATTTCAGTGTAGTTTGATGATTTTTTGGTGTCGGTTGTTCTGGGGGGTACTCTGTTGATTATTTGAATTAAATTGATTTGTTGTATCTTGTTTTTGGTACTTTTCTTAGGTTTGAGAAGGTACTTTCATTAATCATAGGTCAGTTTGGTTGCTTTTAGCTGGTTTAGGCATTTGGTGAGGTATTCGTATAATTAATTTTGGTTATTTGGGAGATTCAAGGTTTACTTTGGTGATAGCATTGTTAACGTTCAAGTAATTTTTGACACATTTGATTGTTGTGTGAGGTTTGAGGTTTATTTGTTTTTGGTATATTGATTTAGATCTTAAAGGGGAAAGTACCACTGTGGTACTATTTTATTACATATCTTGTGATGCTTTGAGGTCAAATTGGTTATTTTTGGTATTAATTTGAACCCAACTGCTTGTTTGTCTTGTTAGTCTCAAAACTGTCTGTTCAATACTGTGAAATTAGGTGCTTGTTTGTTCTTGTAATCAATTTTCATTTATGGTTTGCAATTAAAAGACAAAAAAAGGGAAATGAAGGATTGCTTGCATTAAAACTGACTTGTGGTATTAAGTTTTTCTATTATCTTGGGACATAGTTCCTTTACTAGATCACTATTTTATGTGTTGCTTTCCAGATTGCTTCTTTGCCTTGAAGGTCTGGAATGCCCAAAAGGCTGGTGCTTCTGCAGTGCTTGTTGCAGATGACATTGAGGAAGCATTAATAACAATGGACACACCTGAAGAGGATATTTCGTCAGCAAAATACATTGAAAATATAACTATTCCATCTGCACTTATTGATAAAAGTTTTGGTGAAACATTAAAGAAAGCACTCAGTGGTGGGGAAATGGTCAATGTGAATCTTGATTGGAGAGAAGCTGTCCCACACCCTGATGATCGCGTGGAGTATGAGTTATGGACCAACAGCAATGATGAATGTGGGGTTAAATGTGACATGTTGATGGCATTTGTGAAGGAATTTAGGGGTCCAGCACAGATACTTGAGAAAGGTGGCTACACTCAGTTCACCCCTCATTACATAACTTGGTACTGTCCTATGACGTTCACCTTAAGCAGGCAGTGCAAGTCTCAGTGCATCAACCATGGAAGATACTGCGCTCCTGATCCTGAGCAAGACTTTAGCTCAGGCTATGAAGGAAAAGATGTTGTGCTCGAAAACTTAAGGCAGCTGTGTGTGTTTAAAGTTGCAAATGAATCCAAAAAGCCTTGGGTGTGGTGGGACTATGTAACAGATTTTCAGATCAGATGTCCCATGAAAGAGAAAAAATACAAGAAGGAATGTGCTGATGCTGTCATAAAATCGCTTGGTAAATAAGTTTCCATTTTGTCTTGTGATTCTTAGTTCAGTGGCCATTGAGAGGATGCTTGTCATTTATGATGAATGATCGTTAGATGTTCATATGATGTCTGTACAGGGCTTGATGCTAAAAAGATTGAGAAGTGCATGGGAGACCCCGATGCAGATGCTGACAATCCTGTTCTCAAAGAAGAACAAGATGCCCAAGTAATTGTCTCTCATGGTGCACTTAAGTTTAATAAATTTTAGCACATTTTGATATTTTATGACATACTTTCATTCTTGTTGTCGTGCTGCAATTTCTTTTATATATTTTTCACTTCAAATTGGTGATCGTAGTTCAAATGAATATCCATTTGACACTTTTCATAGGTTGGGAAAGGATCAAGGGGAGATGTTACTATATTGCCAACCCTTGTTGTCAACAATCGTCAATATCGAGGTCTGTAAGTGATTTTATTTTTCTTAGATAAAGATTTGGATGTCTTTTCCTTCCTAAAATACATGCTTGCAGGAAAGTTGGAGAAAGGTGCTGTCTTGAAGGCCATCTGTTCTGGTTTTGAGGAAACAACTGAGCCTGCTGTTTGTTTGAGTGGTGGTAAGTTTTTCCTTTTATTTTGGTACTATTAACAGAAATATTAACTAGTTGGGTTGAGGAGAGGTGTTTGGTAAACCAGTAGAAGTATAAAAAGCTGCTAAACTCAGGTATGATATCTTGAATCTTAGAATCAAAAGGCTAGGTCATGTTGAGGACTCTTCTTTGGTGGGAGTTGGAACTTCTTTGGGTAGGGTTTGACTCTTGGAAACATTTATTTCAATGAGTTCTTCAATGGTTATCTCGTGTGGCAGATGTAGAGACAAATGAGTGCTTGGATAATAACGGGGGTTGCTGGCAAGATGAAACAGCCAACGTCACAGCCTGCAAGGTATGAACTAAAACATATTGGTTTATGAGGTTCTAGTTATGTTTCATTCTACTTAGATTTATTCTTTCCATTTGGCTGGGAGCTCAAGTTGTTTATGCTCTTTACAGGATACATTCCGTGGGAGGGTATGTGAATGCCCCCTAGTTGATGGCGTGCAGTTCAAAGGAGATGGCTATAGCCATTGTGAAGGTGAGATTTATTGAGTTACAGCTACATTCGTACATAATCTATTGACAAGATAGATGTTAATCAGATGACTGTGTAGCCTGAGAATGATCCTTTTACTTACATTTTCTGAAATTATGATTTTTGGCTTAGTAAATTTAGGGAATTGGTGTTAAATGACATATGCCTGTTTCGTATTTTTTCTGTTCATTTGCATTTTGCCATGTTTAGAATTTTAGTTGATAGCTATTACGAAATAAGTAAATGAATCTTAGAAAGAAAACTTATTTTGTCATCCCTATTGAATATGGACTTGGGAAGATGTTCATTCCTTGTTCGGGGGAGAGAGAAAAGGGGGAAAAAGGGGTTTAAACTCCATGAATTGTTGCACAATCAATCATTTACTGTGGACATTCATTTAGGACAAGTACTGGAGCCATAAGGGGATTCTCTTGGGCAGTTTGTGATAGGGACAGGGCTGGAACTTGTTGAATCTAATCCTGATCCCTGACATTGATCAGGACAGGGCTAGGATGAAGCAAGGGTTTGTTCGGTTAAATATAAAGAAAATCCTGAAGCAAATAGGTTATCTTGCATAACAGTAAGAATGATAAGTTTTAGCATTTAAGTTGCTTTATTCTGACTTGCGGTTGTAAACCATTGACATGTATGTAGCATTTAGCTATTTTTCTTGAGAATTAATGCCTATGTTCATTTGTATTTGCACACCGAAAAGCAGCTCTGGTGCATTGTCTTCAATTGAGTTTCTGGAATTGTAATTTTGGACACTTGATGGTGGTGTGTTATGCTTAAAAATTTCCCTTTTTCTTTCAGTGAGTGGACCTGGGAAATGCAAGATCAATAACGGAGGTTGTTGGCACGAATCCAAGGATGGGCACACCTACTCTGCCTGTTTGGTTAGTGACCACTCTTACAAATTATTTTGTTCTCCTAAACCTCCCATACACATATGCACACTCTCCACAAGAAGTTGGGTTAATCCTCTGTGTGCTTTGAACAGGATTCTGAGAACGGAAAATGCCAATGCCCTCCAGGGTTTAAAGGCGATGGTGTCAAAAGCTGTGTAGGTGAGAAATACTCACATTATTATCGTATTTTATGACAATTTTGACAAGATACAGACAATGGAACTTCAGTGTCCCTTTACAATTTATTTGATTGAGTAGCAACATGAAGGTCTGCCATGAAAGATTCTTAGGTCTAGCTATTTGCATGCGAGTTGGAGGGGTGATTCTCTGTCCTTATGACATTGACACTAACATGTAGTCCCGAAATGTTAGTAGCCTTAACATTTGGAAATTCTGGGCCATACTTTGAGGCAAAACAGAAATTTACGCTTTTAGGATCTTAGATTTATCATCATCTTGGAATATTTATTGGGAATTGATTTAATGTGAATAGTTTTTCATTTCAGTTAGGCATGTTGAAAAAATAACTGCTGCTGAATTGATATTTAAACTCATTCGTCCGTGTGTGTGTGTGTGTGTGTGTGTGTGTGTGTGTGCATACAGATATTGATGAATGCAAAGAGAGGAAAGCCTGTCAGTGCTCTGAGTGTAGCTGCAAAAACACCTGGGGAAGCTACGAATGCACTTGTAGTGGAGATCTTTTGTATATCAGGGACCATGATACCTGCATAAGTGAGTTCAGAAACCGTTGCTCTGTTGTCATTCGAATTATGTGTGCTTTTGAAAATGCCTTCTCTGGTTCTTGTTTTGAGCTCAACTACTTGTTAAATGGCAGGTAAGACCGCTACAGAAGTTAGATCTGCATGGGCTGCTGTTTGGGTCATCTTGATCGGCTTGGCCATGGCTGGTGGTGGTGCATATCTTATTTATAAATATAGATTAAGGGTAAGAATCGCTGCTTGCTTGTTTTTCTTTTCCTTAGATCTACATTTTTCGTTTTCAAAGCCATCGAAATCTTGGCTCTGCTGTTATATTTTATCCCTATCTTGGACTTTGGGACGTATGTGTTTTGGTTTTAAGCTGTGGTTAAGAATACCCGACTGCCCAAAATCGGAAGCCAACTATGTTGTATATCACGTGGTTCCTCTAATGAAAATTATAGCAGCTATGTTGATTATCGTATGGTTCTTGTAAAGAAAATTATGATGGCTACTTCATTACTCTAAACAGGTTACTGATTTTCCTTTTTTCTACTGTGTCACTTTTGCAGTCTTACATGGATTCTGAGATCAGAGCCATTATGGCACAATATATGCCTCTGGACAGTCAATCTGAAGTTCCAAATCACGTCAACGATGAACGTGCATGATCAAGGAAAATCGTCAATCTTTGTAACGAATCGATTGATACAGACTGGAGCCCTTCTTTTTTCCAGTCTAAGATTTCAAGTATGGATCTTGTGTCTCTGTAATATATACGTTGGACAATAAAAGCTTTGATTAGAAATTGTCCTGTTGTTTATTAGGATTGTAACATGCTGAAGAGTTGAAATAGGAATTATTGGATTGGATTGCAACTTGCTGAAGAGTTGAAATAGGAATTATTGAATTTGGGGCAAGCAATGAGAGGGATTAGGCTGTAACGTTATAAGAGTTTTTCGTTCCCATCCCTTCTCATATCACCCGTAATTTATATAACTCATATATTCATTTATTCCTGTTTGGACCGGCTGAACATTTTGTCTCGACTGTACTTAGTTTTAATTTGAAGATATTTCACATTTTTATCCCAGAGTTATTTGAGCTGGAATGTTATAATTAGCTACTTAATTATTATTGATAATTTTTTCATGGATTTTAAGGGTATGTTAATGATCATTCATTCAATCTGCTATATGTGTTATTATTAGTATTATTTCAGAAAAAAAAGAATGCTGTATTCCTTTTTCAGTTGTATTGGATTTCATATGAATAGCGTTTATTCCAAATTGAAGCTTGCGGGTACAAACAGAGCTGCCAAACAACAGAAACTTCCAAGTAATTGCAGAGACTGGGTAGTCATTGTGCTCACAGTTAAACGCACAGGAGTTACGACCTCCTAGTGCTTGCTTGATAGATGTTCACTTTCAGTTAAAAGGTTCTTATTTATTACTCATCAAATGAGAAACCTTTTCCAAATGATCTTGGCTTTCGTGTTTTGGTGGGACTTTGAGATACTCTCAACGACTTATGTTAGGCAAATGCTAAGTTACAATAATTATAATTTACATTCAGGTTTGAGAATCATAAAAATTGTGTGGTTTTATAACTTTTATGGTTCTCAAAACTGAATATAAGTTACAATTATTGTAACTTAGGCTCTTCCCTTATGTTATTATGATAATAGAATCTTAATGAGCTAATCGATAGCCTAAAGCCTGCAAGAAGAATAACGAAATCGAAAGAAAGTAAGCATAAGTACACAGAAAAAGACAATTTATTTGATTAGTAATAAATACTGATTGCAACTTAATTACATCTTTCTTTTGCAATTAATTGTAGCAGTCAGCACCAATCCTCTATTTTCTCTAGAAAATGCTAGAAAGATGACAGAATCGGCAACATGAAGCGCCCTTCGCTCTTTTCCTTGTGGCTGGCAAGAATTATTAAAATAATAATTAAAAAAAGAACGCAAAAAAAAAAAAAAAGAAAGGTGGCCATTATCCGCAAGCACCAGCACTCATATCTACGTTGAAACATGCTAAGTGGCCATAAAGAGAGAAGAACGCATGAAACGGCCGTACAAGCTGCCATTTCTGTCGTCCTTCCTTCTTTCTTTCTTTCTTTTAGTCATTTCTATCGTCCTTCTTTCTTTCTTTTGACCGTTTAAAGCACTTTTTTTCTGTATGTGGACCGAGGAGAACAGCTTGACCTCCTGAGAGAAGCAAGGAGGTCAAGCTCTTTTCATTATTCATTGATGAGCAGGACTTTTCATCTTAATCCAAAGGATTTCAGATACTTGTGTTATACTAAGAATTTATCGGTTTCATTCCAGAAGCAATTTCTTGATCTCAGACAAATATTGTATTGATAAAACTGTTTATGGCTCTATCATTGGTGATTTAAGACTTGGTTTTAGAGCAATGATATAAGGCTGAACATTGGTGAAACGGCACCAGTTTATTGCGTTTTGTATTTGTTGAGTCAAGCACCAAAACGGCACAAAAGTGGAGTGTAAACTGGCCATTTTCGGGGTTGACGTTGGGTTGACGTGGGGATATATCATTTTTCTTTTGTTATTATATTAATTTCCAAAGTATAGTTTCCAAGAGTTTATCAAAGCCAAAGCAAGGCTAATTTAGTTAAATACTTCTCCGAATTGTCCCTTTCAAATTTTTGGGAACTAAAAAATTCTTTTAGATTAGAGATGGTAATTTGGCCCGATCCTAATTTTGACCCGACTAACTCGATTTTAATTTTTTACATTTTGACCAAAATGTTAGGACTTTGGGTCAGGCTTGTGCTAAAATTTTTGTGCCTGATCAAATTTCGGGTCAAGGTCAGGCCCCGACCCCATTTTAAAAAAAAAATGGTTGTGATCCTTATGAAATTGAATTGTGTGTGCAATAAATTATTGTAGAATTGAATCATGCGTTTTAAATTTAATTGCATTGTGTGTTTTTAATGTTGGATTGTGGAATTAAATTGTAAAAAATTATTTCTATTAATTTGGTTGTTTTGTGAATTATTTTGTAATTAATTATACTGTATGTTTTGCATATTGTGTTGTGAATTATTTTAAGTTAGAAAAATCGTTTCTTATTATTTTATATTCATGAGATTGTAACTAGAAAGAGAACAAAAATTGCAAAGTAATATAAATAAAATTAAGATGTAGTCATAAAATTAAAAGATATTGACAAAATAATACAAAAACAAATTTATGACTTAGACTCAAATTAGGACGGGCCCAACCTGACCCGAAGCACAAATAATAAGTCTTTTCTTAGGATCAGGCTTTTAATTTCATTGATCGAGCCCAAGCCCGAGCCTGACCCGATGGATTGTCATTCCTATTTTAGATGTTATGTATGTATCGAATGAAAACGTAAGATGAGAAATGAACATGTAAGATGAGAAATGAACATGTAACGGGATATTTTTCATAAAATGCTCTTCTTCAATTTTTTGAAAAGAGGAGTTTCATAAATTACTCGTACAAAATAATTAAACCCAGTGCCGTTTTCTTAATGATCTTCTAAGATAATTTTGATGCAGCAGCAAGCTTCAAATGATCAAGTCCAATGTTCATTCCATTATAAGCAATGGGAGCATACATCCATAAATCATCAGAGCTCAGGAGCTGCAAAATAACAAAATCAACAGAATTAGATCACTAATTAATACATTTTCTTTAAATTTCAAAAAAAATTAAAAAAATTTTTTTTTGAAAGGATTGGTAATTGATGCTCTCTTTAATTACCTTAATTTGGAGCTGTAGGAACTTCACATATTGGACTGCTTCTTCAAGCATTGTGCTAATATCAACTTTTGTTCCATTTGGTACCAGGTTCTGTAAAATCCTCAGCCTCTCGTTGATCCTCTCTCTTCTTTTCTGCAACATTATTATGAATCAGGAAACATAAGTTCATCAGCATTCTATTCAATAAGCTGCAAAAATGCGAATTCGGATTATATTTTCGTCATAGATAATTACCCTTGCATAGAGGCTTTGAGGATCAGTTGCTGAGCCCCTGCTGGCTCTAGTTTTGCCACTGAGATTGAGAGCTGCCTTCCCTTTTGATGAATCCTCTCCTCCAATTTGATCCTGAGATGCATTCGACTCATCTTCCGAGCAGCAGCTGCTTGATAGCTGCAGCCTATTAGCCCCAATAATACTCTTATTGTTTTCATTTTCATTATTATTGGTATCATTATCCTCCTCAGTATTGCTGATTGCTGAGACAGCACGCTTTTGATTCTTCTTTGACTTCACATTCCTCTTGTTGTTCTTTTGAATCTGCATATTGTTGAAACAAAATCAGAACAAGCCATATAAAGTAACCAAGCAAAAATATAAAAATGGATCTTGAATAATGGACTTACATCAGTTGCATTTCTTGATCTTTTCTTAGAACTTTCTGGTGGGTTGTTGAGTTTCTCTTCAACCGCCGGTTCTGTAGCTTGCATCTCAGATCCCTTTTTCATGTCCATAGCCTTAACAGGAAAGCCAAGTTCGGGCTTGTTTCCATCACTAATGTTATTGTTCTCTTGATTATTCAAACACTCATCTTCACCTTGATTATCAATAAGGTATGAGCTAGTGTTACAATTTGTATCCCCCGTGCAAAAATCCATTGAAATGGAGCTGTTGATATTGTTATCATTAACGTTGTTGGTGCCCAAAATTTGATGTGAGTAACTCAAATAAAAGCTTTCTTGGCTTGATGAATAGGGGGAAAAAATGCCACTACCACCACCTCCACTATAAGAACCTATATCTAAAGAATAGTATGAACCATAATCATTAGCACCATGGCTAGGCCAAAATGTTGGTGATGATGAATTTCCAAAGCTTGAGCTGCCCTCAACCTCAGCGGAGACTGGGCAGTTTCCAAGCAATTGAGCCATGAAATCAGCTTCTTGATCGGTGGTGTACATTCCACTTAAAGAGCTCCACTCTCCCTCTGCAATTGCTCCCTCCATTAATTTTTAGTTTGTATTTTTTTTTCTTTTTTCAACGTTCAAGGAAGCTAATAAGAAGCTCAATTGTAATTCAATTAATGCTTGAATGGGAAACAAGATTAAGGGACATATTTATACCCAACAGCTTAGAAGAATGTCGCAAAAAGCATTGACTTAATATTGTGTAACAATATCTCATATGATATTAATCAATTATTCGTATGCAAAAGGTTTTCAAATTCCGTAATGGGGCCAAGTACAACTCATCAGAAATAGACCAAGCTCACACAATCATGCACTAAAATAAAATTAAATGACATGCATCATTTTACGTGGCCTTAAACATTACCAAGTGACAAAAACAAAAGAATGGTTTAGTTTTATTTTAATTTAAGTTTCATTTCACAACTGAAAATCTGACTTAACCTGAGATTAGTTAGGATCAAAATGAAATGGAGTCAATTAGTTGGTACTGGGAAATAGAGAATGACACCTGGCAATCAAGAGAACGTGGGGTGGTTTTATTTTAATTAATTAATATGATGAACAAGAAATAAAATGATTAATTATGTAAAAACAGCATGGAAAATGAAAGTGATGTTAATAAAAGGACGGCCAGATCGTGGAGATGAGTATGAGAAATTCTCAAAACTCATATAGAATCAGGCAGTACCATCTGTTTTCTGGATATTTGTCTCCTCTTCTTATTGACACCTAACAAGTGTTCTTCCAACTTTTTAGCTAGAAACTGAATCTGATCAAAATTTGAACATTTTGATTCGTATATTTTGTTTAATGATCAAATAAGATAGATTCATTGGACTGTGTTCCAATTGTAAAACCTCCAATACATACTTTGAACTTCTATTAGGGTGCATATTCTGGTTAATTAGAATACATTAATTCTATGTTAAATGTGTCTTAAGGATATATCTTAAGATACTTATTTTATAAAGGGTGTCGAAAAGATAAAACTTTGATCACTCTATAGACGTACGAAAGTGGCATGCAATTATATTTTGGATTTATGTAAAATGGTTATAGAATCATAGATGTATGAGCAAATGAGTTGTATTAATGGCAATAGTTAGAAGTCCAATGAAGCAATAAATTTGTGTGAAAATTATAAATTTGAGAGACTCATTTTTAATTCATATATATATATATTATCATTTTTCATCAAATTTACTTAAAGAATATGTTTTAACCTCAAGTGTAGTAAGTGAATGTTAAATACTTAAACTGGTAAAACATTTGACACAGATCTAGTAATATTAATTTATAAAAGAAAAATCAAGATGAATTTGGTTATAGTTGATATATTAAGATTTAAAAGCCACTTGATGGTTAATGGTTTTTTTAAACATGATAATGGTTGGGTGCTTGTTATAAAATAATTAGATAGAAATTATTGAAGATGCTCGAAATGAACATAATCCATTTTTTTAAGGTTGTTTACAAAAGAGGAGGAAGAGATATCAGAGCTTGCTCCCCTTTCGATTCAAATCTCCAAATCATTGTAAATTCATTAAGACAACTCCAATCATTTACTAAATTTAGTTAACATAAACAAAAAAAAAAAATAATATCTACCACTTTACATATATTCCATATCAATCTATCAACCCATCTATTAACTATATCTACCTATCTACCATATCTATCTCTAAATTCATATCTATACTCTATATTTTCTTATTATACTTCTTATTAACAAATATAAAACCACATTCAACAGCCTATTATCTCCACACATGTTGGAATAATTTTCAATGTTATAAATAAGATAAACTCATCTCTAATAACTAGTTACAATTATTTTTCATAAGATTTTAACTTTAATTTAACAAAATACAACATTGTCAAATTACTTTTACCACTAAAATAAAATATGGATCACGTTTTTAATTTATTTTAAAATTGTCTTGATGTATAAAATCGACTTCTTACTTAATACGATAACTATTTAAACGTAAATTTTTAACTCCATTCAAGACATCGGTTATATATATATATAACCACACATACACTCACACTCATCTAAAACCTTGATTTATTCAAATTTTAATAAAATAAAAATTAAATCAAATATAATTAATGTAATGATTATTGATTTTAGTGCATCTCGATTAGTTTAAATGATAAAATCTCTTGTAATTATATAGTTTTTAGATTGGATTTACTCCCCAATTCACATTAAAGTTGGGATCATTAATTATGGGAAAATGAGTATGAAAAGTGAGAAGAAAACAGCCATTACAGTATAATAAGATTGTTTTAAAACTGAATTCATTTGACCTCATTAATTATTCTTGGCTTTCTTTTTCAAATGAAACCTTGCAAAGCAGTATGATCAAAATTTTGCTTGGCTTCAATTACTCTTTTCACTTACATTTCAACCATAATATGTTACTATAATTAATGTTAGGAAGCCAAAACCCTGAAAGTGAAGAAAGTCTATATCACTCTTATTACCACCCATTGCTTATACCCAAGTAATTAATTCTTAATTTAGTGATAAAGCCTCATCACGAGCTGTGTGTGACATGTAATTAAACTAAAAAAACAAGTGCTAATGACAAAACCCAAGAAGGTTATCCTGTAATTTACCCTAAACCTAAAGTCTCTCACACAAAATCAATGCAATTAAATGAAATAGTTCTCCAAAAATGAAAATTTTAAGAACCATCTATCCTCTAATGGCCACATCCCCAAAACCCACCAAAGATTCCGGCGACCTCCACGCTCCAACTACGCGTAATATCATTAATTAAACAAATTATTTTTGTTAAACGAAGATTCCAAATTAAAGCATTTTATAAATATTCATATATATACACACACTTTCATGTATATATTTTCGGAAAATTAACAGGAAGCCGGCCACTTGCACGATCTCTTGTTGGCTGGTACATACAAAAGCTTTATAAGTTGATAAAATTAACAAGGTAGCTAGGGTTTTGGCACAATGGAATAAGATCTTGGCTCTGCAGCAATATTGGAAACTTATCATGAAATCTGATTTTATTCTTCACACATGAGATTAATTACATTTCTCGATTCACGGCCGGCCGCCAGCACGACCCATAAATTTTTATTTGAAGAAAAGGAAAAAAAAAATTCTGTTATGGATAGAGCTGGCAGCTTGGTTCACAACCCCTGGCCATTAAAGAATGGCAAGAGAGGACATTAATACAAATTGTATCGTCGTGAATTTAATATATCAACTTCATTTGTTTAAGATATGAATTTTTTTTTTATAATATGTTTAATTTGGGGAATGGCTATGATGCAGATGCGATATTCATCATTTTGGTACATTAGAAATATAATCTGATACGTTAAACATGTAATATGAAGCATTACATTTAATACTGAATTTATAAGATTTGATGTTTATTTTAGAGTTATAAATTTTCATATTTCTATGAATTTATTACACGAGTCATTAAACTTATAACATAACATATTAGGCTCATAATATGTGTTAACGCTCACATTGTATAACGGGCAACCCTATAAATTAGAGGCTAATGTGGTCGAGTTGCTGATTATGCGTCATAAAGCACGATTTTAGAGTGATATAGAGCCACATGGTTTGGATATGGTTCATAATTATCATGGGGATTAATCGAATTTTATTTGCTAAGAGTTATGTGTGCTTTGTTGTTTAATCACGAATTTAGAGGATATGATGCAATATACAATTAATGAGCTCGCACTATCCCTGGGAATCAAATCAATCTCTGAAAGATAAGAACTAAAAAATAATGAGTAGTGATTCTAACTTCCAAAGAGAAAAATAAAATAAGAAGAATGCTATGCATTAAAAACTTATTGAAAGCTCTTGTATTCGGGCACATGTGAATCTTGTGGCTAGGTAGATGGAATGTGGTGGTGCTTGCATGAGAGGTTTTACTGGTGGGATTTGATGTCTTAATTTGATCGCATGAGACTGCTTATAATATGTGAAGATTGACAACTGAGTGTAAGGTATTGTTTGTTTTTTTATTTGAAGTCTGAATTTAACTTTTTTTCAGATATTTGGTTATTTTACATTGTTTGTTTTTTTAACTTATCACTTATTTTCAGATAATTTTATCTGAATAGAAAAAGTAGAAAAAGTCAACTTTTATCTTAAGTCTGAATTCTAAATGAAAAATTTTAATTTCAAATCTCAAAAATATCCTTAACAATTCATGTATTTCTAATATTATGTATAAACCTAATATTTTTGTATTATTTTTGAAGTTATTTTTTTTAATTGCTTTAAATTTTTATTCACATGATAACTTTAGCTAAACTAAAATACTGAACAAATCAAATATGAATAAAAACTAAAATATCAATGTTGACTTTATAATAAAATTTGATGTTATAATTAAATCTTTTATTAAAAAAATGAAATTAAGATAAACAATGATAGTATTTTTTTTAATGCTACCAAACTAATCAACTTATGAAAATTATAAATTGTGAAGAATAAATATATGCACCACTTAAAAGGATATTTATGTCAAACTACAAGCTTTTAAGTTGTTCTCTTCATATGTTGAAAAAAAATATATATATATCATTAAGACATTTTTATTCAGACCTATTCAGACTTCAGCTAAATTCAGACATATTTAGATTTCAGATAAAAAAACAAACGCAACCTAAGTCACGATTTTAATATGAATAACGATGTTATAGACTTGTTTTAACTATTAATGTTGGACTTTTGTTAATTAGGTTAAGTTTTTGGATCAAGTAGTTTTTTAAAGGGTTATTATCATTTTATTCTTTGATATTTTAAATATCAAATGACTACAACAATTATTGTATTTTATCATTTTACTACTATATCTATATAAAAATATCATTTTACTACTTTTACTTTTACAATAATTGTTAGTTATAATAACCGATTATTTTGATTAAAAAGTTAGTTGATGATACAATACCAATTTTATCCTTCATGATTAAAAAAATTAATAAGATAAATTTATAATTCATATATCATAATTCTAGCAAAAAAATTATGTTGGTATTTTATATCTATTTTAATAATATATTACAAATTTATTTTGTAAATATGCTTCAAATATGTTTTTTTTTAATCATAAAGGGTGAAATTGATATTTTGTTAGTCAACTAACTGGTCAACTAACGATCAACTAATTCAATTATTAGGTTATAATGTCCAAAAAATAGTAAAATGATATTTTTATAAAGATATAGTAGTAAAATAATAAGAGATAATAATTGTTATAATCATTTAATATTTGACAATTTCTAAGTAATAAAATGATAATAACCATTTTTTAAATATAGTAAGAGAGTTAATATCTCAAGTTCAATTTTCTTTACGCGTGTAAAAATTCTTTCAATTGCTTCTTCAATTTTCCGGTTCATTGTCGAAGTACCCTTGTCTTTTAGTCCATTTAATACCATTTACTAGCTTCTATCCTTAAGCTCTAGTCCACTTTTCACGTGATAATTTTTAAATACTATTATTGGAGTAATACAAAACACTCATTGATTGATAATATTGCATTTGAGATACAAATTTCATATCTCAACTTTATAAATATATTATTAATCAACGTCTTGTTATCTAACAGTGGACGAATTAATAAAACCACTATTCAGATCAAGGGCGCAAATAAATATTATAACATATGAAAAACCTACATAGAATAACAATAATTAAAACTAGTTAAACTAGCTAGTTCATTAAAATAGAAAATTATTTATCAAAGATAAAAATAATAAAAAAGCTGACAGTGCCTAAATTAATTAAAAACTTTCATCAGCACGTTTATTTACGATAATTGGCTTAAGCCTTCAATAAGTCTTTTCGAATTTCAGTACTTGGTTGGTAACTTAGCTTAAATTTTTTATCTCTTTTTTTTTTAAAAAAAAATTAGTCTTAGGACCAATTTGGAAACTTTATGCTTTGTATGTTTGACTCTTTGAATTGGAACTTTTACTAGTTATTAATTAGAATACATGCCTTCCTCGCGGAAACAATAAACTCTCTTAATTAATCGAAAGAAGTAAGAGTTCTCACACCCACCAAGAGAGACAGGCCTCTAGACTTCACGTAATTATATATATATATATAGCTCTCAAGAACCAATAAGTTGACATGACACAGTTTTAGTTGATGAACTGAAAATGCAACGACTAGAACTTAATGACAAGGGATAATGACGCGACCCTGCTAGAAATTATTTTTATGATAAAAGTTCTGATAAATTTTTAACATCCCATTTTATTTCTTTGTTTTACATGTATGAATTATGGGCTGAATCTTGGAGCTCAGGTTCTTGATAAATTGATAAAGAACCATGGTGCTGGTCATTAATCGTTACTGAAACTTGAAAGTCTAAAAGGTTGTATTAATCTCAAGGATTTTTCCCAACAATTTTTTGTTTATACTTTTTCTTTTCTAAGAAATTAAAGGCATTTTCTAGATTTGTTTAATTACTTGGTGAGTATATAGAGTCGGGGACCCTCCGAGATCCTATTAAAATTTCTTTTTCAATTATATCTCATTTAATGCTAAAAATATATTCTTTTTTTTTTTAATGAACACTCTTTTCATTTATAAATTATTCAGTTTCTAATAATTTTCTCACTCTTTCATTCTTAATACTTGTATTCCTCCCTTCAAACTTTCTTTATTATTTAATTTCTAAAAAAAAAAGATCTAAAAGAAAAAATCAAGAAGAACATTATACTTAAAAAATAATGAATATTTTATGGGTCTAATACAATTCTATCCTACCTATAAATTTTGGATTCAACAATTAGTTTGAGAAACCTTGAAAATTATTTGCAATGGGATAAAATTTTATTTAATTTATTTTTTTACTGTGTTGTATCTTAATTAAGTTGTTATGTTTAATTACAAGAATTTTGTTTTGGCTTAGAGGATTACTTCTTAAAATCAGATTAGTTTAATGATAATAAAAAAAATTATATTTTGTAAGGAAAATAAAATTGAAGAGAAAAAGAAAATATAACTAGCTTACTTCTATTTATATTTATCCTTAAATGTAATTGTAATATAACAGAAGTTTTATGAGATTAATGAAAGGGTGCCAATAGTCTAACTCTAGTATATAATAGAGATCAAAACTGAATTCAAAGGAAAATCTAATGAAGTGGCTAAAAATATTTAGAGAAAATTTAGAAAGGGCAGCGACGAGTTAAATCTTATTTGGTATTGAAATAGATAGCTGTAGTTTAAAAATTATAAGATTAACATGATTGGTAAACACTAATTGGTGTGATTTGGAAGTTAAGTTAGTTTGATTCACACTTATATTCTAAAAACCTATTATATCTTTATAATTTTTGTCAAAATTATTACTTAAGATTAATATTAACTATACAATATTAATTTTTATTTCATAATTACATTTATTCTAATCATAGTTACTGCACCTTATTATTAATAGGATTTTAATAACAGAATCAAAATTGTTTCAGTTCTTACTTATACATCATTTTTGTTTCTTGTCAATTAACCAAATCGAGGATTTATTAAATTAGCTAGTTTGAATTCAAACCCCCCATTCACATTATATTGTTTCCTTTTCAGAGTGTTAATTTTTTTTTTTAAAGTTTTCTTTTATATATATATATATATATAAGTGAAGGCAACAGTATATATTGTATATCGATCCAGTGCTCACTTGATCATATGTGTTGACAAGTTCAAATATAGGCAGGAACCTCTTGTAAATGACCAAGAAAACAATAAGAACTATAATGCTATAGCTGTGAACTCATTAATGTACCTAGTTCTATATATTCTTTTTATTTTTATTTTATTATATTTTTTGGCTTCAATCCAATTTTACAAAATCAAATCAATTGTATTCGTTCTTCACAAAAATAAATTCAGTTAATATAAAATGAGCAGATAAACGAGCGAAACCGTCTAGCATATCAATACCTGGTGATCACTTTTAATAAATAGAAAATTATTAATTAAAATATTTCGATTGAAACACTAAACGCCCTTAAAATATTTTGAATAGTTAGAGAAGAAGAATTCAAATGCAGAATTAACTTCCGCGTCGCTGCATAATCCTCAAATATATGGCTTATTGATAATATACATAAATATATATGTTACTATTATTAGTATTTTCATTAATTATCTAATAATCATCATGCATTATTTTCTCATTTTTTTTCTTTGTTATGGAAAATTTCTCAAGCTCTCTTAGACTTAGTAAGACTCGAATATGTTACTATTATTAGTATTTTCTTGTAAATTTTCAATTCCTTGTCAACGAGTCACTTTCAATTAATTATCACAAAAGATATGTATGATTTTAGTAATTCATTAACTATAACTAAAAGTAAAAGACTCCAATGTTCCTATTAATTAATTAATTGTCCAAAGAGATTATTTCTGTGGCCAATGCTTAATTTGGTTGAATTTAGTATGGATTGCTCACATCTTCAATGGTGAAATACTCCTCTAATGGTGATTCAAAAGGATTGTGAATATTCAAACATTTTTCTTTTAGCCTACCTGCAACTCATATTTGGATCCAATATATTAAACTGACCTGTGCCACTGTAATTATTCAGCGTGGTTAAGATTTAATTATACACACATTTTTATCAAATAACCTTCAATTATAGATTACAATTTTATAAAAAAAATGTGTGTCCTTGACACACAATGTGGCAAGAACTTCAATAAATTATACTCGATAAGAAGGAAAACAATTTTAGCAAAGCTTAGAATCAGTCTACAATAAACAGTTGTAAAAGGCCTGGCCCGATGCTCTATTCATTACACATACATATATTATATTATCTAATATTATATTATATTATATATAATATGTTGCTCATCAGAGAGAGATGACTGCATCTAATGGGAGTTTATTATTTTTGTTTTCATTTTTATTTCTTTAAGCATTGTTTTATGTGAGTGAGTAAGTTTAAAGAAAAAGAGAATATGTTGATACATGATTTCTTCGTGCACGGCCAGGATTCCTCCTCAACAATTGAATTTGTGATTGATTGGAGATGATTTCGTGCTTCTCTTTCTAGATGTACCAGACTAGAAGGCTTGTTGCTTCTCCTCTTTAAGCTCCTGCACACACAAAAACCAGTCAGAGCAAGCCAGGGGTTTTTCTGGCATAAACACTCTGACACTCAAGTCAGCAATCCGGGTTTATTGTGAAAAATCCATGCCACTAATCTTGTGGCTCTATCTCGATTTCTAAAGTACTGTAATCTGTCTGAATTCTTCCAAGGTTTCAATAAGAATGTCCTTTGAATTTTCTTTTAGTTAATTTTTAGTGTCTTAGTGTCTAACCCTTTTATCTTCTTTGTTTGTCCCTTTTATAGCCTCCCTGAGAATTAGATGCTTGAATGTTGTGGTTGTGGCTGAGTGGACTTCGTGCCTGGATTCTCGGATAGCAACACGCGTCCTGCAATTGCCGTAGACTGGGTCTGCTGACTTCGGCCCCCAACAGGAAATGTTCTCGACGCCTAGCAAGGAACCTGCTCGCACCATGGTCCCAGCAAAGGGTCTCCTCACAGACGAGCAGAAGACTCATGCTCCCGGACGGCACATTGCTCCTCACTTATGAGAAGGACAAATTCTCTTTTGAGTATAGCAGGTCACACCGTAATATACCCCCAAACATAATAAATATTCAATTCTTATTAAAATCAATTTCAAATTCAATTCGTTTATGAATTCGGATTCAAATGCCCGTAATTGAATTATTGATTAATTAACTAATATGCCTACCCTACTTTTTTTATTTAAATAAAAAATCAATTTGATTATTTAATAAAGATAATTTCATATTAAGAATGACAAAAAGACACCATTAGTTGCTTTAGGAATGGTTATGGGGGCATGGGCGGGCTGGCCCTTTCTTTAAATCAGCTTTATTTAACATTGGGGCTAGGCTGACCTGAGGCCCCACTCAAAAAAAGAAAATTCTAATAATCTATATTAACACTATTATTTTTTTAAAAAATTCAACTTGTAGTTTGATTTACATACAATATAAATACTACTCAATGTAGCAATCTCTTTGCTTTCAGGGGAGGATTTTTAATAAATAAATAAAAAAGAACAATTAAAATTTCCCTATATAGTAATATACATTGACACCTTCTTTTGAAAGTGATAGAGAAATTGAACAAATCAACCATTTTCTAATTCAGAATAAACAAAGTGAAAATTATAGTAATTAAGCATTTAATTTGCGGATAATTCAGAATAAACAAATCAACCATTTTATAAATCCATTAACTTATTATTAAGCATTTAATTTGAGGACAATTAAAGTAATTGGAACGGTCCATCTGTGCCATTGACCCATGCAACTCGCGATATAAACAATAAAAGGTGAGGAAAAAAAAATAATATCATAAGATTATGAAAGTTTGAGGTTAGAAGTTTTTAAAACAGAAATATAAAAGAAATTTTCAAATTTTTTGTAAAAAAATTGATTCATCTTAAGGCCCTATCTGCCGTTTTAATTAAGGATTTATGAAGTTTTTTATTTGTTAATTAAGTCAACCTTCCCTGCCCTCTAGACACATAATTTATGCAAATATCAATTCTCAACATTAAAAGAATTAGCGTTGTGTGTGTGAGACCAAAAACAAAACAAAACAAAAAAAAATCAGAATCTCGCTCCTCCCCTTAATTTTTTTGTCACTTAATATACACATTGACTTTTGGTGCTTAGTTCTTTTCTTTTTTTTTTTCTTTTATATATATATATACATTTGGTGCTTAGTTGCCACTTGTATTTATATATTTATTTTTACTTATAATAAATAAAAAAAAGTGAAATTACCAAATATTCACCCAAAAATTACCTTGTTATAAAAAATATTAAAAAGTTTAAATTTGTTCAATTTTCCACACCCATTGTTTACAATATGGATCCATTGTCCGCCAAAAAACAGCATAATCCTTACAAAATAACTACCACTATAATTTGTGTTTGCATTTCTTTTATCATTTCATAAGAGTAATGTTTTATCATTTCATAAGAGTAATTTTATCTTTTTGGTGGATAGTTGATACCACAACTGATAATTTCCCTATATATATATATATATATATATAGGAATCTTGGTTCGTTCTCGCAACCAAAATTTAGATTGATGTATATAAATCTAGTTGTTACTATATAAATATTATTGAAGTGAATCATCATTATTAGTGGAATAAAGAGAAATGTTTTGCTTAAATGATTCAATTCAATAATTTAATTCAAGTTACGTTTGATACATTTTTAACGCATAACATTTCATACACATGACCTGGATGTAATATATGTTATAAATATTTAACTAAACAGTTTTGTTTTATCTAGGGGCGGCACTTAGTGGTCCAGGTCTGATGGTGCAAAAAATAAAATATATTAAAAAACAATGAAATTTAAAATATATTAAATTGGTAAGATATATATGAATATAATTAATACACATTTTCGGTTAGTTTTTGCAATCAGTGGCATGATTAATTGACAAATCAACATGATTAAAAAACAAATCAAATGCATGTTATATTTTGCCCAGCTAAATTTAACAAAACTGGCCAACTAGAATTGCCATCCTCACCTTTATCTATGCAAATAGGGAATTGCGTAACAAAAGATTGTAAAAGTTTTAAAACATCATGAAAATTTTCAATATTTGCCAGTTCATTACCTGAAGCTGAATAGAGAGCTAATTACAAAAACAAAATCCAATTCGAACATAACAGTTAGCCTTACACCCGATTAACCGGTTTCCACTCCAAAAAAAGATAATGAGAAAACAAGAGAAGAGAAAGAGGGGAAACCCTATATATAAAATTCAACTGTAAACTGCATTTAACAAAAACAAAAAATTACCCCCGAATTCACTTGTGCGTTTCACTGAGAAACCAGCCACAGTTCGATGCAAGTATGCCGAGCAAAAGGATGCAGCAGCACCATCATGTACGTCTCTGCATAAGTCACCTGAATCGGATCATAACTGCAGAATATTATTGCTACTGCTCCTCGTCGTCAGGCAGCCTTTCGCCCAAAACCCGTTGTGAGATTCTGTAATACAGAATACCCATTGTCGCCATGCATGCCCTGTGTATTGATAGTAGAAACCAGGTAAACAAAACAATAATTCATCCTAAGGGTCAAACAAAAAGAAGATTTGTAACATGGGCATTGGACATTACATGATTGCTATCAAGAGAAGTATTTTTCGGGGATCTGTCCTCGATGGTCTTGAATGCCGCAAACGACCTTCTGTGGCATCATCTGCATTTGATGTATCTTTACGTGGAGGAGCAGTTACTGGTAAAGTTGGTAATGCACTTGACCAGAAAGGAAGCAGTGCTCGGAGAAACTTATGACGGAGGGGACCTACAATGGCTCACCCCAATCAGTTTAAATTTTAAACCTAGAATTTATGAAAATAAGGAGAGGAATTGGAAGAATTGCAAGCAGAGTAGGCATTGAACAAAAGCAATATAAGGCACTACATCCTTATTCTAGCAGCCTGGCATTGTTACATGCTGCCTTTTTCCACAAAAAGAAAGTAGGTAAACATCAGGATTTAAAATGAAGATAGTTCCAACCGGTTCATCACATAAATAAGAAGCTTCTACTCACCTCTTCGACTGTACTTCTTACGATTCCCATCTTCATCATCTGCAAAATATGAAATTTCAGAGTTCTGTCGCTCAACCTGGGATGAACTCTTTCGTGTTGTGGCACCAGGCTGGGTTACATTTCAGTATCAAAAGAAATGAATTAAACAAGTAACAAGCAAGGATGAACCAAGCTTGAAAGCATAAGATAATGACATAACCATCTTATTTTTATATTCAACGATTAATTACAATACCCTTACCACAGGACTAGAGCTTTTGATAAAATTTCCAGCTGGACTAGGGCCATCTATCTCCATAATTTCTGACACCGTAGATGGAGCCGTGTATCCTTCAGTTATGTTTATTCCATCTTTTGAGGGTGATGAGTTTGCATTTACATTAACTATTGGATCAGAGGCGAATGCAGGTGGAGGACCACGGGACTCTGCCACTGCCAAAGAAACTGGATGATTTCCAAACAAATTCTTTTCCAGACCAGTCTGCAAAAGTATTGAACAAAAGTAATTTACAATCAAATTTAACTGAACACTAGTATAGCAGCTTAGTAACTACAGAATCTTTTTGAATATCCTTCTACATTTCAGAATCAACAAATATAGCAACAAGAGATCACTCCCCAGACACTAAATCCAAAAAAGATGCATGCATTGAACCCCAAAAATAATGGCCATAAGGCTTCATCATGTGACCTATCTAATCATCAAAGAGAACAATATGCACTAACTCATAGTGGTGAAAGCTGCATTCAATTTAGTACCACTTAGGACCCTCACCAGCATAATTGCTTCCTTCAGTAGTGAATGAAGGCGAGATCCTGAATCTTTAACATTTTTAGGAGGCCATATCTGCAACAACCATGAGAAAATGAACCATAGTGTACAACTTAGACTGCCAGAAGAATAAGCTAAGCAACAAATTAAAGGTGTACTAGAGTGCAAAAGCATCAAGCAAAAAATGACAGTTGACATCACAGATTTGCATGGTTCGCTTGTAATGGCACACAAATAACCATAGACAGAAATGCTCAATTCAATCAGAATTTCAAGGCATCACCACGGAATTGCATGGTTCACTTGTAATTGCACACAAATATCCATAGATAGAAAGGCTCAATTCAATCAAAATTTCAAGGCATGTATCATTTGCGAAGCAATTTATTCTTTCCCCAACTTCGAGACAAAGTATTCCCAAATCACTTTGCAGAAAAACTTTTGCCTCAGTCTCACTTGAGCCTTAAACACATAAAGGATCAGAAGAATATTTTAAAGGGCTTCTCTAACCTCTCATACAATAGGTTCCCTGTGGCAGAACTCCTAATATCCTTGTTTTATTTATAGTATTTTCAGGTGTGCAAAAACAAATATTTCTTCTACCCTCACTTCACACATAATTACCTACACATGCAAGACCATCTGCTTTTAGTTTTCTTGACACTTTTTCCCTACTTAAATTTTAATTTACAGTTGTGGTCTCTTGGTATGCACTGAAGATATGAACTTTTTTAAAAAAAAAAAAAAAAATTAAGCAACTTAATAGTTTAACCAAGGAGATTGACAACAAATCGTTTTGAGTATTCTACCCTTTCAAAACGTCAAAAATGAATAAATCTGAAAGTGTTTACATATTGCCTGATATACTTGCAATCAGAAACAACACCAAGCAAATGGAAAAAGAAATGCTCTAAGATGAAAACAAGTAATAAAAATCTCACCGTAGTGGAACATAAAGGACACACGTATCCAGCAGGTGCAGTGTGAGGAGGAAAGCTTTTGATATGTGAAACCAAGCAACTTGTGTGGATAACATCTAAAACAAGAAAAAATAGTTTTATGTTAAAAAGTATGATTTCAAAATGGATTCTCAACAAAAACTTGCATGTTGAATCAAGTATTTATATCTGCAAAATTACATACGTAAGCAACCCAATCGAGTGGTTTCTGAACCAGACTCCTCTTCTAGCACAGCTTGGCACTGGCAACACTTTGGAGGCCAATCATACTCCCCATCTATCACCCATTCTGAGTAAGTCTGAACCTACAAAAGTGAACAGAGTAAGTAAGAGCAACAAGCAAAAAAAGATTAAAAAAATTCGAATTCCCTCTGATATTTTTTCTCAAGTAAAATTATAAACACATTTAACACTTGTTTAACAGGAAAATTTCATGCATATATGCGAACACACATCCCTACTCCACATAAAAATCATAATTGCCTCCGTAGCTTACTTTCTCTTTCTTTATACAACAAAACTGAACTATGCTCCTATTCCATTTACCAAATTAACTCCTTATATAACCTATTTCTCAAAATATAAGCAAACCCATAATGCCACACAAGTATGCAAACTTCATTGCAGCATTCAAATTCCAATGGAACATAAAAACAAACAAACATAGAACCCAATTCACTTACTACACATATTTGGTGCTCCGGGAAGCAAATGCATTCGCCACAAACGGGAACCTTGTGCACAAAACAATATAATTTGGTAGCCTGAAACACCCAAGAATAAACAAAAAACAAATTAATCACTCTTCAACTGAACAAAATTTCACAATTCATCAAGCCACAATGAAAGCTAAAACCAAACAAGACTGCATCGAGTTTCTGTGTTTCTGTTTTTCCATTTTTTTTAACACGCCAATCAAATTGATCCATTAACTCAACGAACAAAAACAAAAGCCATGATCTGAATCACCCTTCATGCCACTCAATTGAAAATAATAAAATTAAAATAACGCCAAGATGATGAACCCGTCAATTAAATCAGATCTAAAATCCCAATTAATAGATCATACATTTCAACACTAAGTAAATAGTTATAGCCCCAATAAGCAAAAATTAAAATTTAATACTAATTTTAACAAATCATAAAAAATAATCAGCTCAGAGAAAACAGAAAGCGAATACCTTTCGGCATTTGCAGACCACCATTGCATCTAAAAGCGTGTGAAAACCGAACCAATCAGTGAATATTTGATGCAATTACTGATTTAAAGAGTGTACAGATTTTCAATTTTGACAAAAAATTATCTAGGGTTTAAGGTGAAGCTGACTGAGATCGAAGGCGTGACAAAGTAGAGTAAGATCTGTGAGAGAACAAACGGCAACCAAATTCGTTTTGTTTTTGCTTCGGCTGGTAATTTTTGTAATTTTTTATTTTATTTTATTTTTTTTAAATGGCCAAATAGGCTTTCCGTAATTGAGAGGCCTGTAACCTATGGCCCAATAATTGTTAAAAAGGCTTCACAGTGGAGCCCAAATTTTTTTGATATTTTAAATTCGTTTTAGCAATTAATTTGATTTTTTTTTTGTACAATATTAATTTGATGTTTGATATCAAGATTAAGTGGCATAGTTAATATTTAAATGAGTACTAAAACATGCTGAACTTGAAGTAGACCAATATATTGTTAAGGATATGAAATTATATTAAATACTTGAATTTGAATGTGTCATAAATTTTTTTTTTAAATACATCTGAACAAAGCTAATCAATTTTTTAATCCATTGCCTCTCTAAATTTAAACTCAAGTTAACAATTAAATAAGTTTACTACTCGATCAAGCTTTTGATACCAGAATATACTAAACCCTTGAATTTGTATAACTAATTAAGATAAAATTTTGATTTGAAAATCAAGTTTTCTATAATAACCCCCAAAAAAAAAAATCAGAATCACAACCGTATCGCTTTTCTTGTTATTTTAAATTCAAAATTCCCCCGTCTAAATTCAAAAATCAATAAATAAATAAACCAAAAAAATACTCTTCATTCACTCATTTCCACTTAGTAGCAGCATCAGCTACCACTCGTTCAATTTTCAAACCTCCTTTCCCCCCTCAGCCCCTCTCTCTCGCTTAAATCACTAACAGAGCACGTCCCTAAACTCCTCTTCTCAATTCCCCCCCAGCCAATCACAGCATGACAGCTGTCCACCCGCCTCCCACGTCTGGCCGCGAGCTTGCGAACCCTCCAAGCGACGGGATCTCGAACCTTCGATTCTCCAACCACAGCGATCACCTCCTCGTCTCCTCTTGGGATAAGGTACCCGCTGCAGCCACAACCTCACTTATTTTTCTTTTTTCTTTTTTGTTATCCTTATTTTTTAAAAAAATAAGTTAATTCATTTTGCGGGATTATCGATTATTATAATTTTTTTAAAAAAAATTAATGTAGAGCGTGAGATTGTACGATGCGAGCGCGAATGTGCTCCGAGGAGAGTTCATGCACGGTGGGCCCGTTCTCGATTGCTGCTTCCACGACGATTCTTCCGGTTTCAGTGCCAGCGCCGATCACACTGTTAGACGGTTTGTTTATGGTCTTTTTTTTCATTTTTCTTTCATTTTATAAAATTTCACTTTTGTTTTCGAATTATTTGATGGAAAATTAAATTTAAAAAAAAAATCCAAAATTTGGTGCTTTTAATTTGATGGAATTACTAGATGTTAACTTATAGTTGGACGGTGACTGGTGTGCGGTAAAAGCACTAGCTGTTGAGTAAAAGTGAGTGTTTAGAGAACACTATTACTTGTTGTGCTTTCAAAGTGGAGTGGATGAAAGCATGCAAGAGTATAATTCAAATTTACTTCTTTTTTTTTCAGAAGTTCCAGAACTATAACCATTTCATGTTTTCTGAAATATGAGCCGGTTGGTTTATTCAAATGTTTTTGTTCCTTTTCAGTGTGATGAACTGCATGGATTGACTCTCTTGATGCTCATGGTTGTTATATTTTTAGACGGTTTTATGTTGGTCTTTATCAACTGAATGTGATTCTACTTGGATTTATTATCTTTGACATAAAATTTGAATAAATTGACCCTTATTCTCTATGGTGTTTCCAATTAGCTAGTTAAACCTTTGGAGTCATTATTTTTACTGAGCTTAAGATTACGGTACTAATGTTTCAGGCTAGTATTCAGCCATGGAAAAGAGGATATCCTAGGGAAACATGATGCACCTGTGCGTTGTATTGAGTACTCATATGCAGCAGGTTAGTTGTGGTGCACATGCCCCGTTCATTACCTGTTTAGGCTTGTTTTAGTGATAAATGTACAAAAAGCATGTGCTTTCAAGCGAAGGTAGCTGTGATCAGGATTGCAGTTACATTTTTAAGCAAGTGCTATGGAAGTTTCATGAATATTTTACTGTTGCCTTATGAGTTGATTTTGTGGACAATTTGGAATTATTAGCGGCAGAAAGATACAAAGAGCATAAATTTGGTTTCTAGTTAGGAATTGACCTCATTTATTTAGGGACAATCAGTCCAATGAGCAGCAAAAGGTACAAAATGTCTGTAAAATATATTGCTACTGTGAAGGAAAGTGGATGTAAGCCTTAAATTTGTGGAAACTGATTATGTTGAAATCTTTGTTTTTGAGGTCCTTTACCCAGTAAATGATCTTCCATATTATATTCATTGCACTGTTGTTCTGGAAGGTTAGGGCTGCTAATGTTGATATCAAGGTACCCAGGGAAAAAAAAAAATTGTGTTTTGCCCTTGTTTTCTGTACTTTAGCATGACTTGGGAGAGTGATATTATTTGTATTATTTGGGAATCTAGTATATTTAAAATGCAGCTTTTCTTTTGTTTTTTCCTTTTCCCTAGTTTAGCAAGTTCTACTCCATAATTTCCTGACTATGATTACAGGGCAAGTGATTACTGGTAGTTGGGACAAATCTCTCAAGTGTTGGGATCCTAGAGGAGCAAGTGGACAGGAGCGAACCCTTGTCGGAACATACCCTCAGCCTGAGCGTGTCTACTCCCTATCTCTTGTTGGGAACCGTCTGGTGGTGGCCACTGCAGGAAGACATGTAAATGTCTATGATTTACGAAACATGTCTCAGCCCGAGCAAAGGAGAGAATCTTCTTTAAAGTATCAGACTAGATGTGTGCGTTGTTATCCAAACGGAACCGGTAAGATTACTCTTTATTCATGATGAGTACATATAAGTAGCTTAAAATGAATAGTCAAAATATATTTGGTCTGTCGTTCATCCCTGTTCTGAGGTCTTTTCCCTTGGTATAATACGTTTTCATGCATACAATGCAGGATATGCTCTTAGTTCTGTTGAAGGACGGGTTGCTATGGAGTTTTTTGATCTCTCAGAAGCTAGTCAAGCCAAAAAGTACATGCCAATATTTCTTTTATCCTGTTATGTATTCCATAATATGTCTTTAGTTTGATACATGCCTGAGATTTGCAGTACAACCCTTCTTGATTCTGTTTCAAGAAGTAATCCATTTCTTTCTTTCATATCCTTATTGCCATGGCAATGCTATTGACATATCATTCTGCTTCATATTCACGATTTTGTTCAGATATGCATTTAAGTGCCACCGAAAATCAGAGGCTGGAAGGGACATTGTGTATCCAGTGAATGCCATTGCCTTCCACCCCATGTAAGTTTCTAGGTTGTATTTTTTGATAAATCTATTGCTAACAGACTTACGGAGAGTTGAAACTTCAGATACTCTGAAAGGGATTGGGTCAGTTTTACTCCTAAGATCCTAGTAAATTGATGTTCTGTTAAAAAATTTGAATTTTGACTTTTGGCGGACGGTTCAAATTGATGGTCTAATGCAAAACATTGTTAGCATTTTATCTGTCAGTTAGGTAAATAGAAAATTTGGAATGCAAGCCAAACCAACACTAAGGGTGCGCTGAACCTTTCCCTCATATGAAATTGTCTGTTGGAGAGTACAACTGGCTAGAGGCTAGACATGTTTGTGAGTAATTTTCCTGTGAAATACATTTCTTATAAACTTGAATAGGAAGGTTTTTTTTTTTTTTCAAAATTAGCTTTGCTTCTGCCTTCTTGATAGGAAAATGTAAATATAAATTATTAATATCATCAACTAGACTTGAGCATAATGAATTCATGTTAAGAATAAGTTAAATTGATGGCTTTGATAGTAGTTATTACACCATCATCTTCTTCTTACTCACATAATCACTAACCTACCTCATTTAATCTTAAGCTATGGTACTTTTGCTACTGGAGGTTGTGATGGTTTTGTAAATGTGTGGGATGGAAACAACAAGAAGAGGCTGTATCAGGTAAACAGTTGTTAGAAGTTTGATGATTTTTAGGTGAACTTGTCCCAAATTTCTCATTTAATATGAGCATAATCATGCTTTCCTTTGGCAGTACTCAAAGTACCCGACAAGCATTGCAGCACTCTCATTCAGCAGGGATGGCCGACTTTTGGCTGTGGCATCCAGTTATACATTTGAAGAGGGAGATAAGCCGTAAGAATCAGTCTTGTCTCACATCCTTTTCTCCCTTGTTTCCAGCTTTAACGAATTGTTTGTTCATTTTTGCAGACATGAACCTGATGCTATATTTGTACGGAGCGTGAATGAAATTGAAGTCAAGCCAAAACCAAAAGCTTACCCAAACCCTCCTGCATAAATTAGGTTAACACTTTTCCAATTTTCTGTAGTGTGTTTTCAGATGTAATATTTTGAAGTACTCTGTAAAAGCTTCATTACTTAAGATGAAGCTTATCAAACATTCATCTGAAAACTGAAATTTTATTATAGATTGCAATTTCATTGTCTTCATCTTCCATCCTGTTTGCCCTGACTGATAGTATAGTTGGTTCAAAGAATTTCATTTGTTCTTTTCCCTGTTATTTTTGTTGAATGACTTAGGACTGTAGTATTTCATGGAATTGATTTTGATTTCATTTGTTAGCCTTTCCTTCGTAATCATAAATCATGTCAAACTTGCAAGTTCTTACATCCAAGAACAGGAGAAACTGTTTGGGGCCTTCAGATTAACACTCACCAGAAAAATAAAGCAAAAACTGCTTCACATTGGAAAGATATTTCTTAGAAAGCAAAGAAAAATTTCAAACTTTTGTTGTCTTTGCCAACAGGGTAACCTAACAAATCCCATTTCCACAGATACAAATCTATACATCTAAAAGCTGAAGCAGCTATGAGCTTACTAGTCAGCATGGATACAACCACTGGGATTAAATGTAACCAGTGGAAGAAAAAAAGGGATCAACCATAACCGGCAGCTCGTTGCATTGTGTATGGAACAAAAGAGTTGATGTGATCAAACAGAACCCTTTCTTATGTATTTTAAGCTTATATGTTACAACTAATTCACCTAAATCCAGAAGGAGCTGCTTGTGGACCTCCTGCTTCTCTCTCCATGGACATTTGTTGTGCAAGCATCATATCATAATCCTAATTTGAGAGAACTTGTTATTATAATGGACATGGAAGCGCCAAATATCAGCAAAATACTTGTTAGTTTTGATAAGTGAAAACATTACCCGTTTTTCATATGCTGCATCCTGTGAGTCGATTATCTTGTCTGCAAGGCCATACTCTATAGCTTCTTTTGCTTGCATGTATTTAGGTCGTTGGATGTCTTTAGCAATTTCTTCCTTGGGTTTTCCTGTTGCTTTTGCTAATAGCTCAATGTAGCTTTCAGCGTTTGCTTCTAGATCTTTGGCCTAAAGAGAAATATAATAAGAAAAAGACTGAGGGTAATATAGGAAAGAGAGGAGGAGGAAGGTAGGGAATACCTTACGCCACATATCAGTAACGGGCCCACTTGACCTACCAACGACAGGCAAATATAATTTTGCTGCAATTTAACATTAAAATGATAAGAAACCATGGCGAACAAAGAGGATGATCTTCAGTTTTTATTTCTACATGTGATAAAGAACCTGTGGTTTTCCAGTTTGATGACCAGCTAGCACATCATAACAGCTCCATTCTTATAACAGGTCAGTATATAACAATATAAGTACAATATGATTTGAAATTGACCAATGATTCTACAACTTCCTCATTTACTTTTTCTTCATTAGAGACCGATGAAACCTTTACTTTGCAAGGAAAACCTATTCAACAAGACACATATACTGTGCAGAAAAGTTATTATACTCCTCCCCTTCAAGGGAGTTACATGTTAAATCCCTGATGTCGGTCCCCAATCGGTCTAAAGTCCTATATGAATTGACAAGAAAGTAGGGCCACCAGTCTCATGAGTGATTGTTTATTTAGAAGTTTAATGCCAGAGTTTCATGAAGAACTGGAAGCTGCCATACATCAGTGTTCAGCAAGCCCAAACCATCAAATGCAATGAATGCAGTCCTACAAACTATTTCACCATCACTTGACCTTCTTACCGCTCTTAATGGCTCTCTAAATGAGCTTCATCTTACTATAACTCTCATAATATAAAATTTTCATTCACATTCCACTTATCCCTTCAGTCCCACCAATATCGTTGCACAATTTTTCTTTTCCCTACCAATTAATATCTTATCAGTTCAACAGGAAGACACAGGTAGTTCAGGTCTGAACATTGTGTCATGGGGGTGATTGATAAGTTATTCTCTGGTAAAGTTAGATTCTCCCTAATCGTGAATTCATTCACCACAAATAAAGAATGGAACACTATCATCACGAGCTTCAAATAAAGCAAAATATATCAGTAAATCATGACAATCAATAAGGTCTATATAGAAAGTGAATCATACTGGAAGAATTTGGCTGTAAACCACGGTAACCCTTTGCTCCAACAGATAAAAGCATCGCTGCTTGACCATATGCCATGCCACAATTTACTGTATAGACTTTTGATTTGCAGTACTTCAGAAAAAAAAAGAGAAAAAGGAGCAGAGGTTAATTAAAGCAGGTCATAAAGTTGATATAGAATGTAAACATAATTCCAAAGCTCTATTAAATAATATAGGCCTCCAAAGGTTCTTTACAAGTATGGTGAAAAATGAAAACAACTCAACAAAGACCTTTTAACAAAATGGTGGTAAATAAATGAGTATTGAACCCCTAGTTCTATGGCACACATTCAATATATACTTACAGCCATGGCATCAGCTATAGCATATGCATCAGTTTCGGCTCCAACACTCTCCTTCTTTTCATTCTACATGGTATAACAAAACGCATATCAGCAAATGAATTTAGAAAGAGAATGTGATTCAAGCAAGTTATGAAAATTGATTCATATGTCGACATCCATTCGACATTAAGAAACAACCCATTCCAACTCTAACCTGTGTCCCAGAGGAATTTATATATAAATATATAGGCTTTGAGGCATTATCAAAATCCAACCACATAAACTGAGCAATAAGAAGCTCAGTCACTGCAGATACAATCTGAAGCAAACAGAACGAAAGTTTTAATACAGATCAAAAGGAGGAAGATGGCAACAAAAAGTAGGGAAGATTGGTCAGCAGACAAATTGATGACCAGATGCATCATAAAAACTCACCGGCATTCCAAGATAGACTATCCGAGCATCTAACAGCAAAGAAGGTAAGTCAGGAGGAGCAGATTGGGGCATATCATATACTCCACCTCCTCCACGATACATGCTCACACTCATACTATACTTTGAAGGGCCCCTATCACTCATGCCAGATAGACTCCACATCCCACCATTATTCAAATAATGGTGGGCAGAAGAAATGGTTTCCTGTCAGGAGTTGTTTATTCAATAATCTCTTAATATTTTAATATTAGCAAAAATTAACTTCAAACCAGCAATTGACAAATAAAATGCAATGCTTTTTCTTATTCTATATCATCATTAAGTCACTCAGAAACTAGAGGAGCATGTAAGAAGAGAGAACCTCTGTTACACTCGCTGCTTGCCGGCACACAGGGTTATCTTCTGTCACGAACATGTCCATCTGTGAAGGTGTAAGGCCATAAAGGTGACGGGGCACATTCTTATAGTTGTCCATCACTACAAAAGAGAAACAAAATGAATTAGAAGTAATAACATGAATCATCTTACTTCTGTATGGAGTTAATTCAGAGCTCCTAGAACGATTTACAAGAATCTCAAATTAGATTATTAAAAATCAGTGCTCCCAAATTTTCTATGGCCACAATATCCTCTTATGCAAGCTTCTCTGTGAGAATGAGCAAACTCTGAAAAGCAAAGAACGAAAGCTAGATGGGGTAAACAAGCATTGGAAATCTAGTTTCATGAATATAATTCGATACATAGACTCTCAAATTCACAAGTGCTAACAATATACTATTTCTACCAGTCCATACGCCGCACTAGATTCTACACTTACTGAATCAAAACAATTACCTATTCTCCTTCATCTACATGCTCACACTCACTCTTCAGTCATTGTCACAAACCTCATTTCTGCACTTCTCCTCTCAGTGAAGCTACCTAATTTCTATATTCTGAAGTTCAAACTGACCTTCTACCAAATTCCAAAACATTACCACAAAGTTAAAAGAAAAATTTTCAAATCCCTCCTCCAGAATTAAAGATAATAAAAGGGCCCATGTTAGCTATGACGTCAAGGAAAATCTCCCTAATTTTGCAAGGCACCTGCAATTCCTCAATATTCTCATTCACCTAATACTTATAATCTCCGATACCAACATTCAGTGCCATTCGTATAGCTTCCAATCATATTGTCCTTCCAGAAACATAAAACAAGCTTTCTTTCCAATGAAAATCTAACCTTCATGACAACTCTATGTATAATTTTCTCTCACATTAAAATTGACTCAACATACACTCGTGTCGATTCTAAAGGCCGACAAAAGATTTTTTTTCCTTTAATATCCTTTATGTTAAGCGAGGTACAAGTCAATCAAACAAAACGGCGACACCAAACCCCCAAAAAATAAAAAATCCAAACTTTGGGCTCTGAGCAGCAAGGAATCGAAAAAAGAAGTGATGGGCATTGAGAAAAAGAAAGAGAAACTAACACCCATCTTGGAGATTTTCTTCTCTGAACTGCTTGGGAATATGATTCAGGGACTTCGCAGAGGGTGAGTTGTAGTACTTGGAGCATCGTTGAACACAGCGTTTTGTTCTTGAAAAGGGCGTCAAGAACAAGAGCTTGGGGTTGGAGATGAAGGAAGATTTAGGGTGGCTAGATGTGAGAGCCAGTGGCTCTATTGATGGTGACCAGAGTGGAGATAGCAGAGAAGTTGCCATTAGAGAGAAGAGATTGAGGTTTTTTCTGCTCTTATTTTTAAGATGGAATTTATGTGTTAATTATTTGAACAACAACAACAACACTGAGTTGTGTTGAATCTGTTGATGGCGTTGTAATTAGAATCCATGGGTAAGTTCGTAAATTAACCGTATGGATTATTCTAGGGCCCAATTAAGCAAGACAAATAAGGCTGAGCCATGTAAGATCGGAGCCCGGTTTGTTCTCTCTCTAGAGACACTTTCTAATTTAGAGTGAAGCCATTGACACCCCTCAAATTCTCATCAAACACCACTTCTGCATTAATAAATCAAATCTTAATTCAGAATTACACAAACGGACAAATAGAGCCACACTAAAACTCAGCTACTGTCTTTGTGCACCACACTTATTGTAATATTTTCAGAAGTTTTCTTTTATTTGACAGATTATTTCACATAAACTACTAACAAACACATTAAAGACTTGAATTTTTTTTTTTTTGGGTGAATTTATACCTCTATTTTACAATTCATCCTCTTTCCTTATCATAATTTCCTTCCACTCATCAATAGTTCAGTTGTTGAGTATTCAACAATGTTTTTTCTCAGAGATTTTCAAAATGCTTGTGCATATCTAGTAAAATCTTTTTTTATGTCTCCAACTTTAGAAAATTAAATGACAATGACCAAAAAAAAAAAATTGAGTTAGAATCTATAAAATATGATAATAATTATAAGGGTAGGGCTAAGTTACAGAATCTATTTGTAACATATAGGTGATGTCAAGCATTGGATGAGGAGGGAGAAAGATAATGAAACCTAACAGTACGAAAAAGAAGAAAAAAAGGAAGAATTGTGAGAAGCCGGCTTTCATGGTTAATGTAAAATATTTTCATTACATATTATTATTCCATATTATTATTTTTATCAAATTTTTCCTGAAATTATGAGAGCATCCACGAATGGGCAATGATGTGGCCTATGCTATGAAACTATTTTGGTTATTATATTTGTGTTTTTTAGGTTAAAAAATAATTTAAAAAGAGTCAACCTCTGGATTGGCAAACAAAAAGAGCAATTTTGGTAAAAAAAAAAACCATGTTTTTAAAGTGACAATAACCAAATTACTGTCCAATTTTGAAGATTAACATTGTTAGTTACTCTCGACAAACGGTGCAATGACAGGGTAACAAAGTTATACTTACACCCACAGCAAGACTCTAAGCATACAGGAGCAAATGGATTAATATTATTGTAATGAAATGCCTGCAGAAAAAGAAAATATTGTTACAGAATTTTTTATTTAAACTGCAAGAACTAAAATCGGAATAAGTTGTACTCTCAATTGATGTGTTTACTTTATCTTCTAATCGGAATAAATTATTACAAGTTATTATAATGACCGTAGATGCAATTATATATTTGTTCACTAGCAAAGTAAAGAGTAAATATTTTTACTATAAATATTATTATTCTTGTTGTTATTACAATTATTATAGTCAAATATTATTATTATCAATGCCATTATTATTATGATAATAGTAAAATAATTACAATTATCAATATTATAATATTAATCATTACTATTATCGATGTTAATTTTTGGTCAACGTAAAAATTAAATAAAGGGGACGATATAAAAAGTAAAATACCAAGGATTTACGTGGTTCATAGCTTAGCCTATGTCATTTGGTTCCATTATTGAACAATGATTACAACAGAGTTTTTCTTTCTTTTTACTTGCCTTTTGAATTTTTTTTCGCTTGTTCTCTATACCTCTAGAGCTCTCTATTTATAATACAATTTTTAAGTAATCTAAGTCTTCACTAATTTCTTATTTCGGTCGACTTTTTCTATTTAATTAGAATTTTATTTGAAGCCTATTTTTGTCTCTTTCTCAAAGTAGGTTTCGAAACTTCTAGATTAATTAGAATTTTATTACGCTTTGCTTTTGTTGTGTCTTGCAGGCCATATTTCCTTTCATTTTTTGCTTTCCTGGTTCTTGGTTCCTGGTTCCTGTGACTTTTAACTTTTGACTTTTCTTGGTTCCTGGTTCCTAATTCCTATGACTATTGCCTTTTCATGCTTTCCACTTTCCACTTTAGACTTTTCTTGTTTTCTGGTTCTTGATGACTTTTGTCTGTTCATGCTTTCCACTTTTAACATTTCTTGGTTCTTGGTTTCTGATGACTTTTGTCTTCTCATGCTTCTATGCTGTATGCTTCCTTTTTTAATTTATTCTTTTTTATGCTCGCATGCTCTATGGATTTGCATGCTTTACTTTTCTCTTCGACATCAGCTGCTTCTTACTCTTTTAGAGCTTTATTGTTCAAGCTCAAAATGAGTTATTTCCTCGCTTATTTATACATTGGTTGTTGCCTCTTCTACCCACCAACTAACCCAACTCTTACTTATAGAATTGGTGTTCTCTCTTTCGTTCAACAATCAACTCTTTTTTTGTTCTTCTCAAGTTTTATTTATCATTTTTTTGTTTTTTGTGAGTATTTGCTATTGTTTTTCCCTTCTTCTTTTTTTTTGTTTGATCAATAATGTCGTTGAATTCTCAAGACTTTTCAAAATCTGAGTTTTGTGAATATCCTCTAGAGGAGGATGATTATCAGTCTGTAACCAGTCAACCATTCGCTGTAAACTTTACCCCTGCTTCTTTTTTCCCCCATTTTTATCTCTATCGTTCCCCCTTCTGTCTTTACTGGGTGGAGCATAGATGAAGAGGTTAACCACATGGGTGAAATGTCACTCGAATCCCTCCATGTTTCTTACGGCATACCTTATTCCATTTTCCTATAAAGGGCTAGAGAAAACGATAAATCTAGCCATCCTCCTCTCGGAATTATCACCATGCACCCTAACTTTTTGACCCACGATGTGAGACTCTTTTCCCATCTTTTTCTGAGGTACATGCTTAGCAACTTTAAGTGAGCTTCTGCTTAATTAAGTCCGATTGTGTGGTGTGCTATGATAGGCATGTACATCCTTTAGAAACAGAGAAACCTTTATGATCCCACCTTTCAACAATTTCAATTTTTTTACCAACTAATGGTCATCTCTAATCCTAATTGAAACCTTCCTATTAAGAGTTGGTATTATGTGCGCACTGGGCCTAAGATTCATCCCTTAATTGTTTAAAAGAAATATTTTGGGGGTTCTTGGAAAGACTTATGATTTTTTATCGGTGGAGACTGTGAGTTTGGGAAATTTAGTGATATAAACCCTGAATGCCGGGTTCAAACCCATTTTTGTATCCCAAGTAATTGCCTGGGCACTATTTTAATATGTTATTCCGCGGGTTCACTAACTTAATTTTTTTTTTAAGCAACTTGGAATACGCCTTCCCCTTCTATTGTTATCTCTGATAATGAGAAGAAGTTGTTGTCGAATGTCCTCAATATTCCATCAGAATATAGATCTTGGACATATCTCTCTCAACTTGGTTTTTATCAATTTTTGATTTTATCTCCCCTGTACACCTTATAGATTCTCCTAGAGGTGAGTTTTTACTCTTTTTCCATATTTTTGATCACATAGAAACCAGTATGCTTCTTTTTTTTTTTAGCCATGTCTTCTGCGAACGACGGAACTTCTAAAAAGAAGAAGATTGAAAAACTTCCTCTTACTAAGATTAGTAGAAAGCTAAGGGATAGGCCTACATTTCATGTTGGAAGGTCATCTTCCTAAGCTGTTATGCTCAATCATCCTCAGCGAGAGACCTTGCCTCTACCAACTGTTAATATGGCTATGTATCCACCATTTGTTAACTCTTCTGCCCCTACCAACATATTAGCTTTTGCTTCTTTCCCATCAGATTCCAGCCAAGGGACTTTGCCTACGGTGAAGGGCTTACCCAGCTTTGCTTAGGAGGGCTCTACTTTTCTCAATTCTTTTAACCAACTTTGGCCTCAGTACATTTCTTCCAATGACGTGAAGCATATTGAAAGTTGTGATTTAACCGACATCATGCTAAACAACATCTGTCAGGTACTTTTTGCTTCCTTACTCTTGGTGTTTCAGGAAGATGCCTATTTATTAAAATTTTTTATTCATTTCATTGCAGTTTTGCTATGTCATCTAAGTATCCAGAAAAAGAATTGAAATTTGATATTAGTAAGGAATACTTTAATTGAATCTGGGCGAGCTTCTGAAAGGCGGATTGCTGAGCTAAAGGAAAACTTGGCTGAAGAAAAAGCTCGCGTGGCGCAACTAAAGGCAAATTATGATAAATTGAAAATTGATTATGACAATCTAAGGCTCAATCCCAATCTGAGATTTAATATTTGTCTAAGTCCCTTAATAAGCTGTGGACGAATACAAGACTTCTGCTGAGTTTGCCAACATTATTGATGAGGAATTTTTGAAGGGTGCTACCAAGGTGAAAGCAATGATAGAAAGTCATTATCCCCACCTTGACTATAACTTTCTAGAAAATGAAGAAGACGATGACTGATCATGGCATGATGGGCCTTTTTTTTTTTTTACCAAGCTGGTGGGATTATATGATGCCTGTATTTCCCACTTCTCTTGTTATGGATTTAAAAAAGTTGTCTTTTTTTTTAAACTTAATTATGACTTTTCTTTTCTTTTACCTTTGTTGTCACCTAGATTTCTTTAATATTTTCCTGCACCAAACCTTTCATGAACTAGGAATTTGCTTAACTTTTTATGCTTAACGTTTCTGCTTAACTTTTCCTACACTGGGAAGTCGCTTAGAATTTGCTTAACTTTTGTGAAATTTGCTTGACTTTTTCTGCATTAGGAAATTTGCTTAGGATTTGCTTAACTTTTCCTTACTGGAATTTGCTTAACTTTTCCACCAGGAAATTTGCTTTAACTTTTTCATCAAGAAATTTGATTTAACTTTTCCTGCACTAGGAAATTTGCTTTAACTTTTCCTGCACTAAAAAATTTGCTTTCACTTTTGCTTTAACTTTTCTTGCACTAGGAATTTGCTTAAACTTTTCTTGCACTAGGAAATTTGCTTTAATTTTTCCTACATCAGGAATTTGCTTTAACTTTTCCTGCACCAAGAAATTGGCTTTGACTTTTAGAGAATTTGCTTTAACTTTTCCTGTATCAGGAATTTGCTTTAGCTTTTCTTGCACCAGGAAGTTTGCTTTAACTTTTCATGCACCAAGAAATTGCTTAGAATTTGCTCTTAACTTTTCCTGCTTCTTTCTTGTTAAAACAGGAAACTAAAAAATATATATAGATTGAGAAAAAATACTTTTATTAATAAATAGCTATAAATTTGACTATGAACAATCATTTGGTAATAATTAAACTTTCTGATGGCTCAAAAAAGACCTTATTATCATTACTGAAAAATTAACAAATTTTCTATTGATGGTAGATCCTTATATGCTCTGCATTCCAAGGATGCAGGAGCATAACTCCACTCATATCTTTTATTCTGTAAGTTCTAGGACGAACAATTTTTTTTTTTATAGGGACCTTCCCAGTTCGTGCCTAGCAATCCAACATTATACTCTCTGGTGCTCTGAAATACTATTATAAGGACTAGATCCCCAACCCAGAAGCTTCTTGGATTAATTTTTGAATTAAAATATCGAGTTGCATTTTGCTTATACACTACAGCTCTAAGTCAAGCATGTTCTCTCTTATTTTCAAGTAAGTCTAGGTTGACTTTTAGATGCTCTTATTTTGCTCTAGTTGAAAGTGTTGCATTCTATATGATGACATCCCTATTTCAACTGGAATCATTGCCTCCGTACCAAATGTTAAGGAATATGGTGTTTCTCCAGTTATTGTAGTATGCATTGTTCTATAGGACTACAATACAAATAGGAGTTTATATGTCCAGGCTCTCTTGTGCTTTTCTAACTTGGTCTTCAAGCGGTGTTTGATTATTTTATCAATAACCTCTACTTGCCCATTGGCTTGAGGGTGGGCTAGTGAAGAAAAGAAGTTCTTGATTCTAAGACTCTAACATAATCCCCTAAAGCGGAATTGTTAAATTGCTTTCCAGTATCTGTAACAATAGCTTGAGGGATTATAAATCTACATATAATAGATTTCCATACAAAAGTCGTTGTCTTTTGTTCTGTAATTTGTGCCAAAGGTTCTGCTTCTGCCCATTTAGTAAAGTAATCCACTGCCACCATGACGATTTGGTTTGCCCTTTGCCTGTAGGTATTGGACCAATAATGTCTATGGCCCATTGTGCGAACAGCCAATGGCTGGTGACTAGCATGAGTTATTCTAGAGCTAGATTCTTTCTATTAAACAATTATTACAATAAAGCTTTTCTTTCTTATTACTTGCCTTTTGAATTATTTTTTTCGCTTGTCCTCAATACCTTTAGAGCTCTCAATTTATAATACTATCTTTTAGTATCTTTAAGTCTTTACTATTTCCTTATTTCGGTCAACTTAGTACTTAATTAGAATTTTATTTGGAGTTTATTTTTGTCTCATTCTCAAAATAGGTTCTGAATCTTCTAAATTAATTAGAATTTTATTATGCTTTGCTTCCGTTGTGTCTTGCAGGACATGTTTCCTTTTGTTATTTTCTTTCTTCGCTCCTAGTTCCTGTGACTTTTGACTTTTCATACTTTTCACTTTTTACTTTTTACTTTTTACTTTTCTTGGTTCTTGATTTCTGATTCCCGGTGGCTTTTGTCTTTTCATACTCTTATTCTCCATTGCTCTAGGGTCCACTTTAATTAATTCTTTTTCATGCTCCCATGCTTCATGCTTCACTTTAAGTAATTCATTTTCATGTTCCCATGCTCTGTGCTTACTTATTTAATTAATTCTTTTTCATACTCCCATGTTCCATGGATTATGAAAGTCAAATCACGCTTTTACCAAAATTCTCATAGATCTTGTAATAGTATCTAATCTTTAAAGCATGATATGGCTTCGTCTTCCAATTTCTCTCAGCAAGAGGTTGTTATGAGGAAACAAAACAATGGACCCATGTTTAAGTTCTTGGTTCCCCTTTTATATGCCCATGTTCTTCCTCTAATGAAGCATGCAAATCCATGGAGCATGGGAGCATGAAAAAGAAATAATTAAAGAAGGAAGCATAGAGCATAAAGCATAGGAGCATAAAAAATAATTAATTAAAGCAGAACATGGAGCATGGAAGCATGAGAAATAATTAATTAAAGTAGAGCCTGCAACATGGGAGCATGAAAAGACAAAAGTCACCAGGAATCAGGAACCAAAAAAAGTCAAAAGTGAAAAGTGGATAGCATGAAAGGATAAAAGTCACCAAGAACCAGGAACTATGAACCAAGAACTAAGAAAAGTCAAAAGTCACAGGAATCAAGAACCAGGAACCAGGAACTAGGAAAACAAAAAATAAAAGGAAACATGACCTGCAGGACACAACAGAAACAAAGTGTAATAAAATTTTAATTAATTTAGAAGCTTCGGAACCTACTTTGAGAAGAAGATAAAAATAGATTCCAAATAGAATTATAATTAAGTGGGAAAGTCAACTGAAATAAGGAATTCGTGAAGACTTAAGATACTCAAAAAATGTATTATAAATAGAGAGCTCTAAAGGTATGGAGAACAAGCGGAAAAAAAAATTCAAAAGGTAGTAAGAAAGAAAAACTCTGTTGTAATCATTGTTCAATAATGGAATTTTCTCTCTTGACTCCTGTGGACGTATGCCAAGCGTTAAACCATGTAAATTCTTGGTGTTTTACTCTTTATATCGTCCCATTTATTCAATTTTTCGGTTGACCAAAAATTAGTGTCAATAACTATGATAATAATTGTTGCCATAATTATAATTATAATAATTGTAGTAATATCATAATTATTTTATTTATTATAATAATTATAATTAATATTATTAACAATAATAATAATAATAATAATAATAATAATCATCATCATCATCATCATTACTACTACTACTATTTCTATAATTATAATAATATAATAGTTATTATTATTGTTATTATTGTTATTATAACTATTACTATTATTTTAATTATAAATGTTATTGTAATTATGATAATAATTTTTATTTAATATTTAAATTGGGTAAAAAAAAGAATTTTTTATTTTGTTCGAGTGTAAAAATATCAATTCATTTTCCATTCTCATTCTCTCATTTTCATTCCCACCTCTCCCATGGGAATGAAATTCTCATTCCTCTCATTCTTCATTCTCAAATTTCTAGACTCCACCCAAAATTCATTTCCATTATTTTAATTTTTAGCAAGGAAGCACCATCAATAAGGAATTTAAATGATTCCCATTTCCTAATCTAATAAGGAAACACACCCTTTAAGTTTTTAGATTCTATTTGACATTGTGATATTGTGGCTCCAAAACCACGATCATGTTTGGTATGTCTTTCTAATGGCCATAAGTGTTTATATAATTTTATGAGCTCTTTTCAAAATTTTGGTATTGTTTAGTTATATTTTGAGTAGAGCTTTGGAGAATTTAATAAGCTATATTGCTCTATTAGCGAGAGCTCAAATTTCGAGTTATTGGAATAGAAGTTATAGTTGTAGAGTTTTTTAAAGAGGTATATTGTCTATAGTATCCTTAATTTATTTCACAATCTCAATTCACTCTTTTCATAACATAACTTTAAAAAAAAAATTCTATAAATTTTTTTTATAATTTTTAATAAAAACTTCCATTGATAACCAAATAACTTTGATATTTTTTTGTAAAAAAATCTACTTATGAAAACCTTACAATTAAAAGTTTTACTTAAATAATTTTTATTTGCAAGGTTATACCAAACAAAATTATAAAATGAAAAGCACTAACTTTCAAATGAAATTGAATGAGTGTTTGGTTTTATTAGTTTTTAAAGTCGGGGAAAGGATTAATATAGATTTTCATTAAATAATTTTGTGATGAAATTAACTTAGTTTGTGAAACAAAATTGAAAGTTTTAGCGCCCCCCACCCAAACAACAACAAAAAAAAAAAAAGCAGCTGTAATTTAGAAGCCCAACTGGTACACAAAAATTTGAAGCTTTTGTTTGTACATCCAAATGCAGAAAGTTGAATATGGAAGCATCAAATTTTTAGCTCAGTATGCAAACTAGACAAAGAGGACAATAAAGAAAAGTCGTTCTCAAAAGTAATGATAGCTGAACAACGTGACTCCATGATGATGTCAATTAAATTCACAGCTCTAGTATTATTTACAAAGTATCACATAACTGTGTCACATACGTAGTTATTCAACACATGGTGAGGCCACATTGCGCCACCAACACAGCGGGCGATATCATATTACTCGCTAAATCACCTCATACACAGGCCGGATTAAATTTAATGCAAAATTGCCAGTCTTGGGGGTGAGTTTTTGCAGGCTTGTATCGCTCAAAGTTGGGCTAGGCTTGGAGTCCAATCTAGTCCAGCTCAGCCCAATTGACAACCAAATTGCTTGCGTGATATGACTTCAGTCAGGATTCAACAGTAAAAAATGCAACGCCCCCGAGTTTATAATTGGACTCGGAACGGTCAAATACAATTTACGAAACGTGGGATTTGACCAAACATTTATGTCCGTAAGTGTTAAAATAACAAACGCCAATGGTCGGAGCTTAAATTAATCAGCTTTTCATTTTTCAATGATACGCAAACGACCTCAGTTTTCTAGAATACTTCGAACTTCACACAAACCCAACAGCCTCCCCCCATCAGATAACACCTCAAATGCGATACAATTTGTCAATGCGAAAATTAGGTCAACGGCCCTTATAATTCTTTTTCAATTTGTAATTCTAATTCATACGAAGAGATATTATTTTTTTAATGTTTTTCAATTCTAATTCTTTTTTTTTAGAAATAATTATTTGTATATTCTTAATTTACCCCACTATCAAATGTTACAACACTTTAAAAATATATCAATCGTCCACCTTAAGTTGACAAAATGTATCTACTGTCCATCAAACCGTTAATTTTGTATATAATTTTTGTCAATTTAGAATAGATGATTGATACATTTTTAAAATTTTTGTAAATTTTTTTTATAATAGAGCAAATATAAAGTACATGAATAATAGTTTTCTTTTTTTTTTAATAAAATGCCTGAATAATTTTTTAAACTAATTCCATCCGAGTGGAATCGGAATAATTCGGCGAAAATACAACTCCCAATTGGTTGATGATAAACACTAATAAATATGATGGATAAAGATGAGTGCAATATGACTGTAACAATTTGACTGGAAACTTTTTGGTTAACCTTGGAAGTTCTGAGAAAATCCATAATTAGAAAGAAATTTCTTTACACGTAAGCTGTCACAGACTCCTCGACATTTCAAGTCTTGTGGGCAACTTCGATTTGGAATTTGAACGGCAAATCATTTTATCCGAATCTTAATTCCCAAGTTATGTACAATATTTTCTTGAAGCTTCCAGTAGATTTCCAGGAAAGTGTAGCCAGAAGTAAAAAAATAAAATAAATAAACATACGACACCAAATAAGCACATACGTATACAATAAACTTGTGTAAATCCAATACAAGTGATTGTGCGCGACATGACTTCATCAAATTTGCTTCCTTTGCTTGTGTGTATTGTATGCATAATGTTTTCATCTCACACTACCGTTCAAAAAATAAAATAAAATAAAATAAGAATTGAAGATGAAAAGACTTGCACTCTACAACATGCTCGTTAATTAAGTTGCTTTCCAACGAATCGATTGGCCAAAACCATGCAGCGATGACGCAATTCCGAACACGGATTGGCTCGACGAATCAAGCAACAAAGTTGGTTCAATGCTGCTGCCTGCTTTTGGCTGCTTTCGCTTCAATATTCTAATGCAGTAAAAGTAGTTAATGACACGGCATGGGGGCGTTTTCATAGCTAGCTTTGAGTGATGGAAATTGTGAAGAGGAGTGCCGGGTATGAACTAAATGTAAATGCACATGCCTTATCCTATCTTCTTTAATGGAACCTTGAATTTGGCAAGCAAAATGCCAAAATAATTCCAAACGGATGCGGGACACATGCCCAAGAACTTTTTATCATTGACCTTCAACGCATTCACTTGTGAATATATTCTATTTGGTGGCTTAAACCATTCTAACATATCTTCAATTTTATATGGTTTTTCTAGAATTGCCTACCGCTACGTTTTCTTTTTTTGCTTTTTATCTAGTAACTAGTTAATTTATAATCAATGTACGTTAGCACCTTGGCTTCATTTTATAAGCAATGGTTAAAATGTTTAGTAAATACTCATTTTCGTATAAGAGTGAAAAATAATATATCGACTTTGACTTAATGGTAAATTGAACTCATTTTTTTAATTCTGATTTAACTTATTTTTCGAATATCCAGATCTAAACATTCACTATTGTCACTTAAATTTGGGTAATTATATATACACATAAAATACATTCTTAATTATTTAAAATACGACTAGTAGATCTTAACAATACATAAATAATAATATTTGTGTATTTAAAACCTACCGAACAATCGAAAGAGCATCAATGAATCAATGATCTAAATTCTAGTCCTTGTTCTTGTTCATTTTTATTTTTGTTGACTCGTCTAAATTTCTTATTCCGCCGACTTGCAACCTAGAAAACACAGTGAGGTAATCGATAACATCACCCCACACAACACTTTCTAACTCCTTCGCGGCGAAGTGATCAATGCAATACGATACATGTCCACATAGTACAACATGTGTAACAACCTAACCTTAACGTACTAGTAGCCACCAGTATTCTCGAAGAAGTGTATCCGTTCAACTGTCAAGCCTGCCGCGTGTCGACCTCGTCATCACCACCAAGAGCTGTCTCCACGTGGCGCCTTTTTAACAGACATCCTCAACAAACGGACGGCGTGATCTGGATCGTGGCATCTAATTGTCGGTTATGCGAAAAGTAGACAAAAATGACTTTAAGGTGTCACGTGTCGGTTTGTTAAAGCAGCACCGCGCTTGCGTGCCGTATGCCCTGACGGTTACGCGTCTCTCAAGCTACAGTCTTTGACAGTTCCACTCAACTTCTGGTCTTCTACTACCGCTTAACTCTGTACTAAGCTCAATCCCGCGTATAAAGTTACCGAAACGCCCTTGAACAAAGTCAATATTACGGTTTTTTTTTTCCCCCGACTCTGGATTGGATTATGCAGTTACTTGTAAGTTTCTGAATTCTGAATACAGCATTCCAATAATGGAGAGAAACTCTTACGGAGTGATAACACTAAGGTCCCTAATCTTTTTCTTTTCTCAATCTATGGCTTACTTGTTTGATTTTGGCTTACTTGTTTGATTTGTATCAAGCAGGTCCTAAACTCTCCTTTGGAATGACTAAAATACCCTTGAATGTTAACTTTATACGTGCGGTGCAATTTCAATTTGAGAGGTAATTTAGACCGTGTAAAAAGGATTCGAGGATCTTTCTGATAGAGATGAGTACACTATGTCTTTCTTCATAAAAAAACATAGAAAAAAGGGATCTGAATGTATTGTCTAAATGTCGCAATTACGGTCAAGGTAAACTATTACGCACGTTGAAAAATAGTGGAGCTGCTGAGGCTGAGCTGTCCTTCTGGAGACAAAGCCAAAGGGCTACCAACCAACAAAACAACCACCAAAGAAAATAAAAGCTTAGAACTTGGACAAGAAAGCCATTTCTCTAACTCCAAGCGACAAAGCTATGCGCGTGAGAGACGTGATACCAAGTTACCAACTAGAGACGGTGAGTTTTGTGTTGGTAGTGTGTGCACTGATGAAAAAACAAATACAAAAAACCAAGGTTAGTGCTTGTTTGTATATTTAGAAATTAGAATATAAAAATCTCATTGAGTAATTTTTTTTAAAAAAAATAATTAAATAAATTCGGGGGTGAAAGTGAAATGAAACCATTTTTTGTTACCATGTAGAATATCCTCTCTTTTGGATTTAGTGTTTTTTGACACTAAAGTGCCACTGTAGCGAAAAGAAAATTAACGGTGATTTTACTTAAATAAAAATGAGTTTTGTTTATACTATTTTCTAGAATGTACATTTCATTAATTTGATGCTTCGACAGCAATTATAATAATTTGCGAAATAAAGTTAGAATCTACACCACAAATACAATGCATTGAATTGGGCTGGAGAAAGAATTGATCAAATAGTACAAGCCACAAGATCACCCACTAAAGAGAACAAAACAAACCATTATCCTCCTAGATCTTCTAAGATATTACCTCTAACAAATTCAATCAATACCACCACACAAATTAAAGAAAAAATAATTCAGCCAACTTTCTAAGAAATTACAAAAGAATCTAATAATTACCCTCCGTCCGTAAATTAAACAAAATGAAACGTGCTCCACACGCCCCCCCAAACAGTGAGAGCCCCACTATCCCAAGTAATTGTAGAATAACTAAGGGACCCATCTTATTTGGTTGAAATTATATTTTAATCAGCAAAAAGGGGGAGATAAAAAGTAAGCGTAGGATTGTTTTGACTTGAAAATAGGAAATTGGAACAAGTCCAATCGTATGAGCTTATATTACGAAGAAGAGCTCAGTCACCCCTTCGCCACTACTTCCAGTATTGTAATCTTTAGTTGACCGACTTCACTTCCCCCCACCAATTCTCCACTCTCCCGTCTTTTATATATAAGACCCCCCTCACTCACTCTTCCATCATCATTTCCATCCATTTGAATTCACCTCTCTTCTCCTGCTCTCTCTCTCTCTCTCTCGAGATCTCTCTCTCGAAACTCAAAAGATTCAACCACAAGAGTCGAGAATTCACCAACAAGAAAAGAAAAAAAAATTCACGACTATGGCTCTAGAAGCTCTAAACTCTCCCACAACAAACACCCACAACCATCATCCGTTTAGATACGAAGACACATGGACTAAAAGAAGGCGCTCAAAACGACCCCGTACCGACGAGTCCCCACCACTACCACCAGCAGCAGCTCCCACGGAAGAAGAGTACATGGCTCTCTGTCTCATCATGCTCGCCCGCGGTACCACCGCCGCCATCGCCAACACCGCTCCGGCCGAAAGAACCCCATCCCTGGCGCCGGCACAGCAGCCGCAGGATCAGTTCCCGGAGCCGCCAAGTTTGAAACTCTCTTACAAGTGCAGTGTGTGCAACAAGGCTTTCTCTTCCTACCAGGCCCTTGGTGGCCACAAAGCCAGCCACCGCAAGAACGCTGCTGACGCCTCGGCTTCTCCCACCGCCGCAGCCGCCAGTGACGTCACCCCACCACCGTCAGCAACGGCGAGCAGTGGAAGCGGCGGTAGGACCCACGAGTGCTCTATTTGCCACAAGTCGTTTCCCACGGGACAAGCTCTAGGGGGCCACAAGCGGTGTCACTATGAAGGCGGCATCAACAACAACAACAACAGCAGCAATAATAATAAAAGTAATAATAACAGTGACGTTGTTACTAGTGGTAGCGCTAGCGTTAGCGCAAGTGCGGTGACGTTTTCGGAAGGCAGAGGGAGCAGCAGTCAACGCGGATTTGACCTGAACTTGCCGGCGTTGCCGGAGTTTTGGTCGCAGGAAGTTGAGTCTCCGTTGCCGGCCAAGAAACCCAAGTTGTTGATGCACTACTCTTCGTTAGAAGATTGATTTATTACAACTATAGAATTACCAAGTTTTAATTTTTATATTTTAATTGATTGTTTCTGGATTATTCTTGTTTTGATGGATTGTGTACGCCGTAGACTGTACAGAGAATTTGTTCTTAATTTGTAGTGGTGATTCGTTCATTCTTTTAGTATTGTAAAAGATTATTACAGCCATGTTCAGATATGAAGTTAATGATTTTTTTTACGTCATCGAATAGTGAAATCTCTCATTTTATTCTATTTATTTGTTTTTTATTTTCTTGAAAGCCAGCGAATGGCAGTGGATCTAGAACGATTGAGTATACTTTGTGTTTTCTGTAGGTGCCAAGTAAGGAGTTGTGTCCACTTCGTACACTTGTCACTTTTTTTGCCTATTGGGGGAAAAATCAGTTGAAAAATATTTGTTAATAATATGATAAAGTATCCCTTATTTTAATAACTTAAATATTTGTTATACTTAATGTGTTTTTTGTTTTTTTTTTTTAATTTTGTTTCTTACTTCAATAGGATTCTTCGTATAAATATAAATATATGTTAAAAGTCATATACAGTTTCATATTAGCTTGTAAAAATGAGTTATTTAAATTTATAAATAGAATCGACCATCTTACTTAATATATTAACTTTTTGATAATTGTTCTAAATTCTCAAATTTTTTTATTTCAAGTAATGAGTCATTACTTAGATCACAATATTATTTATTTCAATTGTATATAAATTTTTGGACAAATATTAAATTTCATTTAATATAATTCACATCAACACTATTAATATAAGTAGATATAAATTACATTAAATATAACTTAGGAACTCTTCAAATTTATATTGTCTTACTACTTTTAGGGTTCAAGAGTTTTCTTGCATAGCTAATTACTAGAGAGTGAGTTTCTCCTAAATGCCTTATGCTAGAGTAGAGGCAAGTATTAGATATAAATTAATACAAGGAATCTACAAATATAGTAATAGGGGTTGTCGCGTGAACAGCCAAGAAACAGCAAGCAAATTGAACCCTGAATCTGTGGTGGAAGGGGCGGCGGCCTTGATTTAGTGCATCTTTTACAAACAAGAAAGCAAATGGAGCAGGCCAGCCAGCTGCAATAACAGCAACACCAACCATGTAAAGAGAGGGATGGGTTAGAGCTGTGAGAGCGAGGGCATGTGATCCATGACTTTAATGCACATGATTGTATCATGCATTGTTTCATTAATTATACCTAATTACCAACATCTTTTGCGTTGCTTACGACACTTGTTGCTTATATATATATATATATTAGTTATTCTATACCTTATTTTACAATTCACACTACAAAATAAAGTCAATTCTTGCTATGCTTGTTTCATGCTGGCCTTCGAGATCATTTAATTTATTGAATTAATTCATAATTCTTTTGGTTAACACGGATAAGATACGCTTTTATTTCTTTCCTCAAAATCATGAATTGCAATTATTTTCCTTATATAATTCTTAAGGAGATCTTGTGAATTTATTTTACATTATTGTTTTTTCATTAATCTCTTTAGGCGTGGTAAAAGAAAAATTATTCTTTTAAGCTACAGACATTTACAAATTGGCTAGTTTTGATTTGTACATATTTCATAAATTTTAAATTAATGTCAATCAATTTGTATGTTGATAAACTACATTTACTCCTTAGCAATGTGATTTTTTTAATTAACTTTTTATAATAGTCAGTGATGAGATGAAGTATTAAAATTTTATCAGGAATGCACATGACAAAGGAATTTAGGCTCGGAATCAAAGTTTGATTCTCCCCTAAATTAAATATGAAGGAAATTCTAATAGTCAAAACCTATAATATTCCAGACAATTAATTTTGATGAAGTTGAACTATTTCAAATAGACCGTCATTATAAGAACTAACCATAAAATTTTCAAATCATACATATACTGTAAAATCCTAGGCGAATCCTACATCGGTAAAGTACGGGAGAGATGTAGGATTCGCCTAATTGGCAAGACGCGTTTTTGTGGTGTATAGGCGCTCCAGAAATAAAATCGTGCGGACCTTATTAAAGTCTAAAGCTGACAATATCTTGTCAGGTCTAGGTTAGGATGACAGATGGTATCAGAGGGACTTCGCGTGTCCTCTTGAGCAATGGTGTGACAAACCTATGTGAGGATGCTACCTAAGGGAGTATGTAACACCCTAGTTGAATCCCTCATGGGGGGCGATTTATATCTTAATTGTCAAGACGTATTTTAGGATGTATGAGCACCCTAGAAACAAAAAACCATGCAGGACAATATCTTACCAGATCTGGTTGGGTCATAACATATACATTTAAATATCAGCATCCACTATCCAAGTTGTGTATGTTTTCTTCCTTTTCTTTTCCTCTTTAACTACCCGATGGATATGGGCGTGGAGAGATTATCGAAAAGTATATTCTTGAGGTACAAATGATCTAACCCTAAACCCGGCTTTCAAGTTGCTTTTTTTTTTTCTCTCAATTTCTTTCCCACCAAACACGGTGAGAAGTTGTATTCCACAAGAAATGTTCATGACCATACCCATATGCCAACGATGAAATATTCAAAGCTACGTTATTCAACCATCACACTTCCCCAAGAAACGAACAAACCAATGATCCCCTAACCCTAAGTGATAGCCGATCATGATGAGTATTAGGCAGTAACTTGAAGTAGTCCAAATGCTAAGCTTTGCCGTGTTGTCAATGCAATTCGTCCAAACGCGGCCTCAGCATTTTTTAAATCATAGTTTCTTATCTAATTCATAGAATATTCTTCCCTTAACCAGTAAACAAGGGCTCATAAGAAAGTTCTTTTACGGCTGAACTAGAAGTTAAGTGTTTGAATTCGCTGCTTGTAGGGGAGGTAGATAATATATGTGTGAATGCATTGGTGGAAACATCAAAACTTTATTTACGAAGTTTATTTTAATCCATAGAATGTTTGTTAATTAAGCATTCATACTTGATCTAGAAAGTGCATGCTTAATAATCTATTTGTCCTTATCTTAAATGATTTTTTAAAAATAAAGATTAATTACATAAATGTAAACTGAACCTCTATTTTAAACAATTTTTATCATTAACAACTACATATATTTTTTGAAACATTACTAACAACCATAATTCCAATAAAATAAAAAAAATTGGCTTGATGTAGTTACCATTATTATCAATTTTCTAAGATTTGAGTCTCCCAATAATTATGGGAGTATTTCGACCCGATATATTCAATCAGAAATGGATTGGATGATGACCTGGACAAATTCAAAGATAGACATGAAAAATCTAAAAGAATACCCACAGTTATAAACACCTCACATCCACTTCCTTTTCATTGCTTTTATTATTACATTCCATTTTCCTTTTTAAAATTTTCTTGTCTTTGATCCCTTAATTTTATTATTGCGTAGTTTTAATTCCAACATTACGAAACGCCAACAGCCAGAATCTTTTTTTTTTTAATTTCTCTCAATAAATTGACATTTTCGAATCTATACGGCCGTATTTAAAGGTTTCATATAATCCATCAGCCAAGGGTATATTTGTTTTTAAAATTGAGATATTATGGCTTTTAATTTGCAGTCATTGTAGACTAAAATCAAAAGTTATCAAGTATAAGTATGTGGTTAATAAATAAATAAAAAATAACTTGCTTAAATCAAATATGCTCATACTTGGTCTCTTTATTACAATTTTAATATTTAATCTTGAAAATGTAGCGTGAATATCGATTATTGCGAATCCAACTCCCACACTAAAAAATCTATGGTCGGTCATTTTTTTACATATTTGCTTTCTTTTTGTGGGGTTAATTATTTATCAAAATTTATAGACATTTTAAGACCTAAAATTTTATTAAAATAATTTTCAGAAACCACTCAAAAAATTTATTTTTTAATATGAACTTTTCATAAGTAAAATAGATATAAATTTCTCATTACACAGTCATTATAGACCTAAGTTAGGGATAACGATCCCCTACTCATATTAGCTCTAAAATTAGTTTTTAAAAATCTTGTGTCATGGGTACAACATTATTCATGTCTGATAATGATAATGATTTTTGTTTTTTTGGTAATTATGTTCATTTTTATTAAATCATGCGCCACCCTGTCCCAAGGCGAAGTTTCCTAGTAATTGGGAAATGAAACGGAAACCGAAACCAATTTATGACTAACCACCAAGTCCACTATCGATGCCAAGAACAGGTAACAAAATATAATAATTACTAAATACATGCACTAACAACATGAACAGAGAAGCGCTGAAGTAGAAACTATAAAAACCAGGCTGACCCAACACAGCAGAACATAACAAATTAAAATTAAAAAGCTGGACAGACAGTTGATTTTTTCAACTGCCACCTGATTTTTCCATTTTCATATCTATGTACAACAAATAACTGTCAGCGGCGGTGCCTCCATTTCGCTGAGCTAGCTATTATAAAGTATAATAATAATATAATATTTGTATTTGCTTTCTGTGTATGTGATTGGATAAGTTGCTTTCCAATTTGGCCTTGTACACTTTATTCTATATAGTGGGTTACTGGCAAAAGCTTGGGTTAGCTTAGTGGTACTTGTGCACATCACGATTACATCTAATTTATTGCAGCTTTTATGAGGCCCCGTTTTGGTTGTTGGGTGATTGTTTGTCCTATTCCAAGTCCAATTCAACAGCCAGACCACAATTTTGACCCAAACTTTAGTCTTTCATCAACTTGGTGAGAATAACACTTCATTGATCTAGACCTCCTTGGCTTTATAATAATAGTAAGAATAATAATCATAAACAGTACTTTGCTCTAATACTTGCAAGAAATGAGTTCTGTAAAATATTCTGGTCACTGGTGATTAGAACAGAACAAAAACAAGATAAAAAATGTGCGTGGCGCTGGCTGAGCAATCTAAAGTGATAAGGCCAGCCTTGAGTAACGGGGTGCAACTTCCTGTTCATCTTTTGGCTGAAAAGATTTGCCATCTTTTGTCATGTCTTCTCACGTAATTGTTGCCGCCGACCTTGTCCAATGGCATCACCATTTTGACTCATGTCATTATAATATTCTTGACAGAGAAAGAAAGATATTATTATCTCCATCCATAGAGCCATAAAGGAGTGCATTTTCATTTGCTGGGTATTTTCTCTGTGCCTCACAAGCCACTTGTTTAAATTTATGTACAAGATTGGGCTCCAATCCAAACTCCCAAGACAATTTGTTAGAATCTCAACCAGATAAGCACTGTTTGGATTTTGGTTTCTGGAGTCTGGAAGGTAAATTTATATACAGCAGTAGCATATATTGTGCTTTTCTAATCTAAAACTGAAAAAAGTTACTTTTGAAACTTATAAAAGCAATTGTCGATGGAGTCGAAATCACTTTCAACACACTCAGTGTGAACGAATGCACGCACACGACTTTTATAATTGTTGGGGGCTGCTGCTGCTGGCATGATGCACGGGCTCTCCCCCCAAGTCCCCAGTATTTGTTTAACAACCACCTCAGTAAATTACATGCATAAAATAAGAAAAGGAAAAAGTACTGTTGTTTCTTCAGATTTTTAAATAAAATAATTTTTTACATAATCAATCAATTATGTTATTTTTTTATTTAGTTCTCTTTAATTACTACGTTTGACAATAAGTTTGCATGAACATAGATAATGTTAATCTTTTTTGCCCTTTTCTAAGTAAATGTATCAGAACAGCCAAAAAATTATTAAAGAATAATGAATGAGAATCACGTAATATGCATAATTAAAAGTAGTGGCTTAAAGATTGACATGTGATCTTCATAATCGTATTTATGAGTTCATATAATGAAACGATAAAAAGCACCAGCCGACCCTGGGGAGCAATAGTGAGAAAAGTTGGAATAAGCCTTTTGTTAACTTTATTTGTGAAGGCCTAATTTCTTGCAATAATTATGAGTGATGTATGCAATCGGATAATGCATGTTCATCTTCTTATTCTTCCTTATTAACATTATTTGTTTGAAAACTTTCAACCTAGTAGTACCCTCTGAATTTTATAAAGTTTTATTTATTTAGGGACTTTTTTTTACTTAATGACTTAATTGACTTAATTTTATTTAGTTAAATCATTAAATCTATTTTTTAAAATTAATAAAAATTTTAAGTTATTAAGTCATAAAGTTCTTAAGCCATTTTTTTTTTAGTTTTTTACTTAATTTAAAAAGTCTAGATGATATCATTAAAAAATATTCTCCAAAATATTTTTATCTAATTTATTAATTTTTATCCTTACTTAAATAAAATTTAATAATTAGCATTATTACTTATTTATATAACTTGTGATAATACTGTGATATACTATTACTATTTTTATTTTTTTATTTTCTTTAAATTAAGATTATTTATCTTCATGATTTTGTTATGAATATTTTAATATAAAAACATCATAAACTACAACAAAACGTGCACTAATTTAGAATATAAAGAGTTTTATTCAATTGAACATAATTTATATTATTATAATATATTATCTTATTTATGTTCTTTGAGATATTTTTTATTTATTTAATATTTATAATTTATAAGGGCAAATGTAAAAATACTAGTTTCTAAATTTTTTTAGTTAAAGAAGCAAACAAGTTAATATTTATTTTCAAGAATTTAAACAAAAAAAAAAACAAACATATCATTCAAATTTAGACATTCATTTCTATTCAAAATTCAAACTAATTCATATATATTCATGATTTGAGTTAGAAAAACAAACGCCACCTTAATATACTCATTGGGTCCTCTTTTCTCTTTCTTTTATTTTCCTTCAAATTAAGAGGGTCCTTTTTAAATATGTAATAAATGCATGGTGTTGAAAGTAAATTTTGATTTAAAATTAAAAAAAAACCGTAATAATGATCTACATATATATGTTGATTCCCGATAGCCCCGAAATAAGAAAATGCTAGAGTTAAAAAAAAAAAAAGAACTTACTTCGAAAATTAAAATTTAATTTTTATAGTCCGATCTTAATAACATAATAAGTCGTTGATCTACCTCCTTTTATTTCTATCATTTTATACATTATTAGAAGCAAGTTACCCTTTAATATAAAGCCTGAATTCTGGGCACGACTTAATACATTACTCACAACCAAAAGTTAAAGTTCCACTGTTAAGTCTTTTTGGCAATTACGATCTGCATGCCGTGATATATTAATTAGCCATGCATCAATTGTACTTTTTTCAACATAATTAATACGCAAATCTTGATCTAATTGACTAATTGTAGTTTATTATTAGATAAACAAATTTAAAAAGTACATGGTTAAAATATATGAGTTATATATACGTATAATATATTTGGTTTGGTGAAGCCTTTGTGTTCCAAACTTCAATCCTCTTATTGATTAATTAAGACTCCATATGTTAGTAGTTCACAAGCAATTCACATCAATGTAGGACCTAGTGAGGCATCCTGCAGGTGATCTTTTATATGTTAAATTGAATTGATTGACTTAAAAATATAAGCTAATTATAGAGAAAGGTTCAATAATAATTAATGCGAAAGAATATACTAGCCTAAACATGATTAAGATAAGAAGATTGTCAATTCTATGTTAATTTCCATTTGCTTGTTTTCTCTTTATTAATTAATGATCAAAACCATCTTGTTTTTTTCACTATAATTCTCTTTATTAATTACTGATCAAAACCATCTTGTTTTTTTCACTATAACGATAATCACAAACAATTAGATAAGAATAATCTTCCACGCATTTGATCATAGCCCATTATATGTGGTTGAATAATGAACCTTATTTTAATGGTAAACCATAATTTCAAAAAATTTTCAAACATGCAACGGGTCTGTGTATATGTATGAAATATATATGAAGATGGGTTCATATATATACTTCAAATATCTCCTTACACATTAATGTAAGGTTGTTGGGGTCTGCTCATCAAATGACATTCGCTTCATAATAACAAGGAGAGGGTAATTTTGAATACAATACAGTGTAATTATACATTAAAATAAATGCAGAGTATGAATTAAGAAATGGGGTCTTATGAAATTAAAAAAAAAATTGGGTTGAATTACTGTTTTCTTTTATTATAAGATATACGGGTATCGATGACTGTTTCTATGCATAATTTGGTAGAGTAACACAAGAGTTTTATTTTTCTACAATCATGTGATATCAAAAATTTTGGAAGGTAAATAAAATTGACACATGCAACTCTGGTGGCTTTCCAGTTTCCTCATGATTCTTTGCCTATTTTCTTGCGGCCTTTTTTTTTCTCCCGGCCTGTGACGGAGTATAAATAATACTAGTTGCGGCCATTTTTCAATTTACAATTTGATCAAAAAATTTTAGAATTCATCTGGTATTTTAAAAACAAAAAGAAAAGGTGAGAAATTGGAGGAAATTAAAGCCACGTATGTTTTGGGTTCCAAAGGTATTTATGGGTTTGACGCATTGGCTTATAATGCGTTTACAATGCGAAGAGATGTTTTGGGATTAATTTAAGTATATTTTGTGATTATCCTTATAGTGAAAAAAAAAAGATGGTTTTGATCATTAATTAATAAAGAGAAAACAAGCAAATGGAAATTAACATAGAATTTGGAAATACCTATAGAAAACAAGCAAATGCAAAAAATATAACCAAAATGACTGATGATCCCAAATTAGGGATTAACAACCGTAACTTATAAAAAAAAAATCCGGAGATGATCAATGATCAAATTTGGAAATACCTATAGAAAGTAGTATATGACTACTAATTAAATCAAGTGTGAAAAATTCAATTATAGATAAAAATAGTTGCTGGATCTACGAAATAAAATAAATAGAACAGATTGGTAGAGATTTAGATATAAAATGAAGTCTCCCACCAACTCCCCATTTCTTGATGTAGAAGTAAAATTGAGAAATAATCTTTTAGCTAATTTTTATTAAAGTCAAAAGAAATGCTGAATCTAAATCCATAAAATTTTTAAGTATTGACAGAAACATTGGAGTAACTTTTTCAAATTACAATAACTTAGTCTAATTTATAGAGTCTATTCTGAACACGATCGCTTAATACATTTATTTATTACTCATAACAAAATTAGTTTCCATTTGCCATGATCTGCATGCCATGCAATGCAGATAAACTTGCTATGGTACCTTTTTTCAATATAATTAAAACGCAAATCTTGATCTAGTTCTAGTTTATTATTAGAGAAACAAAACGTAAAACATGGTAAAGATGAGTTATATACGTGTACGGTGGAGCCTTTGTGGTCCAAACTCCAAATCAGTGTACTTGAGTTTCTTGAATGTAAAGTTCACGTTAAAAGTGTATGTTAAAACATTAGTGAAGACTCCGTATACTAAAAGTTCACGTTAATGTAGGACCTAATGATGAATTCATGCGATCTGCCATGGTAATTGAGTTTCTTGACCGAAAAAATTTTAGTTGGTAGATAAAGGTTCAGTAATGATACTAAAGATAAATAATTTTAACGGACTCTCTCTCCATCACTTGATCGTCGTAATACCTGTCCGATAATGTGTTTCAATCCAAATAAAGACTCAATAATTAGTCATGTTAAGAAAAGCAGTACCTTAACAAAGTTCTCTCCCATGAAGATCTATTTGTGATTAATGTCATATGTATTCCAACAGGTCAAAAGAAAGGTTCATAAATGAAACATGTATAAATTATCGGACATATAAATTAACTTAGCTCAGATATCATATTAGTTATTTAGTCTAACCCAAAAATTAAAATTAATAGGTAATATATATGTAGTCAGCTGCAATGCTAAACATCTTGACATATGGATATATTACGCATGCCACATATATAATAATCGATTCATGTGAGGTTTTAAGCCATTGATTACGTGCCCAAAACATTGAGACTGATGGTTGCTATGATTAATTAGGGTATCGTTTTATATACGGTCTGGGATTCATATCTTGTGTATATATCTTGATTTATATACGAGATTGGACTACACTCTAAACTTGTTTAAATTTATATTGAGACTGATGCCTTATAAGCCACTTGTTTAAATTTATGTACGAGATTGGACTACACTCTAAACTCCAAAGCCAATTTGTTAGAATCTTATCCCGATAAGCTATGTTTGGATTTCGGTTTCTGGAATCCGGAAAGTAAATTTATATACAAGAGTAGTATTGTGCTTGTGCTTTTCTAATCTAAAACTAACTTATAAAAGCAATTGTCGATGGAGTCGAAAGCACTTTCAACGCACTCAGTGTGAACAAATGCATGCACACGACTCTCATGATTGTTGGGGGCTGCTGCTGGCATGATGCATGGGGGCTCCCCCCAGTGCCCACTATTTGTTTAACCACACCTCAGGAAATTACACACATATATATATATAAAAGAAAAAAGAAAAAGTACTGTTGTTACTTACGATGTTTAAATAAAATAATATGTTACCCAATCAATCAATTATTTTTTTTTATATGTTATTTTTTATTTAGTTCTCTGTATTACCATGTTTGACAATAAGTTCCCACGAACATGCATAATGTCAATCTATTTTTTTTTTTTTCCCTTTTCAAGTAGATGTTATCAAAACAGCCCAAAAACTACTAACGAATAATGAATGAGAATCACATCATATATATTCAAAAGTAGTGGTTTAGAGACTGACATGTGATCATCTCCATAATCGTATTTATGAGTTCATATAATGAAACGATAAAAAGCACACGCCGACCTTGGGGAGCACTACCGGGAAAAGTTGGAATAGGCCTCTTGTTATCTTTTATTGTGACGGCCTAATTTCTTGCTATAATTATGAGTGATGTATGCAATCGGATAATGCATGTTCATGCTCATGTCCATCTTCTTATTCTTCCTTTTTAACATTATTTGTTTGAAAACTTTCAACCTAATATTACCCTCTGAATTTTATAAAGTTTTATTTATTTAGAGATTTTTTTTAACTCAATGATTTAAATGGCTTAATTTCATATAATTAAATCATTAAATCCATTTATTTTTTCAAAATAATGAAAATTTTAAGTTATTAAGCCATTTTTTAAACTTTTTGCTTAATCTAAAAAGTTTAAATGATATCATTAAAAAATATTTTTCAAAATGTCCCTATCTAATTAATTAATTTTTATCATTACCTAAATAAAATTTAATAATTAGCATTATTACCTATCTCTATAACTTGTGATAATATAGTGACAGACTATTACTACTTTTATCTTTTTATTTTCTTCAAATAGAATTATTTATCTTCATGAATTTTTATGAATATATTCATATAAAAACATCATAAACTACAATAAAATTGATTAATGTGTACTAATTTAGAATATAAAGGGTTCTATTCAATTGAACATAATTTATATTATGATAATATGTTATCTTATTCTAGTTTTCAAATCTTTTAAGTTAAAAAGCATATATTTATTTTTAGTAAGTTAGACACACAAAAAAACATATAATTCAGATTCAGACATTCAGTTCGATTCAAAATTTAAAGTAATTTAGGTCTATTCAAATTTCAAGGAAAAAAAAAACAAACGCTATCTAAGTATATTCACCGAGTCCTCTTTTCTCTTTCTTTTTCTTTTTCTTTAAATTAAGAGGTCCTCCTTAAAATATGTAATAAATGCATGGAGTTGAAAGTAAATTTTGATTTAAAATTTAAAAAAAAAACTGTAATGGTGATCTACATATATTGATTCCGAGTTGCCCCGAAATAATTAAACATCAGAGTTAAAAAAAATTACCTTACTTTGAAAATTAAAATTTAAGTTTAAATAGTCCGATCTTAATAACATATAAGTCATTGATCTGCCTCCTTTTATTTCGACTATTGAGTTATTTCCCTTTCATTTCTATCACTTTATACATTATTGGAAGCAATTTTTTAGAAATTAAAGTAACTTGATCTTTTATATAAAGCCTGAATTCTGGGCACGACTTAATACATTACTCACAAAAAAGTTAAATTTCCTTTGTTAAGTCTTTTTTGCAATCGATCTGCAATCTGCATGCTGTGATATATTAACTAGCCATGCTTCAATTGTACTTTTTTCAACATAATTAATACGCAAATCTTGATCTAATTGACAAATTGTAGTTTATTATTAGATAAACAAACTTAGTTAAAGTATATGAATTATATATACGTACAATATATTTGGTTTGGTGGAGCCTTTGTGGTCCAAACTTCAGTCCTCTTATTGATTAATTAAGACTCCATATGTTAAATGTCCACACAAGTAGTTAATTCACATAAATGTAAGACCTAATGAAGCATCCGACAGGTGATCTTTTAAATGTCAAATTGAATTGATTGACATAAAAATATAAGCTAATTATAGAGAAAGGTTCAGTAATAATTAATGCTACAAGATATACTAGTTTAAACATGATTAAGATACAAAGAATGTCAATTCTATGTTAAGCATTTGCTTGTTTTCTCTTTATTAATGATCAAAACGTTCTTGTTTCTTACTATAAGGATAAATCACAAACTATAAGAATAATCTTCCATGCATTTGATCATAGCCCACTATATGTGGTTGAATAATGAACATTACTTTAATGGGGAACCACATCAATGAACAAGTTTTGTAGTTTATGGAATTGTAGTTTTCTCTTCATCGATATTTTAGTTTCATAGGCTTCATTTTTGGACGAAAAGAAAATACGGCCATTGGCGCTTGAAGAAGTATTTTTCAGATTCCTGTCCTCATTTAGTCTGAATTACTGATTCAATATTTTAAAATTTAAAAAATAAAGAATAATATTTTTTTTATTCTACCACTTGCTCATTAATGTAAGGTTGTTGGGGTCTGCTCATCAAATAGCCTTTGCTTTATAATATCAAGGAGAGGGCGATTCTGAGTACAATACAATGGTAATTATACATGAAAATAAATACGGCATATAAATTAATAAATGGGATCTTATGAATTTAAGAAATAGGTTGAATTACTCTTTTCTTTTATTATAAGATGTACGGGCATCGATAACTGCTTCTATGCATAAATTGGTAGATAGATAAACACAAGAGTTTTATTTTTCTACAATCATGTAATATCAAAATTTTTGGAAGGTAAATAAAATTTATTCATGCAACTCTGGTTGCTTTCCAGTTTCCTCATCATTCTTTGCCTATTTTCTTGAAGGTCTATAAATAATACTAGTTGTGGCCATTTTTCAATTTACAATTCGATCAACATTTTTTAGTGGTCATCTGGGATTTAAAAAAAAGTTTGTTAACGCTCTAGGTGAGAAATTGGAGGAAATTAAAGGCATATATGTTTTGGGTTACAAAGGTAGGAAATCAAAGGCATATATGTTTCGGATTACAAACGCATTTGTGGGTTTGATGCATTCGCTTATAATGTGCTTACAATGCCAAGGGATGTTTCGGGAATACTTCAAAGTTATTGAATAATTTAAAGTTCTTGAATACGGGATGTGATTGTCAAAAAATATAATCAATTATATTGCACCACATTTCTAACATGATAAATTCGTATAACGGATATGATTTATGATGATCCCAAATTAAAGATCAATAACCATAGTGTAACTTGTAAAAAAATCTGGAGATGATCAATGATCAAATCAGGAAATATCAACAAAAAGTAATACGTGATTACTAACTAAATCACATGTGAGGAATTCGTATTTAAAAAAAAAAATCACAGTGTGAGGAATTTAAATATAACAAAAACGATCACCAGATCTGATGGTATAAAATCAAATAAATAGAACTAATGGTACATATTTAGATCTAAAATAAATCTCTCACTAACTCCCACATTTTTTTATGTAGAAGCTAAAAAGATCGTGAAAGGATTTTTCTTGATCTAAAATGAATCTCTCACCAACTCCACATTTCTCTTTTTAGAAGTTAAAAAGATCAAGAAAGGATCTTTTAGCTAATTCTCATTTAAGTTAAAAAAAAATTCTAGAATCTAAATCCACAAACTTTTTAAACGCAAATATTGACAATAGAAATGGCAATGGGGAGGGGAGGGGAGGGGATCAGTCTCCCCGTACCCATCTCCGATATTTTACGTATGTTCCCGTCCCCGTTAGAATTACTTGAGAGAATCTTCATCCCCTCTCTGAATAATAACAGAAAATCCTCGAGGGTCTCTGATCTCCGAATAACTAATATATTTTTTTGTTTTCGATTATGAGTTAATCATATTAAAATAAAAAATTTAAATAAAAGTAAAGTTCGAAATATATTTTACATTAATATCCATTACAAAAGTCACATCCATTAAATTAGCCAGTAACGCAGCATGCAAGGGATACAAACTTCTTTTACAAACTATCATGAATAAATTAATAGTTTAATACAAAATTGTTACAAATAAAATCGAATTTAGATTCAAAATTAATTTTTTTAATGGTGGCGTGGGCACTTTATAAATGTGGACTATTCCCTTTACAGCACAATAGTTAAGTCGGAGCAAATCAAGAGTAAATATTATATTAGATATTAAAATTGTGATTCGTTGTGGGCAATTATAACATTTAAATATAAATAAAAAATAGATTTAAGTTTAAAATATTTAATGAATAGTAAAATTAAAATAAAATTTTTAGGCTAATAGAATCTACCCAGTCTTTTTAATACTTTAATTTGTTAATTAGGTCTAAAAGTTTAATAATATAAATATTTTGATATTTGTTATTTTTATCAATTTTTTTAATTTTATAATTTATTTACTAGTAATTTTAAAAATAAAAATAAAATTAAAATTTAAAATTGGGAAATTGGTAGGGGATGTGGATTCCACCTCATCTCCGTCCCCTCCCCGAATAAGAAATTGGGTAAAAAAAATTTATCGTCCCTTCCCTGAATAAGAAATTAGGTATAAAATTATTTTCATACCCTCCCTGAATAGGAAAAATCTCCGAGGGTACCCGTCCCTATAGGAATTTTTGACATCCCTAATTGACAAAAATATTGGAGTAACTTTTACAAATTATAATAACTTATTCTAATTTATAGAGTCCATTCTGAGCACGATCGATTAATACATTTATTTATTACTCACAACAAAAGTTAATTTCCATTGTTCATTCTTTTTTGTAATCGATCTGCATGCCATGCAATGCATATAAACTAGCTGTTGTACCTTTTTTTCAATATAATTAAAGGGCAAATCTTGATCTAGTTCTAATTTATTATTAGAGAAACAAAACGTAAAACATGGTAAAGATGAGTTACATACATATACGGTGGAGCCTTTGTGGTCCAAACTCCAAATCAGTGTACTTGAGTTTCTTGAATGTAAAGTTCACGTTAAAAGTGTATGTTAAAAGATTATTGAAGATTCCATATGTTAAAAGTTTACGTTAATGTTGGACCTAATGATGAATTCATGCGATATTCTATGGTAATTGAGTTTCTTGACCAAAAAATTTTAGTTCGGAGATAAAGGCTCAGAAATAATACTAAAGATAAATAATTTTAACGGACTCTCTCCATCACTTGAGTAGTAATATATGTCCCGATGATGTGTCTTTAATCTTCACCTTAAGCTGGTAATAAAGACTCAATAATTAGTAATGTTAAGAAAGTAGTACTTTTAGCAAGTTATGTCACAACAGGTCGAAAGAAAGGTTCATAAATGAAACATATATAAGTTATCGGACATATAAAACTTAGCTCTGATGTCATATCAGTTATTTAGTTTAACCCAAAAATTAAAATTAATAGGCATTGTATGTAGTCAGCAGCAATGTTAAATAATCTTAGCATATGAATATATTACGCATGCCACATATATATTAATCGATTCATATGATGTTTTAAGCCATTGATTACGTGTCCAAAACATTAAGCCTGGTGGTTGCTATGATTAATTGGGGTATCGTTTTATATACGGTCTGGGATTCATGTGTATATATCTTAATTGGAAAGCTAGCCAGCTATCGACTCTGGGATATGATACACTAGTAGCGGTGCCAGTATTGGGGGCCATGTGCACTATCTTTGCATTAGTACGTAATTGCAATTTAAATTTACTTATATGGCCAAGAGATGGAGAAAGTACGAACTGCAAGCTAATTTTTCTGATCTTATAGAACAAAATCTTAAAACATTTACCTAGTTTCTGGATTCTCTCACTTTACTATGTTGCTACATTGTCTCTCCTATGAGTTGTTTTTTTTTTAATTATATTTTTTTCTCCCTACTTGGCAATCGGCATGGTTGGACACTAATTATAAGCAGGTTGTACATGTTGAGATGATTTCCTCAATATTTGGGATTTCCATGCTAGTTAGAAAGATCATTATTTCATTATCAGAATTTATATTGTCCATACAAAAAGGGAAAAACAAATTCTTATATATGCGAACCTATGTAGCTTTTCAAGGATTTGTTGGGTGCACATTATTACAATCATGTATAATATCTTTATAATAACGGAATCCATGAACTAGTGGTATAATTAAGATTTTAGTCCATAGGGAGTCATAAAGGAAAAAATATAATTTGAGGAGATTAAGTCATAAAGTTAGTTATTAAACTTAAAAGGGCTAAAATATAAAATTAACAATAAAATGGACAAAATTTTGTAAAATTCCTTATCGTCATTAGAATTTTTCCCGTAAATACTAAACAAAGGGTAAGATCTATAATTTTGTATGGATAAATTTTGTAATCATGTATTCTCTATATAATATTTAAATGTAAACATTTGTCACGGTAAATTTATCACTTGGTTTACGTGATTTATGTTTAATATGTAAATTAAATTGGATAGATTAAACACTAAAACAATCTTAATATGTATTGAGTATTGAGATTCAAGTGATCAAGATTAGGCACGTAGGTAGGACCTTTAAAAACACCCCGCGTGAGAAGTGACAATAAATCGTTGACTATATCATATCGAGCATCCCTCCACAAAATGACTTTCGGCTAATTTTGACTGGCCCTTAACATTTAAACATTTAATTTTTCTTTTGAATTTTGGCATATAATCTGAAGATTTGGCTTCGAGAATAAGGAATCAAGTGTTTCTTAAGGAAACCTTTTTCTTGTTCTTTCTTTTTTCCTTTCTTTTCATTCAAGATAGAATATTATTTTACATAGCGTTTATGTTTAAGAGTGATACAGTCAGCAATGACTCAAATTCGTACATCAATAAATAAATTTTTTATTTTAGGATTTATTTATGATGAGAACTACATCTTTTAGTTTATTCATGAAAATAGTTTACACTCCATCGAATTACGTTAAGTAATTTTCCTGTTTATACATGTATGGGCATCGGAATTTGATATGTTTATGCTATTTTGACAAAGAGAATTAATATACCCTCGTTGTGTTCAAAGTAAAGAGACAATAGGGTGGCCGAAAAAATGTGATTTTATATTATTATATATGTAATTGCAAAGAAATCTAGCACTTTTATTGGGAAGTGCTCTAGTGAGAATATGAAATGTTCTTGCTAATCTTATTACGAACATCATATGCTGTTTCTTTGCTTTTTTAATTATTATGAATGGCAATTGGCAAGGATTCCTGCTTGCGCCAATTGTGATTAGTAAAATTGGCTTGAGACTCTCTCTCACTCACTCATGGGGCACATGCAAATGCAAAGCACATGAATATTTTATACAGAGCTCGATCATGCAAGACGTCACATAAAGGTCATCGAGAATCTCTTTTGCAAGTTAATCTGCAGCTAATTAAATAATCAATGCTAATTGATTAGAGCTTCACTCTGAGCTGTTCTGTGCATTAACGAGAATATCTCTTTTGAACCCAGGTGATTGGTGGGGGATTAAGATCTCTCTCCTCTTTACTTCTTTCTTTCAAGAAATTATTTCACACACATATATATTAATTGTGAAATTAAGGCGTTTAAATTTTATTAGATGGACACATAGGTAACGTAGTGCACCGTTGTAGATAATGAATTTGAGTCCCATCTAAAAATTCGTCATTCCCTATGAACACTCATTACATCGGTGTGAATTTAGTCTGTAAACCTAATAAGAGAGGACCTTTTTGAAAAGTCTACAGTAAAAATGAGGAAAACATTGACCAAAAAAAATGAATAAAATGATGAGACAGCCAGGGTTAATAAAAAAAGCTAGGTTTAACAAACGAGTGTACAAGCTGTAAAACCCTAACAGGATGTTAGGTTTGGCTACTGAATGAAGGTCGATTCAGCCGTTCGAGTTCATCATGATCCTGATATGAGCTATACCTGTAGCCTAGTTATACCTATAGTTATAATTCTTCCAAAGAAGAACAATAAAGTTTGAACAGAATGGCTAAGCAAATCATCATGATCGGCTTGAATTTTAAGTATGGGAATAATGCATGCTCCCGATTGAACCAAACGGAATCAATTATACACGAGCAAGTCAATTGTCATAGGCACATTTATAATAAAGAGATAAAAGAGCATGGAACTATAAGCAACCTTTTCTTTCATTAACCCATTTTCTTTTTGAAGCGCAGACAAGAATTATATTCGACGGCGTAAATAGTAGTATAATAAGATGTTAAGATCGATTTACAAGCAAACTGTTACTGTAAGTAGTCGGTCAAATTAAAATATCACAGTATGACATAGACGAATGCATCAGAGACGCCTTCACAAAATTATCTGTTATCAACATATAATGTTGTACACATTATTATTCTTAATAGATAAATACATCTAAAATTCCTTGTGCGTAGCATAATATATTATTAAGTAAATCATAGAGAAAATCCTAAAATATTAAAATTTCAACAAAGGAAAAAAGAAATCCCATTTTTAAGTAACCTGCAGAGTTTAGTGAGACTTATTGGACACCCTGAGGTGGTGACTGACGGACTGGTGAGATAAGTCTTCAGTTCTAATTAGGCTGAAGAAGGAGCGATGGGGTGATGGGTTAATTAGGCTGCAAGCAAAGGGCTGTCAATTAATTAATAAAAGCAGCTGCAGGCAACAAGCTAGCCGTGTTGTCAGTTTTGGCGTACATTATTGAGCAATGTATTCAACTCACTCTCTTAATAACATAACCTCCCAAAATTAAATGAATTTATTTTCACTTTCTCACACAGCTCACAAAAAAGTTCTCATTTTTCTTTTGTTGCATAAAGTAAGCAGTAGAAGTGCTGTATGTTCTCACAAGACTGATAAAACATTTCCGAGTACTTGCTTTTAGTGTTAAATAAAGAAAAAAGTTCTGGTTCTTTCAGAAACAAACTGATGGGCATTTGTGGGTACTTGTTTCTTTAGCTTTTGGCGGTTTTTGAGTAAATTTGTATTTTTTCTTTTCCCCTTCTTTCTTTTTCTGTTTCTCTCATAGTGGGTTTAGTAATTAGTACTCAGTGAGTTAGTGTTCAGGCATGGCCCATTATGTAATGTCATTGTTCTTCCTCACTTAGTATAGTGAAACAAGCAAAGCTACAGCAATAGTGGTGTAGATTTCTTGGTACGTTTTTCCTTTTTTTTTTTTAATTTATTCTTTGGTGGGTGTTGTTGAAATTACCAAATTTGAAATGGGTTTGTTTTATTTTTACACTAGAGCTAGAAGTTAGGAAGCAATGTCGAAGTCTTTTGCAGATTTGAGAAATAGGGTCTTGGGTTGTGTTGGGGTTTGCACGGAGAGTGGCTTTTGGGGACTGTCCTTTTTGTTTAAACCAACTTGAAGTTTGATAATGGGGCTTATACATGTGGGGATTTAGGGTTTATTCTTATTATAACAGTACAATATGATCTTTTGGCTTATTATTTAACTAGATTACTCTGAATATTCTGGTAGATTTCTCTGATTACAGTTCATATTTTAGTCATATGGTTGTTCGGTAGTTAATAGTTGATAGTTGATTACTGCTATAATTTTAATTTCTTTTGCGATCTTTCTCATTTATGCCCATATAAAGATAGATGCTTGTTGTCTACCGTTTTGGTGATTCCCTAAGCTGATACCAAGATGCTGTTTTCCGTTGCAGGCTTTCAAACTTCAACGGCTGGGAAAACATTATGTATATAATTATATATATACATTGATTTGTATATTTCAAGTTTGGAACTTGGAGCTTTAAAGTAACTCAATTAGTCTTGGTGGCATGAATCTTTATAAGCTTTTTTAAAGGCAAAACAAAGAAACAGAGTAACCAGAACTCAAATGATAAACAATTAGTTAGTGAGGTGGAGTCAGATTTGTGCTTGTGGGGTGTCTCTGGGTTTTGAGAATTGTTTAGTGTAGATAGTGATAATTATTTAGTGTTAAGAGTCTGTTGGCTATGTCTCCTGAGCTAACTGGTTGAGCCCGGACTCCGTGGGCTTTGCCACCACCCAAGGAAACAATTTCTTCTTTGGCTCTCTTGCCATTGAAGAGAACCTTTTGTTAAAAAATTACTCAAACCCCCCAATTATCTATTCCTTTATCTTATTTGGACTCCTTGCCTCGATTGCTGTCAAGATTCGGTCATACTCTTCACGGCATATATCCCTACCCTTCTTTGGATCCTTTACTCTCTGTAAGCCCAAATAGTTGGTCATTCACAAATTTGGTCCCCACAACTGGGGAATTCTCATTCCATTCCTGGAAAATTTTCCTCGATTTGTGTAATGTGTGTTTTACTTGGTTTTGCTGTAGTGAGTGTGAGTTGTTTGATTTAGAAGTGGAAAGCTAAGTAGTGAGAGAGGTTCGTTTTTCAGGTGTCGAAGAAGAAGTACATCATTTGCTTGGCAAGATGAAGTTTATGAAGCTTGGATCAAAGCCGGACTCTTTTCAGGCTGATGGGAATAATGTTAGGTGAGATCTCTCGGTGCCTTATTTTCTCTCTATTATTTTTCCCCTAGCTCACCGATTTGCTTGATGCATTTCGGTTCCTTCTGCATAAATCTCAGTGTATGGCTTTCAGTTGCTTTTCTGTTCATTGAAATTGAGTGTACCATTCTAGTACCTTTCTCAATTTGTTGTTGCTTAACAAGGTGCTTTTATTATTTTTCCTATATGGATGTTATGATTTCCGAGTCTTTTCTGGAATGTCGTGTTTTATTATTTTCCTATTGCCTTATACAATATTGACCAGCTTTGATGTTGGGTTTGCCTTCTGAAATGCCTGTATGTACCTTATCAGTATCAGGCCCTTTTTCAGGAATATTAAGATTTGAAATGTTATGGTCAGTATCTTGATAATCAAAGAGGAGATTGTTCCTGCTTCTAGCATTTGTCACTTTTCCAGATCAATATCCCTTGAGAACTGTAGATGTTTCTGTTTCCATTGTTGGAGCATTATGTAGCTCAAATTTAATCAACTACCGGCACTATTTTGTTACCTGGATATGTTGGAATCTTAGACATTCATATAAGATGACTGACACTATTAAGGAAATAAGAATTTATCATTTAACCATTTCGTTTGTTCGATGATTGCCTCCAACATTGTATGTATACAATGTATACAATGTCAGGGAGCTTGTAGATTGATGCTAGAACTAGGTATAAAAGTATTATGAGGCATGTCAACCCGTATGTTCTGTTTGATTTATATCAGGAATGGTTGTTTTGCCTCAGTCTTACAAGTGCACATAAAATTTATTCTTCTTTGTGAACGCTGACCAGTAAGTATGACTGTTATGATTGTAAACTCTCCTTTTAAATGTGATGCTTATATGAAAACTAATAATGCTGATGGAAACTTGGGAAATCATTGCTTCATCTTTCTAGTTTGTCAAATTTACTCAAAACCTCAGTTTTTATTTCAATTTAGTAATTCACTATAATCCGATTCTTTGATGTGGGCATAAGATAAAATGCTTTCAGAGTCATCTTCGATAACCTCTTTCACCTTATGAAGTAAAGCTTTGCAAGAAAATAATTGAAGGTTGAAGAATTTTTTTTTTTTTTTTTTTGGGGGGGGGTTGAAGAAATTAGATGCACTTCATTCCTTACAGTAATTTTTGGTTTACCTAGTTCATCATATTTTTGTGTAATTATGGAGAGATTTTGGTAACAGCATGAAGAAAAAATATTTTGTTCACAGGTACGTTGCAAGTGAGTTGGCGACTGATGTTATTGTTGTTGTCGATGACATAAAGTTTCATCTGCATAAGGTATGATGTCTTTTTACCTGTAAGGACCTTGTAGTATATGCTTTTGTATGCTTTGTAGAGCATATGCTCATCGTATGCAACTAAGAAAATGAAAAAAAAAAAAAATTGGTTTGCAGTTTCCTCTGCTGTCAAAAAGTGCCTGCTTGCAGAAGTTGGTAGCAACCGCCAATGAAGCCAACAACAATGAAGTTGACATTTCTGATATTCCTGGCGGGCCTTCTGCATTTGAGATTTGTGCCAAATTCTGTTACGGCATGACTGTTACCCTCAATGCATACAATGTTGTGGCAGCTCGATGTGCGGCCGAGTACCTGGGAATGCATGAAACTGTTGAGAAAGGGAATTTCGTTTACAAGATTGATGTCTTCATCAGCTCTAGTATTTTACGCAGTTGGAAAGATTCAATCATTGTTCTACAAACAACCAAGTCTCTGTTACCAATGTCTGAGGAACTGAAGATAGCCAGCCATTGCATTGAAGCCATAGCTACCAAGGCCTGTGTTGATGTGTCTAAAGTTGACTGGTCATATACGTACAACCGCAAGAAACTTCCAGAGGAAAATGGGAATGATCCAAACTGGAATGGTGTCAGAACCCGAGCAGTGCCAAAGGACTGGTGGGTTGAGGATTTGTGTGAGCTTGAGATTGATTTTTATAAGCGTTGCATAATGACTATTAAAACCAAAGCAATACTTTCTAATGAAGTGATTGGCGAGGCCTTGAAAGCTTATGCTTACAGAAGGTTATCGGGTTTCAGCAAGGGTATGATCCAATCTGGAAATGTGGGAAAGTACCGATCCATTGTTGATGCAGTTGTATGGCTGTTGCCTGCAGAGAAAGGCAGCGTCTCTTGCAGTTTCTTGCTCAAGTTGTTGAAAGCAGCCATTATCGTAGATTCGGGAGATATGGTCAAGGTGCAGCTGGTTAGAAGAATAGGACAGCAACTAGAGGAGGCCTCTGTAAATGATATTTTGATAAGAGCACCTGAAGGGGAAAGTACTATGTATGATGTCGACACGGTGCACAAAATAGTTGAAGAGTTTTTGATGCAAGATAAGAATGCTGAAATTGATGTACCAGAAGAACACGAGGTTGTAGAGATAAGAAGACAGGGTGTTTTATCTGATGCTTCCAAGCTAATGGTGGCAAAACTTATAGATGGGTACCTCGCTGAAATTGCAAAGGATCACAATCTACCTGTAGCAAAATTTGTTGATCTTGCCGAGTTGGTGTCAGGTATCTCCAGGCCCGCTCATGATGGGCTTTACCGGGCCATTGACATGTACCTCATGGTAAGAGTTGTTTGAAAGGTTTATTTACTCATTGTGCACATGCAGTTAGTATTTTTGTGGCCTACAATGTCCTGTTTGCTCTTGCATTTTCAGGAATATAACATTTCTTTGTATGTGGATTTTCATGGTGAAGTTTTATCCTCTATTAATGGCTGTTGCACTTGACTAATTTAGGTATATTAGTTGTGACAAAAAAAGTTAGGACATCATTACATAGTTGCTGATTACATCTTAAACTTTGCCCTGATGCAGGAGCATCAAGCAATTAGCAAGAGCGAAAGGAAGAAAATATGCAAGCTGATGGATTGCAGGAAGCTATCAGTTGATGCATGCATGCATGCTGTCCAAAATGAGAGACTTCCATTACGTGTTGTTGTGCAGGTACTCTTTTTTGAGCAAGTCAGGGTGGCTGCCGCGTCGGGCAGTAGCACTCCTGACCTACCTAGAGGTCTGAAGGATTTAAACAATGGTTCTCGCAGAAGCTCAAGGTCCGCAGCAACCAATCCAGAGGAAGATTGGGATGCTGTAGCCACAGCTGAGGAGCTGAAAGCCCTAAAAGGGGAGCTAGCTGCCTTAAGGTTAAGCAATGGAGTGGGTGGGAGTGAGAGAAATGGAAGTGACAAGGCTGCCATAACTAAAATGAAAGGGTTGCTCAAGTCTAAGAAGATCTTTGCAAAGCTCTTTACAAGCAAAGGAGGACAAGGTGAAAACAGTGGCTCAGATTCATCAGAGAGTCTCGGTTCTGCCATCCTGGAAGAAACTAAATCCACACCTTCTAGAAACAGAAGGAATTCAGTTTCTTAGTGGAGTCAATTTACATAAAGAGCTGCTTTTTCCTGTTGGTCTCTTTTGAGCTTTGACCACTCTAAAATGACATCATCAACTTCAGAAACTCGTGTTTATGTTTAAAACTAAGCAAAACAGATCATATATAGTCTGTAAGAAAAAGTTGGAAGTTCATTTTGCAGCTGGGTTGTGCAGAAACTTGTAGAAGCGGATGCATAAATCAAGAGGCGAGCCTCCACTAATTTTGTAATGTCACATTTCTCAGCATTTTCACTTGTGACAGCTGACTTGGCTTCCACACATATAGCCTTTACCCAACTTTTTCACTCTAAGGTCACCAATGATGAGTAATTAGTAACCAGCATTACTTTAATGTTTAATCTTCTGTTATAATAATTATTATTATTTTTAATCTTTTAGCTGTGCATGCATTTAAATAAAATTTAGATTTTCGCACCAGATAATTCCTACCATTTATACAAAAGCACTTGTGGGTTTGGGCTTGGATTGTTGGATGCAACACCACAAGTGGACACTTTTTGATCCAAATGTTGAAAGAGTTTTCAAGAGAGAAGAGAGAAATTGATTATGAAGTAATCTAATAAGCCGTTTTATTTAAGTAATTCTTCTAAACAGTATCGAAAGTGCTTTCAGTAGTGACAAATAACAAACCCCCAGCTGCATAGATCCGGCCTGGATCAAACTAAAGCAGACAAAAAAAAAAAAAAAAAAAAAAAAGCTTTAGAACCATCGTCACAACCATCAGTTTCTACCAGCTTCCACTTCCCAAAAATCCATTTTAATTTTGTCCAACATCATGGAATTATTAGAAGTAATTATGAATCAAATCAAGGTGTTATCATCCTTAATTAGCCGCGTATATGTGACGCGGCAACAAGTGTAAAAGGAAAACTTATGAAGGATTTGTTTTCTTCCGCGTGCGATGTACCGTTAATCACAAAGTTGGAGTAATGTGTAAGACAGAACCAAAACAGTAACATTCTCGTTTTTTAACGGTTATTACAAAGGATTTCACCTGTGTTTATGAAAGCGATCGCTTAATTTGCAGCAATATCATGCTATGGATTTATGTATTATAGTCACTAATAGCCAATGCCATGTTACATATGTACAACTAACCACTTACAAGCAATGCCGTGTTACACGTATAGAGTGTGTTTTTGGGTTATTGATCAGGAAGTGTAATTTATTTCGAGATTGAATTTAAATTAAATGTATTATTAAATACGGAGTAATCTGGTAGACAAAGTCGCTCACTTTATTTTATGACGATAAGAACCACGTTATTTATTACTATTGTGGAAAGAATCCAAATGAAATGCAAGTCAAGACTCAAAAAGCATACACAAGGTATAGGTTCTTCTTGTCCAGTGGCAATCCCCAAACCTCAAATGTCTTTATACTCCAAGGAAGAGGCACTTATGCTAAAAGATTTATTAAGTTTCATTTTGTGTTGCCAAAAAAAAAAAAAAAAAGCACCAAAAAAGGCAAAAACGTCACTCTTTCTCTCGCTAATCACAATTCACAATCGTCGTAAAAGTTTTGGAGTGCATGAATGAGGATGAAGCCAAAAAGTCATCAGTTTGTGTTGTTTAAATTTAATCCAATGAATATGCAAAGCTAAGATTAGTTCATGCGATTGGAATCTGATTCTCCACAAACTTTAGTCTTGTTGAATTTTGATTAATTAATTAATTAAACAAAGTAATTGCGGTCCAAATTAAAATCGGATAAAGATGCCACGTTGCTCCAGCTGCGACTGTAACTTCTATGCTTTTGTTGCATCTTCATTTTTCGTCCTCTAAATAATATGTGTCTCTGTTGTAGTTTCCACTCATCTGCTCATGATCCTCGTAACTATAACCAAGTGATTAACTTGAGTTCTTTAACTCATATTAATTTTGTACGATATAATCCATTTCGAAAGTGAAATTTTATTTCATTAAAAAAATGAGTGCAAGAATTATATCAATTAAGTTTGGTTCGGGAATTGTTACAAAGTCTTCAAAAATTGAATTAAAAAAAAAATGAATCGAATCTTCGATTCATTAAAGTCATTTTTTGAATTGATTGAGTTTGGTTTGCTCAAAATAAAAAAGATAATAATTAAATTGTTATTTACTCAACCCTAGATTTAATTTTTCATAGTGGATTTAAAAAAAAAAAAAATTACAACTTTCTTTCTTCGCATAGATACTAGATTTTAATGTCACCTTAACTATTCTAACTATATTTATTTTCAATTAAGAAACATTCAAACATAAAGCATTCCATAATAAAATAAATTTATTTGACGGCATATATTATTATTATTTTTATTATTATTACCACCGACATATAATCAAGATTTATTATTTATTGATTATTCTCTATTAACTCAAATAAAAAAGAATCTTGATCCAATCAAACGTCACCAACTTTAAGATTTTCATATAATTAATTTATTTGGATAAAAGTCTTTTAAACTAAAAAATAATTAACCAATTAAAAAGCGTCGTGTCTCCTACAAAGCACAAAGGAAGAACCAAAGAGAGAACAGAAAACAAAAAGAATCTGGTCTCCCCCATAGATATCACCGAAACGCAAATCCAACGGCTGAGAATCCATCCCAACTCAACTCCTCAAAACCATTTGCGGAGACACGGAGCCGCAGGGCCCCCACCACCCCCCACCCATTTCTTTGGAACCCAAAACTCAACCATGGTTACCTCGACGGGTCCCACTTAACTAACCCTGGTCACTCTACCCAAAACCAATAATTACTAATTTACTTGGGGGATAATAACATTTGCCTACTAAACTTTTTGAGTTTCCGCAAATAAAGATATAATTTCTCCATTTTTATCAAATACATCCCTAGTCAGTAATCCCCGAGTTACCCTCATCGTGTTAAGTTTTGAGTGCATTACTTGTCCTTCAAAGATTATTTTGACTATTGTATTAGTGTCAGTACTGGGCATTTTTTGATCGATTTAGTTTAGAAATTGGTTCTGATCAATTATGAATTTTATAAATTGATCGAGTTTAGATTCAAATTAAAATAAATAAATAAAATATCAATATAAAAAAATTATTACTCCAACTGAAATTGATTCAATTTAATTCTTAATTCTCAAATTTAAAGAGATTTATATTTTTAAAAATTGAATCTAAAGTATCGCCCACTCCTTACATTAGTTACCTATACGAGGTAAAATGATCTAGTGTCTTTGTAGTATGGTGTTTTACTCAAAACAATTGAGGGTAATTTAGTCATTACATTTGTTGTCACGAACCGATTGATACAAATGAACAAACGGTGTACTAAGTTGTGAAATGGTAAAAATATCAAGGATGCAAAAGTTATTATCCAAATGGTTCGCTTAATCCATTTGCCTATATATTACACACCCACACACACACGCACGCACGAATACACTCATACCCTCCAATCTTCTTTGCTTGTTGCTACGGGTCTACGACTATTCTTTCATTCTCATCTCTCTCTCTCTCTCTCTCTCCCCCTCTCTCCCCCTCTCTCCCTTGCTTGCAATCCAAGAAACCAATACAAGCTTTGTGCTTTCTTTATAATTATTTATGTAATTTCATTTTTATTTTGCTTCTGTTTTGTATGACGTGTGCTGAGCAAAAAAAAATCAACATGAGTTGTAATGGGTGTAGAGTTTTGAGAAAAGGTTGCAGTGAAAACTGCATGCTTCGTCAAAGCATTCAATGGATCGGCACCCCACAAGCTCAAGCAAACGCCACCGTTTTCGTTGCCAAGTTCTTCGGCCGCGCCGGCCTCATGTCCTTCATCTCCGCCGTCCCCGAGAGCCAACGTCCCCGTAAGTTCCTCTAACACAGCACAAATTTATTTTTTAAATAAAAAATTCTCTTTTTTTTCAAGATTTTTTGGCTACCAGCCTTTCAAAAAAATGACAGAAAGCAAGTGGGTGTTTGCATTTTAGCCGAAAACAGTAACTAAATTTCAACCATTGTTTCATTATTGAGAAGAAAAGGAAAAATTTCTCTGAAAAGACAATGCCTTGCTGTGGGGATTTTATGTTAAAATCGGTAAAAATATTATCTAAATTTTAAGAATATTCATATTATATCAATAAGAATTAATAATTGAATAAACCAAAGCCTACTTGAATTTTAATGCTTATTATATTTTAGAATCGTATATAGTTTATCTTTCAGATCAACAAGTTATCATAAAAAATTCCATTTTGCTACCCTCAAGTTTCTCAAATAATCCTTGGTATCATCATCTGAAATCCATAATGCATGTTTTTTTTGATAAATTTTATTTGCAGCATTGTTTCAGTCGCTGTTATATGAAGCAGTGGGAAGAACAGTGAACCCAGTGAGCGGCGCCGTGGGGCTTCTGTGGACAGGAAACTGGAACGTGTGCCAGTCGGCGGTAGAGAGAGTTCTCTGCGGCGGAGCGTTGCAGCCGCTGCCTTGCTCACTGGCGCCGGAACTTGATGACGTGTCAGAATCTGCCGTGAACTGTACCAACAATAGTCGAAAGGAAGTCATCAGCCCGCCAATGAAGAGGAAGGCTGTTTCTGACTTTCACGATGATCTTCATCTGGGTCTGAAGCCTTGGTTGCCGGAGAAGCTTAGGGCGGAGACGCCGTCGGAGGAGTCCGAAACGACGACGTCGGGAACCGGGTGCTATGAGGGCGCAGGTGAAAAGAAGCTTTTGAGACTCTTCCTCTGAAACAACAGACGAGTAATAATAACCTGTTTTGTTTTTTTTTTCAGTCTTAAATAATTTTAGGACAATTATATAAGAGTTAATGTATAATCTTCTCTTCTTAATTTTGGCCTTCAGTATATTTAATTAGAATATTTCCTCACTCTAGTGCTGTAGAGGAATTTTGAGTGGTGGTTTTTTTCTTTAATCATTCAAAAAAATGTGACCGCTTAATTTTCATTAACATCTCTCATGTTTATTGACATTTATGATTGAAAAAAAAAAAAAAGGAATTATCGCTTCATTATCAATCACAAGAAACCATAGTCAAGAGATGATGGCAGCAAAATTTGGAACCATGAATGGATTGTAGTGCAAGTAATGTACACAAATAGCAGAAGGTAATTTCAGATGATGAAACCGAAAGGTGACTGGCTTTTGAAAAAGGCAAATGAATGAAATTAGCAGCATTTGATTTTGGGTTTTGATTTGTTATTTCTGACCTACCAAAGGGAAAAGGAAAATACCCACAAAACCAAATGGTTTTTGGGCAACAAGCGAATCCCACCATATCAAAAAGCACGCCAGTAGGAACGAAGACGAAGGAAAGCAAATACTAATAATAATAATTATTATAAGTTGTAACATGGGGTGCAAGTAGTCGGCATCAAAATTGATTGTTTTTTTTTTTTTTTTTTTGAGTCTTTCATTGTGATTAGATAATTTGAGGATTTAGCCAATGGCATTGCTGGCAATGGGGCTGTGGCCTGTGGGTTCCATTTTGACGCATTTTGCAACACAAGCACATATAATGCTTTGCTTTGTGGCCGCATCACCCATTTTTGCGGGGACCCCTTTATAGCTTTTCGTTGCTCTCTCTTCTTCTACAACTCAGTGTGTGGGATTTTATTATTTTGGATCATTTTCTTGTGGATTTACTTTTTCCAGTGTCCTTCTCAAAAGATATTTTTGAGTAAACAAGTTTAAATAAAAAGGTAAAAAGCATATTTCTACGCCAACCAAAAAAAGAAAATCTACTAATTGATTTTTTTTTCCCCCCCTGAATTTGCTAAATGCTCTAAAATAGACAAAATAATAGTTAACTCCATTATAAGAGTCACAATGCTGTGTAACTCTGCTATGACATAATGCTGATATTAAGTTTGCTAGCTTATTTTTTCATATTCAAACTAGCAAGATTATGCGTAATGCGTCATACCTTAATTGTGAAACCGTACCGAATTTTTAGATTTTGTCGAGAAAGTGCCGTCAAAAAGGGGAGAAATTCTACACCCGGCGGAAGCACTTTGATTAGGTTAGCATCTTGACTGTCTTGAGTTGTGTGGACTGTTCATTATCCCCAAAGTCACATAGAGTTAAATAAAGTTTGATCGTGAAATCTTTGATGCTCATTATTCCAACAAACAATTAGCACGGCAAAGGAGATACAAAAGCATTATATGGATTATGGGACAAATCCCATGCCCCATGTTGGGAGATTTGCACAATGATATGAATCTTCACTCTTTATTCTCTTTAGGATTAGTCGTAAAACTTTGACCCAAAATTATACTCCCCATGAAATGCCTCAAAATAGCCAAAATGTAGTTAAATTGTAATGCTTTTGATGTAAACAAAGATGAATATATGAGTTACGTGACAATCATGCAATTCAGTCACATTTTATGGTAAAAAAAAAAATTATATAGAAACAAATTGTAATTGCAGGCTTAATTAAATATAAATTTAAGCAAAGATCATTTGCTGTATGAAAAAGGGGTCAAAATTAATTATCTATAGGATGATTAATATGGCGATTAATAAAACGTGTTATTAATATTTATATAGCATGTGGGAAAATGTGAGTTTTACGTTATTTTAATGAACAAGTTGGGTGATAGAATAGTCAGCTACACCTTGAGCGCATGTTAGTGGCGGGCGCTGGCCTTCTCAGTTCCCCATGCGCCGGAAGTACAGCGCGAGCTGTCGCTGACTGTGTTGATCAAACCGTCAATCCGGTCAACTTCTACTTTGGGGGCTTTCCCAGCTTCCTGACTCCTGTCCCTTGGAAGCGGTAATTTTCATTTTTGCCCGCTCTAGATAAGATTTTTATTCTCCTGCCCCCCGCAAGTTATATTTATTTCCATTATGGCCCTCAGTTTTACCGTAGTTTATATGAATTTATCCAAGGTTTGTTTCTTTTTATTTTCTGCCCCTACAGAAATGGTTACAAATACTTCCAACACAAGACATTTGAATTTACACTTCATCTCAAGTACTGTCTTTCATCACTCATCGACAATCTAACACGTGGCATTAGATGAAATGAACTAAGCCTAGCAAAAGAAAAGGCAACTCTGCCTTGAATTTGATGATAAGTGGTACATGAACCCAGAATGAATGTGGGTTCAATAATTGTATTTCATGCACTAACAAAGAAAGTAAAAGTACACTCACGTTTTCAAGCAGATTGAAAGTGAGGAGAGCCAAATTTATCAACCTACCTGCTAGGTAGCACAGATAAGTCCATCATAATGATAATTGTACAACAATGCTGTACAATGGCACTTGCTATCTTGCTATTTTAATGAACGGTCATACTCAGATTAGAAACTGCAGGATTGAACAGATTCATTGAATATAGAGACATCGTGTGGACGAACAAGCAAGCCACACATCACATCATCGGATAAAATCGGTAAAACGGTAACTGGGTGCACATATAACTACATGATTATCAGTATGATCAGATGAATTTTTACATATATACATATACAATGCTTTTCCTTTTGCCTAAAAACAGCCAGAGTTGTTCGTATACAGCTAATTAGTAAGATTAAAAGCCGCATCCTGTGATCTTCTGATAGAAAATACACACATTTAGGAGATCATGTGAAAATGACAAACGAGAAGCCAAAACTAGCTAGTGAGATAAATTCTTATATGCTCCAGTGCGCCTCTACCCAGCAGAAAAAGAAGAGGGTGGTTATGGTGTTAGCGTTTAGAGTGAGTGAGTGGTCAAATAAGATCAGATCTACACGCGTGCTGTCAGGCTGCTGGTAGTTGTTACACGATTCCGCTGTATTATATGTGTTCTCAAGCTACCATCCTTAATCTGTTGAAAGGAACTTTTAATAGTTTCATAAGCATATTAAGTGGGGGAGGAGGGGGAGGAGGGGGGCGGTGGGGTTGTTGGGGGAGAAAAATGCAGAAATCGATATTTACCTGCAAAGCTGATAATGTGGATGAGAAATCTTTACATTGCTCAAGTAAAGCCATTTCTTTGCCGGTCACATTCATGAGTTCCGCCATTAAGGAATTCATGTTCTCCACCTATCAATGAAACATGGTTTCAACAGCAGACATTGCATGGTGAGGTCAAATCAAACATACACAAATAGCTTTCAGCAACACATATGAAATAAAACCACGTCTCTACCCTCTTGTTTCAGCATTTAGCAAAAGCTTTGATGTAATTTGTTTCTATCATTTAGGTGGTAGCCGTCTCAAAACCTTCTACAGCAGGAGCTACAGAACTAGAAGCCACAAGCAATAAAACTATATGCAATTGTCGAAAACTGGTTAAGAGACGAGGGACCTAGCTATAGCATTAGAAACTATCTCTGTGCTTCATGAGACCAGGTTCCTTTCACTAAACATAAATGATAGAGAAACTTGGATCATTTGTTAGGGAGGCAAGGCTTGGGTTATCAGCAGGTGAAATTTTGTACTGAAATATCACTATTTATCACTTTCCCTTAAGAGCTAAAAGAACAAAATAAGAGAATAAGTCCGTCAAAATCCAAAATAATCAATTTCCTCTTGAGCTGGGTAATAATTTCATTTCCATGCTTCTTAAGGCCGTGGAAATTCATAGGCTACAGATAACTCCAAGATCATAACAGTAAGATTCTGCCAATAGAAACATCCCAGTACGATTTACCCTTCAGTTACAATCATTTTTACTGCCACAAAGTCCACTAACAATCAATTAAAAGTAGAATAGTCGAAAGACAATTTATAAAATAACTAAGCATACTTAAGAAAACGTTTTAGGTGAGGTGAAACTGGCCAGTAGTTTTTGTTAGTTCTATAATTTAACCAGTTATGATCAAACCAAGAGCATAGCCATTATTTGGTTCATAAAATTCTGTAATAATCTCTTCAAGAATAATTGGTGTCACAGTAAATTAGTGAAGAGCATTTTCTAGTAGTATACCGTTTTAATTATCAACTGTAAGTGGATTGACCTTACCTTTGATGATAGCAAGCATATTGAGGATGCCATTGCTTGCATCACATCAAGTGCTGAACTGATAGCATCCTTCAGATTTTGGACATCAGCCTAATATGCCCAAAAAGGAAAAGGAAACTTTTTTAAGAAAAAGATGAGACGAATCAAATTTTTCAAAGTCAAGAACACTAATCATAGAATCACTCTCTGTCTCAATCACTAAAACGTCACTGGTTTCAAATTAAAAAGCAAAAAATGAAAATGTGGACACATACTATTGCTTTTCCAACAACTGGAAGACGGAGAGTACTAGCCTTCAAAGCTTCAGTTGCTCCAAGCAAAGAATTAGTGTGATCTTTGTCTACAAGAGCCCATTCTTCCAAATAAGGAAACTACATTAAGAAATTAAAATGAATTTCAGCTGAGGAAAGAAAAATGATGCAACAGTTAATGGCCTCAACTCCAGTGGTGGATGGGGAAGCAAGGAAAGAAAGAAGGAAAATATGTTTCACTCTGTATGTGTTATATTCAGATATGAATCACCTACACCCATGCACTACAACGCACTAAGTCTGAAAATGTGTACGAAAACCAAGTATACAACAGTCAATCATGTCATGTCAGACCCTCACAGGATGTTAGTATAGTTGGAACTTATATGGCCTCAAAAATGCACACCTCTAGAGAGATAAGAATATTTCCCCCACACCTAATTCTGCACCGAAACATTCTATGACATAATTGCCTACAGATTACCGTAAATTCCACTTTCCGAATTGCATCCACCAGATTTGAGATTTCTTTATTCATTTGCTTTGCTTCCCACAAATAGAAGTGCAAGTGCATATGTGGATTGGGAAAGGATTGTCCACATACGCTGCTACAATACCTTAGCAGAAACAAGAAGTTCATACACCTGATTTGAACTCTAACGAAAAACCTACAGATTCTGTATGTCTTTGATGATTTTTCATAAAATAAATATAGGTTTTTGACCATTGTTCAAGCTGATCACATGGGCTTGATGTCTTACAGAAATATGGTATAGGTGGATCAGTGGATGAAAGTTTCCCTATGATTAAAATGTCTTTCTCAATTGGAAAAACATGGATTAATCAGAGAATAAAAATTATTAAGAGAATATAAGTCTAATTTGAAAATCATTATAGTTCTTGCTGCTTTTCTTGAGTTCTATATGTATTCTTGCTGCTTTTCTCGAGTTCTATATGTAAATAGTTGTTTATCTTACTCCAGTTTTGTAGCAATGTAAGTGGATGGTTTCTTTTACAAACTCCAATTACAAATCCAATGGGGAAATTAAGAACCAGACACACAGTATATTGTGAAGCATGTAAAACATAATCATATGACAAACATAAGATTTCCCATTATAAATACTTGCAGGGGTTCTGATTTGAAAAGATTAAAGCTCTGAATCTTACCTGTCCCTTGAGGATGGAAGTCAATTTCAACTTTTTCTTTACCAACAGTAACTTGATTCTTTTAAGAATGACTGAATTCCGTAATTCTGAGATTGTTACCCATGCATTCCAAATATTTTTCTGGTAAAAAGAAAATAATTACATAATCAATTGAAAAAAGAAAAACATACATACAACTGGTTCAGTTTCACAGGCAGAATGGAGAACTTCTAAAATCAAGGACATTTGATATTTAACACAAGCAAAAATTATCAAGAAATACAAATCAGAAACCAGAGTCAGTGTATTTGTTCGAAATCTCTGTAGCATTTGGTACAAAAGCTACTCATGGTCAGCCTGGATAACCCTAAAATCAAGCATGAGCCAAGCCTGCTAATTTGCTAAGTGTAGCTTTAACAGAATCTATTATTTGACCAAACCCAGCCACGTCCACTAGATTGTTCATCAGAAAGACCCAAGTAGAAATAAATACCTTCAACCGTCTATTGAATTCCTTTGTCCGAGGGGGAATTGATTAAAACCTTAAATCTTAAGTTGAAGTGATGCATGTGATTTCTCATGAATCTTCCCATCATATTCTTTAGACAGTTGAATGTTAGGCATAACCTGCCTCCTTAAGTAATGCTAGGATACTAACAGATTACTTTGACTCTTCACGTGCAAAAGTTTGATAAAACAGAAATATGTTATCATTCTTTCTAAGTAGTTATTTCTCCTGTAATATCATGATAACAAGCTGTACAGGAAACACTACCCTATAGACCAAAGGTAGCCTCATGTTGGTATTTTGCTTTATTAGAAGCAAATACCAATTCTGAAGAACAAGATCCTTGAGAAAGAATCCATATCTGTTTAACAGCCAACAATTTTAAGTGAGATGTTCAACTTGTGTAACAAGGAAACAAAAAGATCATAATCCACTGTTTTGATCTGGAATTTTTTTTCAATTACTTTGAAATAATAAGATTTATATTTCCAAAACTAACACTCATATCAATGTTGACCCAATGTCCACTTGTATCATATAAGTGACACAAGTAAAAGCAGACATGCAATACTCCAAATTACGTATGCCTGGAAAGAATACTACTTTTTAGTATTAGATGTTCATGTAAAACACTTATGAATCCTCTCTACAACAACAATTAACCAGCTACAATTACCTCTGTCAAGTCAATGTTCATGGAGAACACCAGCTACATCATTATCAATTGCTAATGCATATTAGCCATCAAAAAAAATGAATTGAGAAAATTTTCTGATTGTCATCTCTAGCCAATCAATACCTCTAATGAAAATCAATATTGATGGGACCTTATGAATCTTCTCTACAACAAAAACAAGGCACTGGTTAAAAAATAATCCAAAAATCATGATTCAGACAAACAGATGGGGCTCTATGTCTGCAATCTTCCATTTGTTTTCCTAATCATTGAAAACTTTATTGAACCATATAGTTCTATGGGAAGAAAAGTCTAATGCGGTGGAAATCAGAAAATTCATCAATCTTATGAAAGGCAACAAAGAGATGTTACATAGAAAGCAGCAAACTACCAGCCAAGATTGGTAAGATAAAGCTTGCAGTTCCACTTGAGGAAGTTTAGAAAATTACAGGTACAACTGAGTACACCTATTACACAGAACAACACCAGCAGTATAGTCCTTCATTAAGACAATGCAGACTCATTTGTTGAGGCATACATGGTCTGGAGTTTTTCCCTAGACTGTTTTGGCCTCAAACAATCATACACAGTACGCATAGGATACTTATGAGTTCCCACAAGTATCAATTTAACAAGTCAGCCCACAAAAGTCCATCTAATTTTTTCTCGTAACTTAGAGAAAATGTTGCATCACATATCAATCTGCTTCCCAAGGTTAGTACAAGCAACAAATTCTGCCTGCCAGAGAAAGCAATAAAATGCCTATGCTACCCGGCAAGACATCAGACTAAAAAAAAACCACCCTTCTAATGCAAGTTCAAGAAATTATAGTTAAAATGAAATATCAGAAAAACTTGTATATGCATAGTAAATAATTGTGCAATCCTTCCACATAAAATGCAGTGTCTTTTCTTGAGGGCAAAGCATTTTAGAGTGAAAATCTGTCTTTAGCTGTTATCAAACTCTCCATTCACCTAAAGATGTGCATACAATCACCAAACAACATTGTGAGTCACCTTAAGGTCCTTCTCCAAATTCTTCACTCCACGAATTCTCAGATACCTATATGCTGGCTTAAGAAATACAAATTCCTCCCAGGATGTCGTATGAAATAAATAAAATGCATCGTTTATTGTTCCAAATTTAGACCTGTTAGTCAAAACAACTATATAATGCTGAACTGGATGATGATAACAAAACAAAAGCAACAAATATGTATTTTTCCTTCTAATTTAACCATGCAATCCATTCCATGGGCAAAATAATCTTTGCTATTATAGTTTTTTTCTCAAAGCAGTATAAAGTAGATGAGCATCCAAGATAAAACTCAATGAGTGCAAATCAAACTTAAGTAATCAACAACTGAAAACACAAAAACATACAAGTAAAGACCACACCTCTGCATTCAGTTGCTGCACCATGAAGGTAGCATCTGCCCGAGCATTTACAAACCGCCATTGCAAGTAACGGTTATGCAGAAGCCTCAACATATGTGCATCAACAATTCGATCCTCTCCCATCTTCCCTCTCTTTAAATCCACAGAAAAACTAAGAATTGAAGGTGTGTTACTAGAATTCCCACTCAAAACACCACCAACTCCATTTCTCACTCTAGCTGGACTAGCAATGCCCCTTGATGGGGACATACCAGGAGTATTCCAAGTTTTATTAGGAGATGCAGGCCGATTGGCTCCCCTTATAGGTGAAGCCATAGTTCTTGGAGGCAAACACACTGCACTATCACTCGAAAATCTTTTTGATTGCAAAAACTTGGATGGGTTACTTGTTCTTGAACCAGGACTGGTCGATAAAGGTGACCCCGGATCTTGTAATCTCCTCAACCGGCTATTAGTTTCTTGCCAGAATCTAGCAGAAACAATAATGCCACGAGCACCATTTTTCATTCGCGAAGCAAGAGCACCACCAGATTCTGGTACCCCAGAAGTGTTGGTGCTACCAGATGACACACTATCAGTATCATCCGAAGTTACAAGATCACAAGACTCACTCACCAACAAATTGCCATCCTTATTTTGCTTAGCATTATCTAAGTCCAAGCTCAATCTACTCTCATTTTCAATCAAAGATTGGTTCAATGACTTAGCCACCGCCCCAGATCCAAACCCAACAAACTTCTTACCCTCAACACTACAATCCAAACTCCTTGATAAACTCGGATTCCCTTGCCGGGTCCTTCCCGGCCAAGGCTGATCTCTCACCGGCGTCCCTCTTCTTCTCTCAGGAGTTGCCTTAGCTTTAGTCTTACTAATAGGAAGTGAAAAGGCCTCACCTTGAAAAGAAACAGATAGGCTTCTAGTTGAAGTAATAAGCATCTTTGTTGCTGTTGAAAGCTCTTGACTTGAATTGCTTTGCTTCGAGCTTGGAACTAGGGTAGTAGCCCTTGGACTAGAACCAGTCACAGGCCTCCTCCTATCAACAGATTGTGATCTTTTAGGCCCCAAAGCAGGAAATGTGCTTTGTAAATTAGATGAATTTGTTGAACGAGACAAAAGTGGAGAAGAAAATCTCTGGCTCTGACTCTGACTCTGACTCTTTGCTGTTGCTGGCGCCGTTGTTGAAGATGAAGATGAAGATGAAGACGAAGACGAAGAAGGGGAAGGTGACAAATATCTTGAAGAGACAAGTCTTCCTCTGGGTTTCCTTGTACCATTAACTCCGGAAGCACTACGTGCATTGTCTTTTTCAGAAGGCAAAAGGGGAGGTCTTGAGCTTGTCGTTGGGTTCTCATCAGAAATGGCAGCCACCATTATCAGAGAAACTGTAGAAATAAAATAAAAATAAAAATTCTTCCTTTCCCTTCACATTGCCTCCTGTGAAGTCCAAGAATGTTACTTTATCAGTCCTTTTTTTAATTCTTTTTTCACTTTAACCCAGTAAGCATTTGATTTTGTTCAGTGCAAGAACCTGCTGAAAAAAATAAATGAGAGCTGAAGAAGATTAATAGATATGAGAGAAACAAAAACGGCTGGGTTAGTGAAAGGATTTGGCAATTCGGGAAACAGTGGAAACAACAGTGCTCTTGTGATTTCTATGAGTGAGAGAGAGAGAGAGAGAAAGATAGAGTGAAATAGTAGGTGAGGTGAGATGAAGAGAGGCTTTTGGGTTTGGGTTTCTCTGAATCTTTTGGAGGGACGTTAGCTTAGTTTAATCATATTTTCAGTTAATGAAATCTTAATTATAGATTATCAAAGTGTATTTATGTCTTCGTTATTATTTCAACCCAATAATTTGTCTTAAAAAGTTCAATAATTATTAAATCCTCTAAACCACTGTTGTATTAAAGAGAAAAGGATTTTTTTTAAATTATATTTTAAATGTATAAATAATATGATATGGTATTTTTTTTATTGCATATGCTTCGTATCTTTTAAGATGTGGATTCACAATATATATTATACGTCTATATAGCATATTAGTATTTTTATTATTTTTATTTAATTAATATATCATATGGTATGTATGGTGAATCGGTATTTTAAAAAATACAAACATCCTTACTTAAAAATAATTATATTACTATAAATATAAAAAAAATTTCACAGCCTCCTACATCACTTGTGGAATAATGTAACCCCAATATATAAATTCATAATAAATTGGAGGTATGTACGATCATGCTAGCGAATGATTACCAAAAACGAAATAATTTACTTTAATGATAGAACAATACACAAAATTATTAATTCCAAATTTTTCTTAACGTTTGCAAGAAATATGCAGTATAGAGTTGTCTTTTATTGGCAAAATAATGTAAGTTGACTCACGAGCAAAATTTTTTATCCCATACAATAAAACTAGTAAATTCTTAAGAAAATAAGCGAAAAGTTCAACATATTTAATATTGATTATGTGTGTGTTACACGACATAAAAAAGAGAGATAAAAGAGTAAAAATAACCTATAATTTGCACATCAAAAAGTTCAAAAGAATAACAATAAAAGAACTCTATACTAACATGAATATTGAATACACCCTTTTATCGACCACAATCGTTACGTTATAACATTGATATAAACCCACTATTTATTATTTTTTGTACAATATTATTGTTATTTTTATTATTCTAGAAAATGGGTTATAAATATTTATGTGATACAAATCTAATAGCTTTGTCCTTCATCAATTTTTTATTTTTTATTTTTGGCAAAAGATAAACCCATTATACTAATTTCTAAAATAGATGTTTTGAAAGAAAATAGATTATCTCCTAAATGGGTAATTACAAGGAAGAATGCAAAAATCAAATCATTATCACTTCTATTTAAGGGTATGTGATAAAGATTACCTTGAGGAAAGAAATGAATTAGCTAACCTCCATGAAAGGAGCTCTCAAGCAAATTAGAAGTTGATGTTGTCAATGAATATTGAAAGAATGAACAACACAGCTTAGCAAATAAAAAGCTTATTATAACAAGGGAAGGGGGGAAAAAAACACATTGCCTTGTGATTATTGCAAACTAAGTTATCACAACCTGATTTATTAATTAATTTTTGCTTTAATTAAGATGTTATGTCTCTTTTGGTCTCTATCAGTTTACAAATCTTGCTTTCAACGCTTTTTTATTTTTCTCGCTTCTAGAAAATATCGCTATCCTTTTCTCTTTGTCTTAACTCTTTGCTAGCTTGATCTTAAAAACTTGTACAAATTTGCAAATAATTTTTCTTGGCCAAAGCCATAATAAAATGTTGAATAAGTTATTTAAATTTAGAAATGGTAATGGATCAAGACAAAGTTGAAGGAAGTTTCTTCTCATCTTTCAATATTTCTATCTTTATTTCGGGAAGAGAAAAAAAAATTCACATACTCCTAAAGTTTGCTCTGGTATACATGGCCCTTCACATTCTAACAATATGCACAAAGACTCATTTTCATTAGTGTTTTGCATTTGACAATAAAAAAAAAAATTATAAAAGTTATCTATTATGGTTTACAAGACAATTGGATCGGATTGATTTCACAAAAATTTTAATTGAAGAATAATTCTTAAATTAGATAAATAAAAATTTTTCTTATCGTTAAAATTACTTAATAAAATAAACTCATGGGAATTGGACTCTTTTCAAAATCTTAATTTAATTTCAAATATGGTATTAAGATTGCTTCAAAGCCAAAATTTAGTTGACAAAATGTGCCTTTGCTAGAAAGTGAAAACAATGATAGTCCACTACAAGTAAATGGAGAGGTGAGGGGTCGTATTATTATACTCACTACTTTTTTTTTGGTCTTTTTTTTCATATCTTTGAATTAATCATGAAAAACAGGTGACAAAATTGATGTTTCAATCGTCACTGTATACATCAACATATAAGTCGTAATTAAGTTTATTGTACAATGATTAACGTGTCTAATCATACGTAAATTAAATATATCAGTGGAGTTTCAATGTATAGAAAATAATTTTCATCTCTTTTTTACAAAAAGCCGATCAAGATTCATACTTTCTTATCAAAAACTATTTGTTCAAATTTATTAAACTAAATACACTTTTGTTGTTATTAAATTATGTGTTTTTAAATTTAATTCCTAGTATTATCTTTTGTTGCTAGTAAAAGAATAAAAACGGAAGACAGCAGCTAGACAAAAAAGAGACAGGACAAGAATGAGCAAGTTAGTACATTGCTGCCCGAAGCCCACATGCAAACCAAAAGAAAATCATTTGATTAGATTACTAACCGACAACTAAAGCCAATTAATAACTTAAGTAGGAGTTGTCGTATCCACTTACCCTATTTTTCTTTTGTTTTCAATTTTCCCCCATTTTGGTGTATCACGAAATGACTTGAAGTTAAGAGAAATTATTTTTTTTTCTCCTTTTTGTGGGCATGTGACTTAGGGCACACTCAACAGTACAATGGGTTTAAAAGAAGCATAGCACAACCACTAAGTGATTTTCTGTTTATTTATAGACATGCCATATAATTAGTTAGCTCTTTTTCAAAGTGATTATAAACTTATATAGGAGAATGCTCTTGTTGAAATCCACTGCTTTGCCGACATTGCTTCTCCTTTCCACTTCATTATCCCTATATTTTAAAGGGAATTTACTTCTATCTTATAGAAACGGTGGTTCTTAAAGAAGGTTGTTGGCATATCGTGTAAAATAAACCATATATTTTTTTAAATTTAATTCGTATTTCATATGATGTTAATATAAATTTTAATTGTTATATATAATTCACAATAGAGATTCATATGTAGAAGTATGAAGGTCATTCTATTTAGCAATTGCGCATTATCAAAATGTGTTTTTATAATTTGAAAAAAAAAATTGATTGGCAATGAATTTTCTTGGAATCCAAGATCCCCAGAGGTTAAAAAAAAAAAAAGGAAAAGTTATTTGGAAGAACTTTTGAGGCAGGTCATGAACACAAAGCCACCCTAGCTCCGGCCTTTTGGCACATGCTTGCTTGGTGCTACTTTTTTTTATTTTTTTTATCTTTGAGTGGAACGCATCTAAGAATTAATTAATGCCCATAACACTACGTCTTTCTTGCTGTATCTGCATAACAAAGTTAGATTTATTGTAGACAAGCAAAGATTACAAGAATGATCCATAGAATAGAACCAAAAAGCACATACAAAGTTAGATCCATAGAATAGATTCATATGTACAAGAATGAGAGGGGCAATGATCCATTTAACCAACCTCCTTAGACAGATTCTTTTTTTCCTTCGTCTTTAAGTCATCTCAAGCTAGCCCTCATTAGATTTATTTTCAAACATCAATCAATTTCTTTACTATTGAAGCATCAAAGTGTCATGGCCAAATAAGAAAAAACATCCTAGTTGATTGTCCTCCAACTCACTGATGAATTTGTCTCCCAGTTGTCAATTCAACTGTGCAATGTTAAAGTTAATGCAACTATCAAAAGTTATTATGCTCCCTTAGTGATCTAAATAATCCTGAAATGAAGTTGCATTTACTCTTAGTGAAAAGGACAAATCACTTTCTTAGCAACTGATATCCCTATCTTAAGCATACAACAAAATGTATCAACTTCAGATAAAATAGTTCCATATGCAGGACTTGCATATAATTACAAGCAATAGGCCAATGACTTTTCGCACGAGTTGCAAATTTTGTCAACTCGTTTCCACTGCTACTAGGCAAAGAGAGCCAGATGACATCGACTAGTGACCTTTGCAAGATTTCCTAACACATAAAACTAAGGATAACGTAGCATACAATAACTATTTCACTCAGAGAATTCGTTTGCATCTTGTTGAAGGAAGTTTTAAGCAGGTGAAGGTGCCATAGAAGAGACATAATGCCTGGGATGATGTGGTGGTGGCAGCTTTGGAATGTAAGGCATGAGAGGAGAGCCATGCTCAATTGGTCCAGATGTTACCGCAGCGGATGAACTTGGAACTGGATCTATCTGGTGGTAGTCTGCCAAGTTTATGCTGCCCTCAATAAGTTTCCCTTGAGTAACGGTATTGCTTCTATCCTGCACCTGTGAAAAACAAGTAAGAAAGACATTGTCCTTTATCGGTATTACATTTTGGCAGCCACAAAGAAATCCTTCTTCTTAGAAACCCAATGGAGCCATGCGCATGTCTCAAGATATAAATAGAACCCAGTTGACAGTGAAAAGTATTACCGTCAGATCCATGATTGATGTTGTTGCTGCAACATTATCCATACTGTTACTTATGGGGGAACTCATATCTGGGTTCAAATAAATTTGTCAGAAATAGAGACATATAATAACGGAAAAATTGCTAAACCAAAGTCGTAAATTGCACGATGCCAAACAGTCAAACACTATCCATCTTGAGGAATACTAAATACCATCTGCCGTTGTGTCGATAAATCATGATTCCTATGGATTTAGATGCTAAGTAGAAATCTTCCTCACTAAACCAAATGAGTCCAGAAGAACTTGGAGAATGGGATATGCTGATGATCATGTTAATGCATGCATAATTTGCTGTAATGTCCTGTAAAGTTATCAATAATAACGCATGATATGACACGGTTGGCGACCACTAACATAACACATACTTATTGCCTCAAGGACACTTTATCCTGCAATAATTAGTAAAGGGTTCTATCATGTGAAAGCCAGAATTAGGCTTCAAGAACCAGATTTAAAGTTTTCTATACGTAGAAAGTTTGATTCCTACTCATATCAGCTGCATCAACATATACAATATGAGATAAGCTAATTCCTCAGAAGCGTGTAGCAGTTGCTTCAAGTTGTTACTCTATTTATCTCTTCTTTCACGAATTTAAAAAAATGTAGAACATGAAGAAATATGTCTCTCTTCATTTAGTAAAAACAAAGAAAATGGTGAAAGTCTTGGGCATTATTACCTTGAGCAGAGGAGCAATTGAGGAAGAGGAACATAAGAGTTGCTTCAGTGAGCAGTAACAAAACCCAGAATCCAACCACTTTCATCTTTATCAATGTTCATGTACACAGACGAAAATAACCAAAACAAATTTTGATAAATGTTTAAGGCTTCCTTTTAATGTGGGGGAAGAGAGAGAGAGAGCATTAGAGGTGATGCTTTTGTTGTAATAAACATAACATAAAGAAACGCGTGAAGAGCATTGAATTCGAGTGTAATGAAAGTCGAGCCGTCTGAAATTTACAAGACAGGGAGGAGCTAAAAGCAGATTATTGGATTAAGCGCTGAACAGAACAGAGCTCAGCTCATTTCCGAGGAAAAGACTCGTGATATTTTGGAGGTTAATCACACTGTCCTGATGCTGTTGAAACCGGTAATTCACCCCCCTTCCACCACCACCACCCACACATAGGGATGGTAATTATGCCCGCAAATTCGTCCAAATCTGCCCGCTAAAATCCATCCGCTGTGGGTAATTTTACCCGTTGCGGGCGGGTTTAGTATTATAAACTAAAACTCGCACATAAATGCGGGTGGGTTTGGTATTTATCTTATACCCGATGGATACCCGCATGGATATTCACCAAACCCGCAATACTTTTTCCAAATATTTTTAATTTAATTTAAATTTAAAAATATATAAAGAAAATAATGTGTATAAACAAAATAATCTAAAAATTTTAATCTAAAAATGTATAAAGAAAATAATATAATTCATAGATTATTATATATCTATTATAATTTTGTATATATTATTTTTCTTTAACTTAATGCATGACTTATTTTATATTATAATTTTTTTCTTCGAGTTAGTATTTGAAAATATTAATCTTAATTATTATTGTAGGCATCATGTTGGATGGATGCTTATAGTGATGAATGAAATGAATATCTTCTCTTGGAGCTTCTTTTAAATGAAAATATGAAATGTAATTATTATTTTTAGATACCAGTTTGTGTTTTTTAAATGGATTTGTATAATTTATACTTAAATTTGAGAATTTATGTTGGATTAATGTTGAAATTTTAATTTTTCATTTATATTGTTTAAATATAAAATTGAATATATTATATGGAATTTGAGGTTATTATTATAAATTTATATATTAAACATTTCTAATTTTAAATATGGAAACCCACAAAAAATCCACCAAGTACCATTACGGATTTAGTAATTATCAAAACCCGCTGGCGGGTGGGTTTTCTTAAAAAAATTTACCCCCCCAAAACACACAACACACAACACACAACACCAATATTGCCATCATTGCAAGAAATTGTTGCCAGTCGGCTGAAAGTAGTTCTAAAGCCAATCAAACACAGTTGGATGCATATAATGAGTTTGTTTGTTTGAAGTTTCAGGCCTTGTGTGGATTAATCATCACGGTAACAAAGTATACTTTGTTCATTTCATCGGCATACATTAAGGGATCAACTGATGAAGGAAGGGTCAATGTCAAGAGATGGCACTGAGATCAATTGCATTACTCAACAGCTGATATTAGCAAAATATGCTTTTGCCATTTCGTTCCATTTCAACCAATTTAAAATCCCCGACTTAGAGTGGTTGATAGCAGCAGCAAAAGAACTTGAACACCAAAAATTAAACTTCAGAGCAATAAGTAAAATATTTTTCTTTGCCCAACAATCACTTCACAAAAACAGCTAAAACAGTAAGATCCGTCAAAAGTTCTTCAACATAAAGAAATCTCTATTAGGCATCCACTTGGATCATCTGATTAGCCACCATTCCTCTGTTAGAGACTAAATTTTAACGTTTCAGCGGTACTGCAAAACAAAATTTCAAAGAATCAGTGCCAACACAGAGAATCAATGGTCTTAAGATATTTCTAAAGATTACCTTAATGAAACCAATCTCCTTGGCATTGCTCTGAAAGCACTGTCTGCAACACATGAGTCCACACTTCCTGATTATCGCATGAGGGTTCCCACATACCCGGCTATCAAAAAGAAAGAACAGATGGAACAAGTCAGTATCCTTAAATCTTGACATAATCCTTCCAATCATCAATAACACATAATACTAACAAAGTGGTGATAAGGGTGGATATGAAACACAGTCCAAAACTTCTGCCTGAAGAAGTAGTCAAATTATAGAAATTATAGTTCTTTACTAGAAAAAGAAAAACAAAGTGATGGCTAAACTAATAGATAACAAAATTGTCAAAAGAAGGGGTAACCACCGAAACTATACACAAAGGCTGTCCGGACACAGTACACTTACACAACACAAAAGTGACAAACAAACGAAAAATCCTTTCTTCTGACCCAGTTATTAAAAAATATATATTAGTAATTCAATAATTAGAACAGTAAAGCAACAACTACCATCAAAATAAAAATGTGCCAATCAAAAAGGTCAAGATTGTACACCAGTACATATTAATTGATGTAAAATCATATCTAGGTTCCATCAACATAGTTTCCCTTAAAGACAAGCAACATATTTCAAGATATTCAAAAACAGAAAACCAATTATTTTATAACAAATTCCGGCACACATCTATCAAATAAATTTATATGAAAAGAATTTTTTCGCAACGCTTGCTCAAAGCAATAACTTGCTCTTGTTTAGACACTACAATTGAAGGATCAAAATAAGCAAATTAAAGTAGTTGTACACAGTGTTTTCGGATGAATCTCAGGTTAAATAGCTAAACCACTAAGTGAACACTTCACAAAACAGTCTTACTAATAATACCAAATTAACAAGAAACTGAAAACCCAGAAAAGATCAAAGTAAATAGAAACCGATTTGAATATGCAAAATATTCAAGAAACCAGCACTACAACACAATGGTAATTGATCTTACAAACTGACACACAGCCAAAAAAAAGGGAAAGTTAATATTTACACAAAAAAAAAACTTTTACTGACCAAGCACGAGAACCAGGCCCGTAAGTCTTAGGGTGAGAGTTCCAAACGTTGGAGTGACCCATGATTGATTCTTGATTCTCTCAGAAAGCAAGGAGCTGCCGCGCTCTTACTGAAGAAGTAAAACCCACGAAGATTAAATGAATAAAGATACGTTTTTCACAAGAGGGGGTATAATAACGTGTACGTCCCTGAATTGTTTATTTTTTAAAAAATCGTAGTACATAGTTTGTAGTTTATTCACACTATGCTTCATGTTTCACTAATTAATCATAAATCTCTCGACACGAACTCCTAGCCTATGTAGAGATGAAAGGAAATTGTTTAGCACTAGACCATTAGCAGTTGCTCCTATGGATTAATCCATATTTAGTTTTAGCATGCTCAACGCCGTTATAATATAGCGGCCATTCTGGCTAATTCTCATTAGATGAGTTAACATTAAAAATTAGATTTTCAACTTGTAATAACAACATAATTTTGCTAACATTACATCCGTTTAAGTTTCTAAAAGAGGAAAAAAATGAAAATTGAAAACTTGCTCAGTAAGAACCAAGAGAGACCCACCGTTCCACTCCATTCGCAAGAAATTTTGCATTAACATATAAAGCAGCTCTATTAGAAAAAATTGCTCAATACTCGAATATTTACCAAAAGATAAGGAAACAGAGGAAAAGACACGCTCAGTGTATGATCAATATCATTCACTGTTGGCTTGATTTCAACCAATTTAAAATCACTGAGCTAGATTGATGATACGGAGAAAGAACAAAAACAACTCAGCACCAAAATGTGAGAACGATTAAACCTTAATAAGAATGATCAATAATATTCTTAGTCCAACAATTGCTTTGTCAAACATTCAATCAATTTAAGACAAAACATTGCTTAACAATCCTTAAGAAACAGAAATTCGCTACAGGCATCACAGATGAAACAAAATCAGCATGGTACTGGTAACCCCCCCTCCGATGTTGACAACATTTTAGTCATTTAGCGGTACTGCAAAAAAAAAAATTCAAAGAATGAGCAACACCCAAAGGATCAATAGTCTGAAAGCGATAGAAGAATATTTCTAAAGGATACCTTAACAAAACCAATCTCCTTGGCATTGCTACGGAAGCATTGTCTGCAGCACATGAGCCCATACTTCCTGATTATTGCATGAGGGTTCCCACAAACCCGGCTGTGAAAAACAAAGAACAGATGAACAAAGTCAGAATCCATATATCTTCACAGAATCCTTCCATCAAGAATAACACCCAACAATGCTAATGCCGTTATGAGAGGACAAGAAATACTGAAAGAGATTGACGAATAATTACTAGAACTTCTGCCTAAATAATTAGTTGAAGCACAGATAATTTCTCATGCAGTTCCAATTTTCATAGAGATTATAGGGTACAAAGTTGTCAATAAAAGTTAACCAAGAGAACCTTCAAGTAAAAACACATCTTAAAACACGTAACAATATGCACACACAGCCAAAAGGCTTTCTCCCAATGAAGTGTACAATTAAAAGAACATAAGCTTTAATCCTAGAACACTTATAACAACAAGCATCATCTAAATAAACACAAGCAAGTCAAAATGGCTAAGGTAGCACACATGTTGACATTTGTGAATGAAATTGAAATCAAGCAACACATGCCTCCAAAGATCATAATACTTAAAAGTTTTTTTCTCTTTAAAAAAGAAAAAACCAAAACCAACTAATTTACACAGATTCCCAAAATGATTCTAACCAGATAAAGTAATTAATAACTTTTATCACTAAACAACATCATATCGAAGATCAGAACAAGCAAACGTAAGAACAAAAAAAAATCCATACCTTTCACTCAAAACATAAAATATAAAAAATTAGAACGCATGATGTTAATCTACGCTTAACAATAAGAAACGAATTTGAATCTTCAATTATTCGGGGATTTAACATTATCAAAATCATTCCAATTTCTCATTGTCCTAAATTAAATCAGCATTCAAAAACAGCAAAATCAAAAGTCCAAAATTTTTAACATACCAAGCGCGAGAACCGGGCCCGTAAGTCTTGGGGTGAGCGTTCCAAACGTTGGAGTGACCCATGATTGATTGTTTTCTTCTTCTGTAACGAAGAGAAAAGCCGGTTCGCTCAAGCTTGCGTAAAACCCTACAATTGTCTGAGGAATTTCAACAAGTGAAAAAAAGTGCGCATTTATACGACGTAATTTAAACCCTAGATATCTCTTTCCGGTGCGTATTACGCATACCTTCCCATGAGCTGACATGGATTTTCGTTGTAGTTGGGCTTGGGCCGGACCTGACCCAAATTGTTAGACAAATATACTGCTATTATCCGGTCCCATAATAAATATTAAATTGCGGGATACAGAAGCAGAACATCACGCGGTAGAAAGGAAGTGAACAGTCGATAGTTGAGACTCCCTAAAAGCCTTGCCAAATCTTCAAACTAAGAAGTCTCGATCGACTCGTTATGGCGAGCTCTTCCTCAACACAGCCGGTAGGGAATTATCATTGCGAATGATCAAAACGTCATCGTTTTTGAATCTTTTTTTTTTTTTGGGGGTCTGAATTCGTTTGTCTCAGGAAAACCGACCCGAAGAGGAGGATGAGATGATGTTCGGAGCGGAATCGGGTTGGGTAGAACCTCTGACATCTTGTGATCACCTCGTTGCTTCCTTGTCGTCTGATCTCGCTCACATACCAACTCCCGAGACACCCTGCAACAGGTTAGCCAAACCCTCTAGACACGTCAATTTAAATTTTTTTAAATAATTCATTTTTGCTTGATTTCATTTTATAGAAATTGGAGAAATTCATCATATAATATAGGAGAAAAATTAGAGGGAAAAGTACACAGCCTTTGAAGTATTTATTATCAAGTCTTGAGTCCCAACTGATGTCACTAACCCTTGGTTGCCTCATGTGTAAGTTATAAATTTTATAACGCAAGCAGTTAGTAACACATAAAGATGCCCACGTAACCTGTGGAATGATTTGCGTGTACGAAGGTGCCAACACCCGAGTGAAAACTGGCTATGTTTGTGTTGCAAGGAAGTGCTTTGCAGCCGTTTTGTGAACAAGCACATGCTTCAGCATTACCGGGAAACAAACCATTCTGTGGCATTAAGCTATAGGTACAGCTGTGAACTTTATTTTCTCATTGATTATGTTGTTTAATTGAAAGGGTGTTCTTAACTTTTATATATTGTGATTTGTAAGCACCTTGTGTTTGGCTAAGCAGTGACCTGTCGGTTTGGTGTTTCACCTGCGATGCATATTTAAATGCTCAAGTGATTCTGCAACTGCGACCTGTTTATGAGACTGCTTACGTTCTGAAATTTGGTGAGGCCCCGCCCATTCATGTAGGAGAGCATCCAAAGGTTGAAAATCAGTAGACTGAGGGTACATGTTTAGACCGTTAAATGATATCTTTGATTACAGATTTTTGTTCTTCTCTAATCTTTGATGATGTAAGCTAGTTTGGGGATGATTGTGGTTTTAGCTAAATGTGGTGATTTCGGTATCGGATCTCCAAATTGTAATGCAAAATGAGAACTGAGAAGCATTTCATTGTTACTTGATTTCATTTTCGATGACTGTTTATGTGTGAAGTGAATTTCTAGTCCTTTTTTTTTTTAACAATGAAAATTTAACTGTGTATGATTGATTTGATAAATTATCCTAAACAATTGCTCTAGGTCTGGTTCCCAATAAAATGCTAAGCAAAATACTAGCTTTCGTTCAACTTATCTTAAACAAAACCTATGTAAGAAGTCTTGTAAAACTGATAATTCAAAGCGACACAAAAAATGCTTTACCAATTGTTTCTTAGAGAATGATACCCCACACAATCAATGGGATATAATATCACCTCTTTAAATTTCATTGACAATAAATAAATTGTATTTCCTCGATTCATTTACCAATAATAAATAATAAAAAAATATTGCTAGCAATTAGTTTTGGATTCCAGAATTTTATGCATTTGGCACTTGGCTAGTTCAACATATCTACTGGCCTAAATCTGTAGTTCCTTGTAGATCACATGCACGTTGCTCGCACTCCAGCTTGCCCCACCTTGCATCTACTCGTTCACAGGGGAACACCAATTTGCCAAGGCTGTTTAAATAGCCAAATTGTCGAAGCATAATCAAGTGATTCAGTTAAAATATATTGTGTGCTATAGACCCTAAACAAGAGAACCACAACTTCCTCGGCAAAGAAAAGGGAAAATTAATGTTACCTTCTATTAACCACATTATGGACATGACATAGCCACTGAGAGAACTCATCATGAGATCCAGCTTGCACAGGAATTGCTCTGTCAAACATTAATAAGAATACATCTATCAGTAAAGGCATACATTGTATTCAGTTTATTTGGCAGCCATATGGACAAAGAACACTAAAGTTTCACTTTCTTCCAGCATTTTTAAGCATACAGCCATGTAACAGTGTAATGATGATAAGACCAGTGTAACCATGTAACTGGATATTATGAAAATTTTTCAGTTGAAGTACTTAAGATTTGTTCCTTTTATTTTTTTTTGAGAGGTGGAAGATTAGGTTAGTCTCATGTCAAATCAAGTACTCTTCCTTGCTATCTTTCCTCAATTTTTTCCTAAGAAATAATCAACTTGCAGTTGTGGTGGTGCTTTAGTTAAACACCTACTACTGACATTTACAGCTATACGAACTATTTTTCTTTGTATCTTGAACTAAATTGCACTGAGTTAATAGAATGTACACAAAGTTTGAGTCGGTTTATGATTTAGGTAAACAGCTTGAGCTACGCCCTTAATTAAGGGGAGGAATGGGAATAACGGTATATGTCATCTACCATCAGTCAGCGAAACACTTCCATTATTGCATTAGGAAGAAAATGGACCAGCATCTACAGAAAGGAAAGGCCACCAGGCAGATAGAAGGAGTTGGAGAAGAAATATATTGTACCTCAAGACTTCTTTAAAGTGATCTGCACATTCTTTGCAAGGATACATCCGAGATAATATCGCCATCTGCAAGTCAAACAAGATCCTTAAGGTTAGTGGCCAATAAGGTAAATGAGTTTATTCTACTATAAATTCCAGTTTCAGGTTACCAATTAGTGTCAAGTCTACAAACCAAAACCACATAAGCTGGATAAATTCTGGGTAATTAAGACGTACAGAAAGGAAATTTTAAGGATCTGTGTTCAACTAAAATAGGCCTACTTGTGAATGACATTTCAGTATAAGAGAGTCAGACAGCATCATACCAGTTCTTTTACATCTTTCTTTTGTTGCCTTGTTGGATTTTCTGGATACTGAGAACAAAATAATCAAGATTCAAGTAGCCGAAACTACTAGAGAAATGTAAAACCAAAAAAAGAAATATAAACAAAGCAGGAAGAGGAGAACCAACAGAAAAGAAACAAAAGCACTGGTAATGAGATGACCTGAGCAGCAAGAGTGTGAAGAAATGTCCAAGTGGCTCTTCCAAGATCGTCCTTTGTCACAGGTGCAGAAGTTCCCTGAAAATAGCAATAACAGTTTACTCAAGCATGTTATAAGTTTCCAAAGTATTGGACGCACCAAGCTAATACAAGTCCCCAAAAGTATTTGCAATTTAGCACAAGCTGAGATTAAAAATTCTACTGCATTTTGTTTCTAGAGAATGTTTCTAAAAGAATGTCACCATGTCATCAACATAATAAAATGACAACCAAATATGCGCACTGCCTTCGAGTCTATTTTATTCAAAAGAGCAGCGATGCAGAACTAAATGGCAAGAAACACTATGAAATTATGAATGCCCTGCTTTTCTTTTATTCTTGTTCCTTTTCTTTGTCCATCGCCACAATATATTATATGTAACGAAAGAAATAAATACAACGAAATCTCATTCAATCAATTTCATAAAAAAATCATGTAAATTCAAGGATAATTCTCCAGTCAGGACTTATCTCAAACAGTTACGTAGCATCAACACTGTGGTGTGAAAAATAACCAAAACTTAAAAAAAAGAAAAGAAAAAAAGCAAGAAGCTAAGATCAATCATAATGCGAAGGCAGCGATTGTATATAATTATAAGAACAGATAGGCAACTGGATAGTTCTTTACCTTGAGGAGAATTTGATGGGCGGCGGAGTCCGCGTTTGATGATGATGGGTTGTTTTGTTTATTGATGGAAGGAGAAAGGAAGAGGAGAGGCTTCCCATTGGCCGGTGGAGATGATGATGACGATGAGTGGCGGTCAATGAAATTTGAGAGATGGGTTTGAATGCAATTTGTCACTTTTTGAAAGTTCACAAAGAGTGCTTGCAATGGATGATTTTCAGCCATTTTGATTGAGAGAAAAATGGCGGGGAGAAGCCGGCTTATAAACTATTTCGGTAACGGCGATAATGAAAGTTAATTTTCAATCAAGTCACCAGTTAATATCATTTTTGTAACCAAAAAAAAAAAAAAGTCACTAATTAATATATAAATTGAGTCATTAAATATTTAGAATAATTTTCTTCTGAGAATCCAAAAGGCAAAATTATTTTCTAATACAAAAATTGATATGGAAAAAGGTGGAGACTCCCTAGTTCTTCCCTTTAAACAAATATTAATTTAATTCCAGATTGGAATTCCAACTGGGTTCACTCTGTCTTTCCTAGATTTTGTTTTCCAACGACAATTCTAATGCCCGATTCCCCTTAATCAAGTCAATCCTCATTCCGAAAAGAAAATTAAAAACCCTAACAGCCCTTCAGCCGCCACCGTTCGTCGTCACTAACAGCACTTCGCCACAGTTCGTGGTCACTCACCAACACACAGCCGCGCCAGTCAGTTGCTCCTGCCCTGAAGGTTTTTGCTTTTCTAATTTTTTTTTTCAATTTGCATGTTTATTTATGTCAAATTGCTTCTGGTTTCATTGATTTGAGTCATTTTGACATTTTGTGTGTTTTCATTCACCTCCTTCTGGTCTCATTGTCGGTTACGTAGCACTGAAGCAGAGACTGCAGCCATGGAGAGCTCACTGAAGCAGAAGCTGCTGCCATGATTTGAATCTAATAAAGGTGAGATTATCATTCATAAATACCCATACTTGTTGGTTGGCAGCTGAAGTTTGTTGTTGCTTCTTTTATTAATTTCACCCATACAGCCATATTGTTTCAGTATCAGCCGTATTTCATAGATGAAAAATGCTCATTTATTTATCTTATTGAGTTGTTTGATTGTCTGGGTATTTTATTTTTCTAGTTATTTTTCTCGTGTGTGCATTTTTCATTTATTGGAATTCATTTTTAGTTATTTATCTTGCTGTGTCTAAAAGCTCAAATAAAGTAGACACGAAAATGGGATTATTTGAAGAGCTGTTATGTGATTTAAAAGATAGGCCCTGGAAGAGAGGAGAAAAGGGTCTAATGCAGTAATGCTGAATGCTAATAACTTAGTACTAGTTGGTTTTAAACCTAATACAGTAATAATCATCAGTTAATGGTGAAATCAGATTTAATGTTTTTGTTTTTGCAGAGTTCTTAATTGTTTGCTTCTTAAAAATGCTAGTATCATATTCATTTTTAAATTTTGTGCTCTTATATTTTAGTTATCTCCCGATCAACATTGATTATGAGAATGGTGAAATGAAATTGTACTTTTAATTTTATTTTGAAATTCCCTGTTTGTCTTTCTATGTAGTTTTTCACATCACACTTTTCTTACAATGACATTTATGTCTCGGAAATTTCTCTGGTTGGAATAGGGAACATAACAAGATGCCTCGAAGGCTAACAAGGCGTAAAAGAATGTTGAATCCTCAGCCATTAACGTTCTCTCCCTTTGCTCGTTCAGTAGCTCAAATTGCCTCTATTCACAGGGATAAACGTCAAACTTATAAATCGAAAGACCAGAAAGGATCTCCACTTAGCTCCAAAGGTATTATCATCTAACTGATCTCATTCTTTTTTAATTGAAAAGCAGTTCTGTCTTTCCAGTTGTTGTGTTCTTGAAATCCTAGGCATGTTAGGAAATAAGCTCACTGCTTTGAGCACTCCCTAGATAAAGGAATTCCCAAACACACTCAGGAAGGGAAGAGTGATCTGTCTAGGTCTTCTGAAGAAGAAGGTTCTGAAGTAAGCAACTATTTATTTTCTTTTCCCTTACTGAAATTATTATCAAGTGATGACTTTTGATTTTGGTTCCATATGATATCATTTTTTGTTGTAACGTATATGAGCTTGGTCTGTTTACTGAAGGGAGTTGTTCAGGCAGATTTTGTCTTCTTTGATCCGAAACCAGATGACTTCCATGGAGTGAAGATTTTACTACAAACTTACCTTGATGATACACAATGGGATTTGAGTGGTTTTGTAGACTTGATCTTAGCACAGACCACTGTAGGTACCGTTGTCAAAATAGAGGGTGATGATGATGATACACCTTTCTCTATCGTTACTGCTCTTAATTTGGGAAGATATAAGGCAAGCAACTTGTGCTCCTGATTCTTTTTTCTATATATATCTGATGGCCAAAATCATATCCCGAATATGTTGCAATATCTAATAGGAAATGAGGGTTAATAAATGTACCATCATCATTAATGTGCATTTCATATCAACAATGTCTGCATTTGAGCAACATATGTGGATGGGGAAACCTCATCCCATTTTTTGTTGTAACGTATATGAGCTTGGTCTGTTTACTGAAGGGAGTTGTTCAGGCAGATTTTGTCTTCTTTGATCCGAAACCAGATGACTTCCATGGAGTGAAGATTTTACTACAAACTTACCTTGATGATACACAATGGGATTTGAGTGGTTTTGTAGACTTGATCTTAGCACAGACCACTGTAGGTACCGTTGTCAAAATAGAGGGTGATGATGATGATACACCTTTCTCTATCGTTACTGCTCTTAATTTGGGAAGATATAAGGCAAGCAACTTGTGCTCCTGATTCTTTTTTCTATATATTTCTGATGGCCAAAATCATATCCCGAATATGTTGCAATATCTAATAGGAAATGAGGGTTAATAAATGTACCATCATCATTAATGTGCATTTCATATCAACAATGTCTGCATTTGAGCAACATATGTGGATGGGGAAACCTCATCCCATTTTAAATTGATCTTTCTTTTATCCTGTCAACGGGGTAATTACATATTTAGCCATCTCATTTCTTTCCTTCCGTATCTTGGTTTTTTTTCCCCTCTCTAGTGCAAATAAGTAATCTTCCTTGCGATCCGTAACTGGTGGTTTGTTGCCAGCAGCTCTTGTGAGCTAATCTTCGTATGTATTATCATTTGTACTAGATAAAGAGCCACAGGTTTATTCTTTTCAGGATCATAAATGTATCAAGGAGCTTAAGGAGTTTCTTCTTAAAGTATGCCAAGAGAAGGATGTCATAAAGGACTTGAGATTACTTATGGGAGAACAAGCACATGATGTGGGTCTATTGGTCTCCCAGCGTGTGGTCAATCTTCCTCCTCAGCTTTTGCCACCTCTTCATGATGCGCTCTTTGATGAAGTCTCATGGGCTACGGAAGATGAGGTTAGATGACTATTAGAGTATGGATGGTGAGCTTGTTTGATATCTCTCTTTACATGCTGAAAATGAGTTTCTTGACCAAATTTACATTTCTTGTTTCACTTTTTGAAGCCGACAGCAGAGCTCAGGAATTCCTTCCGCTTCAAGTGTTATCTACTAGTCAGTAAAATTTACAAGGTTTTCCTGTCTTGGCACCATAGCACTGCTCCTTATATCTATCAATTTCTTTCTATTGATGATTGGCTTCAATAGTTCTTTCCTATATCTTTCTCATTCTTTCCCTCTCTGTGTATGTTTGTGTATGTAACTTGCCTCTTCGGATGCAAAACTAAAGCACAAGAATGCAAACCAGAAAAATAACAGAACCCTGATAAGGAGGTCAGGTAGTGACAGTGGTGATGGAATAGTGTACATTAAGCCAGAAGATGAAATTTTTCACAAGGTATTGCTTCTTTTACCCATGTAATATTCTTTGTATCACCTGATTTTATTTTATTTTATTTTTACAATTTTTCGCCAAACGATTAATGTATCTTTACTAAATCTTCACACCTACGTATGCTTTCTACCTTACTAATTTTACTACAAATATTATTGATTGCACTTTCTGATGCTTTTCAGCTTAGCTTGTGGTCCTTTAGTTTTCCCATGCACACCCAGCAGGTTGAAACTCAGGAGGCAAGTAATATTTTTGTTTGTTTCTCTTGGTTTTAGGGGCCGTTTCCTCTCATTTGAATTTTACTGTCAAACATCAACCACTATTTCTCTTTCTTTTTTAACATGCTTCTCGTTTGCAATGGCTCTGTTCAGCAAGGCCTAAACCAAAGTCTTAAACAAAACAGAACACCATCTATCTCCACCCTTGGTGCTCTAAATCAACCCTGATATTCCACTGCTCTAAGAAATACCGTTTGGCAGTGTCTTTGACCTTTTAAACTGTGAAAAGTTGTGCCTCACATCATCAAGCACCTTCGCACCCCCTCCCTGAAACCCTCTTTACTGATTTTACTATACTGTTATTCCCATTCGTACACCTTCACCTCACTTTGCTATTTCTACATAGAATGGCCTGATATGTTTTTAACTAACTTTTTATTCTTGGTGTTGATGTCTTTTGTAACATAACAATATAATATGTTTCAATTAATTTTGCAGCTAAAAAATTATCGTTTAATGGGGTTAGTCATGGCTGTAGAGGCAGCCAAAATTTCAACATTCCGCCTGCAGTTGCGGTCCTTAGTTGTTGAATCTTGAGATCGAAAGGTTCATCATTTCTTTTGTTTAACAGCTTTGACTTTTCTCCTCCTAAGGCCTCTGCAACAGCTTTAGAACTTGCTGACTTTTTCTTATTTGCAGGTACTTTTAGTCGCGAGATACTGGCAGGGGTCTGGCTAGCAACTTTGAACTTCTGGTTCTTCCTTTTTTTTTTTTTTTGTTTTGCCCCCTGGAGACGTAACAAAAGCTATCTGTTTCAGTACAGTAGTGATATTCTCACAAATTTACGCACAAAGGTTTGCACAAAACGGTGCGTTTTGTGCAACCTTTAAAAGGCTCTTCGTACGTGCACCAAACAACACACACGCACGCCAAATTCACAGCATCGTTTCCCACTTCGTTTCCCACTCGCGTTGGCTCCTTTCACTGCACAAAAACCTAGCAGCTTCGTTCTCCACACAGCAACACCAAATTCACAGCATCGTTATCCCACTCGCGTTTGCCTCCTTTCACTGCAACAAAAATCCAGCAGCTTCATTCTCCACACAGCAACAGCTTCATTCTCAAATCCCAACAGCAAGGCTTCGTTCTCAAATCCCAACAGCAACAAAAACTCAGCAGCTTCGTACGTGTAACCAATAATAGCTTCGTTCTCAAATCCCAACAGCAGCAAAATCTCTCCTTGTTTTGCCACACTCTCTCGGCTCCGATCACCCTCATTCTCGGTGGCTCCATTCTCCCTCTCTCTCGGTTCCTCTCTCCCTCAATCTCTCGACCTCAGCTGCATCAGTCTCTCTCCCCCAACACAACCGAATTAACAAAGTTCGTTAAGGTTAGTGTTCAATTTATTGTTTTAATTTTTAATTAATTGAAGATTAATTATTTTGCCTCATTTCGGGTACTTCACCTAGCCTAACGTAGAACCTTATTTTTTTGCATATTTTAATTTGTGAGCCTTTGAGCAATTAAGTTCAGTTTAATTCTTTGTTTGTTCTATTTAAATTTTACAGAGCATATATTGCAATTGCCGATTAATGTTGATTTTCTTGGTTATGATTATCTAAATTTTGTTCGAATTTTGTTCGAATTTTGTTCTTATCATGAGTAATATGAAATATATTCAGTTGAATAATATGAAATATATTCATTTTGTACGAATAGAGAATATGGAAAAAAGCATTGAAGTTGAAGAGTTTGAGGAAATTGAAGAGAACAACTTACAAGATGATGAACCAATGATTGGAATGTCATTCGATAGTGAGATTGAAATGTATAGTTATTATAGAGAATATGGTAAAAGAAAAGGGTTTCCAGTTATGCGGAGAAGTAGTAGTAAGGGCATTGATGGGATGATACAACATGTGAGTTATGTTTGTGGGCGAAGTGGTGTAACAAGAAGCAAATCTAGTAATCCGTTAAGGCCCCAACCTAATGCAAAAATAGGTTGCAATGCTAAATTGGGAGGAGGATTAGAAGAAGACGGAAAGTGGAGGATTCGAGTTTTAAATCTTGAACACAATCATACATTGTTGACTCCAACCAAGTCTAAATTTTTCCGATGCAATCGCAACCTTAGTTCATATGCAAAAAAGAAGCTTGATGTAAATGATAGAGCAGGGATTAGATTGTCCCAAAATTATCAATCACTTGTTATTGAGGCTGGTGGCCATGAAAATGTGACATTCACAGAAAGAGACTGTAGAAATCATATACAGAAAGAAAGACGACTACGGCTTGGGGATGGAGATGCTGCTGCTCTTCAAAATTATTTTATGAGAGTTTAGTTAGAAGACAATAGGTTTTTTTTTAGTATGCAAGTGGATGATGAGGGTCGATTGAAAAATGTATTTTGGGCTGAGCCAAGGAATAGGGAAGCATACAAAGAGTTTGGCGATGTTGTTACTTTTGACACTACATACCTTACAAATAAGTATGACATGCCATTTGCTCCATTTGTGGGAGTAAATCATCATGGTCATTCTATTTTGTTTGGATGTGGATTAATTTCACATGAGGATGTTGAGACGTTCACTTGGTTATTTCGAACGTGGCTATCATGCATGTCCAATTCCGCTCCCATTGGAATTATTACAGACCAAGACAAGGCCATGAAAATTGCAATTGTGGATGTCTTTCCTAATACTCGACATCGGTGGTGTTTGTGGCATATACTTAAGAAGATTCCGGATAAGCTAGGGAGCTATAAACAATATCATGATATTAGCGATATGTTGCATTGTGCTGTTTATGATTCACAGAGCCCTGCAAAGTTTGAGGAAATCTGGCACCGCATGATTGTAGAATATGATTTGGGTGGTAATGATTGGCTACAGGGCTTGTATAATGAGAGACATCATTGGGTACCATGTTACCTGAAGGATAGTTTTTGGGCTGGAATGTCAACTACTCAACGGAGCGAGAGCATGAATGCGTTTTTTGATGGTTATGTTAACTCAAAAACCACATTGAAGCGATTTGTAGAAGACAAAGAATGCATTAAAGAGTAAAGTTCAAAAAGAAGTCGAAGAAGATGCTCGGTGTCTTTCACAACAAATGCCATGCGTAACATCTTACAAGATGGAGAAGCAAGTTCGAGATGTGTACACCATTTCAAAGTTTCAGGAGTTTCAGAAAGAGTTGACTGCGAAGCTGTATTGCGAATTCGTCAATTCAATGGGTTGTGAACATATAGTCAGAGAAGATGTTAAAATTGGAGAGTTTAAGAAAAGAACTTTTTTTGAAGTACATTTTGAAAAAGATAAGGGTGAGATCAGTTGTAGTTGTTCAATGTTCCAATTTAGGGGAATTCTGTGCAGACATGCCATAACAATCATGATACGCAATGACTTGGAAGTACTTCCAGAAAAGTACATTCTACGAAGATGGAGAAAAGATGTGTGGAGATGCCATAGTAGGGTGAAAACAAGTCATGAGTTGCACAGTTGCACAGATGAGCAAAAGCGGTATGAAAAAATGTGTGTTAGGTTTGCGGAAGTTGCAAATGTGGCTGCAAGAAATGTTGAGAGTTCTAATCTAGTTTTGAATTGGATTGAGGATGTATGGAAAGATCTACCTGAGCCAATTCAATGCGGAGGTAACAATATGGGATTTTCAGGTCAAGGAAGTTGTAGTATGTGACATGGGAATTTCAACGAATGCAGGCGGGGAGTGCGTGATCCAGAAGTGAGGCGTCGGAAAGGTCGTCCACCTTGTCAAAGGAAAAAGTCAACAAGGTCTACCAAACCTAAAAAGAATTCAACACGTTCGGATGCAGAGGTTAGTTTTACCATTAATTAATTCAAATAAATTTATTACATAAATGGTACTTAAATGATTTTTTGTTGACTTTGTAGGATGGACATGCAGACAATATATTATCTTCTCAAGTGTCTGTTGTAATTCCACAAGGAAGCAATATTGCAGCGGTAAGTGAGGCTGGATTCTTATAATTTTTCTTAATTTTCATAACTTAATCCGTACATGTTTTGAAATATATTGTGGATCTTATGTAGACATTTCAAAATGTTGGAGGAAGTGATATTGATATGAATATATACCCATATGGAATTGCGAACTACTATAATGTAAGTTGTTCACCATATATATATATATATATATATATATATATATATGTATACTTTTTTTTCATTTATTTTACCTATTTATTTCTTAATGTTTGAATTTTTATAGCAGCCCCCACAACTCCTGCAGCATGGACATTTTCAGCAGTTACTCTTTCAGCAAGCTAATGAACATGGAGTTCAACGTGATTTTGGAAAATAACGTTATACTTGTGTTTTTGGAGAATCATGTGTTTGCTATTATATTTGTATTTTAATTATGGAGAATCATATGTTTGTTATTATACTTGTATTTTAATTATGGAGAATCATATGTTTGTTATTATATTTTTGTTTTAATTATGGAGAATTATATGTTTGAAATTTGAGCATAATTGTGTAATTTTCATTAAAACAGTGGCAGCTATTAAATGTGTTTTAATTTCTGCATGTTTCTTTCTATTCTGCTTTTTTTTTTTTATACAACTTCTGCATGATCATGAAGATGATGATGTGGGTGTGTTTTGATAATCTGAGGTGGTGATTTTTGGATGGGATAGTTGTAGTGATGTGGGTGTATTTTGTCTCTCAATCACACTTTATGATAGTTGTAGTGATATTTGAAGCGAATGGTAACACCAAGAAAAATTAAGAGAATGATTTAACGCAAAGTTGCAAATAACAGAAAGTAATATGTTCAGCCACAACGGTAATTTTCATTGCAAATAAGAGAAGTTAATACATTAGTTGAACATACAATTTAAATACAATACATATTAAAATAGATATAATTATTTATGGGGCATATTTTACAATCACACTTGGTTGCGATCTTCGTTGAAGTTCTCTTTGAAGCAATTCAAATTTAAGAGACAAGCATTCCATTTGATGCCCCAGCTTGCGCACTTCTCCTAGTAAGAGATCAATTTTAATTTCGCTTATTTTTCGATCTTCCACCCCTCGACACTCATTAGATTCACTGTTCTTCCGATCGTCGTCCCATTCAAATGCCCCACATCCTTTGCACTTCCAAAACTTACGATTCGGATTCTCCCTTGTGCGCGAAGTTCGTAAGATCTTATCATTGCTGCACTTTTCACAAGTTTTTATATGTGGATTTGGAACTTCACTCATGCTTGAGGACATTGTGATATAAATATCCAACCAATTTAAGCAACTGAAAAGGAGAAAAAAAAGCCATAATAGTTAGTGAGCATTAAGCAACTGGACAGGGGAAAAATATAGGAGACACCAGCTACTAATCAATTCGAAAAGAAAAAACAGCCAGTAGGCATTAAGCACTGAAGGTGGAAAAAACAACTGGACAGAACAATTATTAAATAAATTTCTTATATTGGCCAAAATCGTATTTTTTCAAAGTAATTCTGCACATGCTCCTTACTAAATGTTTGTTCTCAGGATCCGTTTGGAATATAATACTTCCCACATCTAATCATGCCATGTATGCCTACTTTATCAGAGAAAATGTTGCTCTTAAAGTTTTTGCCGACTATCTCCTGCAAACTTAATGTCTCTCTAATAATGTTTGTCAACCAAATTGTACACACTAATTCATTGGTCCATTACTTATAGATTTTTCAAGGATTCCAGAGAAGAAGAAAGGCAGCATGCTGAGAAATTCGTGGAGTATAAGGTAATGCCTACTTTACTGCTTGACAACCAAATTGTACACAATTTGCTACCACAACAGTTAGTAACAATACTTGCTCGAGAACTAACAGCTACAACAATTAGTAATAATACTTGCCCGAGAACCAATAGCCACACCAATTAGTAACAATAGCCACAACTTGTTCGAGAACTAACCGTTTCGTTCTCAAATCCCAAACAAAATCTGAATGATCAAAATGAATTCCTAAATAACAATAACCAACATCTGAAATCCAAAGCTAATATCAATACAACCCAAAAAGCTAATAACAATAACAATAACCATTCAAAATTCAAGTGGCCGAAATAGGACAAAATAATTAATCTTTAATTAATTATAAATTAAAGCAATAAATTGAACACCAACCTTAACAAGCTCCGTTAATTCGGTTGTGTTGGGCGAGAGAGAGTGAGGGAGAATGGAGCCACCGAGAATGAGGGTGATCGAAGCCGAGAGAGTGTGGCGGCTCAGATCCAGCGAGATCGGAAACAGGGAGAGATTTTGTTGCTGTTGGGATTTGAGAACGAAGTAGTTGCTGGTTGCACGGTCGGTTCTTTGAGTTTTTGTTGCTGTTCGGATTTGAGAACGAAGCCTTGCTGTTGGGATTTGAGATCGAAGTTGTTGCTGTGTGGAGAACGAAGCTGCTGGGTTTTGTTGCAGTGAAAGGAGGCAAACGCGAGTGGGAAACGAAGTGGGAAATGATGCTGTGAATTTGGCGTGCGTGTGTGTTGTTTGGGGCACGTACGACATGCCTTTTAAAGGTTGCACAAAACGCACCGTTTTGTGCAACCCTTTGTGCACAAATGCGTGAGAACATCATTTTCCGTTTCAGTAGGTACCAATTTTGAAGCCACGGCAACGGTCAAACTACTTTTTGCCATGCTATAAATATGTTATAGTTTTTTATATAAATTATAAAGCACGATTTTGTTATTTCCTATGTTTACTACTGATTCAACTGAAATTATCAACAGAATATCTACATTTGTTTTACCAGGGAATATTATTGTTATATTCTTGTGTCATGTTTAACTACATTTTCTTTTCCCTTTAACTAGTTCTTATAAGCCTTCAAATCAACAAATAATAAGTACCTGCATGGGTTATGTTTTATCTGTATCCTAAAGTTATTCTCCATGGCACAATCAGTTTGCCTATTACATCTACATGCCTTAAAAAATATTATATGTAGCATGTATAGTACCACAAGCTTTAGGATTTGAATAAGCCTCGAAAGTCTTACATGTATACTTGGTGATGAATCTGCTGTGACAAGTAGGCACATTAGGCTTAGGATTTTAGAGTTGGACTTTATGAAGTGGTGTGTGGTTGCAGTCTGATTATGTTAATACCATGATCCCTCTGCGTTTTTATGGTGTTGGTTAGGTCTCTCCAGTTATAGTCGTAAGTCCTACACAGGATGGGTTAATAGGCTGGTTACATGTCATGGTGGAAAGCTAATGGAGAAAGCTAAATTCTCTTAATGTTCGTCATTTTTGTTAGTTCCAAATTCTATTCCTTATCCTTAAGTCAACTTTGGAGATAAAGGTTAGCCAAGGTCCTTCATAAACATTACCAAAATGATGACCTTCGAGCACGTGATGCCGCGGTTTGGTGCACTTGCACCTGCAGCGAGCGAAATTTATGTTTTGTCTTGACCAGAAAATGAATCATAAAGCCTCGAGAAAATGTGTCTTTATATTTATCCTTGGGAGCCCCCTATGTTACACTCAATGTAACATACACTCAAAATTATAACCACGCAATTGTGTGGATCTCACAATTTGTGTGATTATAATTTTGAGTGTATGTTACATTGAGTGTAACATAGATAAATCCTTATCCTTTATGTCAGTCTCAAACGTGGTTCACGTGAACAAATTTTTATTTATTTTTTTTCTTGTGAGTTGTAAAAGAGTAATGATATAACCATGAATTCTTGTATAAGTTGATGTAGCATGATAAAATTAGTTGAATTAAAAGCGGTCTTTTTAGGCTTACTTTACTTCTGGCATATATATGCATTATCCAAACTCCGGCTACAACGCAGCTTAGCCAGGGGCCCTTATAATCACATGCATACATGTGGGAACATGGAGGCTATAAAGCCTAAAGCTTTTGTTTTCATTTGTTAACCACGACAAAAATAACCCAGAAGCTAAGAACAATTATAATGCGAAGGCAGTGATTGTATATAATTATAAGAGCAGATAGGCAATTGGGTAATTCTCCACCTTGAGGAGAATTTGATGGGCGGCGGATTCCGCGTTTGATGATGATGGGTTGTTTTGTTTATTGATGGAAGGAGAAAGGAAGAGGAGAGGCTTCCCATTGGCGGGTGGCGATGATGATGACGATGAGTGGCGGTCAATGAAATTTGAGAGATGGATTTGAATGCAATTTGTCACTTTTTGAAAGTTCACAAAGAGTGCTTGCAATGGGTGATTTTCATCCATTTTGATTGAGAGAAAAATGGCGGGGAGAAGCCGGCTTATAAACTATATCCGCATCCGTGATAATGAAAGTTAATTTTCGAGCAAGTCACTAATTAATATCATTTTTGTAACAAAAAAAAAAAAGTCACTAATTAATATTTAAATTGAGTCACTAAATATTTACAATAATTTTCTTCTGAGAATCCAAACGGTAAAATTATTTTCTGATACAAAAATTGATACGAAAAAAAGGTCGATACGCCCTAGTTCTTCCCTTTAAACAAATATTAATTTAATTCCAGATTGGAATTCCAACTGCGTTTGCTATGTAAAAGTTGGATATTTACCCTGAATGTATTAACTGATAATTAAAGACCAAAGCACGGAAACGTGCGTCTCTGTCTGCCCATATCTTAAGAAAATTCAAATCCACGCGAATCAATCGCGCGTACAGAACAAACCCTCAAGTAAGCAGCTGATATTTTTCTCGCAAAAGCCAATTGATAGTATATTGTATAAACAATTTGTTTAAGCTTTGAGGGTTCTCCACTCTCTAAAGATAAGTGTCGTAACTTGTAATGCCTTTCGAAACTCAACTTTGCAATAATTGAATCAGATTCCATCTATGATGATGAGTTCGTTAGCGAAAAGATCCGTTTTTGTTGTACAAAATCAAACTCAAGCAGGACCCTTTTGAGTGATTCTTCAAAACAGGTAGTTTCCTGAATCAAATTCCTAGTTTTTCAAGTGTTTTTCTTTGTGGGTGTGAAGAAAATAGTCGAATAGGCAAACAAAATCTGATTTTTAGGACAGCCCAGTTGACTTAAATCATTTTAAACTGCTTCGGTTTTGGTGAAGTTTCAATCTTTCTCTTGATTCTCTGGTGGATGGGAGAAGAGGGAATGACAAGTGATGTGCAACAGAAAGCAGCAAAAACAAGTCCAAAGCTAACTGTATTGCCTCTTATTGCTTTGATATTTTATGAGGTATCTGGGGGTCCATTTGGTGTTGAGGATTCAGTAAAAGCAGGCGGTGGCCCTCTTTTATCTTTGCTTGGTTTCTTGATTTTCCCTTTAATTTGGAGCATACCAGAAGCTCTAATCACAGCTGAGCTTGCCACAAGTTTCCCTGAAAATGGGGGCTATGTTATTTGGATATCTTCAGCTTTTGGTCCCTTTTGGGGATTCCAAGAAGGATTTTGGAAATGGCTTAGTGGAGTTTTGGACAATGCCCTTTACCCAGTTTTGTTCTTGGATTACTTGAAGCATTCATTGCCTATCTTTAACCTATTAATTGCTAGAATTCCGGCTCTTTTAGGCATTACAGGTGCATTAACATATTTGAACTATAGAGGTCTGCACATTGTCGGTTTTTCAGCTGTTTCCTTGCTAGTTTTTTCACTTTCCCCATTTGTAGTGATGGGTATACTTTCAATCCCTCATATAAAGCCTAGAAGATGGCTGGTTGTAGACTTTAAGAAGGTGGATTGGAGGGGATACTTCAATAGTATGTTTTGGAATTTGAACTATTGGGATAAGGCAAGTACTCTTGCAGGGGAAGTTGAAAATCCAAGTAAAACATTCCCGAAGGCGCTTCTTGGAGCTGTGGTTTTGGTGGTTTCTTCATATTTAATTCCACTTCTTGCAGGGACGGGGGGTTTGACGTCCCCGTCTAGTGAGTGGAGTGATGGATATTTTGCAGAAGTCGGCATGTTGATTGGTGGGTTTTGGCTCAAATGGTGGATTCAGGCAGCTTCTGCAATGTCTAATTTGGGACTGTTTGAAGCAGAAATGAGTGGTGATGCCTTTCAACTCCTCGGGATGAGTGAGATGGGAATGCTTCCTGCAATATTTGCTTTAAGGTAGTAATTAAACTTTCCTGATTCTATTGCTTTCTTCCTTAAGGGTTAAATGGCTTATTTTCCTGTTCTTAAATTAGACAATGGTTACATTTGGCAACCAATCAACATAATTAGTCAATTTTTTTTTTTAGAATAATTAGTCATTTTTCGGAATAAAAAAAGATTGATTTCTGTTTACTTTGCAGACAAATGATGTTTTTCATGCTTTTTTAAGCACTGTCTTCAACAACTAGATTTTCCTTCTTTTTTTTTTAAGATGTTCGTGTAATGGTCTAGTGGAGATTCTCAGAATTAAGTTTGACTAGAATTCTTCTTTCATATAATTTCCTCTAAAGTGGGAAATGAATCATTTACACTGAATTGGCAGTAAATTTTGTTTCAATGAGAAGGTTCATTGTCTTGAGAAGTAACATGACTGTTGCCTTTGAATGCTTTATGTAGATCAAAGTATGGGACCCCCACTCTGAGCATTCTGTGTTCTGCGACTGGAGTAATCTTTCTGTCATGGATGAGTTTTCAAGAAATTTTAGAATTTCTTAATTTCTTGTATGCTATTGGAATGCTTCTTGAGTTTGCCGCTTTTATAAAATTAAGAATGAAGAAGCCAGATCTTCAGAGACCTTATAAAGTTCCTTTGCAAACATTTGGGGTATCAATGCTTTGCCTCCCGCCTGCAGTGTTGCTTGTTCTTGTTATGTGCCTCGCTTCTCTAAGGACATTCATTGTAAGTGGTGGTGTTATTATTGTGGGGTTCTTATTGTATCTTGCTCTAGTTCATGCAAAAGATAGGAAATGGACGCAATTCGATACAGAACAACCCACAGCGCCTTCTGATACCCATCAGGAAAGCCATTCAGCTGTGTCAGAAATGTATCCAGGAGTAGATGAGTCTTCATTCAGCCTTCTTTCAGTCCTGTCATCTACCACCCAACCAGACCAGGAAGCCTCTGGATCTGAGTCTGAAGAACTCTTGAAAACAGAGTAGGTTGTCATTGTTTATACTTTTAATTTATTAATAATCATGATTATACTGAAGCCTTTACCATGATGTAGAGAATATAATTTAATTTGAACTTGGTCTGCACAGGATCACGAATCTAAAGAAACATACATTTGTGCTTTGCTTGTGTTCTACCGTTCCATACTTCGATATTTCGGTGGAGTGTTGGCAGGCTTACAGTAGTTGGTTATCTAAACTTCATCTCCAAAGTTTATATGTTTGTTGCATTGCATTCTATTTGTGGAGGCTAACCAAATTAAATTTGTTATAACTATATGAGTTCAAATGGCCTATACGAATTGCATCTTCATTACTACATCTTGTGTAATAAATTCGAATCACCTCCACTATTTTCTGTTTAGTAGTTGAGATTACATTGTGGCTTTGCTTCTCTTGCAAAATTATATGGATGCAAAAATTTGATTTGGGGAGAAGGAGAGAGTTGGTTGACCTAATCTTAGTCATCCATAGTTATTACGCAAGAAAAAAAGAATAAGAAAAAGTTAAAGAGAGGCTCCTAAACCAAATTATATATATCGCAAAACATTTTACTGACTCTCTCCCAATCAGCCCTTCTTATTTTTTCCCTGCTCTTCTTCTTTGCTATTGTTTCTGCAGCCACCCCACCAACAGCTCATAATTTTGCTCCCTTCTTTATTATCTCCCAAGATGGCCATGTACACCGGTTAGTGGGGGAAGAAATAATTCCTGCATCTCTCGATCCAACAACCCATGTCGATTCCAAAGACATCATATATTCATCAGAACATAATCTCTCTGCTAGGATTTACTTCCCAAACAACACAAACAAAAACCAAAAACTTCCCCTAGTAGTTTATTTCCATGGTGGAGCCTTTATCTTCGAAAACGCCTTCTCCCTCGCCTACCATACTTACATGAACACATTAGTCTCCCAAGCTAAAATCATTGCAGTCTCGGTTGATTACCGAAGGGCGCCAGAGGATCCTGTCCCTGCTGCGCATGATGATTCATGGACGGCACTCAAATGGGTTGCTTCCCATGCAAATGGGAGAGGCCCTGAAGATTGGCTAAAGACTTATGCTGATTTTCAGAGAGTGATTTTATCAGGAGACAGTGCTGGTGGTAACATAGCACATCACATGGGCATAAGACAAGGCCAAGAGAAACTTGAAGGGATAAACATTGATGGTATTAGCTTACTGTTTCCATACTTCTGGGGCTCAGCACCTATTCCTGGGGAGCCACTTGTTCCAGAATATTGGACAACAAGAATAGATGAGCTATGGCGAATTGCTCGTCCGGACACAAGCGGGTTGGATGATCCAATCATTAATCCGGTGGCTGATTCAAAACTATCAAGCCTGGGGTGCAATAGGCTGCTGGTTTTTGTTGCTCAACTGGATGTGCTAAGAGGCAGAGGGTTGTACTACGTGACCGAGTTGAAGGAGAGTGGGTGGAAAGGTGATGCAAAGGTTTCAGAGATTATGGGGGAGACTCATGTGTTTCACTTACTTAACCCCAGTAGTCTTCATGCTATTAGAATGCTCAAAACAACTGTTGATTTCATCCATGGGAAGGGTTATCCATAGGAAGGGTTGTTATTAAGGCATATATATCAGTATACATATACATATAAGGTTGCCAGTATACATATACATATAGGGTTGCTCTCCGTCGCTGTCTATAACCAGGGAAGGAGATTAACCTCATATTTAGTCAAAAAGAGTTTATGTAATTTTTCCACAAGTTAATACACAGTAGCTTTCTCATCCGGTCAGCCGGATTATGCTTATGATCCGAAATTTCGATTTCAACCGTTAGATACAATTAAAAGGCTGAGACGCTTAAGAAACGTGTAGCTGACATATGATGATTAAATTTCTCTCTTACTACCAATATGCGATGTAATTTTATTACATAAACCTATAGATGACATGGTAAGATATGTATATCCACCTAAAACTTCCTAAGTACGACAGAAATAATATTCAAAGAGTAATTAAATGCAGGCTACGACTCTACGTGTGGAATTATGGATGCATGTGCTGGATTGACATGATCTAATGTTTAAGGTTAAGTCGATTTAATTAGTAGAGTTTATAATTGACAATAAATGACATGTCCTAAAATATTGGTAGAACATCATTAACTAATTACCACGTGACCCTAGTAGATAGAGTAATGCCATATTTTTTGTCTCATTAATTGGGATACAATTTTTATATCCCAATTATGTATGAAATATGCAAGCCTATCATTATTGCTTGATAAAATATATTTAAACCGATCTACATCCTAATGTGCGTGCCAACTCCAAATTAGTAAAATCTAAAGCAAGACCAATAGGCATCAATTGTTTCACCATCAATAGTGTTTTGGCCCCAAAAATAGGGAGACAAAAAGCTAAAAACTACGGCACAATGCATGCAAGTGAAGTGATATATATATATATATATATATATATATATATATATATGAGCACCAGATCTATCTCCTACTAAAAACTACACTTTGTGAAAATCAGCGTGAAAGTTTAGCAAATGTGTTCAGGGCCTGATGGAACATATTGTTATTGCATTTAGCTTCGGATTAATCTACCAATTTTATTTATATGCATGATATCATGCATGATCGTGCAATTGTAATACAGCAGCAAATTTCAGACTTTCTATATACTGAAGTGAATAATGCATTATGCGTAATGAATTTCTATTTTCTCTCTGCAATTATGAGTGACATAATCAATGCTCAAATAAGTTAAGTATATGTGCGCCATTGTATTGTTTTCATGATATAGTTCTTGAGACATCGGAATTGAACTGTTTAATTTAATTTCCCATGTATTGAAATTTGTTGAAACTTAATTTTCTACATTGTTTGCAATTTAAAAGTTTCTGTTCAATGCTTACTATAAATAGAGGCTAAAAAATATAATTTTGTTTGAATTATGTGAATTTAAAGGCTGCATTCAGCCTTCCATATACTTTTAGTTGAGTTCGTTGATGAGATCAAATTAGGGTTTCAAATTCAATTCCTTCTCTTGCTATGTTATATTATATAATATACAAGCCCACTTCTCCTTTAGAACAAAGGAACAAAAATTATGGCACCATTAAAATTATTTCTTGTGCTCTTCTTCTTTGCTAGGGCTTCCGCCGGGCAGCAACCAGCAGACCAAATAGTCTTTGACAGCTCTCCCTTTCTTTGTTTTATACAAAAATGGCCAAATTGAAAGGCTAATGCTTGAAGATTTTGTTCCTCCATCAATTGATCCGATTACATATGTTGATTCCACAGACATTGTATATAGTCACCTCAGCTTAATTTCTCTGCTAGGGTTTACATTCCGAAGAACAACATAAACATAAACAAAAAGAAACTTCCACTTGTAGTTTATTTCCATGGTGGTGGCTTCATCTTCTCAACCGCCTTCTCCCATGGCTACCATAACCACCTCAACTCCTTGGCCTCCAAAGCCAAGGTTATTGCAATCTCGGTTGAGTTCCAAAGAGCGCCGGAGGATCCCGTCCCGGCTGCTCACGAAGATTCTTGGACAGCGCTCAAATGGATTGCTTCCCATGCAAATGGTGTTAGGAAATTGAGCTTCCTCCCAAGATCACTCCAAGCAATTTGTCAAGCAACAAATTAACAAGAAAAATTAAATGGAGAATACACGAATCACACAACACAAGATTTACGTGGAAAACTCCAAATCCGGAGAAAAACCACGGCCGTTGTCAAAAGACAACCAGAGGAAAAATATTCACTATGTGGAAAATTATTACAACCACTCTTAGAAATAATTTTCTCTCACCCAAACCCCAAATACATGATCTCGAGAAATATTTCTTAACAAAGCAAACCCGTAATACCCCCATATTGAGGAGCCAAATGCTCCTTCAATACATCTACATGCTTAAGAATATTTCTCTGCCACTGGAAGCTCTCAATGCTTCTCTTGCAATCTCTTGCTTCTCAAATTTTGGGATGATCTAAATGAAAGATGAACCTCTCTATTTATAGCCACCAATGGCTACTGTTCATTTTGCGGCTACTATTCATTTTGCGGCTACTGTTCATTTTGCGGCTACTGTTCATTTTGCGGCTACTGTTCATTTTGCGGCTACTGTTCATTTTGCGGCTTTTCCTTTTTTTTTTTTAATCAATTTTCAACAATCTCCACCTTGATTAAAAAAATTTTTATAGCCGCTGCTACAAAACACTGTCTTCACCAACAGTCATAATTCTCAACGTAGAGAATTATCATACTCCACCATGAAGAGTATACCACTTAGAATCAACCACTCTAAGATTTTTCTCGGCACATGTCGAAATACTCTGCTGAAATTTATGGTGCAACTTCCATGTTGGCTTTCCTGGAAGTTCGTCAGCCATCGACATAGATTCCACCACACACCCTGCACAAATGCCAACCACGCCTTGTGTGTAAATTTTTTGGACCCCGCTGATAGTAACATGTTCTTTTTCATGGCAACTTGGAGATCTACATGCCAAAAGAACTAACCCAATCTCTTATAAAAAAGGAAATTCACCATCTACGAGAATATCAGTATCTTCTTTACTGATTCTGGAGCAATTTGCCGAGTCCGCTCCACCTTCTTGACAATTTCCTTAAGGTGCCAAAATTGTCCACACCTTCAAATTCTTGTGCATACCAGATTGGATACACCTTTGACTTGAATTCTCTACAAGCCAACAAAAAATCATTCTCCCATTAATTTTTCAACAACATTAAACTCCACTAAGTTTGAAAAATACCAGCTGCTGACATATTTGCTTTACAGAACAGACTTTGCTCTTCACCATGGACTATTTGGATTGGCTCCACTGCTTCACGTAAATAGTACCGTATACATGAATAGTACTGTATACGTGAACAGTACCGTATACCCCAAATACGAACCATTGGCTCTGATACCACTGTTAGGAAATTGAGCTTCCTCCCAAGATCACTCCAAGCAATTTGTCAAGCAACAAATTAACAAGAAAAATTAAATGGAGAATACACGAATCACACAACACAAGATTTACGTGGAAAACTCCAAATCCGGAGAAAAACCACGGCCGTTGTCAAAAGACAACCAGAGGAAAAATATTCACTATGTGGAAAATTATTACAACCACTCTTAGAAATAATTTTCTCTCACCCAAGCCCCAAATACATGATCTCGAGAAATATTTCTTAACAAAGCAAACCCGTAATACCCCCATATTGAGGAGCCAAATGCTCCTTCAATACATCTACATGCTTAAGAATATTTCTCTGCCACTGGAAGCTCTCAATGCTTCTCTTGCAATCTCTTGCTTCTCAAATTTTGGGATGATCTAAATGAAAGATGAACCCCTCTATTTATAGCCACCAATGGCTCTTTGTTCATTTTCTTGTTCATTTTTTTGGTTGCTCATTTGTTCATTTTTTCTTGTTCATTTTGCGGCTTTTCCTTTTTTTTTTTTTTTTAATCAATTTTCAACAAATGGGAAAGGCAATGAATGTTGGCTGAACAGTTTTGTTGATTTTGATAAAGTGTTTTTGATGGGAGACAGCAATGGGGCTAATATAGCACATCACATGGGGATGAGGCATGGCCTAGAGAAACTTGAAGGTGTTAAAATTGAGGGCATGACTGTATTTTATCCTTACTTTCGGGGCAAGAAACCCATAGTTGGTGAGACGACTGATGCAAACAAGAGAGCAAAGATTGAAAAACTGTGGCAAATTGCTTGGCCGAACACGAGTGGCACCGATGATCCTTTGATTAATCCGGTGGTTGAGTACTCAAAGCTAAGGAGTCTGGGGTGTAATAGGTTGATGGTTGTTCTTCCCTCAAAGGATATACTGAAGCATAGAGGAAGGTACTACGCCGAGAAGTTGAAGGAGAGTGGGTGGAAAGGTGAAGCTGAGGTTTATGAGATTAAAGGAGTGGATCATGGGTTTTATTTAGCGAATGCCACTACTAAAAGTGCTGTGGAAGTGCTCAAGTGAACAGTTTCTTTCATTGTCAATCACTAGTAGTGGGGGTTAATTAGCTAGTTAGGGTTTGTAATAAGCCAAAGAAATTAACGTCTTGGTGAAATGTCATCACAGCATATTGCGTAAACAAATTAAAATTTTAGTTACCATTGTTTCAATATGATTGCTACAAAGTATATTCATTTTCTACCGCATCCATCTAATTTGCGGAAGAGCTACACTTGTATATTACTTATGCCCCGCCTTAACTCTGAGTTGTGTTGTTTACATACAAGGCATTTTTTTTTTATCGCATATGATTTGATTTTTTTTTATAATATCTTATCCAATAAACTCTAATTACATTCTTATATTTCTCTTAATATGCTATCAATATTGAATTCAAATGCTATACTACATATCAGAAAGATGTAATTTTACTGCCTCAAAATTTTGATTAAAAATATAATAAAAATAAGAAACTTTTTTATTACATCCTCATCACTCACATTCTTGTTATTTTTTCAGCTCTTTTTTATCTATTTTATATACACTTTTATTCATCTCTATGATTTTCTCATCACGTTCTAATTACTTTCTCATCAAATCTACAACAGATTTATAATCTTTAACAAATGCTAACCAAGAAATATAATCTAAATCAAGCTATATTTGCAAATCAAGCTAGTTTAGTGGAGTATATATAATTGCTATAGGACATCACAATAATGAGTGCGGGTAGGGGAAAAATGAAAACTTTATAAGGGAGAATGAGAGTAAATCTATTATTATAATGACCAGTAATGGTTGATTTTTTTTAATTTTAGTAGTCGAAACTAAGGACACGAATCAAGGAAAAGTACGTGACGAATAATTTTCAAACTATTGGAGTCTGATGGATATTATGAAAGAGTAAAGAGGGTTCTTTGAAACTAACCTCTTCATGAAAATTAAAAGGGAAAAATAAATAAATAAATAAATAAACGCACGTGTGTTTGTTCGTAAGAATGTAATGTCCCGAAGAGAAGTCTTATAGATAATCTCTGTTTCGTCTGTCTCCGTTAAACACAAAATTACGTAAAACAACAGACACAGAATTGATCACCAACCCAAACACTCCAAAAAAAAAAATATATTCATAAGAATAATAAAAATGAAATAAAATAAAATAACAACCCCCGAAAGAAAATACCCAAAAAAAAAAAAAAAATCGGAAAAGTCACAAGCAAAAATCATAATCCGCCGCGACCCACTTCGGTACGTATCTATTGCTCGATCTTTGTTGATTCTTGAATCGCTTTCTGGGTTACGCTTCTCATAGAAATATCTCAAAAGGGTTTCAATCAGTTTGAAAATGGTGCCTTCGGCTTCTTGAATTTGTAAAATTTCTGTTTTGGGTACTTTCTCTAATTGTGTTTTTTGGGGTTTTGTTTGATTTTACCTAATTATGCTAAAGAATGTGTGAATTTGGTGTTTCTATTGATAATTTATTTTTCGATGTGCAGATGTTCTTGTTGATTTGGGATTAGGGTTTTAGGTTTTGGATAGAAGAGGTGTGTGTTAGGCTTTTGGCATAGGCAAACTCAAGATTTGATGGGTATTAGGTATTTGTGAATTTTGAGTTTGCTGTTTGTACAAAATGGTGCCAAATTCAAGCTTTGCTCGTATCGACACTTTAGAACTAAAAGCTCTGATTTTAAAGAAGATTGGGCATCAAAGAGGAGAAAAATACTTTGAACATCTTGGTAGATTGTTTAGTTCAAAGATTAGTAAGACTGAATTTGATAAATTTTGCATTAGGACTATTGGCAGGGAAAATCTCCCACTTCATAACAAGTTTATTAGGGCTATTATCAAGAATGCATGTATAGCGAAAGTTCCTCCACCGAGGGGGATTAAGAAAGTAGGGAGTAGCCTTGGTGTTAAAACAGTAAATGGGTACCAGAGAAGTAGTCTTCAATCACTTTATGGGGATGCATTTCCTCCATCACCACGGAAGGGTAGGTCCCTCGTTAATCGGGACCGAAAGTTTAGGGATCGCCCTAGTCCACTGGGGCCTCTTGGTAAGCCCCAAAGTGTTATTACCTGCGAGGAATCCGTTTCCAAGGCACAAGAGCTGCAAAGTCCAACTGAATTGTTTTCACTTGGTAGTAGACCTCCTGTTGAAGTTGCATCTGTGGAAGATGGAGAGGAGGTGGAGCAGGTAGCAGCAAGCCCAAGTGTTCAAAGCAGAAGTCCGGTTACTGCTCCTCTCGGCATTTCCATTAATTCTGGTGGAGGTCGTAAATCTCTTTCTAGTGCATCTATATTTAGTGACAACCATCCATTGACGTGTCAGAGCTGTGGTGAGTTACCTGATACAAGATCATTAAGAGTTCGTTTGGAGCAAAAGTTGAGGATGGAGGGTATTGGTGTCTCGATGGACTGTGTTAATTTGTTGAATAATGGGTTGGATGCATATTTGAAAAGGTTGCTTGAGCCTTGCATAAGTTTGGCTCGATCAAGGTATCAAAATGACCGATCAAAACAAGTAGTTGGTCAGCTCATACCTGGTTTGCATGGGATGAGATACATGAGAAGATCAGAAAGATCCATTGGTGCATCTATGTCTGATTTTTGCACCGCAATGGAATTGCAACCGAAACTACTTGGAGAAGATTGGCCAATACAGCTTGAGAAAATATGCTTGCGTTCTTTTGAAGATGAAGGGAACCTTTTCTAAGAACAGCTTGGAAATTGATGAGATTATTTTGATATTTGTTTGATGGCTCAGCTTTCTGAATCAGTTATTTACCCTCAATTTTGTGCTCCACTCTCTTGCAGTTTTGCAGGCATTGTCAATGTTAATAAGTTGCCAATGCGTCAGAAGTTTCAGATCTGGTTGACAAAGTATCATTTAAAGTTCAGAATTGATGATTGTTGAGGAGGGGAATTGTTTATATAGTTTTAAGTTGTAAAATCTAGATACATTTAGAAACGTCAGTATTCTGCTGGTTGAAGCATTCTCCAATAAGAGAATATGATTTTGTATTTTTCCCCTATTGTACTGACATAAGAAAGAATGAAAGCATTTTTTTCATATGACTGCTCCAAGTTACAGAATTCAATTAGTCTCTCCTATCTTCCGAACTTGATCTTGATCCACTTTCTCTTATTGACTATTTGACTTCGTTTGACAATTTGTTTCTTGTTATGATAAATATCTGCGAACTCACTTAAAGATAATCGAGTTATGAAAACATATGCCAACTCACTTCAAGATAATTTGAATTATGAATGGCATTAAGTGGGGCGACTTGATTTCTGCCAATACCTTAAAGTGCATGCTTGCTGAGTAGATGGTTGAAGGTATATGCGATGCTTTCACTGACATTTTTACCTCTATAATAAGATCAGGGGATAAATCTGTTCTAACAATCAACTTCAGTTTTTTGCACAATGATTGTGCTTGAGATTCCTGAAGTTCTTCAGAGGCGGGTGAGTTTTGTTCTATTTGCTGTACCAGCAGTAATCAATTGATAGCTATACTTTTTATCATCCTTGGAAAAGAAATGAGTCGTACTTTCTGGTTGCAGTTGATATATGCCTTAACATGGGAACCATACGTATTGGCGATGCCTTCATATATTATTTCATCAAAAATCAGACGGTTGAAAGTGAGGATGCACGGCATCAAAGTTTAGCTGGGGCAAGAATTTTTATCAGATGATCTGTAACTGGAAGACACACAAATAGTATTCCAACTTAAAGACTCCAGATCTTCGTAAAAATTGCATCAAGTTAAACTTGTCGTTCCGTCTATATGACTTTTATTAGAAGTCCATTGTTTTTATTTTGTCAGTTTTATCAACCGAAGAAAATTTCAGTGTGATCAACAGCAGTTTTTTACTGTGGAAATTGCCCACTAAAATAACGTCATCAACCCACTACTTTACAACCTCTGATATGTTGTCCAATTGCATAAGTAAATAATACCACTAGGATAAAAGAACAAAATATTAATGGGCGCTGCTTGGTCTACATGAGCAATAGATCAAGTTCATAGCAGTTCTGCGTCAACCATCAGCTGAGAGTATCTAAACTAGATCTTGGGCTTGTACGTGAGATGGATAGAGGGAACACTGAACCAATCAGCTTGCAGTTGTGGCAGCTTTTTCTAGACTCGCCATATACGTCAGATAGATAGTCCATAGATACGAAAATGAATTGCTCACCAATGGCTGTCAAAGGAAACACCAATAAAAAAAAGGTGTTAGTTAATGAAATCCAGTTTCGCCCTATCGTAAGAACAGGCAACAGCTTGACCTCAGCTCAAGAAAATAACAAGGTACAGAAGAACATATGTGAGAGAAGGCAAGGAAGGACCTCATCACATACCTGCAAATGGACAGGGATGAATCTGAATGTGATAAAATCACATACGGGCCAGTACATGACACCCTTGAACATGGTGGGGAGCAAGTCTCGTTTTAATCGAGCAACAATCTCTTCTCCACTTTCACCTGAGCAAAACAATCACACCCAATGGCTTATTTATACACTAATTCAAAGCAGCATACACAGCAGCTGCAATATTGCTTGGTAAACAACTTGGCTCTCATCATTCAAAGATATGTTAATGTCTCAATAGGCCATTAGTGAAGCATTAACTTCAAGAAAACATGCCAAATGCAATACAAACTTGTGAAGGATAGAGAATATGACCGATCACTTGCTTCAGTCTTGCATGAAATGATGCCCAAAAACACTGGTTCAAGTTTCAACCTCTTACTAAATAGTTTATAAATTTGTCATTCAGATAGACAAGAAGGATTTATTAAGTTCTTGAACTGAATGTAAGAAGTTGAAGCAATCACATGGACAATGATTAAGAATACTGAAGCTAAGTCACATATTTTCATACTAAATTTCACCTATTTTCCAACAGCTGTAGTTATGGCCCGATTATGGCCTGAACAAGTAAGTATTTTACATATATGTCTTCATGGATTTCTGCTTAATCTACATACATGAATATAAACACTGACAAATTGCTACAATGGGCGCCATCATAGACCTTGTGATGTATAACTAAACGCAAGGCACAACTACACCAAGACCATGTGGTTGGATATTAAGCATATATCCAGAGCTTAGTGCCATGTCACAGATGTCCCTAAGTTCACAATAACTTCTGAACCAATAGATTAACACGCTTTAAATGACCGATTCACATTTTAAGCGTGGAGTCCCCTATAAGAATAAATCTTGACACGTACAAGGACAAACCTTAGATTGCACCAATGTAAAGTTCTAAAATATGTGTAATAATTTGTCTATAGAAAAAGGTTGTTGAGTCTGACCTCATTGTATGGGTAGTTCATAAAAAGACTTCAAATTTAAATGGAATAACAAAATTCAAAGCAGTTATTGCGCACAAAATTGTTCTAAAATGTAGTAACACTAATCAAACAGTACAATAAGTTTCCCAATAATAAAATCAGGGGAGGATCAAATCAAGTATACCACAAGCAACCATAAAATCCAATAGATATATTACAACTTATGTAACAAATTAAAAATCTTGACTACCTTGTAAACTTGCATTCAGTGATAAGAACACGACAGTCATAATTGGTCCATAAATCGTCTGCCCCATTGCCATCTTCTTCAATGTAGCAACCAGATCTTGCTTCGGAAACAATTTTGACACAAAATTGAACCAAAAGTGCAATGTGGGACCTAAAATTAACATCCCATATCCACCCATCCGTAATGTCCGCACCAGATCATAAGATTCTGAAGATGCAATAGTCTGAAGAAGAATAAGAATATATGTAACCACCAGGATATTAGAAATAAATCACTCCTTCAAGAAATTAGCATGACGCATATAGACATGGACACATACGCACATAAGTAAAAATCGCAGTATATAGCATTATGCCTACTCTTTTTATGTAGCAGTAAATGTATATATGTAAATTACAGCTATAGGGTCAGATAACAGTAACACTGCATATAAGTCTTTACAAGATGATAAGCAGAAAATAGTCTGAATGAGTAGAAACCTAGTTGAGTGGAATGAGGAAAAAAGATAATGACAGCAGCAGTGCAACAAATTCAGGGTATGACTTCGTTGAGGGAAAAGGAGGAAAAGAACACTGGAAAAATTGAGGATAAAAGGGCAGGTTGAGTATATAATCTCTATTCTCCAGAAATTGCATATGTAGCAACCGAAGTAGAGAAAATTGACTTTCTTTCAATTCGTTTTCTACTCTCTTAAAGCAAAATCAGGGCATTCTTCTCTGTGTGATGACATTTACGCCATCAAAGTTCATGCTTATAGTTCATGATTGATTTAAACTCACCCTGGGAATATAAACCAAGGGTCAAATTTGATAAATTATACAATCATACTCGCAACTGATCTCTTCTTATCCCTTGGTAACAACAAAAGCACTGCAGTAAGCACAAAAACAATTCAATTCTACAATATTTTGTTTCGACAAAGAAGCACATACATATCTACCCATCAATTTCAACTTGCGTTCTTATGTTATGTTAACCACCATAGACATACCCACCATCCAGAAGAAACCTAAACGCCACCAAGAAACACAGCCAGCATTTTCATTATTCATTAATATAAATTAAACAATTCTTTAGACGTCAAAATTAAGCCAAAACGGAAACTTTCAACCGCCAAACAACAATTTTCTGTTGGGTAGCTGAAGAAGGGGGGGGGGGGGCCTTCAAACTTCAGCTGTCAAAAAGCTCAAAAGTTTATTTAAAAGTTATCCCCATTTTCTTCCCCCTTTCCTCCGTTTCACAGAAACCAAACAGAGTCCAAAAACACAAACTTTATACCACAATCAAACAAATAAAAAAAAAAATGTTAAAAGGTTTACCTGCGATGACAAATCAGCAGCAATATAAATAAGAGAGCAGGTGGCACTCTTGGTAAGAACAGGCCGTGACTTCACCATCGCCAAATACCACCCAACAAAACCCACCACCGAAAACGACGCCGTTTTGGCAGATGAAGCTGCATATGCAGAGGAAAACAGAGAGGAATAAGGAGAGACCTCATTGTATGACCGCGTTGATTTCCTGAGAAAATCAGCCAACTTGAAGTATTCTCTCGACTGCGTCTGGTTTTTCAGAGGGTTCGAGTTGATTTTGGCAACTGGGTTGGTGAATACGTCAGTGATTTTCTTGTTGTTGCCGCCTCCGTGGCTCTGCAAAAGCTGTAAAACGGTTCCGTTCCGCTTCAACACTCCTCTCATTTTATAATTTTCACTTTTTTCTTTTCTTTTTCTGCTTTCCGGCGGCTTTCGTCAGCCGGTGGGTTTTGAGGGTTTTAGGGGAAAATATTTGGACGAAACAGAATCGGAGACGGTGTTGTTTCGGTGGCGTATTTGGACCAATATATTTGCTTCCCTCTTAAATAGGGATCATTGCTGTCAATTTTAATGCTACTTCCTCGAGTACCAGTCATTTTATACTCGCTTCTACAACCTTTTTATTTTCCCTTCTGCATTTTTTTTTTCGCATCACACAAATGCAACAAATTATGCTCTTAAAAATTAAAATTTTAATAAAATTTTTTTGAATAAATTTTAATAAACTTTTAAAATCAAAGTTTTAAGTTTTTTATTCCTTGCTTTAATAATGGTCATCATTAAAGAAAATGGTATTTTATGCATAATTTAGTATTAAGATATTGTAACTTTTAAATCATAATTACGGTAAAAAAATATAATTATAAAATAAAAATTAAAAGTATCTGAAAAAATATGAATTATAAATAATAATTTTGACCATAAACTGAAGATATTATAAATTTTTCATCATATAACTATAAGATTTACTCAAGTTAATTTTCAAGTCCTAACAATTAAATTTAGTGTTGCATTTTTTTAAGTTACAATCACTTAACTTCAATATAATAATAGCCTTAGGGGACGTTTATATTTTTTTATTTTTTTACTTATTAATTTAATTAAGTCTTTAAGTTTTTTTGCTTTAATTTAGTAAAAATTTTCAGTCATTAAACTATTAAACTATTTTTTAAGTTTTTTTTTCTTAATTTAAAAAAATCTAAATGATATTATTAAAATATATTCTTCAAAATATCCCTATTTCGTTATTTATTTTCATCAATACCTAAATGGAGCTTATTAATTAGCATTATCATTCTTATTCATAATTTATAATAATATAATCTCCAAAATATCCCTATTCATTATTTATTTTCATCAATACCTAAATAGAGTTTATTAATTAGCATTTTTATCTTATGATTTTTATTCTTATTATTTTTATATTTTTTATATTCTTTAAATTAGCATTATTTATTTTTGATTTTTTAATAATATTTTCATATAATACATCATAAAGTATTATAAAATTGATTAATGTGTTATAATTTAGAGTATATAAAAGTTATATTTATTTACAATAATTTATGTTATAATAAAATACCATGTTATTTATTTTCTTAATATTTTACGAGGACAAAAAAATAAGAGCATTGAATTTCAAATTTATAAATTAAAAAATAACTTAATATTTATTATCTCATATTCAAATAAAAAATAAATTGATTATTTAAATTTCAACTTTACTTAAAATTAAGACTAATTCAATGCTTTGCTAGTGGTAAATGAAGAGAATAAAGAAATTTTCCAACGAAATTAATTTTGTAGTACGGAAATTATACGTGGCTAGCTGCATGCGGCGAGTATGCCTTAATCTTTACTGCGGCGAATTCACGTTACAATGCCGAATATTCTGAAAAGTGCTAGCCTTCGTTGAATACTCTCCAGTCGTCTGGGCATGAAGTCACTTTATTGACACGTGTTCGTGTCTGCCATCCACTACGTGCCACGTTTCACTTTGACTCTCTTAAAAGGTTCTTTTGCTCTAGATACCCCCTCAAATTATAATAATTATGTATTTGGTGAGAGTTCAATAGTTTTATTTATTTACAACGGTGCCCCATAATTTAAGCCACGCGGCTCTTATTGTCGGTAGACTGGTGCTTCTAGAATCATCTGTCACATGATTCTCTAGACTCTTGACATACAATTTTTATTTTGTATTTTTGTTTTGAATTTATAACACTGAATAATCTTTATTAGTAATTAATTATATATTAACAAATAATATGCGTTTATAATTTCTTACAAGATTTTAATTAAATTGAATTGTGTCAATCAATTCAAACAAAGATTTTAGGCCTTTGTTGGGTTTAATCATTCGAATTGGAGTATTTAGAAACAAAAATTAGGCACATTTGTACAAATTACCACCTAGAAAACCAAATAAAAACCAACTCAACCAATTGGAGTTAGGCACGAAGTTTAGCAGAGGAGCTGTCATTATCAAATGTTGGCTTCACAAGTTTCAAAAGGAGGATGATTGTATCTTGAGATTACAGATTCTGTTACTTACGCACCCAATGGGAAGCAGCACACGTGTCCTGAGGAGAGAGAAAAACCGTGGAAATACAGGCTGTGGAAGTTGCCCATTGGCTTCACAAGTTTCAGAAAGTAATGATTGTGTCTCCGAGGTTTTTTGTGATAGCTGTTCTGTTCTGAAAACAGAAGCCCTCGGCATCCGCATTTTGCAAATTATTGGGTTATAAAAGTTTTGAAGATTTTCCTTTTTTGGTTGTAATTGAACCAAATGTATATTAAACAAAAGAGGACTTGAGGTTGTTTTAATATTCTCAGACACCACTCGGTCGAGTGGCTAAAATTATCCCCTCACAAACTGTAAAAATAGTGATTCGAACGCTATAAAAATATTATCAAAATTTAATTTTCTTTCTTTAATTTAATTAAAAACAGCCTTTTCCTTTTTAAAATATAATTTTTTCTCTTTTAAAATATGAGTGAAATTAACATATTTCGAAAATATTAAAAAAGATTAAAATCAAAATAATATTATATAAAATTTATTGTAAATTAATCTATATAATTATCAGTTATAGTCATATCTCATATGTAATATTAGTTATAATAGGAACAAATCTCATGCAATTAAAAAAAAAAAAAAAATTCAGACGCTGTACATATAGATTCTGGAGATGCATCGCAAAAAGGGGGTTAACAGAAACAGAACCCACGTCGCCACAATCGGCTTTCGCGCAACGTCTGCAAAGAAAACGTATAATGCAGAACAGAAGCTACTGCTTTGACGTTTGGTAAATGCAGGGCGCATGCAACACATCTCTGTAAATACTGAACAAGTGGGGGTGGGGGGTAAAAAATTGTGTTTCGATGTTTGTGGATGATAATATAAGCCCATGGAAGAGAAGATGAGAATGCAAAACCTTTGTATCAGGCGGCAACTTTGCAGTTCGGATCAGACTAATTTTTTTCCCACCCTTCAGGACAACACAGAAATTGTGGATTTTTAAATAAGCTACATAATCTTATTTTAATTGCTTTAGTTACTTCATACATGAACAGTCACTGCTGCTGACATGATATATCTAGCCATTCGATCAAGCTAATGCACACAATATAATTTTACCCTATATGCGTCTTTAACATTATGGTCTTCAATGGAAGACAGAGGGCTTCAACCTTCTTCAGCATCCAAAATCATAAGGCACCAGTCCTTGCAGCTCTGGTCCATTGAGTTTATTATTTTCAAAACTGCAGCAAACAGAGGAATAAAACAACTCAGTTGAAATATCAGCCATACCATATCAATATAAACCTAGCATTAGGCTAGAGAATGTGTGTTGAAAGATTGTAAACTGTTAAATACGTCTTACAATTGCTTGATCCATGATGATTTAATGGACCCAAAGTTACATAAAATGCACAACAAGTCCGAGTAAAGTAGAGCAATTGACAAGTCAATGTGCTTGTACATGATAAGTCAAGACAGAGAAGGCATTGCTTGGTACAAGGTAAATATATAAAATATTTCCATAATAGCTAACCCTAACATTTACAAAAAAATCCAATCAAAATCTCAGTAATCTAAAATATTTTTGAGTTAATCTACATCTAGCATATCATTCATCCTAAAGATCATGGCTCAGATGCAAAGAACATGCACCTTGGTAGCAATACTAAGCGTTTCCAATAATATAAGAAAAATTTAATACTGGGACGCATATAACTGGCACAATCAATTAATCATTTTCAATTGTAATGTAGTACCTCTCCATAGGAAAGCTTCTAAAAGGACCATCAACAGGGATTGTCCCACAGAGACCATTGTTAGAAACATCACTGCAACAATTTAAAAAGAAAAGGATTAAAAAATAATAACGAAACATTCACGATTCAATCACTCCTGTACTGAATAAAAACATGATTTCCCATTTTTATCTCTAAACTTACAAAACTTTGAGGTCCGATAGGGTGGTCAGTTCCCTCGGAATTGATCCTGTTAGTTTGTTGTTGTTCAACCGCCTACAACATTGATACAATCATATCAGAATCAGAATTCAATGTGATCACAAAAGTAAAATTTTACGTTAATCAATGTAAAGATGCTTACAGAAATTTAAGAGACTTCAAATTGGCCAAGGACTTTGGTATTTCTCCTTCCAGTTTATTCTGATACATATCCATGCTGACAAGGCTTTTCAAATTACCTAACTCTTTCGGAATTTTCCCACTTATATCATTCATGTAAAGCTCCCTGCAGCCCAAATTTGAATGGCACACATAATCACCAAAAACATATGGCAAAAAAAAAAATGATCTACCAAATTGTTTACAGAGCAGGAAAATTATACATTGTGTTCAGTTTCAAGAAATGGAACCTAAAACTATGAGTTTCAATATTTAAAATGGAAGAACTCCAAACTTTCCGTTGTTTTCCTCAACGAGATACAATATCCGGACTTTAAAAAATGAAAAAAAAACACTTAATTAGACAGAACAAAACAACTTACAAGTACTTCAGATGCTGGAGCTGGCCAATCTCAGGCCCCAAAGTTCCAGAAATATTAGAGTTACCCAAGTCCCTGAAAATTCAAAAAGAACAAAATTAATTGGCAGACTAGAACCAAAATTCAGTGATAGCAACATGATTTACCAGAAGAAAGAAACCAAGACTAACGAACAAATACACATGCAAATTACAAAAGCCCCTCAAAATAAGACCAACAAAGAAGGGAATCTCATTAGTCTTACAAGCGAATCACATGGTTGTTGGAATCACAGCTGACATGGAACCAAGTGCAGGGATTAACCAGTGTTGGGTCCCAGCTCTGCAACACATTTGTGGGATCCTTAAACCTCCTTCTCAAGGCATGCAAAGCATTTCCTGAAAACAAACAATCGTTCAAAAATTGAACTAAAATCAAATAGAAAATAATTGAAACCAGACTCATACAATTCACATATTTTTATTATTATTTGCCCAGAAAACCAGAACCAAAACCAAAAACAGCAGAAGGGTCATAACATCCAGGTCTTTCAGGCTTTCTGAAAAGACAGGACATAATTTGTCCATTTATATCAAAAAAGGTTCCTCACAGCGACACACCGGTAAACCGCCCCTTCTTTAAAGACCAAATTACCTTAACGATATTGAATTTTCACATCTTAACAGTTAACACACACCAATGTATTCAGACATTCAACAGGGGCGGACGCGGATCAGTGACCTATCTGACACAAATGGAGAAACGACGACATTAAGAAATCCTCCAAAGCTCAGGGACCCGCATGTTATTGACCCGAGAAGAGAAGCAACCAAATTGATAGCTCGCTAAAGAAGCAAATTATGGAACCCTAAAAATGAAAGAGCAAAAGGGCAGTAAGTACCTTCAGAGTTTGTTGAGAGGGCAGGTGAAATGAAGAGGAAGAAGGAGAGAATGAGAGAAATTGGAGCCATCAGAGAAATTGCAAACGGGAAGTCGGAAATTAGAAGGAAAAATAGCAAAGGGCGTTTATGAACATAAAAACAAGGCGATTGAGAGAGACTGAGAAGTCAAGTCAATGCTTTTAAGTTGTGCTTGTGTGCAGACGAAAATTTGTACAGGCATTTGTTGAACTGCTGTTGGTTGAAAGACCGTAAAAAGAAGGTGAAGTGAAGGTCACGCATTGGTCATGGGACTTGTTTTCACTATTGCCGCGTGGTTTGCGGGCCCCCACGTGTACTTGGAAGAAACACCAGTCACCACCACCCTCCAGCCACCTCTGTTGACTTTGAAGATTGTGGAAACTTAAGAACCGGGCCAGGGACTTTGAATTTGGAAAGATTGGTGGCGGCCACTGAGGCACTGACTGATGGTATCTTGAGGCACTTTTTGAATGTTGATAATTTGTTACGGTATAATTAGGATTTGGAAAAGGACTCGAGTGATACTCTTTAGAAATTTTGGTTCCTAGTTTCCATTTTTCAAACATCACGGCCCCCAGTGATTGAAACAGTAATCGTCTATAATTGGGGAGAGCATTTTATTTTCTTGATGGGTGTCATAGCAAGCAAGCAGCCAAGAAAGATATGCTAGAGAATTTCAAAGCTCAAAAATCCAAAAGCGAGTACAAGAACAACAATTTATCCAGACAGTCATAAAATTCATTGACAAATATGCTTCTCAAATGCATAAGGAAGCTGATCAAATAGTAGCAAGACGGATAACAGATACATTTCCTAGCCAATAATACGACTCTGAGAATTCTTGTTTTGCAGATTAATTGTCATTTTTTAAGATGGGGAAAGCATGTATAGAGATCAGATTTTGGGTGCTTTGCTTCGGCATGTTCCCGGCACTTCACCTCTGATGTGGTACACATGAAGGTCTGCATGCACACCTTGCACTGCATTCCATATTCATGATTCACCGGTTGAATTGTGGGAGGAACCAGCGAAGATGACAATAATGGTGAGGAACAAGCGGCAAAAAATCAAGTCACAACCTTTGTGCACGAGATGAATAAATTAGCAACAAATTTCACAGCAAAAGAACCACCAAAAGTGCATTAAAATTTAAGAAAACAGAACCTAGAAGCATGAAAAGCCGTATATCCACACCATCCATGGACATCTTGTTAAAAATGTTGAGAAGTATTTGAAATGAGCATCCTAAAACAATTCATATCACTCATTTATACCACTGCAGGTCTGAAATCAGAGTTTTATAGCAGTAGCTTTGTAAGGGTTAATCATATTGTGCTCCTAAAGCTGAAGCAGAAAATGCTGCCAAGAAAACCTTCCCAGCCTAAAGCTGAAGCAGAAAATACTGCCAAGAAAACCTTCCCAGTGTCATGCATGGAAAATTCTAACCTTAGCAGTGTCCACTAACCGGAATTACACAAACAAAAGATTACACAAGCAGTTATCAACAAGCCTCAACACCATGATACTCATAGATGATCTAAAAAAAGAATGTATGAAGGTATCACTATCTATATGCATCTCAGGAGTCATGTTAGTGCCAAGATACACTCTGCAAATAAGGAGGTAAAAGCTTTGGAACAAAAGAAAAGAGGCATCTATGATTGAGCACCAAATTGCAGATCCTTTGTGAGACACTATTCCTGCGAAGATAAAGGACACCATCTAAATGTATTCCTTTAAAAAGGCTTTCTTCCATCCATCAATGTCAAGAAGCCACAAGTACCAGCAGATTTACATGTAGGTGGAGGAAGATCAAGATCAAAGGTATAAAAAGGAGCCACAAAACAAATTAGTTTGACCTTGAATTTCTTACAATTGCACAAAAGGAAGACAAACAGTTGGATCATTTCAGAAATTGCAAGTGAACTCCAAATAATAGCATACATATCCATTAAACTTGAATGATCAACCATAGAATTTTACAGAACTTCCGTTCACTATCAAAATTTAGGTAGTTAGTGGGATACAAGATGTTGAAAGTAAGTTACAAAAGAAAAACCCTCGAATCAACTATACTTTACATACAATATAAATTTGATCATGTATTTTCATTTTGTCCATAAAAAATCCTTAATCAATTTAAACTAATATCATGTTTAATTAAATAATTAACTAATTAAGACACACATCTGCTCTTCTTCAACCTGTAATAATAAATCATTCTGCTTAGAAATAAGTGAACGCAGAGAGTGCTGCTAGATGTCTAGAACGACGAGATAAAGATGATAGTGTCAGCCTTTTAAAATTTAAAAAATTACAAAGCTAATAAAAAAAATAAAAAATTAAGAGGGAATCGAAACAGATTCCCTTATCAGCTTATCCTCACTCCATCTTCGCAAGCATTTTTCTCTCTCTAACTGCTCTCTCGAATGGTACCGCTGCAGACGACACGACTGCTGACAATCTCTCTCCCACTCACACACTCATACTAGGAAAGTGAATAGTAAATTAATATTTGCTCCTTAAATATAAGTCCAATTCAAGCTCTCTAAATGCTGCTTTGCTTCCTAAATATTCACACTCAACTTCTCCAACAAAAACCTCAAAGCTTCTTTACTTACGTTGCCCATATGATTCACTGAAACCAAGTAAACATTTAGGAAGCTTGATTTGCAACCTACATTTAAACAACAAATAATTATTTATTATTCACTTTCCTATATATGAGTGCATGAGTGAGAGAAATTATAAATTAATGCCTTTGGCGACGACCATCCCGTCGACCTCGATTGTGCCGTCGTCGGCAGTAGTGCTGCTCGAGAGAGCCATTCGAGAGAGAGAAAACACTTTGCGAAGATAGAGTGAAGATAAGCTAATAAGATATTTTCCTCTCATAGTGTGTTTATTAATCAGTAATCAGAATGAGCTAGAATCGAAATGGAGAATGAAAACCATAATAAATTATTTATCTTAACTATAAAAATTAAAATCGAAATAAACTGTGTTACCATTGATGTCCCTACTTTATTTTAGAATCGGAATGAATTTGTAACAAATTACCAAATTGACCTTAATTGATTATCATTATCATTATTATTATTATTATTATTATTATTATTATTATTATTATTATTATTATTATCGACAATAATTTTTTCATCATAATAATAATAATAATAATAATATATAAAAAAGGATAAAATAAAAATTTTTAGATTTAAGCAAGTAATATGATCACTTTAGAAAATGAAATTTCTATTTCCGATAGGCCCACCACTTTGACTTTTATTTCATCTATCATTTAAACAAATAAACACATTATTCATTCTCATTCTCAATAAGAAACACATCAATAATTTTTTAATTAATTTTTTAGCTTTTTTGAAAAAAAAAAGAAAAAAGAGAGAGATAGATGAGTAGTGGCGCTGCAGTTTCCCTCGTCTTTCTCTCTCCATTCTAGACATTTGACATTTTTTGAACGAAAATATGCTCAAATAACATGATCCAACATGACATGTTAAAATTTTTTTTTTAAGTGAAAAAATAAAATTTGGAAACAGAGCATGCAAAGAGACTACCTGGATGTTCATAGCTTTCTTGTTGGTCTCCAGCTGGCTTCCTGCAAAAGAAGCAGCAAATACAAAACCCACATTATCACCGATCACTTAAGAAAAATCAAAAGTACTGAAATTGGTTAGATCAACAAAATTTGATAAAACAGACGGAAAAAATAATAAAATAAAGAGATAGAGAGACCCTTGGCTGGTTTGTTCCTTTCCATGTGCTTCTCACGTGCCATCTTAGCTTTCTGCCCGTTTCCTCCTCCCATAGCTGATGGCTGATTGATATCGGAAGTGAAGTTCTGATTCAATTTATATTTTTGGGGAAAAAAAGGAATATATATGTTTGTGTGTGAAAAGTTGGAGGAGGACGAAGAGGTGAGCAAAGTGACGGTGGTGAGAATATTGAATAAATATATTTTTTTCAGAAGTGTCTGGAAGCTAAAGGGTGGCGATTTTTTTACAATATACTTTTTTTTTTTGTGTTAAATTGCTCTATTTCTAAAAAAAATTAAAAATCACATAATTTATAAAAATTTTTATATAGATAATAATTTTAATCAAATATGGATTTTGTTAACTCATTCACTAAAATTCTTATCTATATAAAAAAATTTAAAAATTATGTGATTTTAATTTTTTTATTATATTTAACTACTAAAATTACTTGAGCCTAAATTTTAATTGATTATTTTACTCTTTTAGGATAAAAATATCAAAAATTTATTTTAATTTTAATCTTTTTCTTAATTTTTATACAAAATTTATTATTTCTAAATGATATGTCGACACTACTTCAATAGTATGATTATTAATTTTTGATTAAACGAACATAATATCTTTATAGTATAAGAATCATGTAAAATATCATAATGTAAAATTTATATAGTTTACATATAAAATATTGATAATTATTAGATTTCATTTAAAAATATTAAATTACAGGTTACAAAATTAAATACTTAAACTATTAGATAGAAATTCATAAATTTTTTGGGATGACTTGATTATTTTATGTTATAAGAGTAAAATAATCAAATATAGTTTGTGTTAAACAAACTTAACGTTTAAAGAAACTTTAGTAAGAAAAAGTTATAAAAATAATTTAATTGATGAATTATATAAATTATTTTGTTGATTTGTATTTATAAAAAATAATGTAAATTTATTCTAAATATATTTTTTTTAAAGTGGGGTAATTTACCCAAAGGGTGGGATGAACATATTTTTATTGGTTTTGTGGGGCCCGTTATTTTGATATAATTACAGATGGACTCAATAGTTTAAAATTTTTATCAAAAACTTTCCTTAAAACATATTGAATACTTTTCTGACCAAGAGGAAAAAAACGGTATGAGGAAGAACAAAAATTAATCGAAATTGTCTACATTAGTAGTACAATAAAAGTAAGTACAATGAAAATAAGGGTCTTTCACCAATAAAATTTTACCTAGCGGATTTGAAATTCTTCTCATACTCTTACATATTTCAAAGGAGAAAAATGAAACAATGTTGCTTTACTTTGGGAGGGCAAAATTTGGAGGATACCAGAAAGTTATTAATTCAAATTCTCCGTACTCTTTACCGTAGGAACCATTCTTTTGAAGGGTTCATCAAATGATCTTTTAGCTAATATTCCAATGAACCAACCAATATCTTAAAGACAAATAAAAGAATATGATCATTTCTGATATACACAGTGTTTTTGCATAGTGTGTTTCTGTTCTGAAAGAAGCATGATTCTAGCTATCATGCAAAAATGAACAATATGAACACTTGAGAACACAAAGGATGGGCTATATCACAATTGATGAGGATATGGCGAAGGGAAGTTACAACCCCTCCATGGCGTGCCTCCTTTCCTCTTCTTCAGCCTTAATCCAAGCAGCCTGAAAATTAAGGAACAAGAACATACAAACCCTTATCATAGATTTCAAGCATGCCGCAAAAAGATAACTGAAACTGAAAAGAAAAAGGAAATAACAAACTAATAAGCAAATAATGAGAAAATTTTGCCTTGTCTCTTTCGAGTTTAGAGAGATGTGGCTTAATGGAGTTTCCTAAGCTTAGGCCTCCCCATGCTTCTCGCAACTCTCTCTCCCTTGCTTCTCTCCGACTTACAGAGTGGCCGTGATTCCTGTAATTTTTTCCAGCTTCCATTTTTTCCCTCTCCAACCTGTGCACTGGCTTAACCAATATCTTGTCAAGACTATCTAATGTCTCTTCATTTCCAGCCTTTGTATCTTTGTTTTCAATTTCAGAAAATCTGTCATCTTCCTTATTCAAGTTCCTATTTTCTTTCCCATCTACTTCTCTGCTGAAAGAAGAAATTCCATTCTTCTTGTTCAACTCAGCCGCCCTGCCTCCTTCAACTGGGTCATTATTTCTTCTCCTCTTAGCTTCCTGAACCTCCTTTTCAAGTCTAGAGACATGTTTCACAAGAAACTTATCTAGACTGGGGACTTCTGGAGCAGCTGCCTTCTTGTGAGTTGCCACTTCATTTGGCATTGCTCCTGCTTCTGGTTTCTTAGAGACAGTTTCAGAGTTATTTCCTGAGTTCTTCTTTGCTTCTCCAATTGAATCATTATCTCTTCTGCTCTTGGCTTCTTGGACCTCCCTTTCAAGTCTCGAGACACGCTTCACAAGAAACTTATCTAGACTAGGGACTTCTGGAGCATCTACCTTCCTGTGAGTTGCTGCTTCATTTGGCATTGCTCCTGCTTCTGGGTTCTTAGAGATAGTTTCAAAGTTATTTCCTGAGTTCTTCTTGGCTTCTCCAATTGAATCATTATTTCTTCTGCTCTTGGCTTCTTGGACCTCCCTTTCAAGTCTCGAGACACGCTTCACAAGAAACTTATCTAGACTGGGGACTTCTGAAGCATCTGCCTCCTTATGATTTGCAGCTTCCTTTGGCATTGCTCCTGCTTCTGGGTTCTTAGAGATAGTTTCAAAGTTTCCTGAGTTCTTCTTTGCTTCTCCAATTGAATCATTATCTCTTCTGCTCTTGGCTTCTTGGACCTCCCTTTCAAGTCTCGAGACATGCTTCACAAGAAACTTATCTAGACTGGGAATTTCTGGAACATCTTTCTTTGAATAAGTAAGTTCTTCATTTGGAACTCCTCCTGCTTCTGAGTTATTACAGACTATTTCGAAGTTATTCCCAGATTTCTTCTTTGCTTCCTCTATTTCTTTTGTGAACTTCGAAGAATGCTTAAGAAGATCACATCCCAATTCTGAAGTAGTCTGAGATTGAACAATTACACTATCTACCTTGACCTCTCCATCCTCGCTATTTTCAATAGGATTCTCCCCACCAATTGCCTTAGATGATTTACTAATTCTGGAATTTTTGGCTTCTTGCACCTCTCGTTCAAGTTTTGACATGTGCTTAACCAGAAACTTGTCTAGACTCGGGAATTCTGACTCAATTTGCTTCTTTCTAACTGACCCATTCATAAAATATTCAAGGTTGGCAGTTCTCATTGTTCCTGCTCCCAAGGAAGATGTTCTCCGGGAATTAGGAACTGAAGTGCAAGGAAAATCAGTCGCAGAGTTTGGATGCATCTTACTGTTTTCTACTTCAGCTAATGCAGCATTTAAACCACAAGTTGCAACTATAGTGGCAAGGGATGAAAGTTCATCTTCTTGCAAACATTTAAGTCTCTCAAGCATCATCTCTATGAGATTGGCCCTGTTAACCTTTTCAGATGACAGCCTCCTCTTTGATTTGCTCTGCATCATCCCAAGAACTGGCTCCTTAGCATCCAAGTTTTGAGAACCAAAATCATTCTTTTTGGACTCCATTTCAAGTTCTGACCCAGACTCTGATTCACACTCTGAAGAAAACTCTGGTAATTCCCGATTACTATCACCTGTGTCAGGATTCTCGCAGATTTTATGCAATAGGTCCTTGAATTCATCTTTACTAAAGGAAGCACAATTTGCAAGCCTGACAAATGCAGTTTTAACTGCTGCAGCTACTTCTCTATCTACCTCAAATGCAGTATCAAAAGATGCTATAATTTTATGAGTGGTAGACTCTCTTCCATTTGCAGACGTTTCAATTTGATAATGCGTTTGAGGACAATTTGGCTTATCATACATGATAACGCCAATGGCTCCTGCTGCTTCAAAAGCTTCAGCTGCAGCTTTCTCAGATTTCAAAAGAAGGTCCTCTGCTTCTTTGCTTTGTATCCTGCAAAGAAGAATGATAGTTTAATTGTATGACAGAGAACTATATTTATTGAATATTCGTCCCCTCTCGTATACACAAAATATTACCTTGCTGCTTTTAGTATTCGACACCAAGATGCTTCCACCAGTGCAGCTTTCCGAGCATCCATTGCTTTATGTGCAGCCTCTCTTGCTGCCATTTTCTCCCTCAAAACTCTACAGTAATGTGGATTTGTATCACCTAAAGTTTCATCAAGAGTTAAATTCATGCCATCAACTTCCTGAAATAAAAAGCATTTATGTTAGCACTTTTAACTTGCAAGAAAAATCAAAATTTACAAGTTCTCTCATCAATAAAAAACAATTGTGAAACAACCTGCAGCATTTTTATCTTCCTTTTCAAATAGGAGTCCACCTTCTTCCGCGGAAACCAGTTGAGAGGGGAACTATTACGGTGACGAGGCTTCTTAATATGTGCTGTACACTTGTTTAGAGCATTCCATGTTGATTGGTTGTTCCCTTTAGGTGATTTACTCTACATTATTCAAGTAAAAAGAATTATGAAACAAAAGGGGGGAAAATTTTACTGAACTCAAATGCTGAATAACTAAACAACAAAAGAGAATTAGCAAATGAGAAATGATCGGGACATTGCAATTGATATCCACACACTAAATATGCTAATAAAAGGAAAAATTACTCAATATCAGATTGAAACTGGACCCTCTCGATGCAATGCTTGTGATTAAACCAAGTAGTTAACAAATTCAGAATCGCAAGCCTAGTTACATATTAAGTGGGAAATAAGATCATATTTTAAGGATTCCCCTATCATCATTGTCATGTTCTTCCAAAGTAATTTAGAATACAAACACAACCGTATCCTTACAATTCAACTTTAAGAAACTTTTTTTTAAAAAAAAATTAAAATATCACTGTTATATGTCCCCGACAAAAGCCCTAATGTCAAAGTAACTACGAAAAAGGCACTATAAACATAAAACTCCAGCAACTACGAAAAAGGCACTATAAACATAAAACTCCAGCAACTACGAAAAAGGCACTATAAACATAAAACTCCAGCATCAAAGAAATTCAGTTCATATTTCAATGATTAATTCAAGCATTAACAAAGGAGAAACATAATATTGGTAAGCCCTAATTACACTGAAGACAAGTTAATAAACAATTCTGATTTTTTCTCTTTTATGGTTTTGTACTTAATTATCCATATAGAAAATACTACAAAACCCTAACATTCAAACCACACAATTTCAAGAAATCAAAGAAAAATACAAAGAAAGGCAAAAATTAACAAGAACCCAAATCTTGAAACTGATTTAACACAAAGAATGTACCTTCCCAACTCTGGAATTTGCCGATATGGGGTCGTCTCGATCACTGTCTTTGTTAGAAGTATCAGAAAATTTCTCGTCGCTGTGCTTATCTGAGACCGATATGCAACCCATGTCCAAGCACCCAAGATCCATTATTCAATCTTACACCAATTGCAGACTCAAGAGGGATTGATTGTTCAAGAAATTGAAGCTGTTGATTGGACGAAAAATGGGATTTGTGAGAGAATGTGAAGATTTTTTTTTTGGATTGATTGTTTTTGTGGAATTGAGAGTGGTTTTGTGTTTTTTAAATCTTCAAGTAGCCGTTACAAAGGCGAGGGTTTTGGTTTGCAACGGTCGTTTTGAGAAATCCAAAAGAGTAGTTATCAAGTACATCTGCTTGTAATGGTAATCGTCGTAGGAACCACTGTCAACTTGACACGCGAGGCATCTATTGATTTGGATTTCTTGCAGCTTCCGTAAATTTTTACTAAGCATGTACTCCAAAAAAACCACATTCATATAAAATTAAGTGATTTATGCGGTTAATAAGATTTTTTTGTGTTTTTTCAACCCATTTACGCACCCAACAAAAAAAAGTTCAAAATTGCTGAAGGAAGGCATATTAAACGGAAAAAATAGATTATAAAATAAGTTAGTACATATCTGCGCTGTTTCTAAGGAAATAAGCGAATCAAAATCGACACATCACTGCAAATTAAAACATATTCATGCTACTCCTAAGAGTAAGAGGGGCAGAAAGTAGTTCTGATCAGAGTTGTTGCTTTACACGATCAATTATTTCTTTTTCTTTGACATTTTCTAACATAAAAGATATACATCCATGAGTCCTGAAATTACCCCCAAACAAAATGAGACAATATTATATTTTTGAAACTGGAAAGAAACTAAATAATATGGTAACCGCAACGATAAACACGTGAAATTGTCTGTTCTTTCTCTTCTCTAACTCAATCTTCGGCCATGAAAATTATACACTATGGCATCTAACCACAAAGATGAAAGAGGGTTGGTATGGTAGTCATACTTAGTCCACTTGCTCTTCATCTCTAATCCACTTAGTAGCCACTGCAATTTTTTTAATTTAATTTTTATTTTTTGGGTTGGGGGAGAAGTTGGGAGAGAGCGGAGGAGATAGCCACCACACTTAGTCCTCATGTTGTTCTTGATCTCTAATCCACTTTGTAGCAACCCATTTCTCCCCTTTGATCACCGGACAGCTTCCGTGAAGAGATGTCTGCATGAGCATTCAACAGATTAGGGATATGAGAAACCAAATTGCAAAGGCTAGAATTATAGCAACTCCAACCCCATGTCAAATAAATCGATTGAAACATCAATAATACAGCGCAAAAGAAAACAAGTTTGGAATGGTTATAACAGCTTAATTGTATCCAATGAGGAATATATGAATAATTTAATAAATGCATCAAATATGGATTTAAAAACAAGTAAAGGTTACCCGATCAATTGTGCCATTTGGAAACAATGAATAAAATAGCAGTCCATCTCCTCTCCGCGGCTTCACTTTTAAACCAACGCATTTTTTGTAATCATAGCCCGAATCTAGAAATAAGCCATTCTACAAATCGATGTAATAAGGTGAGTGCAAAGCAGTAAAAATGAATGATTAATACTTTAAGGCGGTCAAATCATAAGCCATGATACTTGCAAATCTACCTCAAATGGGAACATGGTTTCTCCACCTTCCTCAACATCAGACAGATACAACAAGAAGGAAGCCAACTGCAAGAGATTAATTAGAAAAATGGTGTATATCTTGAGCACTACAATTTAACAAGGAAATAGATCAAATCTAACTGTAAAAGAAAGTGATTTCAGCACATTTGTACTACTTTTGTTTGTTTCACACAATATTCAAGCTGGTTAAACCAATTTCAAATATTCTAAAAGAATCCACCAACTTTACTAAAAGATAAAGTGGAAACAGTCAGCCCAATTGGCAAGACTAGCATTTGCATTTTTACTTCATTCCTTGCTTGAACAACTGGAATGATAACTAGAGTGGAAGAAACTAGTTTCTACCAATAACTCTTTCCCAGCCCCCACCCCCAAAAAAAAAAAAAAAAAAATTTACTAAATCAAGCAATTCTAATTCCAATATAGCATATATTAAACAACTGATACCAGAGAAATACTAGCAAAAGTAGGCCAAGGTTTTTAATGGTGATCTAGTAACACCTGTTAATTGACAAATGTTGTGGCTGACTGACTAAACAATCACATGATGAACTGAAAGATATTTTAGTAAGTGATTTACCCTTTGGCTCATTTGTGGGCCATATTCAGCTGGGTTGAATGCATCATAGTGAGAATCATATTTCTGCCCAATCTCATATCTCAAAACATTGAATGACTGCATTGAAGGAATTAAAACAGATACATAATTGGTAGAAATTGGCAGGAACAAAACAAGTGAAACCATAAAATGAGGAAATAGGGAAATAAAAGAGATGTATATCAAGAGTAGAAACTACATGTTACACCAAAATTTTATAACTCAAGTAATGTGGCAATTGAACTGTTATATCAGCAGTCCGGAACTAGTTGTTAAAACACTTGAGGTACAGCTTGGAGAGTAGAAATATACATCCTATCATAAAATTGGGGTTTCAAACCAATTAACTAATAATGTTATTACACAAATATAAATATCTCAATTGGAATGAATGCAATGCAATCTAAAGATCTGATCAACTACAGCCCGCGACTAAGGTAAAAGCACCAATGAAACAGAAGAAAAAACAGATCAAGTCAGCAAATTTTGAACAAGCGTTCAATCCTATAGGATGATCGACTAGGATTTTCTCTAACCCCCATCATTAAGACAAAGCCCACCCATCCTACCAATTTATCAGTCAGCAGGGATGAAGTAACGGCACTTGCATGTTTCAAAGGTCACCAACTGCCATGAAATCCATGAACATAATAATTCCTCATTTCTATATACCAAGTAAAATCTAAGTAGAAAAAGATCATTGAAGCAAACTGAAAGTAACATTTAAACCTATATGCGCAGTATCTACATTATTCCCTTGGACTTCGACTCCCAACTTCAATGATTGACTGCACCCCATAGAAAACAAATGAAAATTTTTATAACAAATCAAACCTCTCCATGGGTCTGTGGTAGCATTGTAGCTCTTGCAATCTTCTGCTCTATGGACTCCAAGATTCCAGTTTTATCTTCAGATGCACTGATAAATGTGCCGGAGCTGTTACAAAAAAGTACAAACCAACAAACATAAGTTCTAAAATCAGAAACCAACAATTGTTTTATAATTGCACCTAAACTGTTACCGAGGAAATTACAAAACAATATCGCAAGTTCTACAAGCAACGGCCAAAAAATGGTTTTCATCAATAATTAGAGTTAGAAACAACGACTTTTAAGATGACCTGAATAACTCACTTAACTCTGGTAAAATGACCCAAAGGCTACTGGGCTATTTGGTCTGTAAATTGTATGAAATTTACTCATTATATCAGACTATCAGTCACTGTATTCAGTGGAGGCATACTCATGCAGCACAAAATAAAAATCCTCAAGGGTACAGCAGCATAATAAATATAAGAGAATACCTTGTTCTAGTCCCCTTTGTACTCTCAACAGTTTCTCCCTGCCGCAAAGCCAACTGAGATGGCTTAAGACGTTTCTTCGCCATCGCAATAATACTTTGGCATTGTTCTGCACTTGCAAAGTTGGGAAAATAAAGAGCCCGTGGACGCCAACTTAATACCTGCATTCAGTAATAAGAATCCCTCCAATGAAATCAGTAAAAACTGTAAACTATCAGCAAACAGCTCCAAAGAAACAGTTCACAACCACACATCTCCAAAGCCACCAACAACAAAAATAATACCCAATTTGGCAATAGCCCAAATAAAGATCCCTGCCTCTATATTGCAAAAGACCTCCCTATACTTCAAACACGGAAGATATATTTGAAACTTTAAAGCATCTACTTAATTATGAAAGCACCAATCTCAGATCTCTCCTACCACATTGAGAGATTTTACCAATCAAGCCAAATGGTACCCACAAGTCAACCCACTTTTACTTCAACAGTTTTGTGGTTTCACAAACACACCCTTTTAACTCTCGGTTATTAATATTAATTAACCACCGCCACCCCTTATACTTGACAGATAATAAACTACACCATTTCCCACAAATAAATTTTTTTAAAAAAAGACCTGAAATGGAATTGATTGAATAGAAGCATCTCCAGTTTCGCCATGTGGCAGTCCGCTCTCATTCTCCTTCTCCACCACTTGAAGCGTTCTCAACTTGGGCCGTATGCTGGGCACATCCTGTAAATGAAAACCAAACAACAAAATGACCAAAAGAAACAAAAGATCATTGTTTCTGAATTAACCAAAAATTAAATACCCGAGAGAGGAGGGTGGATCCATAGAAGCCAGCAAGGAAGAAAAATGAGCATAAGAGTAACGCAGTTGGTAACCCTAGCTTTGTACTCGATCTCTTTGCTTTGCCTTTCATCTATAAAAATTTCTTCTTTCTTGGTCTTATTTTTCTCTCTTATTGTTTTTGATTTTAGTGTTTTTGTTTTTGTCACGTTTTCTGTTTCCTCTGTTTTTCCTTTTTTTCAAAAGTCAGCGCAGCGCGTGTGCATTCGTTTGTATTTTAACGACGGCACGGAACGCGTTAATGGCGGGAGTTCATTTTTTTTGTTTCCTTTTTTGACGTCATAATTAGATAACTAAACGATTATTAGTTTATTACCTTTTGTCTTTATTTAAAACTTAAAAACCTCTTACTTATCTCTATATCACATAAAAAAAAGCATAATAAAAGATTTCGCATTATATTTAAGAAAAAATAAAAGTAAATTTTATTTTTTAAAAAATTTTAATTTTTGTAGTGGGATGGTGAAGTTTTGTCTCATTATTTTTATTATGCATGCAAATGTCAAAAATTAGCGAAAGATGTGAAGTTTTATCTAACTGAAGTTACAAACTTTGTTTTGTATGCACTGTTAATGAGTGGATGGAGTGATTTGAAAGAATAATAGGAAAGAATATTTTGGGATAAGATGAAAAAATTAGCATAATCTACCTTTGATTTTAAAAAAATGTACAACCTCAAAATTAGCATAATCTCACCTCCCCTGGTTCTCCACTTGGGGATTCAATTTAATTTCCATTAGTTAAAGACTTAAAGTCCCCACTCAATTCAATTAATTACCTCTCCCACATTTATGAGTAGAGGTTAATACTTAATGCATCACCCTATATATTTAAGTTGAGAGATTTTCGAGCATAGCTCCTAGATCTTTATCCTAAACTACATGATCCCTCAAGGGACCTAACTAAAGAAATTTTTAAAAGAATTTTCAAAAATTAGTTTAGACTTTATCCATCCTTTTACACTTAAAATAAATAAGAAAGTATTTAAAGAATATAAGTATGTTTAACAATAATCCAAATTGTGTACTTATATATCCCAAAAAAAAAAAGCTTGTCGCTTCAAATGTAGATTTTCAACATTACTAATGAAGTAATTGTGATTAAGTAGTGATATAATTACAAACTTTATAGTCCAACTAATATATTATTGATAAAAAGTAGTGATGCAAAAAAAAAAAACTAATTATCACATGACTATATGAGATAATGTCACATGAATTAGAATAAAATTTTAATTAAACATATATCATTATTGAAATGATAAAAGTTATTTTTTTGAGTTTTTTTTTTAAAGTTTCTATTGACACTTATAATGACAAAATTACTTAAATTTCTTAAATCAATTTTGTGAGGAAGACTCCAACTTTGTTATAATTGAAGTGATTTACCATTGATTATTACATGTTCATACTACGTTAAATTAATAATGTTATGGTATAAAATTTACATCTAACTCGTGCAAAACTTGATGCAATACATTCAAATTGGTGTTACATGATTATCACATCACATTCATTAAATACAAATTTTGTGTTAAATATGCATTACTTGATCATTCAAAATCTACCATAATACAAAGTTCGGCTTTAGATTGCACTCAAAGCATATTTATTATTCATGATTCATGAATGCTTTCCAATAATCAATGCTTCAATAGTATTGTTAGGTCTAATATTTATTACCACTTACCATCGTATGATTAAAATGAATTAAAAAAAAAAGAATATTTGTTATAATATCAAAAGCACTCCCCCTCCACGAGTTTTTTAACATTCCTATAACAGCTCCTGTTATTACTAATATAAAAAAATATTTTGTGAGCAATCATGTAGTCTATGAGAAGGTCAAAGTTGACTAATTCGGCTTTAGAATGCACTTAAAACAATTTTTACCATGCATGGTTTTTAAGAATCAAAATCATTATTAGGTATTATTTACTATTTAGCATATGAGTAAAATTTAAGATAAATTAACATGAAAATTTTGTTAGAATAAGAAAAGCGCTCGTGATGCATGAATTTCAAACGAGCATGAAGCATCTGACAAGTACTTATTTCAAAAGCAAGCACTAAAAAGTACTTCAAAAAATAAAGTTCTTTATTCTAACCTCGTGACGTAAAACCAGTGCGGACAAGGTTTTAAATTATGTTTTAGTACATTCCAAATTAAAGCATACATACATTCAATTCTTATATATTAATTTCTCAAAAAAAAATATTTTTTTTGTTTATTTTTTTTTTTTTTGTTTATGCTTCGTGATATTTCTACAATTAAAATACGGGCTGATTTTTAACCCTCTCAAATATTCGGGGACGTCAACTCCTCCCAGGAGAAAGATCGCTTCACTGCTTCAGTGCGAGAACAGGAAAGAATTTTAAATTACGATACAAGACATAATCAGCCATTGGAAATTTGCGCAGTAGTTTTGTTTCTGGCTAAAGTACGATACAAGACATAATTTCTCTGGCATGGAAAACTCTACAACTCAACCTTAGATTAAATCTTCATGTCGTTCGGTATTTTATGCACTTGTTTTAAAAATCAAATCGTTTATTATTTTAATACATATTATGAAGCAATTTTATTAAAATTCACGATCAGAAATTTATCAGACCTCTTAAAATATTTGGAAGAATATCTTTTTGATTTAATTACAAACACACACAAAAAAAGAAAAAAGAAAAAAGAAAAAAAAAGGAACCTATTGGGGCCACCCGCCACCGTTTGAGCCTCAACGATAAGAGCACAGCACAGAATTAACCCTTCATTACTTGATTAATTCTCTGATCAGCTCTTATTCGCCGCGTTAAGGACCTGAGGAAAAACAACCAATCACACACGTACACGTCTAATCGTCAGTCTTCTTGGTGCACAAAATGCAAATATTCTAAAATACTTAAAACCATCAAATTAAGCACCAATACCACAAACCTTTCTTTGAGCCATTAATGGAGAGCATATCCTGTGTCGATGTTTTGTTAAGCCACAGATTGTCAGATTGTGATAGTAGCACAGTGCCCCACGCTTTCTCCGCGTCTTCATCTGTGGAAAAAGCACTTTTCCTGTTGCACTTTCGCTTTATTCAGAAGCACTTTTATCTCCAAGCATGCATTGATCAGCGGATCACGTATAAATAGAACTTATTCGTCGCCATACCGAGAGTACTCAAAGGGGACTACGGAATATAGCTACTTCAACTGATCACTATATATATCGTGCAACGAGATAGAGGCTTTCAATTAATCAATGGGTTCTATGTTTCTGCAACCAGTGATCATGGCAAGAGCTGGGATCACGAGAGCACGGATGGCGACGCTAAGGTAATGTCAGTACTGGATTATTAATTAACTACTACAATTTCATTTCATGATTTAATTAATTTTGAAACAAATATTCATTAATTTGCGAGTGTTGCATCAGACAAACAAGAAGATATTAGGCACGCACCCTCTTTATGTGTACACACCTTGCGTCACGTGTACCCTTTAATTAAATAGGTATAAAAGCAAAAATGCACATGTAAAATTTAGTCACGTGTACCCTTTAATTAAATAGGTAATACAATTCTTGAGAAACTTAATTTGGTCAGTTTTTGTTTGTTAATTAACATTATTATTTGTCCATGCAGGGCAGCTAATAAGCAAATTTATGATCGTGGCTTTAGCAAATCTGCTGAAGCAGTACTAGATGATGATGATGGTCAACAAGACAGCTTCACAAGAAATTCATCAAGAGGTGAGAAGATGATCAATTCAAAGGAGAGTTTGGTAAATTGGGTCCCACATCCTCGTTCGGGAATATATGTTCCTCAAGGCCATGAGCGGGTGATGGACGATGTTCCGATCAACGCGGCTTCGTTTGGCCATCGGACTTTCTGGCTGAGGAGCGATGATGGTGTTGAAAAGCCGGACCCTGATTATGATTATGGCCTTTACGGTACCACTGATTTAGAAGAACGCTCTAGTGAGTAATTAGATCAATTTAATATGGTCCACTAGAGATCAATTGATCTTATTAATAAATGATAGATTTAATAAGAGGATAAATGTAACATGGGTCAAGGTTTGTGCTTGCATTTGCATGCACTACTGTGCCCTAAAAATGTAACTAATTCACTCTTAATAAACTTAAGTTAGCTAAACTATGCACAAATCTGTTTTGACTTGACTTTCTTCTTCTCTAAATAATGAGGTGCCTTAACATCCATCCTCAAACTCAAGAGGCATAAATGTATATTGAGTTTGGATCTCAAATAATTGGAATTTATGAACAAAAGAAACTTAGTCATGATGACTGCAATATGTTCTTCACTTAGTGTACAATGAATGCTAAGTTCACCAACAAATATTTTGTTTTTGATGAAGTCCATATTCATCTCAATATGTGTAGTGCTTGAGTGATAACCAAGATTTCTAGCCACCTCTATTACACTAATATTATCACAATATATCATAAGCTTTTCAGTGTAGTAGATTCTCATTTCAAAAACTAGAGACTATGACCATGCTATTTCTACACTTGCTGAAGCCAAAGATCTATATTCACTATCTACACTTGATCTTATGACTACAAACTACCTTCTTCTTCTTTTTTCATCAAGTTATTTCCCAGATAGATACAATAGGCACCAACTGAGTCACATGATCAATTGACATCAATAAATCAGATAACTTCACATCTCCATCTCTAATTAATCTTAACCCTTAGTATTTTGTAGCTTTTAAGTATTTGAGAACTCTCTTACATGCCTTTAAGTGTTGAAGTGTGTGAGCTGATTTATATTGACTCAGCTTGTGTACAAAAAAAGCAATATCAAGTCTTGTTAGTACCAAATATTGCATAACAACGCTTCTATAATGAGTTGAATCTCCAAAATAATAACCAAGATCACTTAATACTTTTTTTTAACTCGGTGGAGTGTCTATCCTTTTACATTATAACATATCAATTGGTCAGCAAATATCTTATATACTTTCTTTGTGATAGATAAATGTAATCTCTATCATACAAAACCTCTTTCACATTAAAGTAAGACAATGTTCTCAAGTCTTTCAATCCAAAAGCAGTACTAAATTGAGACATAAAGCTTTCTAGTTTTGCACTGTTTGGCCCTATAATAATTAAGAATATGATAACATATATCAATACCATAATCATGCTTTTTCTTAAGAATAATAAAGTATCAGCCTTGGAGTTTATAAATCCCCACCGCAACAACAATCCTTTAAGTTTCTCAAACCATGTCCTAGAGACTTGTTTCAAACCATACAATAATTTATGTAGTTTGCACACAAAATTTTCTCCCCGTTTGTCAATAAGACATTCAAGTTGGTATATAAAAACTTCCTTAGTTAAATCACCTGCAAAAGTACTTGACCCTTCAGAGAATACTTCACATAGCAAACATTGCCAATAAATTCAACAAATTAGTTATTATTAGATGTGAGCTTAGATATACTCAATAAGTTCTAAATAATAAAAGAAACTAACAAGATGTCTTTAAGTGTTATTTGTGTGTGGCCGTGCTTTAATTGTGAGCCTTTAAAAGTCAAGAAAGTATTGCCAACATTAGTTAAAGACAAACCTTCCATGGCCAAAGATAAGTGGGTAATTACTTTTAAATTCCTTTTTTACATTCATATTTTCTGAAAAGTTAGTCAAACGATGCGTAGCTCTACTATCTAGATGCCAACCTTCATTAGCAGGTCCCTCAGAATTAGCAACATAAGCATGGTTAGAAACTCAGATGTGTAAGATGATTCAAGAAGGTTTGTGTGCTAGAAATTGCATATGGCTAATAACTTGGATAACACAAAGAATAAAATCTTCATGTTGTGATATATATCTAAAATATGGCTTAAAACTAGCCATATAAGCAAATTTTGGCCTTGACTTTTGCCAAAATATCTTAGAGATCGAGGGACATAATTTTAATGTATTTGTACCAGCAAAAATATACAGTATGCCTTGGTTTATGACATATTTGACAGATAGACACTGTCTAATCAAATCCATCTCCATTTGACACTAAATTAGGTCTATGAGGCATATCATATGTGATGGTTGTGTATTGACTTGCATTTTATGTCCTCTACCAAAATCACCAAAGTTACCACTACCAATTGGAATACCTTTAGGATATGCATCAAAAAACATTCCTCTATCAGTATACGACTACAAATTGGAATACCTTTAGGGTATGCATAAGAAAAGGTTCCTCTACCAGTATTGTTACCTCTGCCACTAGAATTGCCAATAAAGTGTCCCCAATAACCAACACCATATTCTCCTCTTTTAGTACCACCTGTTATTTGAGAGTAATTAGTATTTGTCGTGCTACAATTGGCATTGAACATAGCCTTGGCATTTTCATTTTGCTCTAATCTAGCTTCATAAGTCAAAAGTAATGCATATGCATCATTATAAGCCAGTTTATTAGAAGTGATAATTGAAACCAGATCTAAATAGCCAGGTCCTAGTCCATTCAGTATTTGCATTAATAGACCTTTCTCAGTTTCTGGACTACCAGCACACCCAAGTTTATTGGCAAGTAATTTCATCTTTAGACAACATTTTTCTACAGTCTAAGTTATTTTTCTTATATCTTACTTGCATGACCTTAGCCTCAAATTATACTCTAAATTATTTTTCTATAGATCTCCAAATATCAAATGAATTATTATAGTTAAAAGCATAGCTCAAGATATCTTCACTAATGAAGGATAAAAGATAATTGAGCAGAGTCTGATCCTGTGCTCTGTAGTAAACATATGGAGGATTTTCAAATTTCGGCATCCATCCATTAGCTGCCGTCTGTGATAGCATGAAAGATACTGATCTGGTGCCATATGAGCTCTAGATATAAAGCCTTCCAGGTGATTGCCTCTTATGGAGGTGAAAATTTGCTTTTGGCAAATCAAATAATTTGGCGATCTAGCTTAACAAGGGTATTGGATGTGAATTAAGTTTGTGAAGATTGATTTGAAATGATAATATTTGGATTTGAAGCTGTACTGAGTTTTGATTTGACATTCTTATTTTTTGAATCTGCCTTGCCAGAGCGGTATAATTGCTAACTTTTAACTCATATAATGTATGACTAATTAGAATAAGTAGTTTATAAGTGCAATATTGCATCGACATATACTTTTTGAATAAATCTTTTAATATGACGCAGTTTAGATATTTGATCTTTAATTTGACTAAATACACAGAAGAACCAAAATTGCATTAACAAAATAAGTAATGTTTGAATTGCATTTTCTGCTGTCACAATCTTTGAATTCAAACTTGAAAGGAAACTTACCCGTGAATTTCCGCTTATTTATCCTTTGTGCAACGACGCCGTTTTTATCCGGAGCCAAACGGTCAAAACCCAAAAAAGGCTCAGAACAGCAAAATAAAATAAAATAAAAGACCGCGAAAAGGAATCTCAATCCAACGGTCTGACGTTGGAGAAATAAGCATCACTTAACAGGCGTCGGAATCTGAAAGCGAGTTATCCACTTTCCTACTCGTCCCAAATCCGGGTTTAAAACGACACAGTATCGAAACTCTAAAAAATGGGGTTTTTAATTAAAGATGCCTTAAAAATATGATATTTAGTTAAATATACCCCATACTTGAAAATTATTTAGATATGCCTTTTCATGTGGTACATTGTCTAAAATATCCCTAAAAGAAAATATAAAACACACACAACTCACCTTCAACACTCTTCTCTTTACTTCTCATTCTTTTTAACTCCACACAACAAAAACTCACTCCACACTCTCCAAATCGCTCATGTACAGCCAATGCACTGAGATTTTAATTTGAGCTGGGTGCATTATTCATCTTATGAATAAGGTATTTGAAGCTTTATTTTTATTTTGTGTTATTTATTCATTTTGTTGGCAATATATTATATTTAGGGTTTTGTTTGGTTTGTGATAAATAATAAAACAACTCACATTTTCATTACATTTGCATCATATGACTGTTGTTTGATGGGTTTTATAACTATATTCGTTAAAACCCGAATTTGCTGTCAAAATTTTGTTCTGCACCCGACATACACGACTGCTGTCGTGTACGTATGAATTTACACGACTCTAGTCGTGAAAATGCGTAAAATATTTCAATTATTATGACACTCTAACATTTTATAACATTTTATTGGTGCAAAATATATATTTTTTTACTAGATATGTCCTCTGATTATTACCAAACTATAATTGTGTGTTTTAATAAGTTACACGACTCTATCATGTATGTATGAACTTACATACTACAATTGTGCATATATGTAAAATGTTTCAACTGTTATAAGACCCTAACATTCTATTAGTGCAAGAAAAATATTTTTGTGAGAAGAAATATGTCCTCTAACTATTTACTGGGCTTATGTTGATTTCAAAGGGATGTGACTAGGGTTTATAATACATGAGTCGAGTGTTTAGGCTGAGTATATTAATAACTATGATGATTATGTAGCAACTTCTATTCTATTAAAACTTATTTATAATTCAAACATGTATTGGACCTATGTTGTTTGATGTACAACAACTTTTATTGTTTGTTGAATTGAAGTTTGATATGTTAAAGCTTATGTTGATTGTGTTATCATTATAATAACTATTTTAGGTGGTTTTTATTCTATGTCCACGTATTGACAATAGTAATGTATTTGTAAAGTTACCCGACTATTGTCTTGTATATCTAATTGTACTTTATTACAACTTATTAAGAGATGAATAATTAGTATTTCAGTGATGGATGATATACGTATGTTGTTTTAAAGATACAAAAAAAACATGAATACTGATGTAAAATTATCTTTAATTATATCAAATGTCAACAACATCCATATTGCAACTATTACATCTCATGATAACTAATCCAAAAAATGGAAAAATCACAACAATGAAGTTTTTAAGGGTATGACACTATGTTATTTGCATTTTTTTAATATGTATAATATTTAGTTGATAAATTTCTATTTTTTTTGTTTCGCAGGTGAATGAACATGTTTGTGTGGCTTATATTGTTTTCAAGGGAGGTGACTAGGGGCTTATAATACATGGGCCGAGTGTTTGGGTTGAAGATGCACAAAAATTATGATGATTATGCAACAACTTCCATTGTATTATAACTTATTTATGATTTGAATAAGTATTGGATTTATGTTGTTTGATGTACAACCACTTTTGTTATTTATTAAATTGAAGTTTGATATGTTAAATTTTCGACTGTATGAATATTTGTAAATACTCGACTGCAGTTGAATATTTGCATGTATACATAATCGCAAATGATTGTGTATTTTATTCTAGAGAGCTCGTCATGTATATAAAATACTGATTGCAAATCATGTATATCGCAAATACCCAAATACCCGACTGCAGTCATGTATTTTATTCTAGAGAGCTGGTCATGTATTGCAAATACTCGACTGTAGTCATGTATCTATGCAATATATTTAACTGCAGTCGTATATTTTTATTCCAGAGAGTTGATCATGTATTGCAAATACTTGACCCATCCGTGCAAATAATCGGGTCAATCGTGAAGCTGGTCATGTATTGTAAATACTGATTGATCGTGTATCTATGCAAAATACCCGACTGCAGTCATGTATTTTTATTCCAAAGAGCTGATCATGTATTGCAAATACTCGACTGCAGTCGTGTATCTGTGCAAATACCCGGTTGCAGTCGTGTATTTTATTCCAGAGAGCTGGTCATGTATTGTAAATACTCGACTGGAGTCATGTATCTGTGCAAAATACCCGACTGCAGTCGTGTATTTTTATTCCAGAGAGCTGATCATGTATTGCAAATACTTTCATTTGCAGATTGCAAATACCCGGTTGCAGTCGTGTATTTTATTCCAGAGAGCTGGTCATGTATTGTAAATACTCGACTGGAGTCATGTATCTGTGCAAAATACCCGACTGCAGTCGTGTATTTTTATTCAGTGAGCTGATCATGTATTGCAAATATTTCATTCTGACTCGTGTATCTATGCAAATACCCTATGTAATCTTGTATTTTATGGTCATGTATTGTAAATACTGATCGCAAATACAGATTTTGCAAATACCCGGCTGTAATCGTATATTTTATTCTAGAGAGCTGGTCATGTATTACAATGATTTTCATTTGCGATCAGATCTATGCAAAATACCCGACTTCGTGTATTTTTATTCCGGCAGAGGCGATCATGTATTGTAAATACTCGTTTTGAGATGTATCGGCAAATACTCTTGCGATCGTCGTGTATTTTATTCCAGAGCTAGTCATGTATTGTAATACTAGACTCGAGTCAGATTCTGCAGAAAATACCCGATCGCAATGTATTTTTATTCTAGAGTCGATCATATTGCAAATACTTCAATTTGCTTCACAGATCTGTAAATACCCTACTGCATTTCGTGTATTTTATTAAGCTGGTCATGATTGCAAATACTGATCAGATCGTGTATCTATGCAAAATACCCGACTGCAGTCGTGTATTATCTTACAGAGTATTCCCTGAGCATATATGGTCATCCTGTTATATCACATACATTGTACAAACAATATGCTATATCATTAATATAATTAACAAAAAAATAAAATACATTAACATTGTACAAACTATCTTTAATGACATTAAATATCAACAACATCTTTATTGTAACTATTACATCACAAGGCCAAAAAATGACACATCAAAGAAGTTTTTAAGGGTAGAACACTATGAAGTTTTTTTCCACGATCTATGCCCAAATAATTTGACAGCCAATGCTTTTTGAAATTGTGCAACATTATCTTGTTGGCAATATAAATTGACATCAAGTCAGTGGGCCAGGAACTCCAAGAGCCGCAACAAAAATGCTCCACAATCACCACTAAAAAAATTCATATAAATCAATCGTTAAAAATCACCATTGTTATTGGTAAGTCGAAAAAATATAATTTTAGTTTGTAGTAAAAATAATACTTTAAATTTATTATCAATCTTCTAAATGGTCACACAACGTAGAAGCAACAAATATGAGAACTTTTTACAACTTAAAAATATTATATATGTATGACAACATGACTTTCTCACAACTAGCATCTACATGATCAATATAACTATATTATTTCAAGAACAAACCCATCAAATTAAAATATATTGCCAATAACTATGAACTAAAATAATTTTTAAAGGAGTTATAAAAAAAAAAAGAAATAAACCATCACTGCCACATGACATAAAAATCAAACTTTATGTATCAAGTATGTTAACAATTCCAAATAAAGTATAAATATTCAAAGAAAATGTTAAATTTTTCCATAACACTCAAACAATTAATTTTCATTAGTTCAATCTGATTAATAAGCTATTAAGTATGTGTATAATTGTCAAAAACTAAAAACAAGCCTAGGACGAGTGTATTAAAGGGCAATTCTCTAATAGTTAACTAGTTGAAAATATATGCAACAACATTTGCTGCACAATAATATCAAATCCTAAATATTATGTGACTTCTTCACTAATAAATTTAGCGCCAAATAGTGAGACAAATTAATAAAATGATCCAACATTATTTCAAAATTCACAAATAGTTCAAAACACATTTATTGATAGTGTACTACTATCAATAGTTTTATGCTAAAACAAATATCAAATTGTTAATAAATTAGAATTGCAAATTAAAAGTTTTATAGCAAATAATAGAGAAAACCCAAATTGTAACATAATGAATGCATACGCAGTTGAAGAAAATTGATATATAATTCCCATGGATGAAGTTCAACTACAAACAACAAGTAAAATTATACAAAGATCTAATGCATAAACTAGTATAGTCATAACCTAGTATTCATAAAGATAATCTTTGTTTTATCCAATTTTCTTTGAATATTTAATTAGGAACTCCCACAACCATTCTAAAGACCCATGAAATCACTCTCTTCAATTTCAATTTCACAAGTTCAAGAAGATTCATTACATTACCAAGAAGAAATTATCAAATAAGAAAGATAATGACCAAAATCATGTGGGTAATTTGTTTTTTAAAACCCTAATGCATATAACCCTAACAATTATGCACCCTAAATTTTCTTTATAAAGTAAAAATTAAGTGTAAATATTATTAATGACCTTTAGTTCGGTGAATTTCCAACCTTTAATTCAGTGATTTTGTAGCCTTTAATGTGGTGGATGAACTTGCAGCAGCAGGAACGCGAACTTGCAGCAGCAGGCATTGTGTACAGTAGCTCGTGAAGATAGATTTTGAAATCTGAAGAATTAAATTGGGGTAATTCTGTAATTGTATATTCAAAAAGGCATATAGAAGGAATTTTGAATTATGGGGGTGTAGTTGGATAAATACCCTACTTTTAGGGTATGGCGGGGACAAATCCCTGCTAAAAAATCTATCTCGTCTTGGCTCGTCTCGTCATGTCTCACTATTCTCATCTTTTCTTGTAAGACAACGCTCTGGTTCACAGATCGCTGTAGGTAGCAACTAGTGGTCATTTCATTCCATTTTTTCTTCAAATCTATTATTTATTTTTCCACACCACTCTCTCTCTCTCTCTCTCTCTCTATCTCTCTCGGGGGAAGCGATACGCTGCGTTTCGGTGGTGCATGACGAGCGCGTCGGAGTTATTTTATACCAGGAGATCGCGCGTGGGCCGGGCCGACCAGGATCTAGGCCTCGATTCTTTCACTCCCGAAAGGGGTTTTCACAATCGTCGACATCATCATAACCATCATCGCCATGATTTGGACGGCTGTGATCCTCTCCGCCGGTCGCCGCACGCGCGCCATCTCTCTCACCGTCCCTCCCCCTCGGTAACTAGTTGTTTGTATAAAGCTTCAATTTTTCGGCCAAGATGCTTATGAAACTTTTAACTTTGATTTTGTTCGTCATTATATATATATATATATATATTTGCACTGACAGAAAATTAAAGTCGTTGTTAATTTTATTCATTTGATTTAGTTACTAACAAGGAAGCCATCAAATTTGCAATTCAGAAATAATTTCTTATGGAAAAAAAAATCAGGCTGTAATTTGGATATAAAACATAGCAAATACGAATAAAAATTATTATATATATATATATATTCATTATGTTGGAAAAGGCCTTGGAAATGGGAATAGGATTTTGATTAGAGGGAAACTGGAATTGTAAAAATTTGCGGTGAAAAATGAAAATTAGGAAGAAATCCTGCTCTTGCTGCTAAGTTATGCATAGTATTAAGTTTATATTTAGCATTTCATGTAGGTTTGGTATATTAAAAGAAATTGTAAAAGAAGGAAAATTAAAAGGATTAAGATGTATTTTATCTTCAGGGAAAGCTGTATTTATCGCCTTGATTTTCTCACTTCTTTGAGTAGTGCTCCAATCCATGCAGTTGATGCTGAGTCATAGATCAATCTGTTGTAATCATGCAATGTGCTGGGTTAATTGTTCCATTGCTCTAGCACTTCCTTTCCTTTGTAGGATTCTAATTTACATGTGCGAGTGTGATACTAAAATTGACTGTTTTTCTGTTTATATTCTTCATGCACAGAAATGAACACCAATTGATTTCATCTGTATCAGTTTTGGATAGTGATTAACTGCTGAAAGATAAGTCTTATTTTGCCCATTCTCATTTTTGTGTGTGCAGGAGCGCGCATCAGTTTGGCTTGATCAAGGAACTAGTCAGCATGTATCAAGTAATCCTATGAACACGGAAGTTTCTAGAAGCACAAGCAGTCCGAGTTGGAACGGAAATAGTGAGAGGCTTCCTGGAACTGTGCTACTAGCAAGGGCAAGGCTTCTTGAGAGATTGAGAGGGGTATCTCTTTCTGGAAATGGGTCAGTGCTTTGTAAGTTATGTTTGAGTTGAGTTTTTTATGGCGCATTGTGCTTCATGTATGGTATGTGCCGTACAAATTTGTGTTTGCTGCATTTGATCACAGAATTTGACAGCTATCAATTTACGCTGACTCTAATTGACCCATATTCAGTTTTTGGAAGGAATGCGAAAGAAAAATCATCAGTTTTATTCAAAAAATATCATCTGGGATTATTACATGGGTTATGCAATGTGTATTGAAAATAGGCAGCATACAGTCATGGTATAATTACAATGTGTGTGTGTGTGTCTCCAGTTCCAGTGAGGCTTTGTCATTACATTCTCTGTGCATTTATCTCTGAACCTCGTATCTCCTTGGTTGAGGTAGAGGTAGTGACCTGCTCTATTTGGCTTTATTCAGGGGAAGTGGCAGAGGTTTATCAAACAATAACCAGAGGGGGAATATCTTTGGTGATGAACTAAGGCTTGTTGATGCAGGAGACTGGGCAGCTGAAACCTCCACAGGATGGTCAGCTGTAAGCTCTCCCTTTTCCGACTTGATGACTTCTCAAACAGAAAGACTGCAATTAGTGCAACAAAAAAGGAAGAAACCTCCTGGTCTCACTCAGGAGGCCCTGGATTGTTTGCATGTTGAAATCTTCAACAGCTTTGCAATAAGTTCTGAAGGGGAAGCATCAAAGGCCTCATTAGATTGCAGTATATGTCTAGAGAGTTTCACAGATGGGGACGCGCTTGTATGCCTGCCATGCAAGCACAGGTTCCATTCTGATTGCTTGGATCCTTGGGTTCGAAGCTGTGGAGACTGCCCATATTGTCGAAGAAATATAGTTGTAAATAGTCACAAATCGGTATAGCGAACAACTTAAATTCTATGTTTTATTTAACCTTTTAATTGTTTGTATTTGTGTTTAGGCTTTTGTTACACTAAGTAAAATATCTTGGGACTTGGCTGGCTGTATTTGGGAGATGGTTTTGGTTCCTAGTTTTGATTTTATGCGGATGCGGAGGTTTTGACTTGAGCTCATGAATTTCGAACTTCCATCTCTTTCATAACATGATATATCATCCCATTCGAAAGCTTATAATCATTTCACTACAAGGCCTGAATATATTATTATCTGAACCATACATTCTGATGAAAGGGACAAGCAGCGACCATATATATGAGATGACAAAAATAGCATTTTCATTCGTTCACATTGGAAGCCTGGCTTGGGAAAGTGCATCATAGGGTTTACATTGCGTCAAAGTAAGCTCAAATCATGTTAGACATTCAAAACGTCAGCTTGAAGGGCAGCACACGCAAGCTTCTGTTTGTAGTACAAACAAACCTGGCAATTAGAGTTTGCAGCAAATTGGTGTTCTTGGTGAGCTTTCTCCCATCATTAAACTCGCTAACTGGGCTGCTGGGCTAGTGCTGAAGAAAAGATGTTCATAGGCATAGCCGTGACCGAATAGAATGAGTATGAGCAGAAGGGCCTTTGATGTGTGTGTGTGTGTGTTCAGAGGCTAGGATAGACTTCACTAGGTGCATATCATTTTTCAATTTGAGATGCGTGACCCCACGGCTCCCAAAAAAAAAAAACACTTAAAAAACTCGAACACTATATCTATAATTGACACTTTCAACTTGGCTATAATTAAAATGTGGTTTCAATAACTTAAAAGACGTGATCTTCGTTACATAAATAGTAGTGATCGGCGGATCCGCTCGTTTATTTAATTGAGTCGGATAGGTAAAAGGGGCAAAAATCTATCCGACAGAATGAATAATTAATTAGAAACACGGTTTCTTTTGTTAGTTCTTAACACACGCAAAGTTAGAAAGAAGAGCAGCACTAGGACACGAGGCTTTCATTTTGAGCACAGGAGGATTAATTAATACCATATAATAAAAGTGAGGGATATGAATTATAAAAATGAGAGAAATATTTCGTGTAAAAGCTTATACGGATCTCTTCTTGAGCAAAAAACAGTATTTAAACCAAATCTAATCCAATCTATTCGCGCGAGCAACATTGTCACTTCACTTGTATCAATGATGGGAAAATCTATAGGTTAAGTTTGAAACGGATTAGATTATTTATCGTGTGAAACGGACACAAAAAATTAGTGGAACCATCTAAAGTGACACTATTATTAAAATTATTTATCGTACTGGATCCTCTGCAGATACATGTTCAAAGATTTGGCCCGGAATTTGATATGGGAATCGGAAGTGGCTGTGGCGCCTTGCTTTTATTACCAAATCAAAAAAAAAAAGAAAAAAAGAAAATCAATTTGGATTCTGTTTTCTGTTCTTGGAAATTGGAAAATGGCCTCTGCATCTGCATGCATGCATGCAAGCTCCTGATTCCTGCCAAGTAATCCCATTTGCATTTATTGACTTATTTTGGGAACTCATCACCGTTGTTCACAACTTTCTATTTATTCTATTTAACTAATACCCCCTTAAATTTTCTTTGTTTTTTGGACTTTAGTTTTTTGCCCATGGAGAATTTACAAGTCTTTGTCGCTCTCTTCAGTCTTCGCCTCACTTGTAATCTTTCATTGGTCGATTTCTATTAATTTCAGTTTGTTAGATAAGAAAAGTTTAAATATATACACACACACATACAAACGGACGTTACTATTCCTTATTTTTTAAAAAAAAATACATGGAGTTTGAATATAGAACGGCCAAAACAGGTCCAAGTTGAGCATAAATTAATTAAAACAAAGTGGACAATGCTGTTTGAAAGTTTGAACAAGTTTGGCTCTTTTTACAAAAGCAATTTCATAATGTGATTTTGTGAATATCTATTATTTACTTTCTAAGGAAGTTTCGGGGATACCCAACTAAGGTATGTTCATTAGTCACTTTGGCTCTTTGTTTTTTTTTTTCCTTCTTCACCGTGCACATGGTTTTGCAATTGGTCATAGTCCACTCGAAGCAAGTGTTAATCACGACGGGGGCGGGAAAATTCCAAGTGAGAAATTTAACCGCGTATGAAGTAGTTCATGTCGCATTAAAAAGATTTTCCTAGAAAGTAACATCTTTTTCCAGGAAAATTTTGACCAGAGCTATGGAGTCTTCAGTCTTCCACGAACCAATCAATTGGGGTTTTTTAGTCTTGGTCACGCGATTGGAACGTTATAACATTTATGACTATGACTAGATTTCCCATCGGATTGTCGTTTTCAACTTATGATTTATAAACGATTTTATTCCCGGCCAAATTGATAATATACAATTGAAGAAACTTACAACGTTGTGTACATATTAAGTTGAAGACATTGAGTTCATGGCTGTGATTACGGCATTTTTAGGGTATTATATATACTCTACGATTTGAACATTATATAATCCAGTTTTATAAATTTGTATTGACTTTGTAAACTATATGTTTACCACCCCAATTGGGTACTATAGACCGTGTTTTTACATTATTTAATTATGGAGCTTATTTTATTGGATAAGGATGAGCTGAATTTTGCTTAGCATTTGTTAGGTAAAGAGAGATTAAAAAAAAAAAAAAGAGTAAAATTTTGAAATAATTTTAAAATTATAACCCAAAATTATTATAAGCCTTAACTTACCCTGCATTTTTGTAAAGAAAATTAAAAAAGAAAAAAGAAAAGTATCTACCCACCGCTATTTTTCACTTATTTTTTGAATAAAAATAAGAGTAAGTCGAAGTTTCTAATAATTTTGAAGTATTTTAAAGAATGTCATTTTATGGAAAAATATAATCCCAAATTGATCCATTTTATAATATAAAAGTTAAATATATCTTAAAAAATTATTAATTGTGTTTATCACAAAGATGATGGTGTTAGATTTGTGGATAGAATGAAGCTTATCTTTTAACAAGGGGACAAGCATGCTTGCTCTAAATTGACCATCTAATTCCGGTTTTTATGTGTTTTAAATTGTATAGTTAAAATGTTATATAATTGTGTAAACCAAATCATATTTCTAATAAGAACAAGATTTTTTGAGACTTTTAACCCTTTTTTTTTGTGGGGGGGGGGGGGGTTTAATTGATTAAAACCAATTAACAATACTTTAAATTCTTTGCAAAAACTATTACGTGGACAGGAGGTGTTATATTTAAGAAGTTTGCTCCTAAATAGTTTTTAATCAAAACATATGTTAAATTTGTTTTAACAAATTAAAGTAACCCGTCATACTTTTTTCTACTTACTTTTAGTCGGTTCTTTGACAAATTGCCAAATGTAAAGTATAATTTCAAAATCTTATCTATCTCTTGTACATCGAGTTATTAATTGTAGCAATAATTGTAACGAGATTGCCAAATGTAGAGCGTAATTTCAAAATCTTTATCTCTTGTACACCGAGTCATTAATTATAGTAATAATTGTAACGAGCCCTTAATTGTAAGTATAGATCACTCAAGTGAACAAATTTGGTAACCATCATATGCTGCTAGCAAATAAAAATAGTAGTGATTCAAAATTTGTATCACACCTGCTATTGCACCTATCATTAATTATCATGCTTTAAACATTGTTTGCCCTTATCATTCGGTATTTATATTCTTATCTTGTAATAATAGTCGATGGTTGACATATTGCATACCGCGGCAATTAACATGCAAATTAGAAATTGAAATTATGTAAATATAACATCAATCCCCAACAAAACCCTAATACAAATTAAATCACACTACACATTCAAAATAGTCAATAACTACGTTGTTTATCATGGTTTTAGTATAAAATTGATCCAATTGTTAATATAATTTTAGACAACGTTGCATAGGAAGTAATATACGATGCAACCCTCACAAGTTCCGTTATTAGTGACAAATTTATTACTAATAAAAAATAAAAAACGAGAATTATGACGTGTGCAACACAACATATACTCGATGGATGTAGACCCTATTAATTAATACAAATAATACTACTGCTTTTAGGAATAATTATATTCTCCTCTCTTTTTCTTCTTTTTTTTTTCTTTTAGAAAAAGGCGAGTAGCGATAGATTTTTTCTTTTTTCTTTTTTCTTTTTTTGTTCTACACCAAACCATTAAATGCCAAATAAATAAATAAATAAATAGCTAAAAACTTAGGTCAGTCAAGTCTTTAAAAACTTTAAATTGAAGCTTTGCGTTTTCGTAAAAAATAAAAGAATGAATAAATAACAAAAACACAAACAGAGAAAGCAAAAGCACAAAAAAAAAAAAAAAAAAACTTCAAACGCGTAGTGCGGACAGTTAACGTTACAGTGGATATAGGAAGAGGATACATAATAAACACTTGCAACATATACATATACATATACATATACATATACATATACAAGACATAAGACATATAAGACGCAATCAGTCTTCTCGTCTTCGTCTTTCCCTTCACGCGGCATCTCTTTTTCACAACAACCCTTTTCCACTCTTTCATCATCATTCATCCCAAAAACACAAAAATAAATTTTGACTTCCTTTTTTTTTTTTTTTTTTTTTGGGGGGGGGGTTATTTATTACTCATAAACGGAGACGGGGACGCTGCACAAACAACGGAGTTATTATGATGATGTTACGTTCGTGTTACAGGTGCCTGGGCCGACGCGGCGGCGGCGATGGCCTGATGTGGCACTCCGACTTGAAGCCACATGCGTCCGGTGATTACTCGATCGCCGTGGTTCAAGCTAATTCTTGTCTCGAAGATCAAAGTCAAGTTTTCACGTCGCCTTCTGCCACTTATGTCGGTGTTTATGATGGCCATGGCGGCCCCGAGGCTTCCAGATTTGTTAACAAGCATCTCTTTCCTTATCTGCATAGTGAGTTTTATTTTTTTTTTATTTTTTATTTTTGGTTTTGATTGGAGCTTTGTGTGTGTTTTGTATGATGCATTTTCATGTTTTTGTGTAATGTTCATGCAAGCGTATGCTGACTTGAATCATGGGTTGGTTTCAAAATTTGATCTTATTTTTGAAAATTATGCTGACTTGAATCATGGGTTGGTTTCAAATTTTGATCTTATTTTTGAAAATTGTCTTCTTTTTTAATTTTTGATGGGTTCATTAAAAAAGCTACTGAAAATTTAGTTTTGCAGTAAATAGAATGAGGTTTTTATTTTAATTGGTTAAATTTTGTGGAAATAGAATGAATTTGAATGCAGAGGAAGAGAGGAAGTTGGAATTTGAAGTTCAGTGAATGTTTGTTAGTGCGCTTAAATCACAGTGAAACAGGCATTTGACATAATTGAGGTTGTCTTTTTGATGAAAGTAAAGAAAATTAGGTGAATTTTGTATTTTGAAGTAACAGATTTTTGTTTGTACGTCCTCTTTCTAAAATTGCACGCTTTGAATCTAGAATTTACAATGGAACACGGAGGACTGTCTGCAGAAGTGATAAAGAAGGCGTTTCATGCTACTGAGGAGGAATTCTTGCGTTTGGTTAAGCGTGTATTGCCTGTGCGGCCACAAATTGCTTCAGTTGGCTCGTGTTGTCTAGTTGGTGCAATTTCAAATGATGTATTATATGTGGCGAATCTTGGTGACTCGAGGGCAGTTCTTGGGCGGAGAGTTTCAGACGATAGCAAAGTTAAGGTGGCAGCAGAACGGTTGTCAACCGATCATAACGTTGGAGTTGAGGAGGTGAGGAAGGAAGTCGAGGCACTTCATCCTGATGATTCACATATTGTCGTGTATGCCCGTGGAGTTTGGAGAATAAAGGGTATAATTCAGGTATACGATCGAGCTCCTTCATCCCAATTTTATTGATTCTTATATTTTTCTGTTAGCATTTGAGTGAAAATTAGTCATCTGATATGTTTTCTTTTGTCTGTACATTCGGAATAATTTTAACTGCTAGTGAGGATGATATCTTTGTGTCTTTCGATTTCATGAGCCTGTTCCCCCCTCGTATTCACCTGCATTAGAAGCAACTCCTCCATCGAAGTTCTTGGAATGACTCTTTCTGAGACCTAATAGATGAGCATTTGATATGAGGATTTGGTGCTTTTGATAAATTTTTTCTAATGCATTCTGTTTATTCCGTTTTAAACTTAATGCTTTTTAATGTAAATTCTGGAGTCTGTGGTCTTTGATGCTGAAGTTAGTTGAAGTATTACTATCTCAGAATGGAATATAGCTCTGGTCTTGACAGATTTGCATTTCCACAGTCCGCCGCGCTTTTTCTTTTGATGTTTCAAAGAGCATCAGAGTATCTTATATTTGATTGAAACCCAGGGACTTGCTTGCAAAATTATCCAAGCATCTGCTGTCATATCAGTGTGCTAGAACCTGATAGAGACGGGTTTCTATTCTCGATCTTTGCCTCTAGAAGGTGTATAGCTGTTTCACAGTCTGCAAAGCATGTGACGGAAATTGCTGATCTAAACATTTTCTTTACTTTTCAGGTGTCAAGATCTATTGGTGATGTTTACTTGAAGAAACCCGATTTTTATAGAGACCCAGTCTTTCAGCAATTTGGCAACCCTATTCCTCTAAAACGACCTGCAATGACAGCTGAACCATCAATCCTGATTAGGAAACTTAGGCCACAAGACTTATTCCTGATCTTTGCATCTGATGGCCTTTGGGAACAGTTAACTGATGAAGCAGCAGTAGAAATTGTTTGTAAGAACCCAAGAGCTGTGAGTACTCATCTTGACACCCCTTCCATTTTGAATAGCAAATGAATTAGATGTTTTCGGTTGATCAATGTGATAAAAAGAAATATAATACTCACAACGGTGGTGGTTGTTTTTGAGTTTCTAGGGAATCGCTAAGAGATTGGTGAGAGCTGCCCTTCAAGAGGCTGCAAGGAAGAGAGAGGTGGGATATAAGGAGATAAAGAAACTTAAAAGGGGAATAAGGCGACATTTCCATGATGATATTACAGTAATTGTAATTTATCTTGATCATCATCAAAAAGGCTCCTCCAACAGCAGATCCAAACACAATGCCATTGGCTGCACAAGTGCACCTGTCGACATCTTCTCCCTAAATGCAGATGAAGCAGAAGATGATATGCTTCACCCGCTTCCTGCATAAGTAAACCCCTTTCTAAATGGTCAGGCACTGACGCATAGAAATTTCAATAAGGTTATGAGTACATGGTGAGGTATACTGGACAGTTTCTGTAGATAGGTTGCTGTTGGAAAGAAGCTGCAGTAGATTTTTCCAAGTGAAGATCCAACACCATTGTTCTTTTGTTTTGTTGGTTATGTTGTTGATCTTGTCTTTGTTCAAAATTGATATAGTGAATCCCAGAAATTTCAAGCACAAGTTTTGTAACCATTTTGTTTTGCATAGTCTAGAAGATAACAGAGTTTTGATATCTCTACAAAGATTTATGATGAATTGAAAATTGAAACTGGATCGGCACAATTACAGCACTAAGTTGTGGACGCTCGCAATTGCTCCTGAACAAGCCAAAGTTAGAATGCCTGAAGAGATTTGGTGGGAATAAAGAAGGAATGAAAAGATATTGCCACTTGAAGTCAAGAAAAGGACACCCACTAACCATTGTAAGGAACGGGAATGCTTTACGGTTGCATTTTACCGTCAGGTTCATACAAAGATTCTTTCTCGAAGATGCGAATAGAAACCTCAAAAATAGGCAAAATAAAGAAAGACATTCGGTGCGCTGCCTTTTTAAAAAAGGAAAAAAGAAAAAGAAAAAGAAAATATTGACTTAATTCAAAGGAAGGCATAAAACAAAAATGACTTATTTGAAAATATTGACATAACTGTATTTTATTATAGCGACAAGCAAGTAGTGATATATTAATACAAAGCCTCAGGACTGACATTAATGCCGATACAGGATTGTAACCAGACCCCTGTGTTTCTTTTAATTTTTTTTGAAGGAGAATGAGTGACATCGAATCCAAATGCCATTGTTTTTAAAATTATTTTCTCAGCTGCCCAAACAACCCTTTTCTTCTATTTGCGGAAGTAACGAAACCCTCAACAGTTATTTTCAGTTACTATCATCTCCCTTTCGCATTCTTTAAGCACTTTCTTGTTCTCTCAAAGCAAAATCTTAATAGAAGTAAAAACCCAAATCTTGAAACTTATAATTTTCCAGATTAAATATAACTAAAAAAAGAAAAAAAAAAAATGAGTGCAAGCAGTTTGGTGGCTGAGTCGGTGTGGAAAAGCATTGAGTCAACTCGTTCAGGTCTATTTCTTTTATAATTTTCTTTTTAGAAATTTCATTACTCAATTTGTATGACTAACTTGTCCAGTTATGTTTTTCTTCATAACAGTGACTGAAGATCAGCTATCCATGTAAGTGTATTCATTTTTGCTCTCAAAACTTTTGCTTGATTGAAAAGTAATTGTTTGAATTGTTTGTTTGATTTTGAAATGAATGCAGCTTGCATTTCTTGTTTGGTAAAAACATAGAGAGAGCAACAAGGATTGTTGATCAAAGGGGTGTCAGAAGAATCTCTGGTGAGCCCAGTGGACGTTCCATCTTTAAGGTTAATTTATGCCCTTGCTAGTTGCTACATCTAGGGTTCATTTAAGATTGTGGTTTTGATAGAAAGTACTTTTTGGGTACAAGTAAAACCACTGCTTCTGCTTGCAAAAGCACTTTCCGAAAAGCATCTTTGAAGCGCTTTTGCCAAAAGCTGTTTGAATTATGAAACGATATTTCCTTGTTTATTTTGATGTGACTAGGTTGTTGGAGAATCGCGAAGGAAAGAAGAATATTTGTGTTTTGCGGAAAATTACTGTGCCTGTTATTCATTCTTCTATGACATTGTGAACAAAGGCGAGCAGCTTTGTGTAAGATCCTGTTTATTCATTGTATCTCTTCTTCCTTTCACTGTTATCTACCCTAATTTTCTTCATCTTTCAGTGTAAGCATCAATTAGCAGCAAGACTTGCCTCGGCGCTCGGAGCATGTGTTGAAGTTAATGTGTCTGATGAGCAGCTGGCATTTTTGCTTGCAAAACTGTAACTCCCTTTTCGCAGAAGCTGAGTTTGAGGTTTCAAGATGGTAAAAAATATTATATGGAAGCTTTAAAATGCTTATAATTACGAGTACACATTACTGTCATCGACTCCATGCATAAGAAGGTGTGTAACCAAGAGTATGTTGTTTCCATTATAGATCTAGGATGCTAAGCAGTGAACAAGCAAAGACAATGGGCTCTTAAATCTTATCAAATTTATGGCTTCCTGCTCTCTTTTCTTCTCTCCCTTTGATTACTTGCGTTTGACCATCTGAATCTAAAGCTAATTCGATTAATCAGCACAACTGACATTATGTCTCAGACAAGATATCACTATAAAGGTTATTACATTTGACAAATTACCACTTATCAGAACATGAAATTGTAATCATTTGAGGCTCACTATAAAGGTTATTACATTTCACAAATTGCCCCTTATCAGAACATGAAATTGCAAACATTTGAGACTCAAAAATGCTTAAGAAACAATCAAAAGACGAGACAAAACCCTTCCCAATGATGCAGGGTTTGTGTAATGATTAATGACCGTGATGAGATATTATAAACTACAAAGCAGAAAAAACCTTTTTACCCACAACTCTCACAAGTCAAGTGACTGTACACATTGATTTCTATGTCACTGGTACATACAACATAGGTGTTTGTTCGTACCTTTATTAAGTTTTTCATGTTCCCCTTCTCCCTTCCGTATATACTCTCTTCCAATCTATACAATTATACAATATCCCCAAGCAGCCCTATATTTCAACTGAGCAGACAGCACCAGGCTAAGCTGCTGAAGAAACACAGAATTGTGTACAAATAATTGCCTTTCAGCTCATCTACAGCTCAAACAACGTATAAATTAGCCACAAGACAAGGACCAAAGGACTGGATGCACAATTCTGCAAGGCTGAAAAGTGAATGCAAATTAAGTTGCTATCCGGTTTCAGGAAGAGAACGTCTAGGTCCATTTCTTCGCTATACGATCTGATAACTTGCATTCTATCTCCTTTGTGACATGTGTATCAAGCTTGCTGAGGTTGTCAACAAAAGTGATTGCCTCATACCGTCGATTGAGTTTACAATATCCATCTACAATTGAGTTGTATGTATTCTGATTAGGTTTACATCCTTGCTTGATCATGTAACGGACAACATCAAGAGCCTCAACAAACGATGAATCGGCTGCATAGCTTGCAACAAAGGTATTATAGGTAATTACATCTGGAACAAGACCAGAGTCCCTCATTTCTGAAAATATCCGAGAAGCCTCTTTCATCCGACCATTTCTGCAATAGGCAAAAATAACAGTGTTGTATGAAATAATATCAGGTTTTATCCCTTTTGCCAAAATTTCTCTCAAAACATCTTCTGCCCTTGCAAAATTTTCAGAACGGCTGTACATATACATCAAAGTATTGTAGGTTGTCAAGCTAGGAGTAAACCCACTCTCATTCATGAAAGCCAATATCTCATTTGTTTTGGCAACCATCTGCCTCCTGCCATAAATCGAAATCAAGGCATTTAGAGTTGGTATATCAGGAGAAAATCCTTTTTTCTTCAACTCTAGGAAAGCACGTTCTGTATCCATAAGAAGGTCACTTTTACTGTAAACTAAAACAAGGGTCTTCAAAAGGACAGCATGAGGTTCGATTATACCAGAGTATATCTCTTCAGAGAGAGTAAGCATTCGATCAATCTCCCTGCCGTTGGCATAAGCATGAAGCAAAGAAGAGTACGTTAGTTCATTGGGTTTACACCGACCACCCTTCATTTCAGCAAGTATTTTCTCAGACTGTTCCCACATTCCTCCCCGAGCCAATGCTGCTAAAACAGCATTGTAGGTGGAAAGGTCTGGTGTAATCCCAGCCTCCAGCATCCGCTTATAAATAGACATGGCTTGGTCGAAAGAACCACAACGACTGTATGCACTGATTAGGGTGTTAAAAGTGTCCCTCTCGGGTATGAACCCAGCCCTTTTCATCTCCTTGAACACTCCTGAAACTTCAGAGTCCATCCCATTTTGCCCGAATACTGCCAAAAGTGTATTCCAAGTAACAATATCCGGCTTACAATTGCATTTATTGATCTCATCAAAAACCTTCATCATCTCCACAAAATTACCCCGATTACCGTGCATCTTAATCAGAGCATTAAAAGTACAAATGTTCGGCTTGCACCCTGCACTTCTCATCTCCTCAAAAACCTTCATTGCGGACTCATCCTTCCCAGCTTTCTCAAATCCTGATAATAGTGTGGTGTAAGTAAAAACATCAGGCTTAATCCCAATTTCCACCATCTGGGTTTTAAGCTCCATAGCTTCCTCTAACAGACCATCTCTTGCATAAGCTGATATCAGTGAATTGTAAGTCACAATACTAGGCACGCATCCATTAATCTCCATCTCTCTCAACACCTGCATGGCTTCTTTAGGCCGCCTACACTTCCCATAAACATCCAACAAAGCATTGTAACTAACCTTATCCGGACTAAACCCCGCCAATTTCATCTCCTCAAAAACCCCAGCTGCTTCTTCATGCAAAGATCCCCTCCGACAACAACTTATAAGCGTATTGAAAGTATATGAATCAGGCTTAACCCCGGCACTCTTCATTCCTTCAACAAGAGCTATAATCTTATTCCAAGGCATACCCATTTTACCGTACACATTCAAAATCACATTATAAGTTATCAAAGTAGGCTTACACCCTTCCTCCTCCATCTTCTTGAACACCATCACAGCCTCCCTATACCGTCTATTACTCACATAAGCAGTTATCAACGATGTATAGGCATAAACATCAATATCAAACCCATCTTTATGCAAACCGTGCAACAAAGAAGCCGCTACTGAAACTTTACGTTCCTTCCCCAACAGACTAATAAGCACAGCAATAACAGAACCGCTCAAAACCAAGTTACTGTCTTTACTACAACAGCTCCTAAACCACTCAAACACATCCAATGCCAAGTCAGTTTTCTTATGAAACCCCAAACACTTAACAATACCCAACAAATCAGCACCCAAATCTTCGCTTTTGTCGCCAGGATTTTGCTCAAGCAACTGAGACAACACGCTGTCGATATCTTTAACATCAAAAGAATCATCAATTAAAGATTGAAGAACCTGCTGACCTTTAGTGGAGAGGCGGTGGTGGGACCAGGGCTTGCCGCGATTGGAGTCACGTGACTTGCCAAGTCGGGTCCGGGACCTGGGCTGGTGAAGGGGTTGAGAAGAATTGTTGTTGTAAAGGTCTTGAAGAAGTGGAGCTATAGTAGTGGGCGGGGGAGACGGTGTCGTTTGCTGTTGGCGCGCTGAAGGCGGCGGGAAGTTGTGGTGGTTGGTTTGGGTGAGAAAGAGAGGTTTTGCAGGCGGAGGCGTCGGGACGAGAAGAGGGAGAGATAAATTTTGGGCCATTGCAGTGAGAGTGAGAGAGGTTTTAGGGTGAATTTGAGCTCCTCCGCTGGATCAAGTAGTACTACTAGTGGCTGTAAGATTTTGTTGTTTCATAGATTTTTGTTTTCAGAGGGACAATGAAGATTTTCATTATTCAGGACCATATCACTATTTTATTATGCCCACGAGAACACACGACATGAACTTCTATTTTACAGTGGGGAGATTTAGGGCATGTTTGGGTTAGCTTTTACTTTGTCTTCTACTTGAGAGTAAAAGATAAGTAAAAGCTCTATCTTATATTTTGCTATTTGAATAAATATAATAAAAGATTTTTTTTTAATGAGAAGATCTTTTTGAAATGCTTGGATGGCCATTTTAAAAAGACATTCTAATTATTATAAAGTCATTAATACCCTTAAATATTTGAGTCTAACAAATACTTATTAAATTTAAAAATCAATGGCAAACAAAATAATTATTTGATCAATCTAGTTAAACTTTTACAAATTAAAGTACTGTTTTTCTTTATAAAAAAAAAGAACAAAAATATCTAGATTAAATTTATCTAAGTATAAATTTCCTAACAATATTTTCACGAACTACTCTCATTTCACTTTCTTTATTTTCATCAACATTAATGTTAGTTGATGATTCTTCATCATCTAGAATATAATCTTTTTTTCCCCTCATAAGACTCGAACTCCAAATTTGCAATAACCTCTATCTTTATAAAGTTGTGTAGAGTCATTGATGTGGCAACAACAATTACTTGCTTATCAAATTTGAAATTAGGCATATGCTGCAAAATTTTCCACCGTGTCTTCCATACTCCAAAGGTACGTTCAATAACACTACGCAATGATGAATGTGCAAAATTGAATGTCTCTCAACTATTCCTTGGTAGGTCACTACTGCGAAATTCAAGAAGATGATATCTATCTCCTTTATAAGATGTTGGAAAACCTTTCATATTTGGATACCTTTATCAACCAAGTAATATCTACCTACAAATTATAACAAAATTAATTATTCTTATTTTAAAAGAAGTTTTAAAAAAAAGTACAATAACACTTACAAAGTGAAGAACTTACCATTTGATGGTTTAGGAAATTTTACATCATCGTTTTTTAATGCCTAAAAAAATATACGAGTATCATGTGCATCTCCTTTCCATCCAGATCACACAAATGTAAATAACATGTCAAAATCACATGCTGTCATTATATTTTGAGTAAGAATACATTTCCTACCAAAGTATGGAATTTGCTTATCCACCGAAAGCGAGGCAAAAATATGAGTCTCATCAATAACTTCGATACAATTTTAAAATGTAATATATTAATACAAGAAACTAAAATAATTTATAAATATATTAGTCATGAATTAACAAAAATGTATAAATTACCTTAAAGTATCAGGTGCTCTAATTTCTTCACTAGCTAACTTCATCATTGCTTTTAAAACATGTCCAAATTGACGGCTCATAGTATCACCAATGTTGAAATTGTTCTTGAACTATTGGATTTCCAAGATTGTGCTCTGAGATCATCAAAAACATAATTCCTATCTTCTCACAAAAGACCTTTTAGATTAAAAAAAGAAAATTTAGTTTAACACACAAATAGCCTTAAAAGTCCTTTTTTAATTATAAAAGCCAAAAAAGAATTTAATTAAACTAACCCAAACAGGCACTTAGAAAATTTATTAAGCTTCTATCAATCATACTTGAAATATTTCATAAATTTATAATCACACAAATGTATAGCTTGCTTAAAGTATCCGATGAGCAATGGGCATAGCTTAATTAAAAGTACCACAAATCTACCAGCTGAGTTTCGATTGAAGTTTCTAAAAAGATTTTGAAAAAGCCGTAAAGTTATTTTTTTAGTGATTTCTCTCAATCACAATTCTCTGCATATTAATAGAACATTCTTTGATTCTCTCCTTTCAGAAGCTCTCTTCTAGCAAACTTTCTTATTGTATATTATTCCCTTGGTTAAAATAAATAAATTATTAAACTTGATTCCCTTGTGATTTTTTAAGGTTTTTACACAAGCATCAACAAATCAGTTACCACTGCACGGAGGCTTCCGATAGTTATAAAACAGAAAGTCAATTTCATCGTGATCATTCATCGGTAAAGAATTTGAATCAATTTAGATTGATTTCTCATGCAGCAAGAGCAAGCGCAACAGCAAGCCAATGAAGATCTTGAGCAGGCACAAAAGCTGCCACTCTGCACGGTGAAAGTTGAACCAGACCTTGAGTATTTGCATCCTACCAAATACCAGGCGTTGAATAGCATGAACCGGCAGTTACTAATAATATTTGCATTAAAGAACCTACATCTTCAGAAAACAGGAGCACAACGACCTCAAAAGTTATACTTCTGTGTGCCAGTACTTTTATAAGAAGAAGATTAAACAAAAAGGCTACTAATTTTAGAGAGCAACATTCATTTCTGCTAATATGACCGACCAAAATACCATCTCCGCAGACAAAGCATCGTTCACAGCTATCAACCAATCACTGGTGTTTCTCAACGGAAGTGAGGACTAATCAACCCTGCAATCTCAAGGAACCCAACCCTGTCCCTTCCTCCAAAAATCTTCTTCAGTTTCTCATCGCAAATAATGACCTTCTTGTCCTCAGGGTCCTAGAAAATGGCAAGGGATGGTCAAGTCATTTCTGAATTTGTATAGCACAGACAAAGCATAACTGACATGCATGATTAAATGTTCAATTTATTTCCACTCAAAAGAGGGCTATGCATTAAAAACATCATTTTATCAACCTATTTTTACACTATCACTTAAAGTGTACAACTTCACCTTCAAGCTTCTTTTTCACTTGCAACCCATATCATTCTAGTACAAAAACCAAAATTAAAACATTTTACTGCCCTTAAATGAGAAAAGTGTGATAATAATCCGCCACTCATCAAAACTAGCTAGTGGTGTGTTCATATTGTTGTATAGTCAGCTTACGTGAAGTTTTAAGAGAAAATATAACATGGAAATCATGCTTTGACTCATAATATTTGAAAGTGAGGGGGGTCCAAGAACATCCATATCTCAAAACATATGTTCAATTAATAACACCCAAAAAGAGACCACATTAGAAAAGAGTGTTGAAAGTGAACCACCCATATCATTCTAGAACAAAAACCAAAATTAAAACATTTTACTGCCCTTAAATGAGAAAACTGCGATAATAGTCCATTACTCCTCAGAACCAGTCAGTGGTGTGTTCATATTGCTGCATGGTCAGCTTACGAGAAGTTTAAGAGAAAATATAGCATGCAAGTCAAGCTTTGACTCATAGTATTTGAAAGTGAGAGGGGAATACAAGATCATCAATATCTTGAAACATATGTTCAATTGCTTACACCCAAAAGAGACCACTGTTGAAAAGAGAGTTAAAGTGAACCATGGAACAATATACAAGTATATCTTCATACAATCACACAAAGGAGGGGTTGCGATGCAGCAAAGCACATTATCATGAGCAGGTCAATTAGGTTTTGTTGGTGGAAGGTCAAACGAAATTCAAGAAATGACACAAATATCTTGAGCTACTCCACATAAAGTTACAACTGACCATCGGAAAACCAATACAAGTAAATGCAGTCCTGAACAAATAAGAGACTTTCCTAAGACACATACACCAGAACAGGCCTTGTCCACATACCTAAGACCATCTCAGAGCAGACCCACTTGAAAATAACGAATAAAATCTCACCCAAAACCCCAGAAGATTCAAAATCATTTCTTTTTGTTCAAGAAACCATTTTTTAACTCCAGACATAACTACCTTATCCAAATCCAACATTCCCATTTACCAAAAAATTATTTTCCATTAAAAAAATTACCAATAAAAAAAAAGACAAACCCATTTCCCTTTAAATCAAAATGAGCTCACGTTATTTGTAAACCAAACAAAACCTTATCCGAAAACAAAAGCCCAAATAAAACAATACATATAAAAAAAATAACTTTATTACAAAAAAAGGAGGGGGGGGGGGGGGGTTAGAAAATACCTGCAGATTGTGTTGCTTGATGTGAGCCCAAATCAGCTTGAGAGCCTGAGTGCGAGGGATCTCAGGGGCGCCAACAAAAGCTTCCATTTCAGGGGAGACGCGGCGGGGCTTCATGATGCCACGTGGCTCGCGCTTTCCAGTGACAGGCTTAGGGGAGGCAGTGGCCAAGGTGACTGTACGGACGGTTCGCAAATGAACAGGTGAAAACTGGCCGGGCTTCGCAGAGGAGGATGGCTTGAGAAGCGACGACGCCGTTTCCGGGGAGAGGAAAGTGGTGGTGAAAACGCCGGAAGACACTGCCATTTATCCCTTTCTTTCTTTTTTTTCTCAATTGACTATTGAGGCAAAGGGTTTTGTGTTATCCTTGTTGTTTTGGTTTCTTCTTTGTATTTTGTGGAGTGAGCGAGCGTGGAAAGATAAATAGGCGCGCGTGTGATAGGGGGAATTTTGCCCGCCTTTATGTTTCCCAAATACGATGCTTAAAGTTAAAACGATTCGTTTCATTATAAGGTGCCGTTAAGTTACGTAATCACCCTTTTCCCATTTGTCACACCGTTTCATGTACGCATAATAGAACTTGATTATCCGATATAAATATAACACGAATAAATAAATATAGATCGTTAAATTTAATACAATTATTAAATCGTCACGTTTAAGTTGCCATAATTTTTTTTTGCAGTGAGTTAGGATTAAAGTTCTTTACTCAATTACTCAAACAATGACATGGTTATATTTTTTTATTCTAAATCAATTTGTAAGTTCTTGTCATCAACACTTAATTATTAGATATGGTTCTCTTTTTATTTTCATTTTTTGGGAAGGATGAACAAATACACATTGTCTTATTTATAAAATTTTATATAAATTTAAAACTTCAATAATATAAATGTGTAAAATATTAATAGACTTACATATTTTATAATGTCAATATATAATATTGTTTATATATATATATAATTAAAACTTTAATATTATAAATGTATAATATTTTGATAGATATGTATATTTCATAATGTTAATAAAACAAAAAATAAAACTGTATACACAAAGACAGGTTAGTTGCTACCGTACCGCTTATCAATCTCAATCCTTGTCCTAGAGAGTAAAGGTGCTCATTTGACTTTTGGGCAAGACCAGATCCTAAAAAGGATTTTATCGATTGGATCAATTGATTTATGTGTGTGTGTGTGTGCAAATATTTGATATAAATTTTGTTAAATATATAAATATAAAGTAGATTATTAAGTAATATATTTATTTTTTGTGTCAAATTAAGTTCTCACTATTTTGATAAAATTATTAAATAAGTTATAGATGAAATTAAATTTAAAAATAAAGCGACAGGACATAAATAAAATCGTTGAGGACATTTTATTAAGTTAGGACACAAATATGAGTCGTTGACCTATTTTATTAAGTCAACGTATCACAATTCACACACACTACACTTTTTATGATAATAAACACATTTTTTATTTTTTTTATTTTTTTTCGACAAGACACGATAATGATCAAATTCATTAAATATGGATGATATAAATTAAAAGAGGTGTGGAAATATCTTTTAAAGGAGCTAAAACCCAATGTGATACAGAGGGAATTTTGCCCGCCTTTATATTTCCCTGATACGGTGCTTTAAACGATTCGCTTCATTCTAATGTGCCGTCAAGTTACGGGATCAATCACCTTCTTCCCATTTGTGAAAACCTTTTTTCGTGTGCGCACATCACAATTCACTATTCGCACACACTGACACTTAACTTTTTAATGATAATAAACACTTTTTTTGAATTTTTTTAATTTTTGACAAGACATCATAATAAAACTTATTATTTCAATCAGTTCTCCTAGCTCCTTCAATTAGAATGATCAAATTCGTTAAATATGGATTACATAAATTAAAAATGCGTGGAAATATCTTAGAAGAGCTGAAATCGAATGTGTTCTGGTCTGTGGAAGGAAATATTATTTGTAGAAACATCTTAATTGCACTAATCTTTTTCATTATAATCTCCAGCGTGAAACTGCAATGATTTATCAGCTTTAATCATCATAATAGATGTGTTCCTCCTTCCTTAATTCTATAAATAATAATGATCCTGCAACCTACGTGACGTGATTGGCTGTGCTCAAGTGTTGCCGTACGGAGACTAACATTTTGAGACCACTACGTAGCAACTCAGAAAAATTTGTTGCCAATGTTTCGACTCAGGCAGGTAGAGATTCGTCCCGGAAACCTGAACGGAAGCCCAAGCCTGCGACACATCTCCCCCCATTGATGAGAGTGGGGCTTGAGCCTTTGATTTTGCTTCATCAACTGACTGACAAGTCTGAGGTATTTGTAATTAGGTTCTGGTCAATCCATCGTGCTTTGACCCTGGGCCATCACAATGAAACGACCAATTTTCATCTTTTCAATAGCCGATGATTAAGGAATCTAAACTGAACTGATTAGTCATGAAATTGAATTTATTTCGTATAGATGGAAATGGAAGGTTGTACATAACAATCAGTGAAATGCAAGCCACTGATGGTTCTTGGAGTTGCTAGAGTAACAGTAGTAATAAGAGGAGATAAAAAGGAGACTGCTACCAATAAATCCCATACAAATAATAATAATAATAAATCCCCTGAAATACAAAAGATCCCCCCCCTCCAAAATCTCTCAAAAAGAATCCCAAGCTGAATGTATGTATAACTCAAATACAGGCAGAGGCAGAAAAAACTCATTATGCATGCGTGGGGGCTAAAATGGCAGCCATCATCAATGTGAAAGAGTAACAACGACAGAAATTAAACTCCAAAAAAAATGAAAATAAAACCGATGAGATACATATGAAAATTGTCTAAAGTAGTAAGCACAGCACCGCCCATCCGAACACCACGCTCCCAACCATTTTCTCCATTGACCACAGCTTCTCTACTCCACTCTGCATCCAAAATTTTCGCAACACAAGTTCACATAACCATCGCAAGCATTCATATTTAAAAAAAAAATACGAACATCAACTCTTAAAAAAAAAAAATTCATTACTTATAAAGCTTGTTCGAGAGCAATGCCGGATACGTTATAGTGAGTAAGGCCACACGTGATGGCGATGCTATTACCTAGTTAACCAATAATACCACCTCATACTGTCCCTTACCATAATTTGAGTAATATTATCCACTAGACTATTTTTATATGCACGACGCATTTGCCAGATGATCGATCCGTACAAGGATCAAAGGACCAGACGTGGTAGACCTGACTCCGCTTCTTACAAATTGGGCCAAAGCCCAAAACCAATTTTTTTTAGGAGCCCAATTTAAAACGCATCGTTTTGGTTATGTCTGGCCCGGGTGGTTCAGACCTGAACTGTTGAGTCCTTGGGATTCTGTGCCTCGTGTTCCCAACCACTAGACTCAGTGACTCTCTAGATTTTTACCAGTTGTCACCTATTTATCACACTCCACCCACATTCAGAGGCTATTATTATTTACTGCTATGTAAACCCACTTGTACGAGCATCATTTGCTTAAAAACACGTGCAAGTAAAAATCTCCTACGGTCAATTTCACCACTAAGCACTTACGAGGTTCACTAGATCTTTACAGCTGCCTCAGATCACGGCCAAGATTCACGTAGGATTGAAATCCCACTGGCCAGTAAAGAAATAAGCACGACTCCCAAATAAAGAAGGTCGACAGAAAGCAGTCAAGAACTAGCACAGCCGGCTCATTTTAGAAAAGCAACACGATATAATTTCACAATTTTCACTAGAATGCAGCAAAAACGACAACAAATGATTGGATCATGTTAGAAACCCCACGTTATTATCACTATAATGCGCCTAGACGACAAGATCTGTTGACGGTTGAACTTGAAACTGCTGACTAAACTACCGAACTAAGATCATGCAATGCAAGATCTAACAATGCAGCTAAAGGGTAACACTAAAGAGATCTATACAATACAAATAGCAAAGATCTAGCAATTAGAATTAATTGAGTAATCTTTTTAAAAAAAGGGGAAAATGTATGCTTACGGCATCAGTGGTGGTCTGAGCGGGGCCGGGGGAGATTGTATTGAGAGTGGGTGACGGAGCACCAGTTGGAGGAGCTGGCGGACTGGACAGAGGAGATGGGGCAAGAGTTGGCTTCTTCTTCTTGCTTGGTGCCGGAGCTGGCACGGCAGCCGGGGGAGAAGCGAGTGGTGCTGGCGGTGGAGTGGCTGGCGGTGGTGAGGCTGGAGGGGGCGATGCCGGGGGTGGGGTGGCCGGAGGAGGTGAAGCTGGTGGTGGGGAAGCCGGAGGAGGAGATGCAGGTGGTGGGGCGGTCGGTGGGGGAGTTGCTGGTGGTGGACTGGCGGGAGGAGGAGAGGCTGGTGGCGGGGAGCTAACTGGCGGAGGAGTTGCCGGAGGAGGAGAGGAGGCGGGAGGCGGGGTGGCTTGCGGGGGAGGAGAGGATGTGGGTGGCGGAGAGTTGGAGGTTGGCGGCGGGGTAGTTTGTGCGGGTGGAGCTGGGGTTGCCGTCGGTGACCCGGCGGGAGACTGGCCCCCGACGCCGGCGACGACAATGCATAACAATACAACAAAAATGCTCGATTTATGAACCATATTTAACGTGCGCACCCTCTCGCTGCGCTCTGCTTAACCTGTGCACTCCCCGAGCGTTAAACAGAGAGTGTGAAGTGAAGTGAGGTGAAGTGGTGTGCAGTGCAGTGAAGTGAGTAAAATTGTGAAGAAATAAAGAGGAGAGGTGATAGAATAAATAGGCGTTTATTGGGATCAAGAAATGAAAAGGAAGGTTCGGTGCTACTGGGACGCTACCAAACAGATCTGCGACGTCCGATTACTGGGGCCCCGTTGATGTATGCGGAGGGGTGAGATCTGGAGCCACGTGGCGCAGTAAAGGATTGTGCTGCCAACTACAGGTGAAAAGAACGGACAAGACGTGTGACTATGCGAATAATGGGAGACCGTAGATTTTTATTACTTTTAGTTGGATGGTCATCGACGATGATAATTGATTCTTTGTTAGTTGCCATCATTTTTTTTTTAAATTTATTTTGGGGCCAAATCGAAATGTTTAGTTGCGATGATTAAGATTCAAAAATTAAAATAAAGATAATAAAGACGGGGGATAATGCATTCACAGATAAAGAAGAGTTTGATGCTTGGTACCCACCATAAATTTGTTCTCTTGTTTGCTTAAGACATCTTTATTCAATGGGTAAATAATATTTAGATTAAGTTCAAATTAAAGGACAATAAGTGTTTTTTTTTCTTTTTCTTTTTTTTTATAAATTAGTTCTATTATTTTGTAATTTCAATGTTCGGATGTAGGACGAATCGAATTTGGGTCACAAATGCATTTGATTACACCTCACAATTTTCCACTAATATTGCTTAAATTCTAAGTAAATTCCTGATATCATTGTGGACTAATATCATAAAATAGCAAAATTGTAGTCTCTTCATGGAAAACGAACATGTCTTACGAAGACAAATTTAATCCATAACATAAAAAATTGGAATCAATGAGTGAAAAGGGGGCATGTTTCGCAGCTAAATCAAGCTAAGCTAACATGGATCGTCACGTCGTTTTCTGATGTATGTGATGTTTGTTTTAGCCAATTATGATTGGTGGGGCCAAGAATCCCGTGTGATGCATCCCTTATACGGCAACTGGCAATATGTGATTTGTACGCCAAGGCTTTGTGCCGATAATCCCAAAATCAACCCCGTATTCGGTTGGTACGTTGCAGCACCACCGTCTCTTTTGCGGGGCCCCCTTCCCTTCCTCTGGCGCGCCGTGATTGGTGGATTCTCTATCCCCAGATCTTCACGGCCAACATCTCCGTCTTGATGAGAGAGATTCCCTTCGGATTGATTGAGATCGAGTGCTAAGCAGCGTATGCAGCAAACAATGAGTAATTAGACGTGTAATAAATAGGTTGTTATAAATATAGCTGCTAAAGTTACAGTTAATTTAAAAATAATTTTTTATGATCTCAAACTGAATCATACCAAAAAAAAAAATTAATTTAAATTAACATGAGTTAACAAAATTCTCCTAATTTTGTCGGACACTGCGCCAATGCCCATGCCAATGGGTTAAAAAAAAAACTCAACGAGTGAAATGATAACGACGCATCGAAATTGAATCTTAATGAATCACTTGGGTTGTTAATGAAATTAGAACCATAATTACGAACGCACCAAAAGCCAATTTGTTGTGGGCCTTAACTTACAAAAGAAATAATGGCTGAGTGGGCTCACGTGTTTGATCCCAATTCGTTAATGAGAAAAGCAGAGAATTTGAGGGAGGCTTGAAGGTCAAGGGGGCCTTTGCTTCTAAGCCAATGCATTTTTCATCTGCTTTATGTTTTCCAATCATTACGAATTATCCGATCTCCCATGATTCTTTATATAGATTTCGTTTGTCACGTTTCTATTCTGCATTTATATGTACGCGGATACAATATAAGAATATATAGTATAATTTATTTTAAGCAATGCATGTTATTTTCATTATGTCACTATTTGATCATTCAATCGCATAATTTTATTTATTCTTAGAAATTTATTGTGGTTGAATGATTTTTAAATAATTTTATTTGACTAATTACTCAAACTTAAATTACGAGAGGGAGAGATATTAATACATTGATTTAAACTTTACCAATCTCTTTATCTTAAAAAAAAAAGTTTTCAAAAATAAATAATAATAATACCGTATAATGATGATAATTGGAAAAGGTAGACCTAAAAGAAACTCGTAATTGAAAATGTTTAGAAACCGGAATAATTATAGAAAAGCAAAATTAAAAGGAATGAGAATAAGATAAATTTGGAATAAAGAGTGCTTTGGAGGACAGCGAATGGATGAGTGGAACCCAAAAAAAAAAAGCGTAGGGCAAAAGGAATTGCGCGGGAGCTGAGACGTCTTAATCATTAATCAAAATCAATTTGTTGAAACTGATTTGATGTTTACATTTCATCACATCGTTTGTTGCCCCATTTCCTTTCAATTTCTAGTGATTGAATCGAACCTCTTCCCGTTAATTGAGCTTTGACTTGTACAAATATTGATCAACATTTTTTTTTTTTTGCAGTTGAAAAAAAACCCTAAGTCAGCTCCATTATAATTATATTACAATTCACAATGAACCATGCATGGACCTTCTAATTAAATCCATGGTTTTATCAAGTATAATGTTCGTACGAATTTTGTTGTTTTGAGTTATAAACTTTACTCGTCGACTTTCTTTTAGCTTAGGGATATATATATATATATATATATATATATATAGTTGCAAGGTCATTTTTGTCTTTTTTTAATTTCAGTCCTTTACCGTTGGATTTGGTGAAAAGGTGGTTTCAATGGTGGAGATTTGTCCATTTGAATATTAACATTACACTCCCTGACATTTATTAAAAACATAAATAAGTTAAAGAGTTAACATTTTTAGCACACAAGTTCAGATTATTTTCAATTTATATTGTTTAATTAGTAGTGAGTATTAAAAAATAAATTTTATTTTAAATATTATATATTTTATTTAAAAGAATAATTTTTTAATATTATTTATTTTATTAAAAATAAATATTATTTAATATTATTTATTTTCATTTTATTTAATATTATTTAGTAATATGCTTATTATTATATTTATTCTTTCAAAAAACTAAATAACATTAAATAAAATAAAATAATCAATAGGGAGCCTTAAAAATAAATATTATTTTTAATTTTTATTTAATATTATTTAATCATAGGCTTACTATTATATTTATTCTTTTAAAAAAATAAATAATATAAAATAAAATAAAATAATCAGTAGTGAGCCTTAAAAATAGATATCATTTTTAATATTATTTATTTTCATTTTATTTAATATTATTTAGTCATAGGTTATTATTATATTTATTCTTTCATAAATCTAAATAATGTTAAATAAAATAAAACAATCAGTAATGAGTGTTAAAAAATTAATATTATTTTTTATTTAGTCATAGGCTTATAATTATATTTATTCTTTAAAAAACTAAATAATATTAAAAAAATAATAGTGTCTTAAAAATAATATCATTTTTAATATTATTTATTTTATTTAAAATACTTTTTTAATATTATTTATTTTATTTTATTTAATATTATTTAGTTATAAGCTTATTATTATATTTATTCTTTTTAAAAAGATAAATAATATTAAATAAAATAAAATTTTATTTTAGAAAATCACCAGCCAAATCACATAAACTTATAAATAAATACAAATAAATAAAAAATAAAATAAAATTATATTTTAAAATGTCACTAGTTAAAGTACATACACTTATAAATAAAATATAAATAAAATAAAAAGTAAGGGGTTAAATAAAATTTAACGTCACATAAGACAAAAATGGGTGGCACCTTGCAACTGTTGCAAGGTAGCCGGACCCTATATATATATATATATATATATATATTCACAATTGCTTATAGGAGTCTTGTGAAAATATACTTTCTTATTAATTTTTTTAAGAAATTATTATTCATGATATTTACAATCATATAATTATTGAAACCAATTTATATTAACTTTAATCACCGTTTGCAATTTCACTCAAATTTAAAAAAAATTAAATTAAATTCTTACAATACATTTGTAGGAGCATATGATGTAACTTCTAATTATTTGAGAGTAAATTTTGAGGAGCATCATGCAATTGTAAGCATATTGTAACTTGTAAGCAAAAATTTTGCGAGACAAAGCCATGAGATGAGTCGGATCCCCAGCATGCAAAACAATTGAAAGCAATATTACTCTAATCTAAAAGCCAATGGACGATGTAGGTGGCATGTCATCTCAATCAAATATATACCCTAATTTTTTTTTAAAAAAAAAAACTTAATTCTTTTTAATAGATTTCTCGTGACGAATCTTTAGTGATATATACTGGATGATGATATTGATGTGCTTTGCTGTCCGCACGATAAAGAAAACGGCTGAGACAGCAGCATGAGGTTGAATCGGCAACAACCGTTTTATTTTTTTAAACAATATTTATGAATGTCTAAGCGCGCACACACACACACACATTGGTTTTTATTTCTATTTTTTGAGAATTTAAAAAAATAAAAAGAGACCCTCCGAAATTTTTAAGTTGGAGCAACATAATTCGTGAATCACACGATCAATTTACATTCCCATTTTTTTGTTTAAAGAAATTTTTCTTTCTTTCTTTTGGTATTATGTTAAAAATATATTGATATACATATTGTACGTACAAGGATTTGCAGCAGCAAATTCTATTCCACCACGTGTCTAGAAGCACAAAATTAAGAACAGTTAGATAATCCGCGAAAGAAAAGCTTGGTTAGCCAACGTGTCATTTCAAAAAGATGTTTCTTTCGTTCTTTCGCGTATGAACTTCATTGAGAGATATATTTATTACAAGGATTAGTTCACTGGCTGTCAAATGCTCTAATCTTTCTCGAAGGGCATCAAAGTATTCTCATAAGTTGAACATTAACTTAAGCGTTTAAGTGTATTTCGCAGGTGCCAACAAACACTTAGAGGTTTAGAAGTTTGAAGACGAGAAAAGATATTCGATCGTTATAAGTTACAATATGTGTGTGCGCGCGCTTACCGTTCTTTCATATATACAAAAAGAAAATCTTCTAATAATGTAGAAGAAATTAGGAATGACAAAAATCCTCATAGGGATGGAGACTTTTGAGAATTTTTTCTATTCGGAAAGGATATAGAGACGATTTTATACCCAATTTCTTTTTCGGGGAATGAATAGTTATAATTTTTTACCCAATATCTTATTCGGAGAAGGCATGGGGATGAGGTGGAATCCCCATCCCCTATCAATTTTCTCATTTCCTTGTATTCATTTTTAATTTTGATTTTATTTCTATAATTATTAATAAATGAATAATAAAATTTAAATTATTAATTATTAAATATTAGTATAAATAACAAATATCAAAATATTTTATACAAATCTGTTATAAAAATAGATTTGTATAAAATATTTTAGCCTACTTAATTAATTGTAATCCTAAATTACTAATCGACCAGACCTTATTCTAAATGTATTGGCTCAAAATTATTTTAGATTATGAGTCATATTACTTATATTATTTTTATTGTTTTAGATTTGAAACTTAATGTTATCTCTCAATTTGTCACATTCCTTGAGGAAGAACAAGAGAAGCATGAGGTGCAAGAGTAAGTGATTTTGTTAAAAATATTAATTTTAGTATTTACACCCATTTCATTTATTTCATTGTTGATCTAAAAGTAATTTCTTTTTATTATATGATTATGAACATTAACAAAGATAATTATTCTGATGATTTGTATTTTGTAGTGTGATTTTTGTAATGGATTAATGTTAGTATATGATATATTATCAAACCTTACTTTTGTTTAAATTTTTATTTTATTGTGTTGAAATCAAGTTCAGAAATTAAAAACGTATTAGCTATTTAAGGATCGGGGATCCCTTCTTATTATTCAAGGAAGGAACGAGAATTCACTCAAACAATTCTGATGTGGACGAGGAGGGGATGAGAATGGGGATATATGGAGAATATTGGGAATAAGTGCGGGGATGTCAGTCTCCTCCCCTCCCCTCCCCATTGCTATCCTTAGGAGAAACTTCATTCTCATTTAATAAAAGTTTGAAGCGGGGATATTAATTATTTTTAGAAACATCAAATAAACTAGTAGTTTTCATAATCAATCAACGACATACTAATTATTTTTAGAAACATCAAATAAACTAGTAGTTTTCATAATCAATCAACGACATACTCTCCAATTTATTTTTTATTCTCAAGATGGTCAATCGATTTAGTGACAAAAAGGCATTTGAAGAATCTAGTGATAAAAATCAATTTGTAGAGGGTATAATTGATTGATTGTTGAATACCACTAGTTCATTTATTTATTTTTTTAAAATAAATATTTCATTGAAATCTATCATATTAGGATTCACTTTGGTACTCTTATTGGAAGGTAGTGACTTAGTGCTAATTTTATTCTATGAAAAAGTTATAATATCATTGTTATTTTTATTAATTATTATTTAAAAATCATATTTATAATACTATTAATCTTTGTTTTACATTATTTGTGGCTTAAGGATTATTATGAAATCATATTTAGAATATCCATGAGTAGGAAAATTTACTAAGTCTAAACTTTTTAATTGTTCTACTAAATCCGGCTTTTTGGACAAGGGCCTTTGTCAGCTTAGGAGTATCAGGCCATTTACTGAGCCCAAATAGAGAGCCGATATTTAGATAAGATTACGAGCAAGCTCTGACACCCGTCTAAATTCCTTATCAGACCCCTATTTAATTAAAATTATTTAAATAATTGAATTTTTTTTCAATGAATATTCAATTAAACACTTAAATAAATTATTTCTTACACCCACCCGATTTCATAATTTATATTTATATTTTAAATTTTAATTGAAATCATTTTTTTAGAAGCTTTCAAGAATTAAGAATTATGGAAGATAGAAATTATGTAATAAGAAGAAAATAATTTAAAAGTTTAGTATTTGTATCAATTTATAAATAAGAACTTAAAAGAAATACCTTTTAGAGCTAAATCTAGTGACAACATGATCGATTTTGATTTTGATTTGTGAATTAATAATTTATAAATTAAGATCAGGTATTTTGGGAATAGAATTCAAAAGGGGTGTCATAAGAGTTTGTAACGTGTGTTAAAAGCATTAGTCTGTATACAGGTACCGGCCGAATTCTTGTAGCCCAATTTGCCAATCATTAAAACTCAGTCCAACAATATATTAGTTTGCTAGTTCACTTGCCAAATTGGGTAACACTCTAAACACGACCCTCATTCGCTTGAATTATGCAATCTTGAATTTGTAAAATTCGTTTGTGTTCTTAGCATTACTCACTCAATATTAACGATAATAACATTGTTAATACAAATATTTTAACAAACTAATATATTATATTATATGTTGCCACGTGTCTTGTATCATCTACCTTAATTATCACAAGTAATGCCAATTGGAATAATCCATATTCATCTCTATGTACAAATTGACCCACTCACACGTGCACATAAAATTATAATTAATATATATCTACAATAAATTTTATAAGCCCACATAGAAAAACTCATCACTTACCTTCTAGACAAAAACTCCCTAGTGAAAAATTGCAATAAATATGCATGAATTCTAATATCTAGGGCAATTGCCACACTGCCATTAATGGGAGTCATAAAATATTGTTGATTGATATGGATTTATGCCTTTGTCACCGCAAGGAAGAGGAAGAGAGAAGCTTCCTTTGCCGACAACTTGAAAATACCAATAATTTTTTTCCCCTCTAGAGTAATGAGTCCACAAACTTTGTTTATTATTTTTTTGGGACTGCAAAATGTGTCTAGCAATTTATGGTTTTGTTTGATAGTTAGGATTAAGTGTGTGATTAGATTAATTTTAGAATTAATTTTTTTTTATGTTTGACAATTATTTCTTGGATTGGAGTAGAAAGATTAAATTCAAATTTAGTTCATAAATCATGGAATTAGCAATCCTAATTTATAAGTGTGTTTCGATGGAACATGTATATATCACCAATTTTTATTTATTGCTTAAAATTTAATTCATTCATTCAATCATTCGTGATTTACATGAAATTTATTTTTATTTTATTTTATTTTTTATAGTCTAATTATATTAGTACTTTTATTTCAACAAAATTAACTATTTACTAATAGGCAATTATCCATCAACCATTTAATTTTTTAGACTTTTTCAAAAATATACAAACACTTTTTTCTTTACAAAAATTCACCTGAAGTTTACAAATGTTTTGGGTGTCCAACGTTGCCTTAACTCTATTAGAATTTCAGTGATATTACAGGATTAAAATTATCATTTTACTTAAAAAATAAAAAAAAGACATCGCTCAAACGCAATTGAAACTAAAAAAATATCCACCGATCACATGATATTTCAGCTTTTATAAAAAATACACATATATTTTTTTTTCCAACAATCCACCTAAAATTTATGAAATGCATCACTACTCCATTGCAATCATAACTTATTAAATTCAGGTCTCTAATTCAGGACAATATTTAATATCTAAGGAAGAAAGATGTGGTAATCTGTTGTCCCATTATTTATAATGGGTAGCTCTTCAAAAATATCATAATTCTAAATCTGTAATTTCTTCATAATGGATTTAATTAACCGTCCTCTTCTTTCGCGTCAGTCGCTGCTTGTTGTCACTCCCCTTTCACTCACTATTTGCTCATTGGTCGCTGTTATGACGATAGTGGAGTAATGATGCACTTCATAAACTTCAGGTGGATTGTTGGTATAAAAAAGAAAAAAAAGAAAAAAGAGGTGTTTGTGTATTTTTGATAAAACTTGAAAAAATCAAGTGGTTACTGAATGATTTCGTTTGGGGCAAAATAGCCATTTGACTAATATTTCGTTAAATCCTTGATGGTGTTAAAGAAAAGGTGGAGCAATAATTCACTTTGTAAACTTCAAGTGGGTTGTTGCTAAAAAAAAAGAAAAAAAATATTTGTGTATTTTTGATAAAACTTAAAAATATGTGGTCGATGAATAATTTTTTTATAATTATTTATTGCAATAATTGATTGCATTATATTTAATAATTAATAATTTAATACTAAACATAATCATGAAATCAATAATACCAGTAATTAGTTGATTTTACACATATTATTTGCTAACCTTTTAATAAAATAAAATATATCTAAAATATCTCATAAAAGTTAATTAAATAGTTTAGTAATTTATTGTTCATTATAATTATGACTACCCGATAACTAATTTAGTATATATTTAATTTTTTTTAAAATTAATTTTAATTATTATAATTAACAATCCATAAATACTTTTTTATTTAAGTATAAATTAATATTATCGAACTGATTATTGTATCAAACATAAAATAATATTATGTATAATCTAAATTAATCTAATTCAATATTCAGATCTTAATATTTAACCTAATCTAATCATGGGTCCCAGACCCAGCACACTTTCTAGAATCCTGCTCAATTTCGGAATTTTATATCAACTGAGTCACACAAATGGGGACCAAAAAGTCAAAGCAAAGCATTCGCAATATTCATTATTTGGGACCTAACCCTTCATTTATGAAGGTTAGTGGCTCGTAGAGTCCTAGTGTTTTTGTCTACGTGAATTTAATTGGCACATTAGGACAGCTAAGGGCAATATATTAATACTGTGCTAGCTAGGTACAAATTGTGGTATTAAATTATTTAAGTTTTTTTTATTGATATATTACCATGGAAGATCTACTGATATTTTATAATTAAAAATTGTTCGAAATTTTCTTTAATAATCTTTAATTTCTCATTTTACTCATGTATAGTCTATAGTAAATGATGTGAAAATAACGTTTTAATTTAAAAACACATAAAATTTAATTCAATTTGTTGGATTATCGATATTGATCCAATTTTAATCAAATTAGATTTTGAATGATCGAATTACACAGTTTGTGCAAATAATGCATACCTAAACCAATGTACTCAGAAAAACTTTTGCTTATTGCTTGATTACTAAATTTAAGCCTAGTGAGCTCCAAATTTGTGTCCCACATGCACATGATTTTGAACTTTAAATATAAGAGTGAATGTGTTTGGTAAGAAAAATAGCTAAGCAATTGTTATTCAAAATTAAATTTTGAAATCAAGGTTTTTAAGTCAACTTGGAATACGACACAATTCATCCTAGGAAATGAGAAGGAAGATGGACATGGACTTTGCAGATTAGTTTTAAAATATGTAATAAAATAATGCCAATTCTCCCATAAACTAACTTGGAATCACTTTTATATGAAGAAGTAGAATTAAATTATATGGATTTAAAAAACTCTGATTTGATCATTCTAAGTTTCATCTAACCCCTGCAGAGTTTTAATTCCAACAGCCAATAATGCTAAGACCATCCTTTTCCCACAAACCTATAGCCTGCGGGTCCTCTCTATTTAATGTGTTGAATCAACCAATTCTAGACTAAAATAAACAGAGATTTGAGCCACTAGGGGAGAAAAAAAATTATTACTTTATTAACCAGATGTAGAAATCTACTTGATCATTTTCATTTGATGGGACACAAAAATATATAATTTTATTTTAAGAATGCGCCAAAGAAATCACGGAAATTTATTAATATTACAATTTTTACATTTTTCGCGATTAATTTTGACCTGATTAACATAACCCTGAGAACTGCAGCCTGAAAATCAACTTTGAAATCAATACTAATCCGAGGTCTAAAATTTCACCCAGATCAAGATAGAAAACGTACGTATGACCGAGATATTGAGGTATTTAATGAATACCATGGGCATCTCAACAAACTTGTTAGATATTCTACATTAATGTGTTGTAAATTTTGTACTCGAGCTATAGCAATGAGAATGGAAGCGAGCTATAGCAATGAGAATGGAAGCTAGATTTTGGTAGATCGCTGGTGTGATATTGACAATCAATTGGACAAAGATTGCAATAAAAAAGGTGGTGAAGTGCTGAGCTAAGCTGCTTCTCTGGGGAAGTCATTAATCGATCAATAATGGTCCATTGGTCCTGCATTATGGGGTATGCCATGGATAAAAAGATTTAGACCAAAACTCAAAGTACTTCTTTTATTTCTTTTCTTCCTTCACTCAAATCAGGCATCCAAGTCACTCCCCTAAACGTAGAGTGGTAAACCACTATTTTCAAAATTAAGTATGATTATGAGAAAACTATGTATGATTATGAGGGCAGTGCTTGAGTCCCCATAAACTCAATCTCTCTTAATTAAGTATAATTATATGGAGTTAATTTATAAGTCTTCTTCCATTACGAAATGCGAGTGGAGTAAGCAGACATCCAATCTGTGATGATTCACTCAATAGAATTTATTGTAATACTATAAGTCACAATTATATATACATTATTCGTTTGTGAGAGTTATTTGTTTAAATATGTGATTCATAAAATTTAATGTAATAATATAAATTCTAATTGTATATCTAATTATGAATATCAGTATAATGATCTGCTGTAATAACAGTTGTAAATATTTTTATAATACAGTAATATGATTATTTGTCTGATTCAATAAAATTTATAATGTATTATATAATTATAAATATTTGTCTAAATATATGGTTCATAAAATTTAATGTAATAATATAAATTCCAATTATATATCTAATTATGAATATCAGTATAATGATCTGCTGTAATAACAATTATAAATATTTTTATAATACAATAATATGATGTGTAATCAGTATTTAAAAAAAAAAAGCTTATTTTCCGAGGGACAAGGTTATTTCTCTCACAAGTGGTGTCGTTCTACAAAAAAAATGTTGTAATAATGTGCTTTATTCACATGGATGAAGATGATTGATTAATAGAAAATGGCACGACATCCCTGAAGCCAAGCTCTGACCGAACTCACCGTACACCAATTAATTTTTGATAGAGATGAATTTTTTTTTTTTTAGAATTTTAATAATTATAAAGAGTGCATTCAATCTCACTTGTTTAAGATCCCAATCATGGGAACCCTAAAAAGGAATATGGTAAATTAAATTTGCCATAGTCATGCTCTGTGCAAATTCAAACTGGGTAATGGCCAGAAGGAATATGGGCAAACTGATACACCCATGTGTAAAGGATTGTTATTAGAAGGTTGGTTTCCACATTTACTTATTTTCTTAAGACTCTCTATTTCACAGTCACACATGCTATCAGAGTTACAGATCAAGCATAGGCAGCAAGTGACTCACCATACTTATAATGGTGCTTGTATACGAAGGCCACATGTTGCCACAGTTTCTTTCCCCCTAAAAAGAAACCCTAATCAATGGAGAAATTTGACCGTTCAGAAACATCATCATGAGCTGGAACCTTCCCCCATAATAAAAATTGCAATAAATGACACGATTTAAAAAAAAAAAAAGGGAGTAAAGCAGTAAAAGGAGAAAGAGTGTGTCTCTGCAAAAGCAGGTTAAAAATAGTTTATGAAATCACATGCGGTTTTGGGGGACACCTTTTATCTCGTGCATTGCTGTAATGATATATTCATATTGATATTCACTTCACACACAAGCTTTGCGTTTGCCATAAACGATGCAAAGACCCAGTTGTAAGCTTCAGTCAAAGAAGGGAAATAGGGATTCTTTATTTATTAATGCTTCAAAAGGGGGAAATAATATTTGTTAAAGCAGCAAAGCAAAGAGGGACACTGCTACCAACTTTCAAACAACCACCCTAGATGCTCTCAAGCACCATACAAAGATTCGTTCACTTTAATTAATTAAAATTATATCATGTCATCAGCATTCAAAAAGATTGCACCCAACAAAAGGGACGGATAAGCTAAGTGATCGTGTGAAGGTGTCATCAAGACTCATTTGACTGAGAAACAAAAGCAAAATTAAAGAGTTCGAAAGGAAAAATGCTGATCTCTATATTTTTTTTTTATCATCATGTGACTCGCAATGTTCTTGATTATATCTTTGTCAGCAGCAGTGACCAAATGCCAAATACAAACAGAAATTACTTATCAGATCAACGATTTGGTCAGAACAAGTAAGAAAAATACAATACTAATTTCATAATGCCTTCTCATTTACCCTGCCGACTTTCAACAGTATCCAGCAAAAAACCCCCCCCTTTTTTTTTTTCTCCGAAACCCAGAAACAGCTACTACAAAACCACACAAAGGGAAACAAACCCACAAAAGATTAGGATTAACAAACTAGATAACTTTGATCATAAACTAATGCCAGCCAGCAGCAGTTTCCTTTTCGCTGCCACTGCAGTATTCAGTAAGCAAGAGAATTAGTAAACTAAGGAAAGGTTAATGGTTCTGCTTAACGACAGCTTCACCACCTTCCTTCAGGCATGGAAGGTAAACTAAAAATTAACCTCCATTTGCTCTATATCCCTATTTGGAAAACTGAGCTCCAACTCCATAGCTGGATTCTGCAGAGAGAGTATAAAGATTCATCGAGGTCCAAGCTGAACCTGTGAATATTTACGACTCTATTTACAGATTAACAGAGGCATGTACCAAAAGTCCAAAAATCTGACTTCACTTCTACCATGTAACTTCTATCGGGTTAGTAGATTAACAGCAGCTACCAATATAAACAATTGCCTTGATTGAACCTATCCTTTGGTTAGACTTCGGTCTTCCATATCATGTTATCAGTGCTACTATCATGTGACTTCTCCAGTGCAGCAACTTTGGCCCGATGTGCTGCTAATGCAATTACGCTTTTTCCCCTTTCATCATTAGCGAGTTCACAGGCCTCACTGATGGATCCACACCTCAAATCAGCTGGGGGAATAAAACAATCCACTGAGAGACCTGGAACATTAAATGCAACCTCTTCAATAGTCCAAGCTTCTTCCATCTTTGTCTTGGAATGACTCATTGCCACCTCCCCGAACCTAAAAAGCGTCACGGCAGACCGGCCAGAGTGTGCAATCATGATGCCTTCAACTGGTCTGTAATCGTCAAGAAACGAATTGATCGTCGTTTCCCAGTAAACTGCATCACCACCGTTGGACTGGATTCGAGTCAAATGTGAATCCTCCATATAAACAAGAAGTCCGGTCTTTTGGCTGAAGTAGCCAAACAAGACATGCCTAATGATCTCTGCCGGACCTTCACTCCTGGCCTTAAGTGTCTGAGGATCCGCACAAAGCTTGAGGATGAAGCAATCCTCACCGTTAATCTTTTTCTCCCCTATGCACCTTGCATCGGCAAACATACTAGCTGTTGTCCTCGGATCAAGACCCTGAAACCCATCAATAATCAGCAAATAACCAACATGGATCAACTAACTGACTCCAAGTGCGAAGATCAACACCAAAACCTCACCTGAAGTGCACGACGCAAAGGTCTAACAGGCCCTTTGGCAGTATGGGCCCCGAGCCAGGGTGTGTGCCTCCAAACAAGCTTTCCATTGCATCCAGCATGAACCTTACTACCTCCAACTGCAAGCTCAACATACCACATGTCTGGATTCATCTGCCAAAGCACAAACCCACCTGATTCTGTACATCTAGTTGCATTCCGGTTCTTAACCGTCCTCGCAGCAGTTTCAAACTCGGAGGCTACCATCCTAACCTTCCCCATTGCATACGCATTTCTAATAGAGTTTTGCAACTTCTGCCCACCAGAAGCCGCAGTGTACTGCTGCAAAATGTACTGCGCCGATGAAGTTTCCTGCAACAACCAAATTTTAAAATGACTTAGCCATAACTTTACAACAATTTTCACTAGATTACAAATTCATAAAAATCAAAAGCTTCAAATCACGTGAAGCTTCGTGTCTAGTTTTGCTACGACACTAGCGCATCAATTTGTACCAACTATCAACGATACTCACCACAGGTTCTGTTTATTATGTGTTTCTCGTAGGTTTTCTCACTAACCAAACAAAAGATAAAGACAATAATTATAAAAGTACTGAAAGTAGCTATACAATAATAGTTATAAATCACGTCATTATTTTTTCTTTACTTAATTCAGCCCTTAAAGATACTCAGTACCCCGAAAAGGCAGAAGAGGGAAAAAAAAATCTTAACAAGCAAAAACTGTAAGAAGAGAGAGGAGCTAACAATGGGAGTGTCTTTGATGCTCAAATGAGGCAAAGGGTCGTTGTCGCTAACGTGCACCGGGGCCAACGGTGCGCCCATAACACCAAGCAACAGCCTCAGATCAGACCTCCTATAAGCCATAGCACTGACCGACGGCGTCCTCGACAATTGCCCCTTAACCCAGTTGCCCAGGCCCGACCCGAGCCGCTTAGACTCCCCGAGTTCGGCCCCGTCCGGATCTGGGCCTTCCATCAATGGCGCCAACGCCTCCCCAACCACAGGCCTTAGACTCCCGGATCTCGAAACCAACTGCTCCTGATTGGCCACCTGATGATGGTGGTGGTTGGAGCTCTGGTTCTTTCTTCTTCGAAGAAGCGAGGAAATGGGGGACATAGACCGGGCCGGGCTGGCAGCACGTGACCGGGAGGGGCTTAGGCCGCGGACTACTTCTTGTTTGAGAGCTGAGAAGAAGCCTTGTTTCTTCTCCATTTTTGTTCTTTTTTTTAACTTTTTTTTTTCTCTTAGGGGTTTGAGAGTTGAAGGGGAAGAATGTGATGTGGGTTTTTGGTTCAGAGATTCATAGAGAGCCAGAAAGCAGAAAGTAGAAAGCAGAAAGCAGAGAGCAGAATGTGAGTGAAGAGTGTTTTGTGAGAGAGCAGCGGCTTTGAAGAGTGAGACTGTGCTGTGCTGAGTGTGTGTGTTTGGGGGAAGAGAAAATATGGTCAAATGTGGACAGAGAAAAAAGAGTGCGGCAAAATAAAATATGATCGTATCAAACTATATTGGGGGAGGAGAAAGGAGTGCTTGCAAAATTATATTCGAACCCTTTATTGTTACAATATTTTAAATATTAACAAATCGTATACATTTGTATCAAACAGGTCTCAAATGCCTAGCTGAATTGCCAAACTAGCCTTTCTTGTTAAGTACAGTACGCGGTGGTAAAATTCCTCATTCGATAATTTGGTCATTTACTTAGCTCGCAAGACCTATTTGATAGAAATGGACAAACTATGGGTACTATTATTTGAAAACGTAGAAAATCAGGGAACTAGTTGTTATTACATAGGTACGTGCTACCGTGTCGTTTTAACTGGCTAATTAGTAATTGGAGAGCTTGAGTTAATTCCAGGTTACGGAAAGTCGATTTTTATTCTGAATTCAAAGAAGGGAGTGGAGGTAACTTGCATGAATTGGGAAATTTTCTAACTATAGAATTTATGGCATGCCTGGGTGTATTACTTAATATAACTTTTTAAAATGAATAATTTGTCTTGTGTAATCTGTGAATTTTGATATTGTTTGTATCTAAGATACACTAGACGATAAAATAACTCGTTGTGTAAAATTGACACCCATATTTAGATCTTTATGCACGACAGCAAAATCAAATCAAATCATATTTAGGCCATAATTCGTTTTTGAAACTAGATCTTATGGGAGTAATTATATACCCATAATTGGTAACTAGGATCGATTTATTGATCAATCACATTAAATATCAAAATGAAAAAATGAAAAAAAAAGAAACAAAAATTTTCACTAACAAATAATTATACGTATCATATTTAAATTTCGTGTATTTTCGACTCATTCATATCATCTTCCATCATCATATTTGCTTGTTTTTAAACTATTATTGCAATTAATTTAAACAATAATGAATCTTTCGTATTATAAAAATAAAATCTTCAATATGCAAGACCAAAAAGAAAATCACTGATTTTTTTGCTTGTGAGTTTGCGGTCAGAACGTTGCAATTACAGAGCATTTGGAGCGCCTCAATTGGGCTTCGGTCTTTTTTTTTTTTTTTTGCAGTACGTGCGGCGATAGCGCTGATCTGCAAGTCACGTTCTTTTCTCCCACTTGATTGGACGGTGTTATGCACGCGGTTATACCGCTCTTTAAGATTGAAAATTACCTGTGTGAGTATCGAATTGTTTGGCAGCATGTACTCTGCAAAAGCAGCAGCCGCTGTCGGAGCGAAACGTACTCGCTCGATTTGTGGCCTAGTCTTAAGGTGCTCACGTGAGGGTACTTTGCTTTGGCCAATAGGAATCGTTCCTGGGCATACGTGGCAAACAGTTTGAGCGATTACGTTTGTTGAGTTTTCGAGGATAAGGTGGGTTACCGGTTGATTCCTTCTTTGGATAAATATCGTCCAATAGGGGCCTACACGTCAAAAACGTCATTTTCACTGTTTTCCTTTCTTTTAATGCTTTTTCTTTAAAAATTGTTTCGAATTTTATGACCAGTCAATTTAAATAAGGTTTTTCGTTTTTGATATTGATCGTTAACTTTTTATTTTCCATGATAGTTTTTATCTCACAGTGATCATAGGTTAAAGCCACGACGCAACAGCACTAGAAGCTTAATCGTATCTAACGTTAGTAGCTTTTTAAAAATTATTTATCTAATTTTGTGTGAAATTAGGGCATGATCGATTGAATGTTAATAAGAGCACCTTTTTACTTCGTGATATAAGGGTGCGCCACTCATTAATAATCTTAGTATATCATGCCACATGTAACTATTAATTTGTTATGTAATTTATATCTAAACTAGTGTATAATCAAGACTTTTTAATTTGTTAGTAATTTATATCTAAACTCTAATCAAAAGCTTTCATTGGCTAATTAAAAAAATTTTCATTCACCAAAAATATAACAATTATAATATTTCTCTCTCTTCAAGAATAATAAAATAAAAAATATTATAATACTAAATTGAAAACCTCAAAAGGCTTTTCAAATAATAAATAAAATCTCCTATTCAAACAAAAATAATAAATAAAATTTCATTTGAAATATTTTTTGGTAATGTTCTTCGTATCAAACACATTTTGACTATTTTTATTTGTTATAAATCAAAAGAAAAATGTTATTATATATTATTATTTTATTAAGATTGTATACCACAAATGACGTTGTAAATTTTATGAAATAGTATGAGTGTTTTTGGAAATACATCCTCTAAATTATCATTATCATTTTTATTATACATGACGTAAACGTTTCATTTTCTTTTAAGGCATAATTGTAAGAACCATTTGTTGAAGATTTATCGAATATTTGAATGTATTAAAAAGCATGCATGAATAAAAGGTGGTCATAGGCCATTTGCCGATTGTGGGTCCCTAATTTTAGAAAAGAATTCCGAGGCAACGAACACTGCTTTTTAACCGTTTGATGCTCCTTCTTTTACAGCAGCTCATATGATCACCAGCCTCAGGCATGTACTATCATTATCCATTTTCATCCATTAGCCAATGGAAGCTAGCAGGTGCGGCACGTGGGGGACAACTTTCATTTATTTTTCTTTTTGAGACAATAACATTGGGGCCCGTATCTTTCAAACTATCACATTAAAAGGACATATGTTATGAGTTCGTATCAAACAGACCCGAAGAACAGTTAAATTTACCCTTGCAGCAAATTTATGTACCTTTCACATTGAATGATATTTTAGTCATTTCATGATGAGTGAAGGTCCTATTTCTTACGAATCGACAAACTATGTCAAAGAATAAAAATTGAGGGATTCGGTGCCATAACCTTCTGACAAAAAGCAAAAGATAAAATAAACTTAAACTAGTAGCAAATTATTAAAAATAAAAATAAAAATTTGTCCAAAAAGGTTTTGAGTGAATTACAAGTTTGGGACAGTACAGATCAAAATGTTTTATTAATTTCCGAACACATTCAAAATATTTTAATTTATTTCAATGATATCTCATATGGTTTGTTCACTTGATGTGATCATAGAATGTGATTGAACAATCGCTATCAGTAGTTGCTTCCTTTTTTTTTATTTTTTTTTTTCGCATATTTAATAAAATCAACAATCTAGTCAATGGCGGGGATCTTTGTGAAGTAGTCAAAATATCAAACTTTGAAGTTCAAAACTAGTGGTTGAATTAATTCCAACAAAATTTAATTTCTGAAATGATGTTGAATTCAATACTCAACGGTCCACATCAAATTGTTCAATTTTAACTTTTTATACATTTAATTTTTCATAAATCCGAATCCTCTAATCTAAGTTATGGGGGGATATTTTTAAAATGCCAAGAAGATAAGCAAGGGGAAAGTTAACAGGTTAATTTTTATTCCTTGTTTCTTATAAGATTTGAACTTATATAACTAAAACAGACAAATTAAAAAAAAAAAAAAAACACTGGCTTCCACCCTTATTCTAAATGATAAAATTTTCGTGTACATATTTAGTCTATAATGAAATTGTATTGGAGAATTCAATATTTGTTGCTTTTAATGAAAATAATAGTCGGAAACGAGGTAGCATTTGACCATTAGTCCATTAATCCATTATAGGCAAATTATACCCCTACCTAGACTATATATCAAAGCATGAATGCGCCACTAAATAAAGTGACACAATAAGATGGCTCTTTTTTTCATTCACATAGATTGCACAATCCTTTGTTTTCCCACGCACATACACCATTTTCTTCTCCTTCTTCTTTTTCTTTTTCTCAGCCTAGTTTTATTTACAAATTCCTACACAGGCTATCATTAATAAAATTTTCATAACGATAATATAAATTTCAAATAAACAAATATTGTCAAAGGAATGGAATGAAAAATGAAAATGTTGAATCTTTATCACAAGAATTTATGCATCGAGTTTGTAGAACGAGACAATCAATATTTGTGCACGTGAAAGGCCGAAAGCTCACTTGTTCGGCTTTGGGGTCCAAAATCAACGCGTTTTCTAAGCTTTAATGCGTCGCAACTCGCACGGTAGTGCGATGTTGTGCGTACAGCTATCCTCCACTACTTTGCAAAGAAACAAATTGCAAAAGTTTTGGGCTCATTTGAAAAAATGACAATCTGGCTCTAACTTGCAATTAGTAAAATAAAAATAAAAATAAAGTCAAGGTTTTTCCAAAAATATATAGTGAATTATGACATATTTAGCCTCCCTTGTAGGAAGCCCATTGGTTGCTGATAGCGCGTCCTCTTCATGTGTTACAGTCTTCACACACATGTAATTACTTTTACAAGATTTACTAAGAATCAACATAAGTTTTATTTGGAATTGAGAAATTGTAACTTTTTAACTACATCTGTTGTAAAAAAAAATTTATCATTATAAAATAAAAGTTAATAATACGTAGTAAATATAAATTTTAAATAATAATTTTAACAAAATTAATGAATATATAATAAATTTTTTATCATACAAATGAAAAATCTGTTGAAAAGTAAAAGTTAAAGCTGCGTGGTGGCTTTGTCACACACACGGTTTGGACATTTTTACACGCGGTTTTTCTTGATATTTGGTTTAAGAATAGTGCCAACATTTTTCCTATAAATAGCTTAGCATTTTTCATTTCAATCCAAAATACACCCATAATAGTCTTTTGAGAGAAGTGACCAAAATGATTATTTTTTATGTGATAAGTCTTTGGGTATATTTGGGTTTTCGGGAAGTTATCCGAAAATGAAAAGTTTATCAAGGGATAGATTTGAGAGAATTTATTAATTACATTAATTAATAATAGTTAAATGAGCATTCAGCTTTATTCTTCCATGTTACAGTAGTTAGTGTTCACCAAACACTTTAGTGTTGTAGCTTAAGTTACAGTTATCCAACTGCAATCCCAAATACACCCATAATAGACTCCAGAGTACCAAAATTGTCTTCTATGATAAACCAAGTTATCCAAAAATGAAAAGTTTATCAACGGATAGATTTGAGAGAATTTATTAATTACATTAATTAATAATAATTAAATGAGCATTGAGCTTCGTTTATATAGAGACATGGAGTGAAAAGACAGATTCATTTATAAATTGTAATGAATCCAAAGATCTAGTTTACAAGAACAAACATGACATTACAAATACAAAGGTGCCGTTTTCTTAAAATACAGTGCTATGCTTATGTAAGAGAATTACTAAATTAGTTTATTATTCTCTTCGCAATAGAGTTTGATCAAAAGAAGACACAGCCGTTTCTTGGCGTCTTGTTTCGTGTCTAATTGTTTTCAGAAACATATTGATGCAACCCACATCGCAAAATCTCCGAGCTAAGATTGTGTTTTATATGCTATAGCACTTGCATGTGTGTTATAACATGGGATCAAGTTTTGTTTTGGACTCTAATTTGCTCTTATTCTTTATAAGATCTATTTCTCTTTGGAATGTTGTGTGTGTGTATGTGTGTATATAAATATATACCAAACAACACCAAAATCATGATATTATTGACCCAAGCAATCTTATCATGTCTATTTATAACTTTTTAGTGTTATATAAATATAAATTAACCCCACATTAATTATGGTATAAATGATATTTAAATTTTATATCACTTATTCCGTCAAAGAAGATTAAATATGTTAAGTCAATTGATACTTACACTCTTTTGATAATTGTGTCAAAAAATTCAACACAACTTAATCTGTTTTTAATAATTATTTTTATCCTAAAATTTTGCCGTACCACCTATTCAACTCTAATTAATTTTGATTTGAATAGAAAAATTAATTTTAAAATATATATTAGTAATATTAAATAAAAAATTAATTAATCGAAAGCTAATATAATTAATCAACAAATGACATTAATAGAATCCGTTTAATAATCATATCGAACTTCGTTCCATCTAAAACCACTAATTTATTTTTCAAGTCACAAACTGCCATCCCTAATCATATTATATCAGATAATCAGACTTACCTGCTTACATATACGATCTCGCACAGCATTAATTCTATGCACATGAGTAGTGGGAGCACTGGACTTACAGCACTGAGCCATTATTGGTGTTGTGGGGCATGTCAGCAACTTTTTTTTTTTTTTTTTAAGGAACTCATTAAAAGATCTGGCGCAGCAGACAGGATTGTTGTTCCTTATAGACAAAGGCAACTCCCACCCTTTTCTTTTTCGGGTTAATTAAAGCTCAAACAATGTATTAAATTCGAGTAATGTCGGATATTTTAATATTTATATTTTAATTTAAATCTCAATTAATATATCATGATAATTAAATAATTTCCATCATCTAATAAATAATTGATACATAATTTTAGGATTCAAATATTAAAATTACGAACGTTATTGATTAAATTCCAAAAAAATAAAAGTGTACTACCTGAATATAAACATCGAATTTTGGAAATTATATGCATACATGTTGTATTGTTTGGATCTAAAAGAATATACCAATCACTATTGATTAATTACAAGATGAACCCACTTCCGTTATGTGTGTATTTTATCATTTAATGTGTTCAGGCATTCATCATTATGAAAATGAGAACATTTACCAACTTCTTCTTTTGATGCTCCCCTGAATGTACCCCACTACATATGCTAAAATTGATTGATATCCCACCCAATTTAGTTCCTTTTCAATTAAACGAGTTTCATTAGTTAATTTCAATAATTTATTAAGTAAATTATGCTCATATAAAATAAAATATTCAAAAAATTAATTGAATTGTCTGTATGGGGTTGGCTGAATTCGCAAGCGATTTAAACTTATAGTTTACTCCAATTAATTACGTAATTTGAGTTTCATTAGCCTTAATCTCTTGAAATATATAAGGCAATAGTTATGTTGGAGTTCACCTACGATGGAGCACGAATCTCAGCCACACACCAAAGTGATAAATAATAAAAAATTTATTATAACTCATTATTTATTATTTATTATTTTGTATTTGTAGTTGAGATTCGTACTTCACCGTAAGTAAACTCCAACATAGTCGAACCCAATATATAATTATTTTAAAATGAATAATAATGTCCCATCAAATGAGTTCTGATTTAATTCACAACAGTTACATATTATTTTCTAAATTAAATAATGAATTTTATAACTTCTATAATTTCACTTAAATTATGTTCAAATTAGTGCTCAAACTGTTTAGAATCCGTATCATTACTTTTCTAAAAGTAGGACTAATCCATTCTAAGTCTTGATTGATGGTTGACTATTAATGATTCAATCGTTACATTGAAAAACTTTAAACTTTGAAGTAAAAGCGTTCGTAACGTTAATAGGTAATCAACCCTATGCCTTACCTATGGCGCATAAACATTGCCAATTTGATCTTTTTGCCTCTGGATCGCATGTATTTTACTTTTTTGTATGAGTGTGTGACAGTTGCTTTGATTTGTTGCCATTAATTTACGTTCTTTAACTGCAAAATAAAAAAAAAAATTAGTATCCCATTTGGTATTATTATGCTTCGTATGTATATTTTTTTTACCTGATTGGGAAAAATACAAAAATGGTCCAATTTTATGAAAATGTTTATAAATTCGCCAGCATAATAATTTTGTAAAATCTGATTGTGTATAAATAAGACTCCCGATCTGGGCCCAGCCCATTGATAGTTAAACTTTGTTGACTTCCCAACCGCAGAGCCTTTGTCTTTACGCGCCGTGGCACGTGCGTGCGTTGATTTAATTAAAATCCCACTTAAATAAAATACTTTTTAAATTCAGAAAATGTATAACGATAATAAAATTTTATTGATTTGGATTTGAATTAAAACAAAGACAAAGGATGATTTTTAGTAATGATGTGAAATCTTGCAGAATTTTTTTAATAAATTAAAAGAACTTTTACTTTAAAAGCAATTTTAAGTGAGCTTGAAGAAAAAATCTCTCGCCAGAATATTTCACGGAATTATTTATATTAATGTTTAATGAAATTTATCGCATGTATAATATATTTGAAAGTAAAGAAGTAGTAAAAGATGTCTATAATAAATTTCAAAGAAGTTTTAACTTTGAAAGTAAAACCTTGATTTTTAGCTAATATATTTTGGGTTTATGTCAAAATTATATGGAAAAAAATTAATTTAAACTTTGAAAGTAAAACTACAAAGAGTAACCACGTTTTAGCAATTATATCTTAGCGTTACATTAAGGAGAAAGAGAACAACTCTAAATGAAACCTTGATCTTAACGAATTTTGATTAATTTTAGATTAAACTAATAAAAGAAAATTTCAAATTGAAGAGGGGGGTGGGGCAGCTTAAAAAGGTTTGGTCCCTATCTTTTTGATAATGAGCCTTCGCTTTATACTTTCTTTTGAATTTATAAAAGAAAGTAGAAAAAATATTAAGTCACGGTATCTTTAACAAGTTAAGTGGCCATAAAAAATCTCGAATGAAAAGACAAAAGCAGTATGGGCGGTATAATTAGAATGGAAACCTTTCAGTTCCTTTTATAACATCTTCAACTTAGCTGTGTACATGAGGCAGCTTTCATTGACCCTTCGTCCCTATAAACTTGGCTACGTGCCTACTCTCACCAATAATTTTATCCTATTGTAGAAAATTGCATAAAGATGGAGAATCAATGTTGACTTTTATAAAGTGTTTTTTTTTTCTTAAGAAATAAAATTAATACATAACTTGATTTCAAAGTTTGAAACGTTTATGTTAATTTTGATCGTTTATTTCTGTTTTTGATATTGATATCTACTCCATTGAAAATTTTCCCGGGATATACAGTACTGGACCTATCTCCAATTTGTAAGGATTACTGTGATTTTTTTTTTTAAATTTTAAACGAGGCGACGAGTGTGATTTGGATAAGTTTTTTTTTTAAAAAAATTTATCAATTAAACGAATCAAATCAGTTATAAACACAATAATATAAGTGGGTAAATCTCGTATTTGATTTTTCATACGTATTCAATTTGTTAACTCAATTTCGGCAGCTTATTAAGCTGTTTGTGCGACATGTTTATATGGAAAATTTTCAAGTATCTTAAAAAATGCAATAAATTTAGATGAGTGGCCACATGAAGTGAAGAATAAACAACAGGTAGTAAATATTAAATAAAAAAAAGTTGGTAACTTAGGCAACGCATAATCTTCGAAGAGCTACCGAATCTTTGAATGCGTTCACATTGGAATATTAATTCCTATTGATGTTGAAAAATGGGCTGACGTTTTAATTGCTCGTCGATTCCACACTGCCGAGGAAACGGCGTCGCTTCGGTAAAAGCGGAGCAGAGGACCACAACGATGAATAATTGAGCAATAATGGTGCAAATTGAAACGGCAGTCCGAATTATCTCTGCGTGCAGTTATATCATATTGCACAGAGCATCTTCTTAATTTTGACGGCTGCTGAATTGGTGTTACTGATTCAAGTGACCATTATTCATGCCTAAATCAGGCATATGGTGGTTGGTGATTCTTTTAAATAATTTCATTTTATTTTATAATTTGCAATATCAATCCAGCTTGTGGTCGCAAATGGGCATAACAAAATCAAGGGTTTGCTTGTGCTACCAAAAATTGTGCTGTAGGGTATCAGCAAATAATTTTAAAGATTGAAGCTGGAGAACCAATTATTATTCAGGTGCTAAATCATTTCATTTCTTACACATATGAATGGATAGGTTCAAGTTCCATGTAATTAGGGCATGGGGACGATTTTGCCTTGAGAGGAGTTATGTAGGGCCCCCAACATAATTTTTTATTGTAAATTTTGTGTATAATTTAGGTTCCGTTCGGTTTAGCTTTTTAAACATAATTTATTTAATTAGAACTTTTTACTTAGTAAATTTTTTATGAAAAAATTAAAGTTATTTAGTTGTCAATGAGAGTTTTTTTTATTAAAAATTGTATGATAATGATTACTCTAAATGACAAGTTTTTAAAATTATGTTATCAAATAAATAAAATAAGAATGTATTATAAATAATGTGCATTTTAAATAATTTTACTTTTTACAAAAGCTCCCCAATCTCTAATATGAAAAACGTGAAATTTGAGATTTTTTATAATAGAGGTAAAATAGATTATTTAATATGTTAAGTACAAATTATTAATAGAAAATGAAAACAAAATTTAGTTTAAAAAAATGGGCTTACGTATTATGTCCGACCACTTGTTAACAGCCCAAGCTCTATAAAATTCATTTGCGATTAGAGAACCACTAGTGACCCAGGTGCGTTTTTGGCCTTTTGGGCCTATTTCTGATGGGATCAGACACATTGAATTAACTCACGAAAATCACGAGTAATGTTTTTTAGTTTTCACACGTCTTTTAATCTTCTCGTAAAATCTCATTTTTATAATCATAATTCTATTGTTAGTGGAAATTAATTGAAAGGGTAAAATATCTTTACAAATAATCAACCCTAACTATCTTTAAATGTTAATATATGATATAATTATTTTCTTCGATAAAATCAAAATAGTTTTGAAACAATGAAAAATTGAATTCCCTAATAGAATGAATTTTATTATGAAAATTTTATTTACTATTTAATTAATTTATTCTAGATGATAGTAATTTAATTAGACTATTTGTAACTTTTTTTCTTTTTTTTTTTTGTAATCTTATCAGAGAAGTTACAAATCTTTTTTTTTTTTTTATTGGAGAAAAGTTACAAATCTGAAAAATAGGATTTGGACATTTCGTGAGACTTTTAAAGGGTATTAGAAGCTTCACTCTACTGATAATCACGAGAATCAAACGGAGAAAGTACTTCCGTATTCAAGGACATTTCAGTCTTTTGACATTTAAAATTCGTACTAGTTTTCGAAGAATTTCATCAGTATGTTATTTCTTCAAAACTCATATTCAGAACAGACATTTTATCGCAAATAAACCTAATACTCATAGACATGCATGTCGTCGGTACTCGCCCTATACACACAACCGCACTCAATATCCTCTCCAATATAAATTATCGGTCCCGATTTATCGCCGATAAATATCGGACCTCACACACCATGGCCACCGATATTCACACGTTGGAACAAAGGTTACATTTGAATGCCCTTTTCATTTTCCTTCCTTCATCGTTTTTCAATATTGCTTAGTACTTAATTTGATGAATATATTTCAACATATATTTGTATGTAACTATTAATCCTAGTTTAGAATTTGGCAACCTTGTTATGATAATTTGATGCTTCATGAATCAAGATTGTTATTGCATAGAGTTTAGGGCGCAACTGGGTTACTGTACAGCACTGGACGGTTACAGTTTTGCATGCTGCTGTTTTAGGTTGCATTGAACTTAAAATTAGTGATAGGATAGTTTTTGTTTTGACCTGCCATTGTTTGTTTTGATGTTCATGTTTATCCGTAAATTTAATTTGTAATTTGTTGGTCAATTTTTTGTCTTGGATTCTAGGTATTTTGATTCGTGCAGGAGGCATGATGTGTTACCAAATCCTGCAATTTTATCTGGTTTCTTTAAGGTGGGTATCAATAATGTTATTTTTCCAATAATGGAAGGAAGTCTGCATGAATGTTGCAGCCCATTTCAATTATATGCTAATTTATTTGTCTGAACTCAAATAAAGCCATTCGACAAAAGTTAAGAGAAAAACATTTATTGATTTTTTTTCCCCAATCTTTTGGTTTATGCAAATAATAAGTGGAAACTAATTTTTGTGGCGTCTTTGTTGTTTAGGCTGATGTCAGAAAGTCCCAGAATGAACCATGTACCCTGGAGATTATATTGGAATACCTCAAAGATATTGATTTTCAACCACTTCTTGAAGTATGCATGCAAATTGGTGCATCTGAGATTGAAGCAGTTGATGTTCGTAGTGGATCATCATGTATGTTGACCGGAGAATTTGCTTTGTCATTGATGCATGCTATTGATCAAAAGCTTCGGGTCGTCGATCTCCACGATTCATCATTTGGGAAGGATTTTATACGGTATTCTTTGGTGTTTTACATGCCCTTTCTCCAAGGAAAATTTTGATTAATATCATATTGAATGATGTAATGGGATTGATGTTTGCATTAACATAGTAGTGCATGTATATAATAATATCACTTACTATTGTATTATTCATATTGGAATGCTAATAACTACATCATGTACTAATGTTGAAATTCCAATATGCATTCATGTACAAGTCATTACTAATTTGAGCTTCACTGCTAGGAATCTTTCTCAGAGAGGTTTGATGTGCGAAGTTCTGAACTTGAGGTCTTCCCATTTTCACAAGCTGAACATGATTGGGGAGTTCAAGCGAATACACACTCTTAATCTTGACTACAGTACTTCGTTAACTAGTTTCAAAGAAGATTGTTTTTCTTGCATGCCAAATCTTATGTGTCTCTCAATGTGTGAGACCAGAGTAGGGAATCTTTGGACAACTCTTGCAGCACTTTCTAAACTCCCTTCTCTAGCAGAACTTCGGTTTCAGAATTGGTTGTGTTGTGATGATACTGGCAGTTCTTCTGGATCATCTGATCAGGATGACAAAACTGATTTCAGTCAATTGAACATTTCTTCCTGCTTTGGAGCATATGGTAATGTGGTTATAAATCCTGATTCTCAAATTTTGGTTGAGGATTCATCAGATGATAGTGAAGTGGATTTCTCAAGTCAACACCATGAATATGATTACCTAGAGCTTTTGTCTAATTTAGTTCCTCGGCTGGATGGAGAGATTGATCTCTGGAATGAGGTAAACTGTTTGGTCTTTTTTTTCTGTTAGTATCTTGCGTGGTCTTGCTCTCTCTTTCTTTCTTGAAATTTTATTTAATTTAATGCAATGGGAATGGAAACTTAGTATTAGAAACTTTGAGAGGTATAGTAATAAGCGTATTGGAAGGGGGTTGGTTGGGCACTAAAGAGAATGAAGTTATTTGTATCTGATGATAATATGAAAGTGTTTGTGGAAATAATTAATAGGTTTGTATATAGATGATCATTTGTAGAATATCATAAATTTATGATTTTCCCTTGGTTGAATTTCATGTTAAGATGGATCTGTAACTAAGAATGTTGTGATTTATTAGATGTATTAGGTTTAGATGTCATTCTTTTGCATTCTATCAAGTATCAAGAACTGGTATGTTATTTTCTTCAGCTGTCTTATCCTGACTTCCATTTAAATCCTTTGTTTTCAGTTTTCTACTACAATATTTATTAATGCTTGTTACTTACCGTCCAATCCTGCCCTTCAAATCTGTTAATACTTGTGTTCTAATTTGTTTGTCAGGTTTCTTTTGATGCATTTTCAAATCAAAATGAAGAAGAATCCTCAGCAGGTGTTCTTGCAAGGTGTACTGCTGATGTTTCATTGAAGTATATATCTTGTCATGCTTCACCAATATGCTTTGAAAAGCATTATAGGGACTATATGATAGCGTCATTACCAAAGTTGAAATTTTTAGATAACTTGCCCATCAGGAAGGTTGACCGTGAAAGAGCAACTATTACATATTCACAATACTTTGAGCACCTACCATATGGGAGGAAGCATAAAGAGAGCGTAGTTAGTATTTTGCAGCAACGTGAAATAAAAGCAAGTCAAACTCATGGGAAGACTTCCAGGCAAAAGACATCATATCCTTCCGGAATGTCTCAATATTTCTATACCAGGTCCCTTTGTGCTGCCAAAGTTGGATCTTCTGCTTGGCCTTGCCTGCATACACTTACTGTTTCAGGAAACCATATGGGAGATGAAAACAGGAGCTTTCGTCCTAGGCAGTTTGAGTATCATCCGTCTATCTCTTGCTTGATGGTCTTTGGAACTTTAGATGGTGAAATAGTTGTAGTTAACCATGAGAATGAAAATATTGTTAGTTATATTCCATCATTCGGGGCAATGAATAGTGTGCTGGGACTCTGTTGGCTCAAGAAGTATCCCTCAAAGGTATGAACACTGCATAATTAAATATATGAAGAGAGACTAAATTCCAGTTGTTCTTTTGGTCTAAAATTGCTTGTTCTTGTCAATTGCCTTCACTTTTTATTTTATGATGTTATCCTAGAATTTTTTTGAGGTATTCAATCATTCCCCTCAGTATAGCACTGCAGCATTGTGTGTGAAATTACATAAATATTTCAGTTATATGGCCATTAACTGATTAGTGACTACTAGCATTGTAATTGCTTGTGAGTATTACTGGGCGTTTAGGTTGGACTGTCAATTGCTTGTGTTATTATTGCTTAATGTTATTGAATGAAAAATTCTTAGAGTACTTGCTCTTGCATTATTGATTCCCTATGACATTGAAATTTCTGACTCTTTCTCTCTCTGTTTGTCTCTCTGTTTCTACCTCCTAGCTCATAGCTGGTTCAGATAATGGTTCGTTAAAGCTTTATGATATCAGGCATATGCCACCGTCAATTCGGGGCATGCATCATGGTGCTGGTACTGTCACCTTTGATGAATTTGACCAATTGACATCTGTTCATGTTAACTCTACGGATGAACTATTTCTTGCAAGTGGATATTCAAAGAATATAGCTCTGTATGACATCAACAGCGGAAGACGCTTGCAGGTGTTCACCGATATGCATAAAGAGCATATAAATGTTGTAAAGTTCTCAAATCATTCCCCATCAATATTTGCCACATCTTCTTTTGATCAAGATGTCAAATTGTGGGACTTAAGACAGAAACCAATACAACCTTGCTATACTGCTTCAAGCTCTAAAGGAAATGTGATGGTTTGCTTTTCTCCAGATGATCATTATCTTCTTGTCTCAGCTGTAGACAATGAGGTAACTTTTGAAACCATTAACTATATGAGTTGATGTATTTACCAGTCCTGAGATGCATGAGTAGATTTGAGTATCTAAGCTTCAGCTTCTAATACCATTTGATTGGTTTGGACATAGTGTTGAGTATTTACTTTGCCATTTGGATAGTCCTGTTATAAATGATAAACCATTGATGTCCATAAGTTAAAAACAGTTTCTCTACTTTTTGATGAAATTATTCTTTGGTAAGTTTTATTATTTTGTTTGCATCTCTAATGCATCTTAAAGGTTTAGTTGTGAGTCTTCATAATCCTCAGTCAATGTAACAGTCTTGATACTAATAGTACAAACGGTAATTAGGATGCCCATCACACTGATGCTCTTATGCTGTTATGTGAGTATGGTTTCAGCAAGTTTTGGCCTGTGCTAGGTAACATATTGACGGCTGGAAATATGGTTATAAGCCATTTAAGGGGTTATCACTTTGGAAGTTGTTTAAGTCTTGTCTTTGTCAATGATTTTTATAGCTTGGGGCTTGTTTACTCATGTTAGGCTATTTGAAGATTAATTGCTTCTTTGTTATCAAAATATTTTTACACAGCATCTACTTGCTTCTTTGATAGTGGCTTTTAATGAAAACATTAATGAATAGGTCAGGCCTTCAGAAAGACTTGTGCCATCTTAATCTTCTAGTTTTCACTCTTCTAGTTTGCTGTGGACTCTGCTCTTAAGAGTAGTTTCACACACTCGAACAGAAAGCAGGTAAGTCCTTAAAAGAAAAGCTTTGAAGCAGAGACTATTGGTAGTGAGAGAGAACGCATCTAAAGCAAGGCAGGTGTTGCTAACTCAGATGTTGTTTCCTAGTTTCTCCCTATTCTCGAACTGGAAAATAATGCTTCTTCTCTTCTTACTTTTAACTATCCTCTCTAGTCTTCTCTTTGCATGGTTGCATACAGAGTTGGAGACATTGAAGAGAATGCATTGACTGACCGAATTCTTATAAGCTTGAGGTCGCCAGCTCCAATAAGACACCTGAACCATCAAAAAGTTCATAAACTCTTTAGTCTAACATATTGGTGTTTTCAGGTTAGGCAGTTGCTAGCTGTTGATGGGAGGGTCCACCTGAATTTTGGGATAACTGCTACTGGAAGCTCTCAGAATTATACACGTTCCTATTATCTGAGTGGAAGGGACTATATTGTCAGTGGGAGTTGTGATGAACACATAGTTCGCATTTGTTGTGCTCAAACTGGGAGACGTCTCAGGGATGTATCTTTGGAGGTACAATATTCTTCTGATTTACATATTATATGTCCACCTCTGATGTTCTGATGTGTGACATGTGATCTATTCTTTGTTGAGGTTTCAAATTTGGTGTCTCTGGTATCAAGACACAAAATTTCTCTCTTTGCAAAGGGTTGCTTTTATCCTGGCAAACTCTACTGTATGGTGGAAGTTTTCTTTATCACCTAAAAGACAAATATTTCTCTATTTTAATCATGAATGAGTTAATGCTGGCTCCTCCCCAATGCTTTATCTGGAGTTGTCCTTCCTAAATGAAAAGACTTGTATGTCATTTGTTTGTTAATTGACAGAGAAATGAATGTAGGATTTTTTTTCCTTCTGCAGGGGAAAGGCCCAGGGACTTCAATGTTTGTGCAATCTTTGCGGGGTGATCCTTTCAGGGTAAGCTATGTAATTTGCTTTTGACACTTGATGAGTGGACATGGTAAATGCTTCAAATGCTTGTCAATTATCATGTTTCTAGGACACATTCATTTTAAAAACCTTTGGTTCCACATTTAATTTTACCTTCTGAAATATTGGAATGCTATGTAATAGTTTAACCATTGGATAAACCCACTGTAATGGTGCCCCTACTTATGTGTTTGTGATTTCTTATTGTTGATAAAATCTTAAATAATTTTTTTTCTAATATTCTGCATCCAGGATTTCAACATGAGTATCTTAGCAGCCTATACACGTCCAAGCTCAAAGTCTGAAATTGTCAAGGTATAACAGCTTTGTTGTATGTTGTTATCATACCTTGTATCCCTGGACGTTTTTGTGTCTCTCTTCCTGGGCATGCTAAAACTTGTGAGGTATAATTTTCAGGTCAATTTACTGGCTTCCACTGACCAGTGTGACAAGGAATGTTCTCATGGCCAGCATTCTCGCCCATCAAGAAGTATGGGGGGTTGATGATGTATGTACATTATTCTGTCCTTTTTGAACAGTTATTATACACCATTCGATAGTTCAAATAATAGTTCATCTCGGTATATCTAGTATAGATATATTGTAGTATTCAGTGTACCCATTCTCAAAATATTCTTTTAAAAATCATGTCATGATTTTAATATTCTTTTAAAAATCATGTCATGGTTTTTGTATATATGGTATGATTGATTCTATTTGATGGTTATATACACATACACCCATTTCAACTTTGTAGGTGATAAAATTGTAGTATACGTGTGGATGAGATTGTACTAAACTGCTTCTACGGTGATACAAAATGAAATGCTTTTGTCTAGATTGTTGCAGGTTCTTGATTATATTTATCCACGTAAGTACTGTAGAATTCGAATGCCAAAAACATCAGCAAGTGCAATTACTGAGGACCCATTTTGCAGTGTACGTATATTTATAACTTGGATTGGTTCTTACTTGAAAATTTTGAAAGTAGAACTACAGAAAAGATGCAAAATCAATTTTTTTTTTATTTGATGATCTATTGGTTCATCAAAATCTGAGAGCAACTATTGCTTTTGTTTCTAATTAATTAGTCCCAACTCTGGAGAGAGAATTATAATAAGTTAAGACTCGATGAACGTTGGGATATACTATCAGTATATTGTTATTTAAAAAAGAGAAAAAAAAAAAGCTTTAGAAAAAAAGGCGAAAAGAAAAGAACAGAAAGAAGACACTCGGTCCTGTTGTTAGGTGAACCGTGAACGGTGGTTACTTATGGTGGGGGCTGAAAATTAAATAATTGTACGATATAAATCTCTGAAACCTCAACACGTTGACGCCATCACAAGCTGGGTGGGTGCCAACTGAGCTGTATGATTCATTAACCTGTCCAATGACAATTGACATGAGTAGTGACCTGAACTAGAACACAGTTTGTAAAGGGCAGTGACCCTCACCCACCTTTTGATTCTTAACTTGGACAATTAAAAATCTACAAATATTTACATTATCATTTACCATCGCACTTATATCGAAGAGAATTTTATTAGATATCCCAATTTGTAAGAGAGATAATTACCCTTATCAAAATTTAAAGGAGAAAGTGTCGGGACTCGAATCCCATGCACTCCGATTGTTCAAGTTGTCAAATTGAGAGGGAAAGCCAGGAGTCGGAGCCCATTGGATTTTGAAAAATCACCCACTTGATCTCTTTATGTAGTAGGTAACAACGTAACAGTACCATTATACAAACAGACAAAGCCAAACGAAGCAACTGGCGAGTAGTTGCTGGACCTGAGAAGAACCTTCACTTCAATCTAAGCATCTGCTGCAGAAACCGCGTGAACATCATAAACAAGCTTTTAAACCCTGCTGAGTGCTGATCAGTCACCGACTTGCCCTCACTATGCGCCAAAAAAGTTCCAGCTGTGCAACTCTGGGAACATCACCATTTGTTTATTTTATTTATTATTACTCACACTCTCACCCTCTCTCCACTCTTTTGCTACTATAAATATGCCCCACCGATCGTGCATTCACTGCAATCAATCCTAGTACTGAAGTCACTTGAAAGGAAAGCAGAAAAAATGAAGCTTCACTTTACAACTGTTGTTGTTTGCTCTCTTGTCCTCAGCTTCTCTCTCTTGGAGCCTGCCATTGCTGGATCACGTAAGCTTCTTATAGATCTTACTGGGGCTTTTTCTTTTTCTTTTTCTTTTAAAAAGATTAATGGTTGCATGCATGCAAATTAGTAACTGATGATATCGAATGTGGGTTTTTGGCAGCCTTTTGTGACAGCAAGTGTGCGGAAAGGTGCAAGTTAGCAGGAGTGCAGGACCGGTGCTTGAAGTACTGCGGGATATGCTGTGAGGACTGCAAGTGTGTGCCTTCTGGGACTTACGGCAACAAGCATGAGTGCCCTTGCTACAGGGACAAGGTTAACAAGAAGGGGCAGCCCAAGTGCCCTTGAATTTTGAAACCCCATCAAAATTCAAATACATCTGCTTTAATTATGTTTTGTAAACAATATTATTATTGGTAGTATTATTATGATCAGCTGGTGGAATGTTGTTGTACGTATATTATTTTTAAATAATAAAAGGTATTTGTCTTGGTGTGAACCTCCTTGTTATGCTGGCTTGTGTTGAATGCGTGCTGTTTTGAGAGAGTCGAGATAAATGTCTTTCTTGAAATCGACTGCCTGTATACACCATTAAATATGATTTGAGATTTGGGTTCCCAACTATGGAACCTGGGGATAAAGCTCATCTATAGTGTATACATCATCAGACGGTTAGAAAATCTAACAAAAAGTTTATAAAATTTGAGCATTTGGGTCTTGGCGGTGTGTTCAATATGGGGTATATGACACCTGGGGTTTGTACATATGACACTCTTGGGGTTTCATTGATATGTGGCGTCATCATGAAAAACATTACAAATTTTGGGAGGCAGTATCAGAACAAATGTATTCTTGAGGGCCAACATGTAAATTTACGTAACAAAAATACTGAAACAGCTAAATCAATTTAACATCCTAATTAACCATTGGGACTTAGCTTAGTGGGCAGGACTTTATATTCACAACTGTTAATGTATTCACAACTGTTAACGCAGTGGTTCGAGTCCCATCACGTATGTAGGGTTTATTTCTTTCTTTAATTATGATATATAATTAAGTGAAAATAATTTTCTCTTTTTCAAAATGTGAGTGGAGTATACATTCCTCTTCGTTCTTCCCAGTCCTTCTCTTCATCGCGGGGTAGAGCAGTTTGGTAGTTCGCAAGGCTCATAACCTTGAGGTCACGGGTTCAAATCCCGTCTCCGCAACATTTTTTATTTTTTGACAAAAAAATGAGGTTTGATTTTGATTCTGTTAACTATTAATTAATTTAATTAATTAATTAAATAGCACTTTTCTCTCTTTTTTTTTTCTTGGGGTGGAAAGATAGAACCACTATACTATCACGGTCAACTATAAGAAGTCGTTTATCCTATTAACTACATTACTATTACTTTACCTTGGCGGATAGCGGGAATCGAACCCGCGTCTTCTCCTTGGCAAAGAGAAATTTTACCATTCGACTATATCCGCATTTTTTCCTTGAAATGGCTGGAAAATCTTTATCCAGAGTTAGGCCAGATACTCTCTTCAGGGTAATTCCATCAAATTCCACTACCAAACCAATTTAAACCAATTTAAACCAATTTAAACCAATTTAAATGAAAGCCAAGTACATATTGCAATTTTCAAGAATATTAGAGAGGGTAAAAATTTAAGTAATGTTATATAAAAATTAATGTAAATTAGTTCTAGTAATTATCTAATTGTAAATATTAATTATAAATCTCATATAATATGAGTTGTAATCTGAATATTAGTTTTATGTAATTAAAAATAAAAAATTTAACATCCTAATTTTGTCGCATGCAATTTAGATATGTCTTTTTCAAGTTTTTCAAAGTCATTTTCAACCTGTCATTGTCTTTCCTAGTATGCATCAATGCATGTAACACGAACGGCCCGTTTCTGGGACACAAATGCCAGTCCTAGGCCGAATGACACAAGTGATGGCAGATATTTTGGCATCCAAAGAAACATTATTTTTATATTTTTTTTGTAATATTGTTTGATTTATCATCGAAGTGTGCCATGGAACTTAACAAAAATTTTCTTAAATGGAACCCTTAGCAATTTTGGCATGTTAATGGTTTGATGCAAACCTAAAAAGTGTCTTTTGGTTTATTTTGTAATTTTCAGTTTTATTTATACACACACACACACACTCACACTGAAGGAGTTTGGTGGGAATCCGTCTCGTTGATTTGCTGCCATTCATCCATTCGAGGTGGTTCCCATGGATTAATGTCTTCTGTTCAGGAATTCAGGCAGATTATCAGAGGACATGGATGTCACCGGCCATTTGCTTTCTGCTTGACAACTCTTTTGGCAACTGAGATATAACATGCCGGCTCGTCCGAATAGTTGCTGGAACTGAGATATTTTTTCAGCAACGTGTGGCTGTAGGATGAGACATGACATTCTACTCATAATGTTCATGTGGCACTACAATATATATATAGATTATGAAGTATCCAAAATAATATAAGGTTGTAGTTATATTGAAGCTGATTTATGGTGGAACACGATTTTTAGTCACACATGTAAAGTAATTAATGATAAAAAAATTTATTATAACTTTAATCGTGTTTTTATAAAAGAATACTCTATTTTAGAACGGTTTCAATATAACTAGACCATAATATAATTTGATAAGAATTTTTTTTACGTAAAAAATTTTGAATTTAAAAAACCGCAAACTGCAATGGTCTGGACTCTGGTGGTTAGGCCAGTGGTTATTACTCGCTGACCATTTTCTTTTTGAGGCCTCAATTCTTGAAAAAAGCCTTTGATGGTTTGTGATTGTATGCGGGCTTTGGAACCAACCCGTTATTCAGTTCAGCCCAAGTTCACTAAACAAACGACAGGTCGTTTTAACTCAGCTTGCCGTCTGCCAAGTCCCGAAAAATCTCTCTGTGCCAATTTCATTTTGAACTGCAAAAGACAAGCAAGAGAGAATCATCCCTCCTTATTCAACAAAAATGGAAAACCCCAAAGTTCAAGAAGTAATTTTTTTAATAAATTTTTTTATTTTATTTTACATTGGAAAAGGGAAAAAAAAATCTCAATTACATGCAACATTATTTTAGTTTTTTAATTCTGAAATTTCTCGTCCAGATTTTGGAAAAGCAAGTGCTCACAGTAGCGAAAGCCGTAGAGGAGAAGCTCGATGAAGAAATAGCAGCAATAGATCGGCTCGACGACGACGATCTGGAGGCTCTGAGGGAACGGCGGCTACAACAGATGAAGAAAATGGCGGAGAAGCGCAACCGTTGGATCTCCCTCGGCCACGGCGATTACTCCGAGATTCAAGCTGAAAAAGACTTCTTTTCCGTCGTCAAGGCCAGCGATCGTGTCGTTTGCCACTTCTACCGAGAAAATTGGCCTTGCAAAGTTAGTTTTTTTCTGTTTAATTTTTTTATTTTATTCAAATATTGTCTGATTGAGGCGTGCTCTTTACACAGCGTTTTGAATAGTTGAAATCGGTTCGTTTCGTTTTGAGAATTGCATTTTCATTTTCTTTTTTCAATTTTTTGGCATTGTAAGCGCTTTTCGTACAAATGCACAAGTCGAAATGTGGCTGAACGACGTCTATCTGGAAGTGCTTTTGACAGTGTACTTTCTAAGATTTAGAAATGGCCTCTGTGGTTTTGAGAAGTGATGGATAGGACTTAGTAGTTTTTTTACTGGGTAGTATTTTCATTATTTCAGTTATTTAGGTGCTATTAGTTCTCTTACTTGAAATTGCTTCATACAAAGGACGATATGAATTATGGCTGTTTGTGGCTTATTTGGAAGTTCTTTTGGCAAAAGCTCTTCTAAGAGTTTGAAATGGCTTGTGTGGTTCTTATTTATTTTTTGTTAGTGGAAGAGCTTTTTCTTGAAAGTTCTTCACATAAGGGCACTATTCCAATTATGGTTATGGCTGATTGAGGCTTATCAAAAAATGCTTTTCACAAATTTAAGAATTTAATTTTGTAAAAATCACTGTGCACCTCCATTGTTCCAGTGCAATTGTTCGGGGACTTATTTCTAGCTTCTTGGAAGTTTTTGATATTTGCTTATGTCGTGTTCTGAATTGTAATTAAAGATTAGAATACAATTTCTTTTGCAGGTAATGGATAAGCACATGAGTATACTGGCAAAGAAACACATAGAGACACACTTTGTAAAAATCCATGCAGAGAAAAGTCCCTTTTTGGCTGAGAGGCTTAAGATTGTTGTTCTTCCCACTCTTGCACTCATAAAAAATGCCAAAGTGGATGATTATGTGGTATGTTTTATAGAGATAGATACTCAATTATCAATCTTTTTTTTTTTTTTTTGGTGATGTTATTGTGTTTTCTCCCGTTTCTAATACAACAATGTCGAATTAGGTGGGATTTGATGAGCTTGGTGGGACAGATGAGTTCAGCACGGAAGAACTGGAGGAGAGGTTAGCTAAAGCTCAGGTCATCTTTTTGGAGGGGGAATCATCATTTAAATCTGGTGCAGAAACCAGAAGGAGTGTCCGGCAGAGCACGAATCGTGATTCGTCAGATTCAGAATGAACTGTATGGCCAAGTAATGAATTCTACTTCAATTATATGCTGAAGAATGGAGGTTTATGGTTTTGCCTGCTCCCTAGGGTGTAGCATAGTCACTGGTCATTTGATTTATATAGTATAAGATGATCATCTTAAATGCTTTTTTCTCCTTTCTATCACTACTATTATTGTCATTGAGGACACATGTATAGCATGGTTTGTGAATTCTTCGTGACATGCTGAACTCCTCATCAGTTTGAAATTTAAGTAATCATGCTATATTTTTTGTCAGCTGCTTTTTTTTCTTTTGGAACCCAAAAAAAAAAAACATACACAGGGAATTGGAACGTCCAAGTATATTACAACCATGGGAGAGGTCTATGTTCTCTTTGGTGGTTTGCTTTTGAAATGAGACCTTGTGGCTTTTTCTTGGATTTTGATTATTATGTTCTGTTATTGCAGGTGTCTGATTTTTACTTGAAAAGAATTTTGTTGTCACGCATTTCAGATGTTTTAAACATTTTTTTTTTCTAATGCTTATTTTGAGGTGTCCAAACATTATTCACTTTATGAAATTAAAGAAGACTCAAAAGGTGAACAAAAGAAATCAACCGATTACAATCTTCTTTATGTAGTCCAATGCGGCAAAGATGGGCTAAAATGCTTGGATATCACCCGGGAATCAAGTAATTTCAGGATCAAAGTAGAGCTGACACATCTTGCAACCTTGTACTGATTGATCCAAGCCCCTCGCGACATTGCATAATCCATCAGCTCCTCAAACGTTCCAGTTCTAACTAGCCGTATTTCCAGCGGCCCAATTGTTTTATCAACGACACGTGCTTCGCGATATGCTGAGTCGAGAGATTCTTCCATGGCTGAACAGCACTGTTTTAAGGACATCGTCAGTGGGAGAATTGGCCGGGTCTTTAACTAAAATTTCCCAATATATCACATAGTGACCTGGGTTTGTCTTTTTTTCCGCGTAGCTCGTGTATTCCACGATGCGTGCGTCGAATTCACGCAAGAGTCGAGAGGCATTCTCGACGGCCCTCTGCAAATCGGCCTCGTCAGTTTTGTCGTAGTCAATGCTGAGTAACACGTCCTTTCTTCTAACGAAATGGAAATGTGGAGATGCATTGTGGAACCCGGTGACTCGAAGAATGTCACCTACTTTGTACCTGTACAAGCCTGTGTATGTGGTGATGATTGGCTCGTACTCTTTGCCCACTCCAACATCAACAAGGTCAACAAGCTTTGGCGGCTGGAAGTCACTAGTCGACGCGGGTGAGCCAGGATCGTGAAGAAGAAACTCGAAATAGGCCATGTTTGGCATGATTGTATAAGAAGCCTCCGACGTCTTGCACATTGGGTTAAGATTTAGGGCAAAAAAACATTCTGATGAGCTGTATAACATGCTTGCTATTGGTAAACTGCCGCTGTAATAATCAAGCAAATGAATATACTGTACCATAGATCCGGTGGCAATAGTGTCAAGATACTTGGTATTTGGCCAAATTCTGGTGATGATTCCCTCCCAATTTTCCTCCGAACATTCCATTCTGATCAATTCGGCAAGTTCTGGGCGAGGCTTAAGAATCCCGGCCATGCAGTCTCTGATTGAAGGGTCTGTGATTTTCTGGTTCAATGCCCCAGTTTCAATATCATTAGCAAGAGCTTGCCAATGAATTTGAAGAAATCTGATGGCTCTCAGGAAACCAGAGGCAAAGAGATCGCCTAGCCTGAGAACTTGTTCCCGTTCCAACAGGCCGCAAAGCATATGGGTTCCATGCTTTGAAACGAGTCGGCGCAAAGAATGGCCTCGATAGGGCTTGTGTAGTCATGTAGCCGAGTCTTGAAGTAGTCACTCTTGTACATGCTGTGGCTCGCAGGGCGAACCAATAGGCCCCCTGGGGTTCTAGTTTCGGGTCTTACAAACAAGAAATATAGCCCTTTGCCCTTGTCCAAGCCAGGCACACAACTGTTTAATAAAAAACTCTGCTCATTAAATAATAAAGGAGCACATCACAGGCATGCTTATATTAGATGTATATTAATTAAGCAAATCAAGGAATTGTATACACTCATTTTTAATGTTTTTCTATTACTCACCGATTCATTACTGCCCTGAGAAGACTGATCTGGAAATGGCGACGATCCAGCTCTTCTTGAGTTGAAGGGAAAAGCTTTTGTTCCCCACTAGAGGTCCCAGAACTTCAAATACCACCCCAAAAAAAAAAAGGTACAGAAAGTTCAATATACTTGTCATATATATATTTTTAACTATATTGTAGATAGAAATTAGAAATTTAGTTGAAGCGTCTCACCTTTTGAGAAATTCGGAGATGGGAGAGGCTAATAATACAGCAGAACGATCTCCATCAGCCATATGCTGAATGTCAGGCTTAATATCCTCATAAGTGATTACAGGAAGTTTCAACTTGAACGTCTCTCGATCAGTAGCTCCGCCGAGTTTGTACCGTTGGAGGTACTCAGCGTTAGCGTTTCGACTCAAGATTTCGGCCAAGACTGTCTCTTGAAACGTGGCAGCATTTCTTGTGATCTCCTCAATATATTGTAAAGCTTTTGCGTCTTTTTCACTTACCCGGGGAACAAGTGGCGATGAAAGAGCATAATCAGAAGTCATTTTTTCAAAATGTAGAAGATAGAGAGAGGATGATTACTATATACTATTGAAGAACAAAACAGGGGTTGTACTGGATTAAAATTGAGAGAATTTCATTGTGTAGAGAGATAAGATTCAGAGAATACATACTAAATGTAAAAGCAAAATGGAAAAGAGAATACTTCGAGTTTTCACTGCAAATTAGCATAACATACAAGGAACGAATTGTTCTTTGTGTAGTAAGGAACTGTACTATTTACAGCTGTAACACATTTGCTGATCAATGGCCTGTAGATCGATGTTGCTTCCCACCAAGAGATTCTCCACTTGGCATTCCATCAAACACATTATTTTAACGAAAAATGCAAAGTTAAGAAATGAAAAATATTCTTGCACACAGCATTGACCTATTCTTTTGCGTAGGGCAAGTTATATTTGTTTGGACTCTCTGACATTATCTTTTTAAACGAATCCCAACGATGTACGGGAGCTTTATTAAATGATACCTAATCTGGGGACGTGCATTTTCTTGGCACTATGCTTAGTGCTTATCTTCAATATTATGCTACAAGGCTAATGGCTATTATAAAATGTTATTGAATTGCTGTACAGAAAATATTCGTGTAAGAAATGCATGAATCATGTTTTTGTGATGATGGTGGACATGGATCTCCGCCGCACCGAGCTGTTCTAGGACTCCACGTGTCTCCTGACCAACATTCATCCTTGGCCGCTCGCCCACTCCCATGCAAAATGCCATTCAAATCAAACCGCAAGTGTCAGATACAGAACATACTGAACGAGAGAGTAATCAAAGGGCCAATTCTCTACCTCAACTTATGCAGATTGGCAACTTCAGTTAACCCATTTATGTTTTTTATTATTTAGGTGTCTTTATAATTAGTTTATTACTTGCGTCCACAATACTTATAATACTGTTGCTGCCAAAATTGTCTGCCACCTAAGGCTAGACGCATCATACAGATAGTACCGTCCCCTCGGGGATTTCATGAGAAAAAACTACCAGTCTAGCATTTCATTTCATTCATATGTTCTTTTATTTTCTCAACATTGAGAAAAACTAAACAAGATTACAACCTGTTTCTACCTCTAATCATATGCATTGATCATCTCATGAGGTGGGTGCACTTGGAAATGATCACCTCATTCTTTACAGACTCTAATTCGGCAAAGCTGGGCTAAAATGAGAGATGCCACTTTGGAGCCGAGTAATTTCAGAATCATCGTAGAGTTAACGCATCTTGTAACCTTGTACGGACTGATTAAAGCTCCTCTTGACGTTGCATAATCCATCAGCTCCTCAAATGTTCCACTTTTAAGTATGCGTATTTCTAGTGGCCCAATTGTTCGCGCTGGAACAGGCCACAAAGCATATGTGTATGCATGCTCTGTAATGAGTCAGCACATAGAATGGCCTCAATTGGGCTCGTACAGATCTTGAAAGGGTGGTTATGCAGTTCAGCCTAGAACTTGTTTCTTTAGCATAAGCTGTTGGTCAGAGAACGAGCCAGGAGCTTGCCTGTGGTCTGTGTTTCGGGTGTCAAAAGCGAGTGTAGGGCTTTGCCCTTGTCAAGAACTGTTTCATCCAATACTCTTTTCATTACGAAAAAAGAAGCCGCCCTGGCACACACTTTCATTTTAATTAGTTTTATTATTATTTAAGAAAAAACTTACCGATTCAATATTGCCATAACAAGGTTGTACTGAAACTGGCGACGATCCATCTCTTCTTCAGTTTTAGGGAAGAGCATTTGATCCCCACTGCAGGTCCCGCTACTGCATAGCTTCTCAGGGAAAAAAAAGAGAAAAAGGTAATGATAAACAGATAACATGGCAGCACAATAGTGAGTAATCTCCGAGGGGTTATAGTTTTGTAGTGTTTAAACCATAGTTATATAAGAGGAATTTAGAGACGGACCGGCTAGCAAAATAGTAGAACGATCCCCATTAGCTATGCATTGAATGTCAGGCTTAATATCCTCGTTAAGTAATTACAGGAAGTTTGGATTTAAACGTCTCTCTATCAGTAGCTCCGCCGAATTTGTACCGTACGAGGCGTCGGTGTTTTGTCGCGAGATTTCGTCCAAAACCTTCTCTTGAACCGCAGCAGCATTTCTTGTGTTTTCCTCGTTGAATTGTAGAGCTATTGCATGCACTCTTGATGAAAGGGTAGCATCTGAATCTGAAGCCATTTTGAGAGAGTAAAATTTAGAGAGAGGTTTATGAATTGTGAACAGAAGAGTGCTGGACAGGACTCAGAGCAGGCTAGTGGCCTAAAAATAGCGGACGCCAAGTGTATTGAGTGTCATAAAAACTTGTCATAAATTTGAAACAAATCTATAGTGTATGGACTAATGGATTATTGATTTATTTACATACTCACAATCTAAAATGGAACTTAATAATATAAGACTGACTTCTCTTGCATGATAATCTGGGAAACAAACCGACCTAATCTTTCGAAATTTTACAAGATATGAGGACTCAGCCAACTTCAACTTCTGATCTGTAGACTGGAAATTCTTGATAACGGAAATTAGTGAGACTCGAGCTTAGAACTTAGCTGCTTCTTACCACTGAAAAGAGATTGTTGAGAAATGAACTGCAAATTTGGAATTGTAGTTAACAATGACATGTCGGTCTTATAATCCAAGGTTGGATGATATGTCAGTTGTACAACACAAGGGAGTCGTATGACAAGCCTGGTTAGTCAGTCAAGTGAATAAGTGAAGCACGTGTTAAGGCACATGACTTCACTTATTCTAAACGGCAGAAGAAGGCTGCGTTTTGATAAAGCTGCTACACGTGTTATCGAAGCTGGTTTAAACGGTTGTTAATGCCGTTGGTAGAAGCGGGAAAATTCTGGGTTTGTTGTTAACAAACCCAGGGCTACTGAGCTGGTTTCTGGTGGTGGTTTCTAGAGCAATCTAAGCGTGTATATAAAAGCTCATTGTCTCATATTTGTACGGCGAGTATAGTGACAGTTTCTTTTCATACTTGTATCTTGAAATCCTTAAATCAGTAAAAGCTCTTTCTCTCATTCACAGTGGATGTAGGTTACTTGGTGACTAAACCACTTAAGCCTTTTGTATTCTTGTGGGATTGTTTTCTGTTTTCTTTAGGTCTGGTATCTGTTGATTCGTATAGGTAATTTCACTGAGCATTAGTTTAACTGAATCAATTCTTTGATTAGGGTAAGTCGAGTGAATCTTGGAGGAATAAGATCGGTTCTTTGCTGATCATAGTCCAACAAATTGGTATTAGAGCAGGCACTGCTTTCTTCAATCTTAGAAATGGCATCAGCTAAGCTTGAAGTGGAGAAGTTCACAAGTGAAAATGATTTTCATTTATGGAGGCTAAAGATGAGAGCCCTACTGGTACATCAAGGTTTAGATGAAGCTCTTAGTGAAGAATCATCATCTAAGAAACTAAGAAAGGTTTCTGATGAGGATCTACCTGATGTGCTGGACAGAGCTCATAGTGCTATAATCTTGAGCCTTGGTGATGGGGTACTCAGAGAAGTAGGTGGTGAGAAAACAACTACTGGGTTATGGAAGAAGCTTGAAGATTTGTATACCAAGAAATCAATGGCTAAGAGATTAGCCACCAAGAAAAAACTTTACACTTTGCAGATGGAAGAAGAGTCATCAATCACAGATCACGTCGATACCTTTAATAAGATCATTCTTGATCTTGAAGACATTAATGTGAAAATTGATGATGAAAATAAAGCCATGATCCTGCTGTGTTCACTACCAAGCTCATACGAACATCTGGTTGACACACTTATGTGTTGGAGGCAGACCCTTACAATGGTGGATGTGAAAGAAACTCTGAGTTTTAAGGCTGCAACTAAGAAAGAATCAAGGGAGGCTGAAGGTCTAATGGCAAGAGGAAAGTCTGAAAACAGGGAGAACAATAAGGGGAAGAAGAAAAGATCCAAATCCAGACCCAAGAACAAGAAATGCTTCCATTGCCACAAGGAAGGCCACTTCAAGAAGGATTGTCCCGAGATAAAGAATAAACCAAATGAGACAAGAGAAAAGACTAGTGATACTGTTGTTGCTTCTGAAAGTCAAGAATATGATGGATATGACTCGGCTGGAGTTCTTATTGTTACTGATGACCAAACCAGAGAAAAGACGGGTGATACTGTAGTTGCTTCTGAAAGTCAAGAATATGATGGATATGACTCGGCTAAAGTTCTCATTGTTAATGATGACCAAACCAGAGGTAATTGGGTTTTAGATTCTGGCTGCTATTTTCATATATGCCCTAATAAGAATCTATTCCTTAACTATGAAACTTATGATGGGGGAGTAGTAGTGATGAGAAATGATGCAATTTATAAGGTAGTAGGGAAAGGCATAATAAAATTGAAAATGCTGGATGGTGTGACTAGGGAATTGGTAGATGTGAGACATGTACTTGACTTAAAAAGGAACTTAATTTCCTTAGATATGCTTGATAAATTAGGTTGTCTTGTTAAGCTGGAACCTGGTACCTTAAAGGTGATGAGAGGGTCAATGGTGTTAATGAAGGGTAGTTTAAGCAATGGCCTGTATGTGCTGTAAGGTACAGCTATCACAGGGGATGTTGGGGTCTCAAATTAGAATCTAGATAAAACCATGTTATGGCATTTACGGTTAGATCATATGAGTGAAAAAGAGTTGAGAGAACTGTCAAAACAAGGAGTCTTAGGGAGTGATAAGATAGAAACTTTGAAGTTTTGTGAAGAATGTGTATTAGGCAAGTCTTCAAGAGTGAAATTCAGTACTGGAGTCCGCAACTCAAAGGGATCTCTTGACTATGTCCATGCTGATCTGTGGGGGCCTGCACAGACAACATCTTTAGGTGGGGCTAAATATTTCGTATCTCTCATTGATGATTTTTTTAGGATGGTTTGGGTATATGTGTTGAAAAACACAGATAATGTGTTTGAGAAATTCAAAACCTGGAAGACGTTAGTTAAAACACAAACCAATAGAAAAGTTAGAAGGTTGAAGACTGATAATGTGTTAGAATTTTGAAATAAAAGGTTTGAGGATTTCTGTGCTGAGCATGGGATTGTGAGGCATGAAATAGTGAGGCACACACTTCAGCAAAATGGATTAGCTGAGAGAATGAATAAAGCTTTAATTGATAAGGTTAGGTGCATGCTTATACAATCAAAGCTGCCTAAGTCACTATGGGCAGAGACTCTATGCACTGCCTATAATATAGCTAATAGGAGCCCATCTTCTGAAATTAATCTAAGAACTCTGATAGAGCTTTGGACATGTAAACTAGCTGACTACTCAAATTTAAGGGTATTTGGATGTCCTGCATATGCCTACATAAAGCAAGGGAAACTAGAACCTAGAGCTCTTAAGGGTATGTTTATTAGGTATCCAGAAGGAGTGAAGGGTTACAAAATTTAGTACACTGATTTTAAGCTACCAAAAGCAATAATCAGCAGGGATGTGGTTTTCAATGAGGCTGAAGTGCTCAAACATACTGGAGTTTCAAAGACTGAAACCAGCCACCATAAAACTGAGTCTCATAAGACTCATTTTGAAGTGGAGTCATCAATCCCATTTGCAAAACAGACGATCAATAACGAATTAGAGTCTGAGACTAGGGGGAACATTTCAGAACCAGAAGATGATCAAGATGTCAGTAGTTATCAACTAGTGAGAGACAGAGAGAAAAGAGTAATAAGATTACCTAAGAGATATGCTCATGCAGACTTAATTGCATTTGCATTGACAGCAGCACATGAACTTGACTCAAATGAACCAAAAACATACTCAGAAGTTGTAAAAGGGAATGAATCAGAAAAGTGGAAGGCTGTTATGGATGAAGAGATGCAGTCACTATTCAAAAATCATACCTGGACACTAATTGAAAAACCACCAAACACGAGAGTAGTTGGTTGTAAGTGGACCTACAAGGTTAAAGAAAAAATAGCAGAAGTGGAGCCAAAGAGATACAAAGCCAGGCTTGTAGCCAAAGGCTTCACACAAAAGGAAGGTATAAATTACACTGAAATTTTTTCCCCTGTAGTGAGGCATACCTCCTTAAGAATCCTGTTGGCACTTGTGGCAGTAAACAACATGCATCTTGAACAAAAGATGTTAAGACTGCTTTCCTCCATGGTGAGTTGAATGAAATGATAGTGATGCAACAACCTCAGGGGTATGTAGATCCTAGGAAGTTTGAACATGTGTGTCATCTTAAAAAATCCTTATATAGGCTTAAACAATCCCCAAGGCAATGATACTTGAGGTTTGACAGGTTTATGCTCGAGAATAGTTTTCAGAGGTGTCCTTTTGATTGCTATGTGTATCATAAGGATGTTGAGGATGGTAGTAAGATTTATTTGTTACTATATGTTGATGATATGTTGATAGCATGCAAACATATGGAACAAATAAATGCCTTAAAACAGCAGCTGAGGGGTTCATTTGATATGAAAGTTCTTGGAATGGCTAAGAAAATCCTTGGTGTTGAACTGATTAGAGAAAGGAAAAATGGTACTCTAATATTGTCACAGCAGAAATACATCAGAAAGGTGCTTGAAAGATTTGAAATAGGTAAATCCAGGCCAATTCAGACCCCATTACCAACTCACTTCATGTTGTCATCACACCAATGTCCAAAAACTGATGCTGAAAGATCTGAAGTCAGCTCAATTCCTTATTCAAGTGCAGTAGGGTGTCCGCTGTATGTAATGGTTCTAACCAGACCAGATTTGTGTTATGCAGTGAGTGTGGTGAGTAGATATATGGCAAATCTAGGGAGAGAACATTTGAAGGTTGTGGTATGGATTCTAAGGTACCTGAAAGACACTGTAAACTATGGTTTGATAAATGGTACTGATGAGAAGAAGAAGGTCAGTGTGGAGGGCTTTATGGATGCTGATTATGCTGGGGATCTTGATAAAAGAAAGTCATTGACTGGGTATCTTTTTAGACTGAGTGGTTGCACTATAAGCTGGAAAGCTTCACTACAAAATGTTGTTGCTTTGTCAACAACTGAAGCTGAGTACACAGTTGCAGCTGATGCAATAAAAGAAGTTATGTGGCTTAGAGGAATGCTAACTAATCTAGGGTTTGCACAGAAGTAAGTTACAATCCACTATGATAGTCAGAGTGCTATCTGTTTAAGCAAAAATCAGATACACTATGAAAAGACTAAACACATTGACATTAAGCTACATTTTGTTAGATTAGAAGTGTCTAAAGGAGTAGTTAAGCTGCTGAAGATACATACTGATGATAAAGTGGCAGATATGTTAACTAAAGCTTTACCTGGTGCTAAGTTTGAGTTTTGTGTGAACTCAATTGGAATCTGCAGGATCTAAGCTACAGAGGATGAAGTGATTAAGAAAAAGAAGAGTAGTAGATTTGGGTTCAAGGTGGAGAATGTTGAGAAGTGAACTGCAAATCTGGAATTGCAGTTAACAATGACATGTCGGTCTTATAATCCAAGGCTGGATGATATGTCGGTTGTACAATATAAGAGAGCCGTACGACAAGCCTGGTTAGTCGGTTAAGTGAATAAGTGAAGCACTTGTTAAGACACATGATTTCACTTATTCTAAACGACGGAAGAAGGATGCGTTTTGGATAAAGCTGCTACATGTGTTATCGAAGCTGGTTTAAACGGCTATTAATGCCGTTGGTAGAAGCGGGAAAATTCTGGGTTTGTTAGTAACAAACCCAGGGCTCTGAGCTGGTTTCTGACACGTGCTTCACTTATTCTAAACGACAGAAGAAGGATGCGTTTTGGATAAAGCTGCTACACATGTTATTGAAGCTGGTTTAAACGGCTATTAATGTCGTTGGTAGAAGCAGGAAAATTCTGGGTTTGTTACTAACAACCTGGTGGTGGTTTCTAAAGCAATTTAAGTGTGTATATAAAAGCTCATTGTCTCATATTTGTACGGCGAGTATAGTGATAGTTTCTTTTCATACTTGTATCTTGAAATCCTTAAATCAGTAAAAGCTCTTTCTCTCCTTCACAGTGGATGTAGGTCACTTGGTGACTAAACCACTTAAGTCTTTTGTGTTCTTGTGTGATTGTTTTCTGTTTTCTTTAGGTCTGGTATATGTTGATTCGTATAAGTAATTTCACTGAGCATTAGTTGATCTGAATCAGTTCTTTGATTAGGGTTAAGTCGAGTGAATCTTGAGGGAACAAGTTCAGTTCTTTGTTGATCTTAGTCCAACAGAGATATTGGCCTAATTGAATCTTAGATCGATAATTAGATCTTAAGATTGAAATAAATAAATAAAGTAAAAGAAAGCAAGAATTTTGTTCTAGATCATACAGGGATCAAACACAAATTTCTATAACTTTTATTTTGACAACTCAAAAGGAGAAGAAGAAGTATATCCGAAGTTAATTTACTAGACCCAATATTGTGTATATAGGAAATCCCAAATCGACAAATAATGATATAACAACCAACAATGGAGGACAATCACAAACACAAATAAAAAAAAAAAACAAACATGACCTTGCAAGAGATTTTCTCCTGCATATGTGCCAACTCTCTAACCTAAAACCCAAACCCCTAAAACACACAAACACACGTCAATTTAACAGTGCCAGACTGCAACAACAATTTTTTTCAAGTTCTGATAGAGGGAAATGCTACATCCAACAAGACCAAAAGCTTCGAGCACTTGGGTGTTATCATCAAGTTTATAGCTGCCACATTGCTACACGATTATGAAAGCGGTTCTTGTTTCCTCTGACTTTTGCCAGCACATTCTTCCCATACATGTGGCTTTGCAAGAATGGAGAATTGTCCACAACCAGATCGTAAAGAGTCTGCCGGATCCTCCGTCCCTGGTTTGTCAAACAAAGAGAAAGAAAAAAAAATGGAGAGGTCAGTGCTCCATCAGTTGAGTTTCATTAGATCTCAGGTGTTAATTTTTCATATTGTTAAGGTTTCAATTCAATCCTCATGTTTTCATTTTTCGGAAAAAAAAAAGAAAATTCTAACTGGGAGAAAAAAAAAACCACACTGGCTTAAAAGTCAATACCGCACACTGATCCTTAGTGGTGTTGATCAAACACTAATCTAATTTAATTTAAGCTTGACTTTACCATAATACCAAACAGATACGAAATTTAGCCTTAATTAGAACCGAGTAAGATAATGCAAAAGGCATGGTAGTGGGGATGATCTAACCTGAGATACATCCCAGGCTGTCTGAATAACATAATTTCCATAAGGGTCAAGCATAAGTTGCACAATCTCTGGATGCCTTATAATTTCGTTTATAATGCCTGTAGATTGCTCCTCTCCTGATTCTAACAAGCATTTCTGAACGACATTGCTGCTACATTTTCCTAGTGAAAGAGCGAAATACCTCCCCGCCAACTGGGCAACTACATCAGCTGTAACTTGAGGTATCTTCAATCCAAGTATGTACTGCACAACATAGTTCCTGAAATTAAAGAAAAGATATAATTTTTCATTAAGGAAATGGATTCAATATGTAGGCTAAAGAACAACGACATCCCATGACTTGAAAAAATAGTTGCCGAGAATTTTGGGCCACCGAGAGATCTCATTTTGTGTCCAGAAATGGTCATATACACCTCTATGGTTTATCCCAAAAAAGGGTCTGGTGACCATTTCTATAAGTAATTGTCTTGTGACCATTTTGCCGAACGACAAGAGTGTAAAAGAATGAAATAAAGAAGTACCCATAAGAATGTTCAGAGAGGACATAAGCATTGGCTACCACATCAGCCATAAGGCGTGCCTTCTGTTCTTCCTGAGCAAGAGGTATGCAGTATTGCAATAGACAGCATCCGCTTCTATCTGTTGCTAAGTCAAGGCAATTCTCTGCGATTTCTTCCATGAGATCCTGCAAGATATTGGAGGATTTGTACATATCAGAAGATTTATAAACGGGAAAGTCATTCTTTTCCTTTGTCAGGACTACGTAAACATGATGATCAACTCGAACATAATACGTTCTTTTTAGCGTAGACTAATTTCCTGGAATATGGAGTTTTAATTTATTACAAAATTGAAATACAAAATTATATAATATAAAATTATACCCTAGCTGATTTGACAAATGACATAATAGTATTATAAATTTTTATATCTTAAGCGGTAACGCATCTTATTATTCCACCCTTATATGGATTGAGATTCAAAATTTTACTCTACCGTAAAAGATTAATTATGAGATATAGCATGTGAAACGGTACCCTCTTGAGACTACCAAGGTCTCTCGAATGAGTTCTACCATAGAAGCATTCAGCGTACATCAGGGGACAAATCTTTCAATCATGAGAAGTGAAAACATAGGACTAGATTGTCCTGAAGATTGGATGCGGTGGTGGGAAGAAATCAGATGGCATTTAGAAGTGTTGCTAACTTGACATTTAGGTTTCGGTACATCTTTAGAAAAATTCTATACCTCAAAAAGAGTACCAACAAACCAAAAAGCCCAACAAAACAATTGAATTATCCAAAATTAACTGAAGAGATATTCTTGCGTGATAAGTTGTTTCTTTGTGAAGTTTTTTTCCTCATAAACCTTATAGAATCGGCATGTCGGTCATTTTATCTCAAAATTTTGGAAATGTCAATGAATAATTATCGCAAGAAATGCACTGGCAACTTAAATTAATCGGTTCATGCAATTTGTAGAAAATTAAATTTCATAGGCGGCACTAGCATAATGTGTATCATTATTACCTTGGTATATTCAGGGGGAAATTTTTGCAAGCATCGTTTAATTACGTGATTACCGTGCGGGCTCTTGCTTAGCGAGACAGCAATATTCTTCAGAGCCGACACAAGCAAAGATTGTTGCTCCTGGGTCAATTGCTGTCGAGTAGGGTACTCGCTAGCATCCAACAATTTCTGCATAACACGAGATCTTCAAAAAATAAAAAGTTAAATCAATTAACAAGCTAGTTTCTTTCTTTTCTTTTCTTTCTTTTTTTAAAAAGGAAAAAAAAACTGTTCCATAAAGTATAAACAGAAATACGGAATGGTACCCTGATAAGTCGTCACAAATCCTGAAGAGTCTTTGTTGAGAACTGACGACGGAGAGAATGAGTTTTGTCATTTGTTCTTCATTTAGTACTCCAATGAGCTTTTGGATGAGATGATTAGCCGACTGGTCCCTCATTAACTCATGCAAATCATCTTTCACTTCGGAAAGAATCATCTCAATATCAATTGGGTTTCTCTCATCAACCTTCTTCCGCAAGAAACGGCACCCTTGTTCATCTTTCGCCACCAAAATTATCCGGCCTCTCAGTTCCTCAATCGAGGAGTAACTTGTTCGATGATGATGGTGTCGAGCCCTTGCATAAAAATTGTTATACCTAGCACTGGCATTAGTAGATGACCCCAGCTGATGATGATCGGACAAAAATCCATGAGAAAGATTGGAATAACTGGGACTAGCATTGTTAGTAGTCGCATATCGATTTGTTGCTGCGACCAAATTTCGCTGAACAGCTAAATTATTAGGTCTCGGAAGACCAGGACCGTCAATTTTCAGACTCTCGAAGCCGCTTTGTAAATCAAACCCGCTTTGCAAATCAATGGTTTCAAGATTTTGTAATGGGAAAGATGTTGGTGAAGAATTTATAAATGAATATTGAGCTTGGTTAGGCCGTATAGGGTACGGAAGGTACTGACTAAGAGGAGGACGAGGAGCAGCGGATTGACTTGGCCTACTCAAGCCGCTTTCAGGAATTCGCCAACGGCACGTGCTAGGTTCCATGGCGAGTAATTTATCGTATGGATAATTGGAATAATGGAGATGACCACTCAGTTGGTCTTGGGTTGTGGGGTTATGCAAACTAGGGTTTTCAACGTAGTAGTCTTGCTGATTAGGCTTTTGGTAAATTGGGATGAGATGGAGGTTTTGTGAAGCAACGTGGCTTTGCTGTGAAGTAGTAACGGGATGGCGGCTTTTATTCTCCGGCGGCGGATACCTCCATCGGAGATCATCTCCGTGATCACCAGGATCTCTTCTTCCTTCCATGATAAAGAGAAAGCCAATCAAACAGGCAACAACAAGAAGGGAAAAGGGCCTATGGGAGGCTTGTCAATGGGGGACATAAAGGAATTAATTTTAGTTGGAAGAGTTTCCGAATCCAAACTCTTATTAATTATTATTATTATTATTTTAATAGAAAGATTATAATTACGGAGAGAATATAGGATGAAGGAAGTAGAAGTACAGTTTGCATGAAATATGGAATAGCTACTTTTTTGCATGAGAGAGAATATTATTATAGAGATTTTCGGTGTCTTAAGAGAGAAACATATATCTATTAATCCCAATCCCCTTTTTTTTTTTTTTGGCATTTTATTTTTTTAATTCATACCCATCTAATTAATTCCCACCGTTTATCAATTCCAAGTTGGTATCTTCTGATGTTAGTATATATTTTCAGCATGAATGCAGTGCATGTAAGTCACTGAATTCGCCGTCTAGATATAGAGTCTAGCCTCAATTCTTTTGGTTTTACAAGAGAATCTTTAGTGTTCGTATTCTTTATCTATTAACTGCTTGCCACTTCTGCACAAATAGTATCAGAATTAATCAAAATATTAAATATACACATAATAATAGTTAATAATAAAAAAAAAAAAGTGCTCTTAGAACATCGACGCTTTTTCTTTTACAACATAAGGACATTGGTGCTTGCAGCAGAGAGAGAACTCAAAAAGATTAATGATAGGAATCTCAATTTTCTTTTAATTAAATTTGACTCAAATTATGTGTCATTAATTGAGTGATCGGTAATTTTTCCAAGATTTAAGTGAATTAATTGTATTATCTCATCAATCAATTAGGGTTGACAAAACCCTAGGCCAGGTTTTTTAGTTTTATAATTTTTTAATATTTTATGTGCATATTTTTTTATTTTTTGGTAATTTTATAAGCTTTAAATTTATTTAAATAAAATTTGACATAAAAATATAAACTTTAAGTATTTAAAACTTTATATATGTGTAATAAATGAGTCAAATGAATATAACTATTTAAAATAATATATTCTTTATAATATTTTTTAAATAAAATTCGGGTTCCAAGCCGGGCTCTGGGTTTATCAAGTGATGTGCAAAACTAGCTCGGGTTCATACCTGGGCCAGGTATTAATGCCCGGGTGCGGTTTGAGCCCGAACCGAATGGGTTTTTTTACCATCCCTATAATCAATTGATAAATGCAATATTATTTGGGATAATTTTTTGGGACAAAAAAATTGGTATGTGTAACACTACTCAATTGAAAATTGAGAGATGAAAAAGTTTTTGGGGGTTAAAATGTCAAATTGTTGAAGTTATGTACGTGGGTCAAATACAGTGTGTGTATATTTTCCGTTTTTGACGCCAGCTCCACACCCGGATTAGAGTCAAGAAACTCCTAATGTTTATAATATAACAAATTAAAATTAATATTTTATTTCAGTTAAACTAATCTCTGTCTCTTCTATAAACTCTTCAAATGATAGGAACTATGTATTAAAAAAAATTGAAGGGAAATTACAAATTTATAATTTTCTTTTTTCTTTTTGACTTTGACTCTAGCTATACCTCCGAAATAGAGTCAGGACGCTCTAATATTTAAAAACGTACGGACATCTATATGAGGTAATCGTTATAGATAAAGCACAACAAATTAAACTAACATTTCAGTTAATCTATTTCTCTTCTAGAAGTCCTTCAAAAATAATTTCTTCTAAAAGAATTAAATAGAAATAGAAAAACCTCTTCCACGAGCCTAACAACAATTCTACTTCTATCCACTCGTGTGAGTAGGATACAAAAGCCGATTAATCTCCATGCTGAGGAAATTGAAATCTTGAGAAAATACTCCACATTACTTCATTCTAATTTTCTAACATTTTGGCTTCATATTACCATTAAAACAATGTTACTTTGAATGAGTTCCATTAGCTAGAAACAAAAACTTTATTCTAACCTCTATCAAAAAAAAAAAAAAAAACTACTTTAGTTTTAAGTATTTGACCTTCAATTATTTCCCATCCGGGCTCTTTTTCAAGTTTAGGTTTTTGTTTTGTTTACCTTGGTCTTCTAATTCGCATATACTTCAGTTGTGTCATTTGCCTTTGAATCGTTTTAACCATAGCAATGATCAAGTGACAGTAATAAGAAAACATTTTCTAGAGAAATAGAAAATCTTGTTCCGGAAGCAGGGGAGACAAAACAATGTGGTGCTCGCTAAAAACAAAAGAAATGTATCCTGTTATACACTAATGTACTCCTCATCAACCGCAGCTTAAGCGGCCTAAATTTGTACATCGCTTCCAGCGTCTTGGAGAACACACTTTGTATGCAGCAAAAAACAAATGTATGTACAGATGGAAGCATTTGCAATGGAGAGCAACTCTCAAGCAACCTGCTCATTGCCATGCACATCATTTTCGGCATCACTTGTCAAAGACAGAAGTTCCATCAGCTCCATTCGGTACTCCAGCCCTCTAAGATAATGTCCTAACAGCATGCACCTGACACGGGAAACAAAGAGCAGATACCATCAAAATCCAAGTTGCCAAAGACCATTTGAGATAAAGACACTGCAGAAATGATAGAGAAAGAAAGGTAACCAGAAAAGAAGGCGTGCTAGGTAGTCCCGAGTTAATGAAATCTGGGGCTGGAAGTGGAGCGAAGTGTTTTCAACAAGTTCAGCACAATCTTCACTCCTAATATTTACCATTCCAGTTGCGGTGTTCTCCAGTGGAGGAACCTTAGAATGCATCTTAGGAGAAAGAGTTGCAAGGAGACCATGAACCACAGAGTGGATTATTTCTTTCAGTTCGGGGCATGTAGGCTCCGATAATTCAACCACCTGTTCATGTTACAATTATTAGTTGTAGCACATCAAAAAATACCAGAAGTTTGTTGCCAAGAAATGCTTCCATGTTTGTGTGTAAAAGAAGCTAGCCAAACTAGTATGGGATTGTGGGAAGATGCAATATTGAGCATGAAAGAGCCACATAACAGAAGTTACATTATAGGAAAAAAAGTTAACTAAGAGCATTGTCCGACTATATCCCATACAAGAACAGGTTAAAGATGTAGGAAAATTGATGAAGATCATGTCAGTATAACCTGATATTTTGCACTAAGCACGGCCAACAGATAAACCAAAAGTGATACCTTGTCCCTAGACAACCATGGACATGAATTAGACTAAAACTTAGCAGCATAAAGGATCAAAATTTAACTGAAAAGACAAAGGAATCAGATAGCTCTAGATTCATGGGCTTATGAATATAAAGAAATCAAAATGTTATAAAATACTTCGCACTACTCCTCTAAGGCATTAACTTCCACGTGCATTGATTGGGCAACAAGGACAATCACAACTTAAATTACACGTGTCACAAGCAAGCCATCTTATTGAATGTTAAACTATCTGAATCCAAATTGTAATACTCCATTCAATGTCTTATGCAAATGCAAATCAAATAAGGAAAACTCAAAACCTTACGAAATACTAGGAGTTGCAATGTTTACCATTCCAGATTTTCTTCTTGTAAACAACAAATATCAGGAAAATTTTCTAGATCAACAGGTTCAAATAATGAATCTGTAAGAGAAATTCAAGTAAGAAAACCAAAATTTCCAGCAGGTTACTTCTCGCAATTATCCTAAACTAGCATTAAAACACCCAATAACCATGACAGTTTTTAAGGAAAACAAAAGCTGCAGCTGTCAGGAGCATATTACTTCTCTCCATTGGTGGGGAAGAAAAAGACTGAAGAATAAAGTTTAGTCATGGAAAAATATACAGAGAAGACAAGGTTAAAACAGCTTTTGTCATGAAATGTGCTCAGTAACGTTCAGAGAACTAAGGCAAACCTTTTCAGGTTGTAAAGATCTTAAGTAGTCCAGCAAATCATTCTTTTCTTCTCCAACAAACTGTTGCATTTGAAGAGCTGAGCTTTTCCTCTTAACTTCACAAAGTTCCTTGAACAAAGCAGAAAACAAAACGTAAGAAAGCAAAATAAACAGCACCGCAGATAGGAACAAAAATGAAAAACAATTCAAAACAACGAAACTTCCAAATTCCGTAGGTAACATACAGGGTTGATCGGCTTAATATCAACAAATGAAAAAAGTATCCCTAATCATATGATAAATAAAGATGATAAAAGAAATTAGCACAACTCTTTCACTTCACGGGTTGTGTTGCAGAAACCTCAACATCAGAAATATATTTTTGAAAGAAAATGAGACAGAAAAGAAGTTGTGTGGGGTTTCTAGGTGGGTCAAGTTCAACTGGTAAAACATATTGAGGTGGAACAAGAGATTTTGGATTCAAATCCCTCTAACATGGGTAGTGAGGGATTATGATTCCATTAATGCAATAGTTAAAAATAAGAAGGAAAGAAAAAGACATAAGGTGTGTGTTTGTGTCTCTGAGTGTGTAAGAGAGAGTTTTGAGGGTGTTTTGAAATAGAAAAGCCAAGTATTGCGAATACATACATGAAATAGAAAAACTACAAACAACACAATTACTCATCTACAATAGGATGCAGATGGACAAATGGTATTGAGATATAACATTACAAATGTGGTGGCACAAAATATCCTAAGGTTCTAAATATTTCACTATTTCAGGGACAACAACATGTTCATCACTGACAAGAAAAATTCAAAACTTTGCAATCTAAGCAAATAGCCCATCCATACGACTCAGCTAAAATAAGCTTTGCCATAGCTAAAAAGTAAAAGGCCATGTACAAAGATGCACTTTCTCCCTACATATCTTCTGAAAACCACATCAGTTATTCTAATGAACATGTTAACTGATGAACTGATTAATTATGAAATTGAACAAATTAACAAAACGAATATGGTGGTCCGCAACCCACTAACGGAGGTTCCTTGGAATGACGTACCTTTTTAATAGAGGATAAACGAGACTGCAAATTAAGAATATACTGTTGAACTTCAGGGGACATTTCACCAAGGCCTTCAACACCAATGTCCCCGTTTAAGTCATCAACATTTTGTTGGAATTCAGATGATAACTCATTTTTTCCAGAAAACTCATCAATGCTTTCCCTATTAAGCAACATCCCATGCAAATCAGTTTGGGAACATTCTGATGTTTGATTTTCACAATCTCCTTCATGTACATCAAGATTTCTCTCAAGGCAAAGCCTATATTCAGCATTCCTCAATGTATACCTAAAACCAAAGAAAAAAAAATACTATTCATAAGTCTCAAATACGTGATAACCAGTGATTTATGGAAATTAGTAAATTGAATACACTTGAAAATAACTAATGATACATGAACTCTTAAACAACTTGAAAATGACTAATGATACATGAACTGTTCAACAAATTATGCACAAAATATCAGTGTCACAAATCCATTTTTATAACAATTGAAAACCACAAACAAAACTGACAAAAGAGTGACATGAATTGGTTAAAAGAAAAATATGGATATGCCAAAATCATCCCAAATAACCATGAAATCAGTACTTCTGTTCTAGTCTCGTCTCTTGGGAAACCAAAAGAGCATCAGACACATTGCAGAATGTATATGAGATTGAAGATGAACTTACCCGGTCATCATTGAAGACACCAATAACTTAGAGAGAGGTTCCCACAAAGCCTCTATAAATACTTGAAACCGATCAGATGGAAGTAACCCCAACATGCTTGAGATTGTTCTTTTCATGGCATCCAAGGTAGTGGGTGGAACGTCCTTTTGGATGAGGGTCACATCTAATGGTTCTATCTCATGTATCATACTTGCTAGCACCGATTTCTATAAGAATAAATAATCTAGTTTCAAGTCCAAAATCTACCACATGATCGTTATAAATGAAATCATATCTGAATATATTTATGTACTTAAAGCTCATAACAATTCTAAGTAGCCGAATCGAATAAGTTCTGATCAAAATGTTCATGTACACGTGCTTTTTCCCATAACAATGCCTTACGTCAACCTTCCAATTTTCAAATCAGCAACTCGAATTATTCAGAGTTAGTAACTTGAAGCTAAACTTGAAACTTTCCTCATCAAAAAAATTCCATCCATCAAAGCTAATTGAATTAGCCTAAGAACGTGGTCTTACATTATCTCAGCAACTAAATATTCAATTGCAGCTTAATCAAAGCTGATGTTACTAAGGCCCAGCTCCGTTTTGCGGTCTAGCATCTGTAGCTTAAAGTGTTAGGTAAACACTTGCAACTGGCTGTCTGAGGAAAAAGCTAAATCACTTTTACTACTTTGTCAAAATTATTATTTACCAAATACCATCAACTTTCACTTCACGGCTGAAGCTTCAATTTTCCAGCAACCAAACGGAGCCTAAGTGATTATTCAAGTTGTCTAAACTTCAAATTTATTCGTTTAAAACTTAATATTCGCTAACCAAATTCATCAAATAAACTCAAATTCCAAAAATATTAGTAAACAACGAGCAGAAACACGAAAATTTCATGCATCTACTCATCAACTAAGCAAGCCACGAGCTTTAAACAATTCAATTAGCAATAAATCAATCAAGTACAGCTAGAAATGGTAAACTAAATATAGAAGCTGAGATGACCTTAGTTGACGAATCAGGCGACGGCGAATTCAGTTTTGGGCAGACATCATCGAACGGAGATGACGACGATGACGAAGATGAAGACACGGCTAAGCTTCGTGATTTTCGAGGTTCTTGTGCTGTAAAGCGAAGAGGAGAGAAATTGGAAGGAGTCGGAGGAAAACGGCGGCGTTGAGGAGGTGGTGAATGAGAGAGAGGAAGAGACGAGAGGAAAGAGAGTAGGGTTGCCATACGAAATAACAACCACTACTTCTCTTTCGTCTCTCCGATTGGCTTCTCGATCGTACTCTGTCTGTCCGCGTTGCGGGCCGGGGTTGCCCCGTCACTGTGTCTGCGACCACAATTAATACAAAAGGAAGAAAACAAAATTGAAACGCGAAGTCGAGAAAGCGAAACGACGAGTGTAAGCCAGTTGGATTGTTTTTTTTTTTTTTAAAAGCAAGTTGGATTGTTGAATGGCCCCAATAGATTGGAATATGGACCGGAAATGCTAGTATATCCTACAAAACGGATACGGCCCATCTAAGAGAGTTCTGTTTCTATGATCATCTCATACTTATTGTCAATACATCCCCTAATTTCTCTTTTTTTTTTTTGGTTGGATTTTACGTAAAATCTCTGAGTAAACCATTTGACACCCCTATAAATTTTCTATAAAACTTTTCTTTAATTGAAATTACCTAGATAACTGAAGATAAATTAATTCTTCTCTTTGTTTTGAACAGAAAATTCAATTAAACACATAAATAAATTAAACTTTTGACAATCCTTTTACACAAACTCCATTTCATAATTTACATTTATATCTTAAATTTTCATTGATTTTTTTTTTTGGAGAAACTTTTAAGAATTAAGAATTATGAAAATGGAAATTCTGTGACAAGAAGAAAATAGTTTAATGGGTTAGGATTTGTATGTATTTATAAATAAAATTTTTTAAAAATATATATATTGTTTTTAGGGTGAATTTTATGAAAAGATGCTTGATTTTAATTTGTGGATTAGTATTTTATAAAATAAGCTAGGTAATTTAGGGAATAGAATTCGAAAAAGGTGTTGTAAAGATTTTTTAGAGGCGTGAAAAGCTCCACTCAAATCTTTGGCTGTGCTTAGAAATACGAGAGTGTTGCACATTAGGCTTGGCTTTGGCTATTGTTTAAATTTTTATCAGCTTATACTTCCTTGGTAAGAAAAATGATAAAAGGACAAATTAACGTATATATCCGGTCAAGTTTAACGTATTTTCAATTATTTTTAATTTAACTATTTTTAGTTAACATGGTAAGCTCCTATTTGAGGTGATGTAATTTTTAAGTTACAATTACTATAAAGAAAAAAAAACTATAACTATAAAACAAAAGTTAATAATATATAGTAAATGTAAATTTTAAATAATAATTTTGATAAAATTATTAAAAATATAATAGATTTTCTATCATACAAGTGAAAAATCATATCAACATAACTTTTAAGTTACAGCTGCTAGTGTTTATCAATACTTTAGTACTGTAATTTTGAAGTTACAATTGTCCAACCTCAATTTTAAATGGATCCTAAATCAAAGCAGATATATCATTATTTTTTGTTATTACATTGTCAAATTATTCTTTTTAAAAGTTAGAGCTCGTTGGTAAACCAATTCAAACCAAAATATATTTTATGGGTGTGTTTGGTACATTATATTGTATTACTCTGTATTGTATTATTTAATGTAGGTGTATTATATTATGTTGTATTGTATTAACATTATATTATAAGAATATTGTACATTGTTTGATGTTCACTGTATTATATTAATTTTATATTATATTAAATTGATATTATTTAAATTTTTATATTAATTATTAATATATTATATAATAAATATTATATAATAATATAACAAATAAAATAATATTATCATATAATTTATTCTTATATTTCATTTATTATAATATTATTTAATAATAAAATAATTATTTAAATAAAAGCTTTTGCTTGCCATTGCATTACCCGAACCTCGAGTTTGTGAAATGTGCCATTTAGGTGCATTGTGGTGCATTATAATGCGCCACAATAAGCCCTTAAATTTAACCAAACATATTCTTGGTATTAAGTTAATATGAATAGAATTTTAACGTAATGTTTCAAACACACCTTATGTGTGTAATTATCCGACAAATTATCCGACATAACGCATAAAAAATTACTCACCGAATAATTCTAATTACGTGAGTGCATATTAATTGTTAGCCATTAAAAGGGGTACATGTAGGACCAAGGAATAAATTTCTCAAAATTGAGCCTTAATCAATATTGCCAAAAACATTTGAAATACTAATTTCATTTTAAAATAATTATGCACTCTTTTTAAGAGCTAGTGGCTGCTAGCGGCTCATGATAGCCCTCCACTAATTCACGTTTTTCATAAGGTTTACCTTCTATGTCAGTAACTACACTTTCAGTGAAAGGCCAACTGTGAAGCACTATGTAAGTCGTGGGAAGTGATAAAGAACTTTCTTAAAGGACTACAATAATAACTAATACATGTTAGCAAAAAGAAGTACATTTACCTTTTTAGACAGAGAAGTCAATTTAATGGGGGGAAGTGATTGGGAGTTTACACTTTACAGCCGACATAAGAACATCATTTACGCAAAGAAAAAGGTTATGAAAATGAAATCACATACCCATTCCACGAGCAAAAGTTGATAATTACTCCATTAAAAGTTGTTCTGCATTCAACCTTGGCTGGCTGATGATGGGTTTTAGCATTCAAGACTTTTAGAGAGACTGCAAATTAACCCGAAGCATAAGGGAAGAAAAAAAAGGAAAAAAAATATATTAATGGTTAGACCAGTTAAAGGTATCATGGAATGATAATGTCGAAAAATCAATAGCATGAAAGTGATAACGTATCAAAGTTTGTTGTGAATGTAACGGATAATTTGAGAAGTATAAATAACAAATTTTGGCCTATATTAAAAAAAAATTGCTTATTGTAACATATAATGGCATGATAATTAATCTTCTTTTTTTCTTTTTTTTTTACTTGATGTATAATTACAGTACTTTAATAAATTGACGATGAAAGGAATAAAAAAAAAATTGAGAAGCATCTAGTAGTCGGATGGTAAACCATTTTCTTTTGAGTTCTTTTGAATAATATATTAAAAGTAGATTTAGCCTATCACAAATTCGTATATGTAAATTTTGCTATCACATGAATATAATTAATTATCAGAGGTTTTTTTTAAATTGATGTTATTGTAATTATTAGTAGATTTATAATGTAAATATTTAAAAAAAATTAATTAATAAACCAACAAATCAAATCAATAGTTCCTTTATTTTATAATAGGAAAATTATCTACCGCCCACCCATTTTTTCACCGTTTTTTAAAAATACACAATTTTTTTCTGAAATACACCTGAAGTTACATTTATTTTCACTTTTCTATTTCCGTTTGAAGACCGTTATAACTTTGCTGACATCATAAGAGTAAAATTATCATTTTACAACGACACAGTGATAGATAAGTACAAAATAATATAATTTCAAGTAGAGTTTAACAAAAAAAAAAAGAATTGTATATTTTTAAAAAAAATAAAAATGGTGGTCGGTGGATAATTTATCTTTTACATGTGAGAGTAAAAAAATTATTTAAACAATAGTCCGTTAATTTTCTTAACATTCTCCAAACGAAAATGTAAAAGCGAAAAAAAATATAATTTAAGGTGTATTTCAGAAAAAAAAAAATATTTTAAAAAAAATTAAAAAAAATAGATGAACAGGGAATAATTTTTCGTATTCGATATTAGAACAAACAGGTAGTTGGTCATGGACATGGTTGTCTCCTTTTGCCAGTGTATAGGCCTACTCATTCATGAATAACCTCTGAAACCGAACAAAAAAAAAGGCTAATTATAAATGCATGAAGAGCGATGGACAGGGCAGAACTGCAGAGCCGTCTCTATCTCAAAAACACCTGCTTTTGACGATTCATTAACCTAATAATTACACTTTCCGAACAAACAAGAGATTTGGGACAATCCAGATATTTCACCTGAAAAAACCCAACATATTAATTATCAAACAACTGTTTGTGTCGAGGTGTTTGCTCGTAGTTCTAGGGATGCCGCAGCCGCCGTTCAAGCTTTAACCGTTCATATAATCATATTCAATTTTTTTACGCAGCTTCTGTTAAAACGAGAAACAAAGAGTGAAAGAATCAGGATTCATGTGAATGAGCATCACAAACTTTCATTTCCTTCAATTTCTCTGTAGTTGTGAATCTTCTACACCACATCTGAGTAGCTATTCAACTCAGATTCCAACTCAATAGCCGGCTGAGTCGCCACTTAAAGATGATAATTGTGATAAGGATTTGAATTAGCTGGCGGTTACGTCATACTGGAGTAAGCTTATAAAACACCCTTTTTATCTTTTATAAATATATTTTGATTGATCATTTTATTCTAGGCTCCCCATTAAATCTGCGTGCGCCATTGAACCAATTGAATTATTGAGTATATAAATCAAATCCAGTAGGAAGGGATAAGTATGTCCTGAAAAGGAAACCTTCTTTTTGCCCCCATCCATGCCAATTAATATATCGTGAAAGCAACCATTCATGGAACAAATTAAATCAAGTCACATTGTTTCCACTAACTCAACCAAAATACATAACCTAACTCTTAAAATGACTACTCACAAATTAAGGATATAAAATTAAGAACCCGAAAAAGATAATTCAAAAAAAAAGAAAAGACAATCTCTAATTCTATTAAACCCCCATGACATGAGCCCATGCATTGACTTCATGTGGTCGGTGCCAAAACGATCATCATCAATTCACCGTCTTCTTTCAGGGGTCCAATGCGGCAAAGCCGGGCTAAAATGCGCCGACACCGTCCTGGAATCGAGCAATTCCACAATGGGTGTAAAGTTAACGCATCTTGGAACCTTGTACTGATTGATCGAGGCCCCTCTTGATATTGCGTAATCCATCAGCTCCTCAAACGTTCCATTTCTAACCACGCGTATTTCCAGTGGCCCAATTGAGTTGTCAGCCACCCGTCCCTGTCGATAAACTGAGTTGAGGCATTCTTCCATGGCCAAGCAGCACTGGTTCAGGACTTCGTTTGTTGGAGAATTGGTAGAGTCCTTAATTAGAAGTTCCCAGTATATCACGTAGTGACCTGGGATTGTCTTTGTATTCGCATAGCTTGTGTATTCCCCGACGCTGGTGTTGAATTCTCGGAGCAGTCGAGAAGCGTTGTCGATGGCGTTCTGCAGTTCGGCCTCGTCGGTTTTGTCGGCGTCAATGCTGAGTAAGACGTTCTTTCTTCTGACGAAATGGAACTGCGGGGCTGAGTTGTGGAACCCGGTCACTCGGAGGATGTCCCCGACTCGGTATCTGTACAAGCCGGCGTAAGTTGTGATCACAAGCTCGTATTCTTTGCCCACTTCGACATCGACAAGGTCAATAGGCTGCGGGTCGCTGCTGGTCAACCCGAATGAGTCTGCGGGCTGGTGGGGAAGAAACTCAAAGTAGGCCATGTTTGGCATGATTGTATAAGAAACCTCAGATGGCCGGCATATGGGGTTAAGATTTAACCCAAAGTAACATTCTGATGAAGCATACATGGTGCATGCCATTGGTAATTTGCCTCCGCTGTAATAATCAAGCGTAGGAATATACTGCGCCATTGCTCCAGTAACAATGACATCAAGATACTTTGTGTTAGGCCAGATTCTTGTGATAATTCCCTCCCAATTTTCCTTGGAACATTCCATTCTGATAAATTCTGCAAGCTCCGGGTTAGGCTTCAGAGTCTTTCCCAAGCAATCTTTAATTGAAGAGTCTGTGATTTTCTGGTTTAGTGTCCCGGATTCAATATCACTAGCAAGAGCTTGCCAGTGAAGCTGAAGAAATCTGATGGCCCTGAGTAAGCCAGAAGCAAAAACTGCGCCTAGCCTGAGAACTTGTTCCCGCTCCAACAAGCCACAAAGCATTTGTGTGTACATGCTCTGGAACGAGTCAGCGCAAAGGATGGCCTCGTTTGGGCTCGTGTAGACATTGTAAGGGTCATACGGTCGAGTCTTGAAGTGCTCACTTTTGTAGTAGCTGGTCAGCACAGGGCGAGCCAAGAGCCCTCCCGGGGTCTGCGTTTCGGATTTCACAAACAAGAAGTAGAGGGCTTTGCCTTTGTCCAAGCCAGGCACATAACTGTTCCATTCCCATAAAATACGCGATTCATTAAATAAGGCACACATGCATGCATGCTTGGATTCAACATAAAGCACATGAAAGTAATAAATTTGCACGGTTAGTCTTTTTATAAATGTATATATATATTTTTAATACTTACAGATTCATTACTGGCATTAGAAGACTGTAGAGCAGCTGGCGACGATCCAGCTCTTCTTGAATCGTTGGCATCAGCTTTCTTTCACCAGCCGACGTCCCAGAACTGCAAATAAACGCAATTTTTAATTAGCCCATAAAATTCCAATTTTTATAAAATCCTGCGTATTTGAATGTATTATGCACCCCACACACCTGGTGAGGAATTCGGAGATGGGGTGAGCTGACAAGATAGCAGAACGATCACCGTTAGCAATACGTTGAATTTCAGGCTGAAGATCTTCGTATTTGATTATCGGAAGCTTCGACTTGAACGTTTCCCTGTCAGTTGCTCCGCCGAGTTTGTATCGTTTCAGGTATTCAACGTCGGCGTTTCGGCTCAAAATTTCGGCCAGGACCTTCTCTTGAACCGCGTCGGCGTTTCGGGTCATTTCCTCAATGAATCTTAAAGCTTTTGCATCTTTTTCACATGCTGGAGGGCCGAGTGGTGATGAAAGTGCTGAATCGACGGCCATTTTAAGAGAGCGTTTATGGAGTGAAACAGAGAGATTTGTTTTTAATTGTTTTTAATGGTGAAATATGAATTCTCGAAGAAGAACAGAGAGGAGGAGCTGTAGTGTGGCGTGACTGGGGAGAGCAACGAGTGGTTTATATAGGAGGAGGCAGCCAGTAATATGCTGCCACGTCACAAGACGTGTCAGCTTTGTGGGGCCCCTAATAGTGGTCAAACACAAAGAGGAAGGCGGGGGAGTTTGGAAGGAAGCAACTGATGGGACGGACACTAGAAATTTTGTCTTGAGTACTGGTGTCGGGTGAAATGGGGGACAAGGTGGGCCCACAACACGTAGACATGGCACGAAGGGAGGCCGGCATGTGGGGTTAGGTGACCGCCATGTCAGCGGAGCTAGAGTTTCAGTCGTTCCGCGTAACCGAGAGTTTTTCTCTTTCTTTTTCTCATCGGCAGGGAAAAATTAAAAATTAACAAAATAGAAAGATAAAGAAAGAGAAGTGTTGGGTTTTGAAAACGATGGGTCACCGGCGAGTGAGGCAGATGCTACTGTGGACAGAGGGCACGGCACGTGATACAAATAAGATGCCAAGCAGAAGATTTATAATGGAGAAAAAAGAAAAATTGAATTGTCACTGTTTTGTTTGTCGTTGTGATAGAAGAGAAAATCGAAATTCGATTTGAATATTTTCTCGCACGAAAGGCGTGATCATTAAAAAAAAGTATTTTAGGTTTCGAAAAATTTGTGATCAAATTGATTAAAAAGATTCTGTATTTCTATGCGAATCATTCGTGTTTGACATTGTTTTATTATTTGACGTATGTCTTGTTTTTCAATTTTTGATTGCATGCGGATGAGTTGGACCAACTCATTTACGGTTTCTCACATTTTAGGATGTAGGAACCGCCCTTATACCAACTTTTGTCCATTAAGTTATTGCAGCCGTAAAATACATTCACGGCTGACGGAATTATTTTTAAGGGTCAATCATAATGAAAAATATTTATTTTCAAAAGTTCACTTACAATTCTTAAAAAAGAAAATCCAAAAACAAAGTAATGAGTAAAGATACGTTTGGAATTGAGGTCGAACAATTGTAACTTAAAAGATACAACGTTAAAGTATTTGATAAACACTAACTGCTGTAACTTAAAAGATATGTTAATCTGATTTTTCACTTGTATAATGAAAAATTTATTATATTTTTAATAATTTGTCAAAATTATTATTTAAATTTTATATTTATTACATATGATTAACGTTTGCTCTATAGTTACAGTTTTTTTTTTACAGCAGCTGTAGCTTAAAAGTTACGGCACTCCAATCCCATACAGGATTTAAGTGCGAATAGTACCCATCTTATGATGAGCGACACCATCACATAGTAGTGTTTAGTTAATTCATAATTATTCACGTATAATACAAAATATTTCAAATGCATACTATATAGTGCACCCTAATGTTCGCCAGATCATTTTCATATACCCACATTAACTAACATTTTTTGAATTTTTATGTTGTTAGATATCGTCTTAACAAAGATTTAAGTCTTGGCTTCTCTTACGAAAAGTCTAAATGTTGTATCTGAGTCTAATGTAGGCCGGGGGTGGAACTACTTGCATGTATAGAGCTGACCAAAATTAAAAAAATAATAACAATAATAATAATAACAATAACCAGGTAAGTAAACAATCGAATTGAAATTACACATTTTATACTAATTTTATGTCTGGCCCCCTCATTTTTATAGAATTTTCATGGTAGCCTACTTAATTTTATAGTTTGTCTATTTTAATCCCCCAATGTATGGTTTCTTCAATTTTATAAATTTTATGTTACAATCTGATCGAGTACAATTTTATGCTGCAACCTAGTCAAGTGTATGTAAATATATTTTAAGTGTCCTTATTCACAATTAATGTGGTATATTAATAAAAGACAGTGTGGCTACGATGAAGATGCACAATAAACAATTACGTGTGTTTATTAACACACATAATTTAAAAATTCAATATTTTAAATAAATTTCAAAATGATAAGAAGTCTCATGCCGCTTTGGACCCTTTTGTAAATGGGATCTTTATGTAATTATGTTATACCGCAGGGACACCTTACATTTATGAATGTTCCTTGTCTTTAAGGTGCTTTCCATTAATTGAGCTCGAATCGAAAGTGACGATACATTTGTTAAAATTGTGGATTTTTTGTCCAAATTTCTTTGTTGTCTACAACGTGTTTCCTATTTAACACAAGCTAAGTTCTCGTGACCCATCAATCATAATCATAAAAGTAGTAGCCAATGGACTCATAATTAGTGTAGCATAATCGGAACATTCACGTGCTTGCTTTTTCTTTCCTTTTTCTGTTCCTAAAATTATTTTTGTGCTTTAAAGGTTTTTTTTTCTTTTAAATAAAATAAAAAGTTGATTACATCTGAATGATTCTAAAAGTGGTTAGATTCATTGTTGGTTTTTTAATGGATCAAAGTGAATAACTTTTCATCAATTTTGATGAGTTTAACACAATTTAATTTAATCTATACCGTGACGGCACATGATTTTGATGCGGCAACAGTCATAATAAAGAAACTATTATCTACACGAGGTTATAATATTAAAACCGTAAAGTTAAGGGGCCAAACGTAAAATTAACATTAGCAAGGATTGTTCCCAAGCCTTTACAGAGTTTTGCCACTGAATGGCCGGCTTATATTTAAGAATTCAAAATATTATTAACGATTGAACTCAAAACTTTATGAATCGATTAACATCTGATTAGGTTGAGTATCAAAAAAGTTTAGTCAATTTTGAACTCATAAATACTCCTGGGGCATTTTTTATGTAATAATAACATTAAAGCCCCCTAAAGTATTTTTATTTGTGAAAATGCAGAAAGTCAAAGGCCGGCCAGATGTTATTACCCCTATTCTTTAATCATGTCTAATTTTAGTTTAATCAAGTAGGGGTATCATTGACTATAAATTAAACCATATGATGGCATCATGGACAATGGAGTTAACTTTTTTATATGTGTTTTGAATTTTGGGCTTATTAATTGTTTATGCTACTGACCCAGTATTTTAAAAAAAAAATGTGTCATTAATAAACACAACTACTATTAGTAAGAGAGGAAGATCGTTAATAACCGTTAAAAACAAATAATATATGGTTTTATATAACAATAAGCTACCATATAATTTTATGAAACTTAACCGACATTACATTATCCTCTGAGTCTACCATTACGGAAAAAAAAGGGAAAATTTATTTATTTATATTTGATGCTCATGGTGATGTCACCCTACATCATTTTTTGAAAAAAAAAATCTATGATTTTTAAATCAATTTTGAGTTTTCTTTTGGCTGAGATAACTTGTACATAACGGACTCTAAAGTTGCCATTTTGTATTATTTCTTAACAATACGGCACGAAATTATGGGATAATGCTTCACTATGCGTACACATTTGGTTTATGGAATAACAATAGAAATGGAATAAGTTGATGAGGTAAGTCAAAAATTATGTCTTATATATAGTATTTTTTTGTTCTCTCTTACTTCATTTGATTATACATGCATATTTTATAAGAAAAATGGTGAGTTTCTTCATTATTTCTTTTGTTAAAAGACGGGGTGGGTAAAATAAATAAATAAAATTTGATGACTTGTACACATGGTTTAAGTAAACATTTCTTGCATGATTAAAAGAGTCATGTGACAATGATAGTTCTAAGATTAGATTAATTTTCCATCCACAACAATTAGTAAAAAAAAAAATAAAATAAAACAAACAAATATGAGATACATGTATATTATCATAACCGCGACGCATTATTGGAAAATTGTCGAGTAAACGTACAAGTAATATGATATGCTAATTTCATTTGCGACTTTGAAGTTAAATAAGAGAAGATTCAACCTACCAAGATATAAATTTATTCAGCCTCATTTTTTCAAAGTCAAGTTTGGATAGCATAAGAAAGTGCAATTAGTCCACCTTTTGGTGTTTTGGTATCATGGTTAGGTTTTAATGGAAAATTTAGCTTTGAGTCTATTGACTCGTCTTCTCAAACCAATTGAGAGCAAGCAAAGATAGGAGACACGTAATGTGCTTTCGGTTTTTGCTTCTCCAGACACAATGTATGAGAAGCATAAGGGACCCTCAAGCTCTAGGCGTGTGTAATTCTTACCTAGTTGAGCTTACATCACCATACTTGACAATAAGTTATTGACTTCAACAAATTCTTGATTTTTGAATTGATCAAACAGGAGGATAAGCTCAAGAGAAAATGTTACAAGTTACATCTATAAAGAACCAAGTGATATCTTGAGTTAGGCAATTAGTGATCATATGCAAATTGAAAAAAAGAAAAAAAGAAAGGATCAATTTAAGTTCTAAATATTTGTCATTAATTGGAAACCATTCAATAATTTGATGGTAAATTGAATTCGGGTAGTTGTCTTTCTAACGTTTGGAGTTAAATTCACCTTATTTCAATTCAATTATTGGCATTGTTATAAATAAAGTTTATTTGTAAAATTACAATAGATTCTTGATTATAATATTCATATAATTGTAATGTCACATTCAATAAAAATCACGGTTTGAATTTAAATGCTCAATTCTAAATAAATAGCGAACCTTAAAATTATGGGTGGTAAAAATACATGTCTGGTCCGGACTCGAAACCGCACCTGAGCGTTGTGGGCTGGGTATGAAGTCAAGCCGGTCTTAGGCATCACTTGATAAATAAGAACTCAGATTTTATTAAAAATATATATTATTTTAAATATTTATATTTAATTGACTCATCTATTATACATATATAAAGTTTTAAACATTTAACGTTTATATTTTCATGTCAAATTTTATTGAAATAAATCTAAAACTTATAAAATGACAAAAAAAAATACATAAATAATATAAAAAATACAAAATCCGAGTATCCGGATTAAAATCCGGCCCGGACATTTAAAAATTACATTCGGGCCAGGTCCAGACATTGCGATATCCGGACTCGAGTTTTGCCAACCCTAATCAAAATGCATAAAAGAATAATAATTGTATTATCTAATTAAGACCAGTAATTGTTGCGTAGGAAAACCACTTGTGTGCATTTGGGTTGGCAATCTTAATACTTGATGCTGGAAATTTAAAGCTGCGAAAATGGACTTCTTACACACTCCTAATCATTAAAAAAAAAAAAACGAGGACAACAATCAATTACTAGGCATAAAAACATGTACTCCGTATTACATTTTAATAATTGAAACAGAATCCCAGGGAATTTTGATTTATGTACTAAATTTATTGTTTAATTATCGCAAGTTGATAGGTCGGCCGTACGTAAGTACCACTGTATCCAGCATACAAATTTACTTTGATTCAAACTGAGTTTTGTTTCCCTAATTTTGGGTGTGCTTAAGCTAATTAATTAAGCAATTAATATTTCCTCCACACATTCTTTGAGGTGCTTAGTGTTCCTAATCAGGAAGCTTGAATATGCAAGTGAGCCTTGTTTTAGTGAAAATCAAGGCTTCCAGACAAAGTTATAGACTCTACTTTGATGAACAAATCTTGTTTTCTAACTAAGCACAAAACATTTACCACCAAAATTTGCCAAAAATAAGACTTACTTTGACTAGAATAAATTATGTCTTGGTCTTGGTAAAAATATTTCAAAAATAATTACTCATGAAAATACGTAATTTTAGAAAGTTATCCACATATGTTTTCACATTGACCTTGTGCAAATAATTAGAATATTTAAGAGCGGATTCCAAAATATTTTAATACCTAAAGAAAGATTAAAGTGCGATCATAGGTGGGAACATAAATTGAAATATTTTTAAGATAAAGATAATTGTTAAATTGTTAGCACTGCGTAAAATCATTCCTCTTAGAGTGGCTGTTAATATGAAAATTAAAAACTTTGTTACAGTCATTTCTGTATGTCTAGCTTACTTTGCGACTAGAGAAATATAAAGTTAAACATAATAAAATTAAAAATTAAACAATTTGGTTGAAATTGTTCGTTTGGAACATCATACAGTTTCTACTCCCATTCAGTAAAAGATAACAGTTGTATATAGATTACACTTGTTTTTAGCAAAAAGCTATGGATGAAATTATCAGATTTTCTTTTTATTATTTTTTTGGGATTGCATGGTAAATATTACAAATAATTGAGAGACAAGAATGTAGAAAGGATACAGTCACGTCAACTTAAGATAATAAAAATCTGACCCATTGTTTGGTCTCTATAAAACGTGCACATGAATTGGTCTTTTTTTTTTTTTTCTAAGTATTAGTATCCCTTTTTCAAAACTACAATAACTCTAGAGTTTCCAGTTATGTAACGTTAATTGACATAACTAAAAAAATTCCGATTATCTAATAAAAGAAATAAAAATTAAACCAACTTTCACTTCTTAATTTTAAGAAGCCACAGCCATGAACCTTCTCGGGATACTGAGATTGACTCAAATGAAGAATTGATGGAAACAAAGTGGAAGAAACGTGCAGATCAGGAAAAGTGAAGGAAAGTGGGAGCCAGGGCAGCATATTTTGTGTTGCCGCACGTTTTTGAAGGCCAAATTGTCCATTGCTGGATTGCACGTGAAAGGCCAAGGAACCACCCCAGCTGGTAGCCATTGGGTGGCTCGCGTGATTTTATGTGCATATATCATTCTAATAATGCTTGATTATAAGGTAATTTTTTGGGTAATTAATTTGGTTTCTAGTGGCCTTTTAATGGTCTAAAGTCAAGAATCAAGGCTTTACCAGCGTGGAATATAAGGCAGACAGTAAAAAGACTTGTGCTTTTGTGTGTTGCTTTGAAACTTCCCTACAGCAACGTGGGTTTACTTTACTTGGTTCAAATCTGGTACCCACTGAAGAGTGATGAGTTACCTTTTGAATTTTTTTTTTTTTGAATTGGGTTGTTTCCAAAAGTTCTGATTAAATTTGTGGGTGTTATGATATCCTAGTAAAATCTCTCATGTAAAAATAAGAGATATGAGATTTGGATCCTACACATATGGATAACGAAGGAGTTTAATTACATTAACTTATAATAGTAATAATAACAAATAATAATAATCGATTAAGGAGTCATTTAGATGAGTAGATAAATTATTCGTTTATTAGAATATTCAATCAATTTGATAAATGTGTTTTTAAAATATTGTACCTTGACACGTGATGTAGATTTGTCATATTAAATAAGTTTATCAAGATTAAAATATTAAGTTTATGTTGAGTTCATTTATGCGTTAAAAGAGATATAATTATCACTTGGCCTAGCAACGGTTCATGTTCCCATTTGGGGATTTAAGGCTTTTTCTTCCATTAAATTAGATAGAAGTAGGTATATCTCCAATTATTTAGGTGGGGTAGATATCTTCACAATATTTGTGAGAATAAAAATTTAGATTGTACCATAATATATCTAATTTAATTGGTCCCAACATATAACTGATGTAATATCAATAGACTTATACAATTGTAATTAAAAAAAAAGGGTCGGGAAGCGAGATAACCTAATAGTAAAATTTTATGTCAAATCTTGTTATCTTTTGTTGAAAAAATAGGGCTGGAGAACGTAGCTCTTCAATAGTCGAAGTAAACTATATCCATGGCATGGGTTAGCTTGGTCTAGTCCAGCTAGTACTTTCAAGGACTTTGCTCCCAAATAGTCCCTTATTTGCGGCACCATATCCCTAGGCATCTCACATTTTGATTTTGACGACTGAAACGTCTTGAAATTCTTTATCTTCATTCTCCAAATAGTATATTAAGATGAAATAAGGAATAATGAAATATATTCAATATGTTGATATTATTTTCATAACCATTGAAAAAAAAATTATTTTAAAATTTTGATGGGGTCTGACGTAGAGGTGGTAAAAATACCTGTTCGGTCTAGACCCAGACCGTACCCAGGCATTGTACTCGACCTGAATATGAAGCTGAGTCGATCTTAGGCATCACTTGATAAACCTGGAATTCGAATTTTATTAAAAAAATATTATAAAATATATATTATTTTAAATATTTATATTTATTTGACTTATTTATTATACATATATAAAATTTTAAACACTTAAATTTTATATTTTCATGTCAAATTTTATTAAAATAAATTTAAAACTTATAAAAATATCAAAAAATAAAAACTATATACACATATAATATTAAAAAATATAAAATTTAAAATTTAAATATCAACTTTTATTAAAAATATAATATTAAAAACTATATACACATATAATATTAAAACTAAAATCCAATGAACCCGGACCTAGACTAATTACATCCGGACAAGGTCTGGTCATTGCAATATCCGGACCCGGCCCGGGGTTTTACCTTCCCTAGTCTGACGAGATAAATTGATGTCTAAAAGTGCAAATTTAGCAATTTTTTGGTTTACTAGACCCACAAAACAGAGAACAAGTGGTTCTTATTGGGCCAACTAGGTGCCCAATTGGTTGGGCTAACAATTATTTGAACATTAATTTGAGTTAGAATAACAGCAATTCCCGTCATTATTTAGTTCATACAGTTGGATAAGAAGCCATCATGGCAATGCCACAAGCCCCCTCCTTGGCACCAACTTCTCTTTGAATCCTCCCATACCCCCCCTCCCCCCAGCCTGTGCCCCAAGAATTCTTCAGCAACCAATACTTAGTCCCATCAGAACTAGCGCCGTAGCCAATAGCTGTGACCCCATGATCAAAGTCCGTGCCACACTCCCCTGATTTTATGATGCCGCTCGAGTAAAATTGGAACCTGTACCCGCTGCTATCAATCGAAACAGAGACGGGCTGGTTAGCCACTACTTGCATTAATGCATGCTCGTTATTTGCCGGCACAAATTTGAACCCAGATATTGTTGCGGCCGCGGCGTCATTTACGTATTTGGTTGTTTTGCAAGCGCCATAATCATTTCCCACGAAGGGATAATCAGCCTCAGTTGTGAGGCCATTGTTGTTCTTAATGAACTCAAAGGCCGTGTCCATGCGACCAACTCTACAGCCTCGATCAAAGCTTCCAGTGTCACAGTCAGCGAGCTCTTGCTCTGATAATGACATTAACTTGCCTGTTTTAATTTTTGTTATCCCTTCCACTGCTGCCACGGCTGAAAATGCCCAGCAACAATCTGGCATGTATGTGTATTCACAGTAACAAGTTTAAAAATTGTCTCCAAACCGATATCACATGAATCTATCTAATGAACTGATTCTTGCATTCGATTATAGTACGTAAAACCTATCATATATGTTAAAATTCTTAATAAGATGACCCATCCATTATATTTTAATGGAAATTTATATTGTTTGGCCTTTGGCCCTCCAAATTTATTATTTTTATGTGATGACTCTCTCAACTTTGTTGTTTCTATAATATGGTTCCTTTTCCGCCACTGCATAAACAGTTCTGTACACAATCGAGTAATGTTAGAGATATCAGCATTTGAGTCCCAACTCAATAATGTGGCAGTATTCCCATCAGGTTAATTATTAATGTGTTAACATGATGTGATAATAAATAAATTATCATATTCAAGACTCAAACACTAGGATGTATAACGTTCATTATTGATATAGCTCAACACGTATTAAGAGTACCGATAGTAAAACCAGAAAAACAATAGCTCCACAAGTTAAAATAGCAACTTACTACAATAGCCTTGATCCTTGACAGGAGTAACAGCACCATTCTCTCTCCAATCCATGCTACTCGGCACGTAAGTGACGGTCGAGTTTGCATACGTAGGAGACAAGGCATCTGAGTCTGATGCGGAAATAACTGTGGAGTTTTGATTTCGCCAATCGTAACCAGCATACATGCTACGAAATTCGTCATTAGTTAGGTCTGCAAATTTGTTAACGGCAAGCTTGTAGCTCCTATTTTTTCCAACAACATTGTTAAAGTTTTCAATATATTTCACATTGTCTTTGAAAATCTTATGCCGTCTCTGCTTTTCTGCTTCATCTGCATACACACGTCCATGTTGAGCCATCCACTGCTCATGCTTCCTTAGCATGATTAATTTGTCACCAATAGGACGGCATAGAGCATGAATGGCCCAAAAGTACATGACAAGAAGAGAGACTAAGCAAAAATATTGGCATATCTTCGTGAAAGCCATGTGTGATACCAAGAGCTTAAAATGTGTTCACTTTATGGGCATAGATGATACAAAATGGCAATGGGTTTTTATAGACTAGGATTCTTGTAACATAGTAATGCAAAAATTGAATTATTCTTTAAAATATAATGCTTTTTGACACTCCAGACAAGTTGCAGGGTTTAAGATAACAATTTGGAAGGACCCTTTTTTTCTTATTTGCTGAGCTGTGTACGCACAAAGTCATCATCATTGGAGCAAAAAAAAGTGCAATTTTTTCAGGAGGCACTGAGATTTTAGTTGTATATATATGTGTGTGCATGCATTGGCTTTCCACCAGCTTGAGATTTTTGACAAAGATTTCCACCAATTATATTTCATTATTTATTCGTGATGGTGAATGATTAATTAAGATGAAATAGATATAGCATGTTATTTATGCATTCACCACATAGTTTTGTACAAATGTAAGGAATTTTTTTGTTACAGTACTTTTTCAAATTGTTCCTTGCATTGCCTTCGTTTAAGATGTGCAACGTAAAAAATTTTAATCTGACTGACCCTTGACGAGAATAGTATATTATCAAGATTCTTCAAATTAATTGGCCATTTAATTGTAATTTGTGAACAATAATCTGACTGACCCTTGACGAGAATATGTATATTATCAAGATTCTTCAACATAATTAATTGGAAAACCACATCTAGGAGACACCTTAAATCTTATTGATTAACATCAATAACTATATATATTTGACCGATCGATGTCATTGGCTCATGAATTTTAGTTGTAGTACTTCACGTCAAATTGGAGCTTATTATTATTATTATTATTATTATTATTATTATTATTATTATTATTATTATTATTAAAGGCACTGTCGAACTTCGGTGATCAAGTGGATTAATTGGCCATTTAATTGTGACCTACACGTACTTGATTATCGACCATAATTGATGGTATAGCTATATATTTTAGTTTTGACATTTTATCTTCAACATTCATAAAGTGGAAATTTTTAACTTTCTTGTTTCGAATTATTACAAGCATGCTTAGTGCTTACCTTTGAATTTGAAAAGTGGGTTGCAACTTGCAATTTGGCGCCTCTTTCCTTTTTTTTTTTTTTTTGCAAATTCAACGGTAATTACTTATTGTACACTGTCAATTAATATAAATTATTTTAATTATTTTATATTTTATAAAACTAGTCCATGACTAATATCGAATATCAAGGAGCAATTTTGATAGGCTCTTATTATGTTAATGAGTTTAAATGTTACACCCTATATAATAATATATTATGGACAAGTATAACATTAACTAGCACAGAAGGGCTTACTAAATGTTAAATCATTTTGTGCCTTGGCAAATAGTGTAGTCACTCTCATCTCTCTCTTTCTCTCGTCCATGCTTGGCTTCGGTGTGTGAAGCTTCAAGCTTTGATCAAGGTGGCGGTGTGCCGAGATTTGGATCAAGTAAGAGGTGAGGAGGGAGCTAAATTACAAAGATAGGTGATGACAAGTTAAGGTGCATGGTCTCGTCTCTCTTTTTCAAGCATGTGTTTCGTTGTAAGTGTAAGATCATGAGTATATGTTTGTACATGAAGTATTGTGGCGCTGATCAACATTGTTCTCAACAAATTTACATTCTAATTGTAGCAAATTTTGTCACTGTAATATATAAAGAATTGAATTATAATATTTGAAAAGTAAAAAATAATTTATGTGATTCATTCAAATTCCAAACTATTTACAATTGGTTTAAGAATGGCATTGGCAACAAAATGGTACTAAAGGTGCGTTTGAAATTGAGGTTGGACAACAGTAGTTTAAAAGGTACAACACTAAAGTGTTTGCTAAATACTAGCTGCTGTATCTTAGAAGTAATATTGGTATAATTTTTCATTTATATAATAAAAAATCAGTTATATCTTTAATAATTTTTGTGAAAATTATTATTTAAAATTTATACTTTATACATATTATTGATTTTTATTTAATAGTTACAACTTTTCTTACATAGTAGCTGTATCTTAAAAGTTGCAGCACCTCAATTCCTAATAGAAACTAAGTTGATACTGCTCTCCATTTCTAGATACACTTGATTCACCCAGGAGCATCATGACCCATACTTTGGACAAGTAACATACATTTGACATAAGAAATTGATTACACTAATGAAAATATGGAGTTTATAATAATATGAACGATTTGGTTCAGATACACCAACTTTGTAAATACAAAGAGGGATTTTTTTTTTTAAATGGGGCTTTTTAAAACCATGAGGTATAAGTAACCTACTAATTCGCCAAATATTAGAGCCGACAATGATCATCTTAATACTTATTTATGCTTCCATTATTCTATTATCACATTATAACATTTTATTCTTACAAAGAAAAAAAAATGAGTTTTGTTTTCAAGTAGATTTGACATAGAAGTGAAAATTGTTATAACATAAATAATAATGAAAACAGATCTATGATTTTTTTTTTTAAAGGCCAAGGTACAGTAAAACAAGAGGCCCGGTGAAAAAAACAATAATAAAGATTGGGCCCAGCCCAACCAGCCCAGCCCAATTGCAAATGGAAATCAAAACTGTACGCCGCAAGCGCAGAATAGTAGAAACCGAAGCCCCCTCTTCCAAAATATGTTCCGTCTTTCTCTCTCACATTCCCACTCGCCAAAGCTCGACGGTGGCCCAGATTTAGAGGCTTCTACTGTTAGAACCGCTTTTTTCTTCTTCTAAATTCTAATATCTAAATTAAATTCCCCTCTTCACCGGCATGCCATTAAATTTTCACATCTCACTTACTACAAGATTCATGCCAATTTTAAGGTCCGTTTTTCTTTTCTTTTCTTTGCTTTTTCTTTTTTGTTTTTCTCATTTATTTTCTCGTTTCTCCAAAATAAATAAATACTATCAAAACAATAGGTAATAAAGTTAAGTTACCCGAAAAAAAAAGAGCTAGTAATTGAATTTCCTGTTTCCTTGTAGCTCAAATTTTATAATGTCCATCTTCAAGTAAGCTTACTTTTGTCCCTTTGTTTATTTCTTTTGGCTCCTGCTTGTAATGTAAGGTTTGTGTTTTTGTTTGGCTGCTGAGAAAGCAGAGGAAAACAGAAGAAAGAAATAATAAAATATATGGAAGCTGGAAAACCACTTTTTAATGTTGCATTTGTTTCAGCTTCGGTACAAGCTTTTTAGCTCCATTTTCTCCCGAAGCCAGACGTGTTTAGGTTAGATAATTTCTTATGTAACATGTAAGCCTCCAGTCTTGAAAAGACAACAACCAATTTGGCGTAGTAGTTTATTGAACTCTTATAGCATTTAGGTTTTACTATATATTTCAGATGATTCTTGAATAGATTTTATTATCTGGTAATGTATATGGTATGTGTAGATTTTTTGAATCACGGAAGTAAGATATGCACATTTTGCAAATGCGAGTCTTCAGTTTAAAATATCTCTCAGGTTTAGGGGTGGCTGGTGGTATATATTTTTTGACTCTCGTCTCTTTGATAATAAGTGAAATATTTTGCTTATTCATCTCTCTTTAGTACGTGTTTGCCATTAATGTTTGCAATGCTAGATTATAAGCTGTCTAATATTTTTGTATCTTCTGCAGGTGCATAGGATTTATACTATGCTAAAGAATCTGTTCCTGTTGTTGTGGGTGAGTGTTCTTTGTTTGGTGCCAATTTTGAAGAGAAAGTTGGTTTGAATTGTATGCTTCACATTTTTGTGGCAAATACAAGGTCGGGAAGCATAATGGAGTGATAATTCTTTTTAGTTAGTCAATATTCATTTTAGTTCTTCAAATTAGCTTTTTGATTGATATGTCCAAGGCTGAGCATATGGGTGTTTCTCCATCACAAGTGACTAGTTCAACTAGAGATCATTCATGCTCTAAACAAACAACACCTGAACAGATGTGTAAATTTTCTGCTGAATCTATACATAGTGAGCCATTAGAATCAAAGAGTTTGCTTGGTTCTGAAGCTGTAGAAAATGAGCCTAGAGAAACCAGCATTCCAAATAGTGAAAAACTCCAAGCATTTTGTGGAGATGTGCCAGACACTTCCTTCACTGACCATTTGGTACCCCCTTCTGAAGATATGAGAAAGAGTACTCAAACAAATAAAGCTTCATGCTCTCAACAAAATACGTCAGAGCAGAAACATGGCACTGAATTAATGCATAACGAACAATCAGAACAAAAGCATCAGCTATGTTTTCAAATTGTGTTTGACAAACCTCAAGCAACCAGTTTGGTGGACAATGCAACATTGCAACCAGTCTCTGAAGATGTGAGCAAGAGTACTCAGACTGGTAATAGACAAGCACTTGATTTTCTTTCTGGAAATAGGTGTAATGAACTTGATGTTGATTGTGTTTATAGTGAACCATTGGATCAGAAACATCAGCTTGGTTCTGAAATCATACAAAATGAACCAGCAGTCAACGTTGCCTCGTTACCCAGTGATGGTGTTGAAGAAAACTTGCAAACAATTTCTGAAGACTTGACCAAGGTTTGTCCTGTTGAACCTTTGCAGTCACCTCCAAGAGATGCCAACCAAAGTTGTCAGGCCGGCGAGATTTCATGCCTTCATCAATCTTCATCAGAACAGACACTTGAGTTTACTCCTGGAATCTCATGCCATGAACCATTGGTAGTAAATTATAAACTTGGCTCTCAACTTGAACAAACTGAACTAGGGGAAACTAGTGCTGGAGAGTTAGGGGCCTCTCTTGAACTTGTAGTCAAAAGTTCTATTGAACAATTAAAACAACCTGAAGTTCCTATTACAACTCCTAGCACCAAAACATCTGCAACCAAACATTTGCAATCATCTTCTGATCTCATGGAAAAAAATTCTTTTCTTGAGCAGTTGGAAACACCACCTAATTATGTGGCAAATAATTCTGCCTGCTTGAGGCGCAAGGGCAAAAGAGCTACAAAATCTTTAAAGAAAAACTATACAGTAAGATCTTTGATAGGCAGTGATAGAGTTCTGCGCTCCAGGTCAAGCGAGAGACCCATACCTCCTGAGTCTAGTAACAATTTGGCTGATGTTAATTCTATTGGAGAAAGAAAACGAAAGAAGCGGAAGAAAATTAGAAGGAAGAAGATAGTAGCTGATGAATATTCAAGAATCAGGACACATCTAAGATATTTATTAAACCGAATTAACTACGAGCAAAATTTGATTGATGCTTATTCTAGTGAAGGCTGGAAAGGATTAAGGTAGTATGTGCATTGTATTTCTATTTTGCCTTATTTTATCATTTCTGCTCTAGCTTTTGAGAGAATTTTCGTTTTATTTTGTATCACTTGATTCCTTTATGTAGATCATTACTATTAATGTTTTTTCCTGTGGTTGGCATGTGAGCCAAGGGAGAGTTATAAATAGGGTGAAGTGACAATAGGATTATGAAGTGCCATATTATTGAGATTTCACGTTCCCTTTTCTTTGCTTTCATCTTTTTGGCAACAAAAGGCAGAAGGTTATACTCAGGGCATTCTGTAGATAGAATGTATTTGTGATCTGTTAAATGTCATCTTTTTATGCTTCAAAATGCATAAAATATAAATTGTGAGGTTTGTATTTTATCTACATTGTTTTAAATATGTACTCTGTTTATTAACTATTGCAGTGTCGAAAAATTAAAGCCTGAGAAGGAGCTTCAACGAGCCACATCAGAAATCCTTCGACGCAAATTGAAAATTAGAGATTTATTTCAACGTCTTGATTCGCTATGTGCTGGAGGATTTCCAAAATCTTTATTTGATTCTGAAGGACAGATTGACAGTGAGGATGTAGGAGAACGTTTCTTTATTTATTTGATGTTCAGAGATGAAATTCTTATTATATGTGCATATTTAGACATGATTTTTTTTTGGGGGATAACAAGTAAAATACAAAAAGGTTGTAAATGATAAGATTTTGAAACCCTTTTATGGCAGATTTACTGTGCAAAATGTGGATCCAAAGACTTGTCTGCTGATAATGATATCATACTCTGCGATGGTGCTTGTGATCGTGGATTTCATCAATACTGCCTGGAGCCACCTTTGTTAAAAGAAGACAGTAAGCCTCAACTCTCTGCTTCACACACACACACACACACTCATATTAAATTTGGGTTTCTGGGGTTACTGTCCCCTCTTTTATATTTTTTCTTTTTGCTTACAGTTCCTCCTGATGACGAGGGTTGGTTGTGCCCTGGTTGTGATTGCAAAGTTGACTGCATTGACTTGGTTAACGAATTGCAAGGAACAAGGCTTTTTATCACCGACAACTGGGAGGTCAATGACACAACCTCCTGTCTCTAATGTATTAGCTACATACTACTTCAACTGACCCCTCAATGCTTATCTTGCTACTATCCATTGTGCAGAAGGTTTTTCCTGAAGCAGCAGCTGGACATAACCAGGATCCCAACTTCGGACTTGCTTCAGATGACTCTGATGATAATGAATATGATCCTGATGGTTCTGCAACTGATGAGCAAGATGAGGGAGATGAATTAAGTTCTGATGGATCAAGTTCTGATGAATCTGATTTCACTTCTACATCTGATGAAGTGGAGGCACCGGCTGATGACAAGGTGTATTTGGGCCTTTCTTCTGAAGATTCAGAGGATGATGTGTATAATCCAGATGCTCCAGAACTTGATGACAAGGTTACACAAGAAAGTTCAAGTTCAGGTTCCGATTTTACATCTGATTCTGAGGATCTTGCTGCTGTTCTGGAAGATAACAAATCTTCTGGAAATGATGAAGGTGCCACATCTCCTCTTGGACACTCTAATGGACAGAGATATAAAGATGTTGGAAACAATGAGTCTTTAAATAATGAACTATTATCCATAATAGAACCTGGGCAAGATGGTGCTGCGCCTGTTTATGGAAAAAGAAGCAGTGAAAGGTTGGACTACAAAAAGTTGTATGATGTGAGTGTCATTTCAAACATTATTTCGTGTTACGATAACAGCTTTTTCTTTCTTAATATTATATATGTACCATGTCTTACACAATCAGTATACTTGCCACTGTCAGCATTATGGATTTATTTTAGCTTCTTATTAAAATTCTTTAGATAGCTGGTTTTTTATCTGCTCATCTGAGAGTGAGAGATGTGATTCTTCTGCTTTTACATCCTACCTAACTGTAATTATTACTGTTCCCTCTTGTCGTTTATTCAAATTTAGAGACTATCTCTGTTATTCCTGGTAGTGCAAACAAAATATGTACTCTGTATCATCCATTCCTCTATTTTTATGTTCAATAAGATCCCTGCAGATGCTTTGTGTTTGGTCTTTGGCAGGCCTGTTTTCCATCAGTAACCACCAGTGGTATGGTTGCATCATATTTTCCACTGTCATTTGGTAAATGTTGTGCATGCATTTGTGTATTTGCATGACCGAGAGAAAACTGAGGGTAGACTAGTCTCAATCACTTGGTGGTTGGTCATTTAACTAACAAAATATTAAACCGAATTCAGCACAGCACATATTATTGGGGATCCACTGTGCAATAGATTGGTTGGATGCATAATGAATTGTATATTTCATTTCAACGAGCAGTGATTTACTAATGTTGTTAGCTTGTTCTAATACTAAAGAGATAAACAATACTGAATAAAACATTATAGTTATTTTATCATCCATTGTGTATGATTGTCAATGTCTGGACTGCCTCTCTGGTCATAAAATTATCCCGTTTGTAGAAATTAAACACTACTGTGCTTAAAATATAATATTTATCCAATCTTGTCAGTTTTAGTTGTTATGGTGTTTGCAATATTACAGTGTCTTTGTCAATCTTATTGTTTCATAGATTATTGTATTCCACTCTGTAGTTTGCTGATTTTGATTCCCTGGTATATAGGAAACATATGGAAATGTTCCTTATGATTCAAGTGATGATGAAAGTTGGAGTGATGATGGAGGACCAAGAAAAAGGACAAAAAGTACTAAAGAAGATTCTTCAGCATCTCCAGATGGAAAAACTCCTGTCATTAGGAGACGAAAGAGCACTACGGCTGCGAAGGAAAAGCTAAACAAGACTGAAAATACTCCTAAAAGAAGAGGTCGTCGAAAGTTGAATTCTGAAGATAGTAATATATCTCGAGCTAAATTACATGAAGGCTGTTCTACACCTGGTTCTCGGGGTAGAAGACATAGGACATCCTACAGAAAACTTGGAGAAGAAGTAACTCAGGTAATATGGTTAAGTGCAGATTCATTCCTTTTATATTGTGAGATATATAGTGGCCATCACGAAGATGCCAATAATAATTTTATTGCAGTTTGAAGGAGTGGAGTAGCAGTGCGAGAAAGTCTTAAAAGATGGTCTTTTTGCTTTTTGCATTTTTATTAAAAGCTTTAGGGGTGGTCTTGATAGCTTGAAGGCAACAGCAGAAACTTTATAGAAATATAGATTTTTTTTTTTTTTAGGAGTTGTAGAAATATAGAATTTAAGTAGATTATAAGAGTACATATGAAAAAGGTCAAGAGTGGAGAGTATTACTTGATCCAGTGGTATAACAACTTGATTTAGTGCAAAATTCTGTTTCGTATATCATTGCATAGTCTCAGATTTAACCATTATTAAGGTTTATTTTCGTTGCCCTAAATTTCATTTGACAAAATATTATATATATAGCTCTTAATTCTTTGATCTGATTGAACATCATTTATTGATCTTGTTGATTCACTAGGTGTTTTCTCATATACTTGTATACTTTTGGTTGCTTCACTCTTGGCCTTTCTTCATGAAATTAGAGACAGAAACCCTTAATTTGAATCCAAGTTGATTTTTTTTTTCAAGCTTCGTCATTTTCCCTATTTCTAGAATTTAATGGTAAAAGTTTGATGGTGCTGTGATGCTAAGAGAATAAATATGTCTCCATTTATAGCTAAAGTCTGTGTTAGTATCTCATTCTTAATGAACTTGCATTTGTAGTTTGATTTAGGAAGTTAGTCAACCAAAAAATCAATCCAACATATTCTGGAATATCGTGAAGTTGTAAATCCTTTGTAAATATTGTTTAGTAGCTGTTTTTTTAGGTTTTCAAAAAGTATTCTTGTAAAATAATACTGCCTTATCAGAAGGTTAAGGCAAGTTATAAGGAGAGAGTCGTTGGTGTGGAGACGGTTGTCTTCCATTTTGTAAACTTTAGAATGTTGTGCTGCTGATTTCTCTCTCTCCATCTCCATCTATTAAATACATATCATATAATACCCAAACATGCTTAAGATGGTTACACACACTGGCAGTTGAGAAGGAGAGCTAATCTTACGGTCTTTTTGCCATGCAGAAACTCTACAACTCCTTTAAGGAAAATCAGTATCCTAATCGAACCACAAAAGAAAGTTTGGCGAAAGAGCTAGGACTTACTTTTTCTCAGGTAATACCTTGTCCTATTGCTGTGGAAACAGACTTCTATGCATTCTTAAAGCCCCATCCTCAAAATAGAAATTTTAGTGAACATTCAAGTTTTTCTTTGCAGGTTAGGAAATGGTTTGAGAATACTCGTTGGAGCGTCAACCATCCATCATCTAAAAACGCAAAACTAGCCAATTCAGAAAAGGGCACCTGTACGCCTCAATCTAACAAGAACACAGTTGGAAGAGTTTCCAATTGCAATGGAGCTGAAAATGTGCAATCATCCAAGACGGGTGTTGACGATATGGGATGTATGACTGGGGATGTAAAGAATAATACTCAGGAGTGCAATAGTATTAAACCCACAAGCCGAACATCTAGAAAGAGAGATAGAGATGGTAAATCAGGAGATCAGGCATCAGATCCAAGCTCAAAAATGGAGGTTATACAAGGTCTCTCAGCTAATTCACCTAAAGTTGAGGTGCAGGCAAATGGTCGAACTAGGAGAAGACGGAATTCTGCTGTTTGACCACACTAATTTTGGTCTTCCATGGTGAACAATGATGACCATTGACCTCATTGAAAAGCAATATCTACTGAGATGAGGAACTTCCTTTGACTTTAAGGATCAACTCATACAGAGAAGGGAAAAATATAGTAATTGTTGTATTGTAATTTCACAAGGCTCTACAGATTTTCCTCGTCAGGTAAGATTAGCTGAAGCATCACAAGGATGCTAAATAAAACTGCTTAATTGATGTAGCTCATTAAATGCTTTAAAATTTAGTTGCTTGTACACATGCTTTGTTCAATTAATTGTTAAACCTGTAGACCACCTACTGGTATGGTCTGGTCAGTAGACATGTAAAATTCACTCCATGAAATTGAAGGACCAGCGAGCAGGCAGAATTTTCTGACCCATTACAGTTGACCTTCAGTGTGGTTGTCAATGTTTAACATACTTTTTAGCTTAGGGATGTTGCTAATGATGTAGGATGGGTGCGTAGGATGAGCAGGTCCATTTTCAAGACCAGAACTGGAGCTATAGGTGTCCATTTTGAGCCCATAATGTACTACGAAGAGATGAATCTAATCCAGTACTATTGGCCTTGTGGTTCCATAGGAAATTGTGTTTCTTCAGATCTTGTTTTGCAAGCTAAGTTTTTTTTCTTATTTTATTTTTTTCCTAGACATTAGATTTAAGTGCTTTTTTTTTTGTTTTCTTTATTTCAGTCAGTAGTAGTTTATTATGTGGTAATAATTCGGATTTGCATATTTTGATAAATTCGCATCATTTAAGTGTATTATAAAAGGACTTTAAAACTGTAGTTTGTCATTCAGATTTTATTTAAGTAATATTTTAGTCATTCAAAAACTTTTTGATTCTATCTTTTATCTTTCTTTACATTTTCGTTTCGTCAGCTAATATATTAATATGGTGTGTGTGTGGGTGTAATTGCCTCGATGCTCAAATTGCACGAAAGAACTTATGCGGCAAGCCAGCACTTTTGTTGGCCAACTCTGAGCTTATGCTGCGACAGTTATGTTTGGGTTCGGCCAACTCTAGCTTGTAATTGCAAAACCAGTATTCGACATACGATGTGATTCACTGTGGCAGTGATTTTGAACAAAATTAGTAGCGGCTAATCTATATGGGGGTAATTTTCAAGTTCTATTAATTATGCTTGATTTGAGATCAAGTGTAGCCTATGTCTTCACACTTGAGTGATTTCACTTGCTAAGAGTAGTTAACACGTGAAAATGGTACTAAGTTTCAGTGGGAATATCTATCCAAAAAAATATATATATATCAGTGGGAATAATTTTAATCTCAGTAAATTTGCGAGCATAACATTGTGAACTTATCGTGTTGATGATAAAATGAAGAACTCGCAAGGGCGGTAACGGCATTTTTAAAATAAAGAAAATGGCGGCCTATCGGCGTCTGTTCAACCTCTCTCCCTCTCTTTATAACAACAAATGATTAAACAACTAGTTAATCAGAGAGAACAGAAATTACAGAGTTTTATGTTAATCAATCATGGGAAACGCTGACGCTGATCAAGAAAACCGCGTGCGCGACGCGCGCTCATCCTCCAAGAATCGAGCCTCACTCTTCTCCTCCGCCTCCCGGCCCCGCCACCACGCTCTAGAGACCCACGGCCGAGTGGTGCTGGGCGAACTCACCAACTCGTTTAACGCCGGCTCGGCTCAGTGTTCGGATTCTCGCAATACCCAGAAGCTTAAGCAAATATTGAAAAGGAAATACGGGGAAGATACCCTTGAGTCGATTCAACGTGAGTCGAAGAAGGAGAAGAAGAATGAAAATGAAGAGCTTGCTGGACGGAAGGGCAATGAGAGCTTGAGTGCTTTGCGTAAATGCGCTTACTCCTCGTCTATACACAAGCATCTTCGCTCATTGGAGGTATTGGGTTTGAATTGATTTATTTTTGACAAATACTGTATAATTGTTGAAATGGGAATACTAATTCCAGGGCTTTTAATTTAAATTAAGGATGGTGGATTTATTGTTAGTGTCCGAAATTTTGTTCCAATTTGAATGAGTGTTTGTAATTTCTCTGTCATTTGATTTTAGGCTTGTAAATTTGATTCTGAAGTTTTAGTTTCTTTATTTTCTTTGGTTCTGAATGGCTTTTACAATTCTTGTGGAATGGAAACTTTAGCTGAGAAAAAAATTTAGTGTTTGGAAAATATGATTTTAAATAATAATTTTAATAAAAATAGTAGAATTCCGTGGAGTAAAATTGCTTTAGCTTCTGAACTACACTATAGTTTGAAAGCCACAGGTGTTGGACAACAATAAGAAGCAGATTAGTCTCTTTTGATTTGGATCATTACTCAGGGATCGCAAGTTTGATTTTACTTTTCATATTTAATATTGGTTACCTTGTAGGATTTGGAATTTGCTTCAAAGACCGCTTGTAGGTATTTGGAGTGTAAATTAAGCATAATTTTCAGACTTGGATCATTAAATTAACATTTGATCTAGAAAGTATTTATTGAAATTCTCCGGAAAATGTGGTTGTGAATTTGATCTGGTTTTGGGGACACTTTTGTTTCCATTGGCATCATAATGGCTGTTTAAGACTAGGTGCAAATTTACTATTTGATGTTGCCCAGTAATTATACTGAATTTACACTTGCGATAATCCTAAAATTTGAGGAATGTATTTTGCCGGGATATTATTTAAATGGACTGATATTGATGGTTTCATTTCTTGTAATGATTAGCGGCAATACATATGAGAGATTATTCATTATCTTTCCCCGCCCAGGATCTCAGTGTTAGGCATGTGATCATAAGATGGGGAATGTATTCTTGTCAATGGGATTTACGTGGACTGATTATGATGGTTGGTTATTCAGATTGAGGACAAGATGAGGCCATTGCCAAATTACATGGAAAAGGTTCAGAATGATATTTCAATAAATATGCGAGAAACTTTGGTGGATTGGCTGGTGGAAGTTCTAGAGGAATACAAGCTTGTTTCTGACACCCTTTATCTCACTGTATCTTATGTTGATAGATTCCTCTCGTCACATGCTCTCAGCAGGAATAAGCTACAGCTTCTTGGTGTTTGTTGCATGCTTATTGCCTCGTACATACGCATGAACCCCTTCACTTTTGTTTTATGTTTCCTGATAACTTGGTTGAGCTCTGTTCTCAAAATGTAAATCCTTTCATGATCTGGTGATGCAGAAAGTATGAAGAGATCAGTCCTCCACATATTGAAGACTTTTGCTATATAACAGATAATACCTACATGAAGGAAGAGGTGTTTATCGATCCCTTTCTTCTATTTCGCTCTGGTCTCCTCCGCATTCCTTTTTCTAATCTTGTTTAATTTTCTTGTATTTAATGAAAGTTCATTAGTTACCCCAAAAAAAAAAAAGCTCATTAAAGAGACCAACTAGGCCCACTTGACTTTTGGTCTTTAATTTATCATCAATTCTTAGTTTCATTTCTCTACATCTTCTTGGCAACCAACTGGATAGCTTGCTTTTGTTCTCCGCTGAGATTTTTTTTTTTTCTTTTTAAGGCTTTGGTAGGCATTAGTAACTATTAAGGCTGAAGATGGTTTTGCGGTGATCTGCAGGTGGTGGAAATGGAGAAAAAAATACTTAAATTTTTGAACTTTGAAATGGGGAGTCCAACAACGAAGAGTTTTCTCAGGTGAGATTAGCACAATATATAGAAGGTTTTTGCATCTAAATTGTTCTCATGTTTTCTCTCCCACATTAATGAATTCCTGTTTAATAATTATTGGAACTTATGTCATACTTAATGTTGGAACTGCAGAATATTCACAAGAGTTACCGAAGAGAATTACAAAGTAGGGGAACCACTCTTATGTCCTTGATGTTTCTTCCAGCCTCATTTATCTTTGCTATTTTAGTTGTAATGGAGTCTGTAATGATGTTTTCTGCAGAAGCCTGATCTAAAATATGAGTTCTTGTCCTGCTACCTGGCAGAGCTAAGTTTGTTAGATTATGGGTGTTTGCAGTACTTACCTTCCCTGGTTGCTGCATCTTCTATTTTTCTTGCAAGATTCATCATGCAGCCAAAGATTCATCCTTGGGTAGGAAATATGTTTATTTCAAATAATTTTGAGGATTAGTGTATTGTTGGGGGAAAATGAATAATCTGATATTCAGTAACTTTGTCACTGGCTTTAAAAGTTCTTTGGTTCACACCAAGGGAAAGAAATACAAGTGGCTTAAAAGTACCAAGAAAAAGGCACAACTGGTTGAATAATTTTCATGGTAATATGTTATAGGTGATAAATTTGTTATGAACAATTTAATAAAATTTTATGTTTCCTATTTATTTGGAAGTCTTTCCTATATAGCAAGGATCACTTTGTTCTTTTCCTATTTGGCAGAGTTGGGAATTGCAATCCTTTTCAGGTTATAGACCATCTGATTTAAAGGAATGTGTCCTTGCCATCCATGATTTGTACAATAAAAGAAAAGCAAACTCTTCGCCAGCAATCAGAGAGAAATATATGCAGCATAAGGTATTCTGATTCTATTTTCTTCAACCTCGAGAGTGATTTTCTTAATCTAGTGATCAAACCATTCTCTGCAATATCTTCTAGATCCTGTAGATGAATGGATAATGCTAGTGCATCTTACTTTTGCCAATAGTATTAATGGAGCCCTTCTTTAGTGTGGACGCCTTTATTTATTTATTTATTTTATGTGGACACACTTTTAAACGATGTAGTTTAAGACTCTCTTAAACCATACGGTTTAAAAGGGTGTCTGCATTAAAAAAAAAATGCAGGCGTCTGCACCTAAAAATGATTAAGTATTAATGTTTCCACATTATTTTACTCTTGGTTTTAGCTTATAAATATTTATCTGAATCAGCTGAATGATCTTCTGGTCTGGATTACAGTTTAAGCTCGTAGCATTGCTATCTTGTCCATCTGAAGTGCCTGAACGTTATTTTGCAGCCCTGGATGAGTAACAATCCATAGGAGTTCCATTTGAAGTTCAAATTGGTGATGTAGATGTGATTCTTCTGAGCGGTTACATCAAATTTTCTTTGCACTCTTGCTCGATTGGATGGTGTTGTAAGTCAACTGCTGGTTGAGTGTCGATGGTTTTGTAGCTAAATTCCCGAAAACTTTGGCAGAAACTAGTGTAGGGGTGAGCCATTACAATATTACATGTTAGCATGTCAGCTTTGGAATAGCTTTTCAATTCTCTGGTTGAATAAAGAATATGTTTTTAATTTCTACATGTCATTCTTCGTTATCATGTAACAACATGGAGATTTTGGTTCCTTATATCACAAAATCCGCTTTGAATCAATATTTGTAAATTTTGGTTAAGTTCATTGATAAGATAGTTAATGATGCCCAGTCAACTTGAAACTTGAGTACAATGTCTTGCTTCAATTACTGAATTTATTGAAAAAGACGCTTAAAACTCTCAAGATTTCTACTAACCAATAATTAAATATTATATTACATTGTCCACCAAGATTAATTTACTAAGATGTTAGGGAGTGATTGGCAATAATTTATTTCAGTAATGATTTAAAATGCTTTTTTCTATTAACAAAATGGTTAATCAAATTTGTATTGCGAGTTACAAGTTAAAATAATCATTATCAATATAAATGCCCTCTAAAATGAGTGTTTAGGCTCTTGGGCCGTTTATGCATTATTCGGGTCCCCACGGGTTCTTATTATCCGACCCGAATAAAACGGTGACGTTTTTTCAAATCAAGTCCCTTCACCCAAAAACCCAAAGACGCAACCAAACAGGAAACAGCGGGCAAACTAAGAAGTCGTACTTACATAGGAAGATAAAACCGGAAACCGATCGAGTTGGTGATACAAGCCGGGGATGGAAGTCGAGGTGGACGAGAAAGACCTAAAAGCAGCCGGTGCCGAACCGTTGACCGGCGAACGCCGTGGACTGCGGATTCGTGGCTGGGAGATCGAGTCTTGTAAACGCTCCATTCTCAATTCCTCCTCTGTCGAGCGGTACACAAACTCAAACTCTCCCCCTGTGTTTCAAATTTCAATTCATTTTATTATTTATTAAGAAATCGAATTATTAATATACAAAGGTTATTATTTTGCCTAATACTGATGTTATTATTGTTATTTTTAGATGAGTACTTAATTTTTTATTTGGTTTCAGGTGGGAGCAAAAGCTAGAAACAAATCATTTGCCAGAGATGGTTTTTGGAGAGAGTTGTTTGGTTCTTAAGCATGTTGAAAGTGGAACTAAGATTCATTTCAATGCATTTGATGCTTTAAGTGGTTGGAAACAGGAAGGTTTACCGCCTGTTGAAGTTCCTGCGGCCGCACAATGGAAATTCAGAAGGTAATCGAACTTTCATCAAGTGATATTATGTGCAAACTTTGCAGTTGAGTTTAGTTTTTGTTTATCTAATGTTTAGAGTGTCAATTCATTGAAACTTGCTATAAATTATCGTGTTGAATTTAGATTGTGTGTCTCCATATATCAGTCACTTCACTTGTATGCTCACTTCCACATGTTGGTTCCCCGCATGTTTAAGTTTTTGAAATTTGGTTCTTGTAGTAAAGCATTGGGCCAACTAATTTGACGAGTTGTCTAGAGTGTCTAATGTGATTATTGGAAGTTTAAGAGAGTGGAAAAACCATGATGGTGTTTTTTATGTTGATATTCTTCATTATTATCATGCTGTAGTGAAGTGTATTTACCCAGATTAAGCATCCATATAATGTTTTCATACAATTTAAAATTGTGTGCAAAGAAAAGCTGGAATTCGGTCTCATGGGCCTTCTTTTATTTTGCAGCAAGCCATTTGAGCAGTTGATACTAGATTACGACTACACATTTACAACACCTTACTGTGGAAGTGAAACAATTGAGATGGATACGGATAAGGTTTGTGCTTCCAGTTCCTCTGTGAAATTTTTCAGTCCCTTCGTTCCCTTTTCTGACTAAAAATGGAAAAAAAAATTGAATTTTGCCATTCTAAGTTGTCTTCTGAGCTTTTCAGTCTTCATCTAGTGTGGCCTCAGCAATGACTCTTGCATATCTGAAATTCTTGATATGAAATATCCTCTTTCCTCCATGCTGTTTAATTTGTGTCTAGTTTCTCATGAATCTATAACCAAACTGTTGATGGAAATTTTGGGACACTTATGAGTCACATAATTGCTGTGGTCGCTGGATTTACAAAATTATTGATGCTTTTATCTTTGGTGTTATTTTGGTCAGCATGGGACTAGAGACAACTTGGATGGGAGTTCCAGCCTCCACTGGGAGGACTGTAAGGAGAAAATTGATGTGGTAGCGCTAGCTTCGAAAGAGCCTATTCTTTTCTATGATGAGGTGGGCATCTGTGATTATGATTTATGGTAGATCATCCCATTTATTTTATGTTCTAGTTCTCTTCTTGATTTCATTGTTGATCATGACGAAAGTACTCCTTTTAGTTTTGCAGGTAGTTTTATATGAAGATGAGTTGGCTGATAATGGAGTGTCTCTTTTAACTGTGAAAGTGGTGAGTCTTGAACAGATGCTAGTTGTTCCCTGAATAGGTTTGAAACGATTTCAATAAAACTGACGACATCACCTTCTATGTTTTCAGAGAGTCATGCCAAGTAGTTGGTTTCTTCTCTTGCGATTTTGGGTGAGTTACTCATCTCAGTTCTCGTAATTTGACATATTTGGCTGGAAAACAAGTTCAGAAGATGCTTGTTTGTTGAAATATATATATATAAATGTTTTCGTTCACGTGCCTCAGTTGCTAGGGTTTGTTTGTGTAAACAATGTAAGAAATTGCTCAACTTTTTAAGGAAGGCATACTATAAGGCAACCTTAGGAAGATACCATTTTATTTACTTTAAGCTTTCTGTCCCCCTGGCTTGTTATATTCTTTAAGACACTGAACTCAGTTCTTCCTACAGCTTAGAGTTGATGGAGTGCTTATGAGATTAAGGGACACCCGAATGCATTGTGTTTTCTCTGACAGCAAAAACCCTGTCATTCTTAGGGAGAACTGTTGGAGAGAAGCCACAGTTCAGGCTTTGGCTGCCGTAAGTTTAAAACTTCTTCCTGTGTGGACGTCTTTTTATCTGTAACTAGAATTTAGCTTCCTAATTTTCTTTCTGTTGAAGCTCAGAGCTTACCATCTGCATAATGGAGGCCCTTTTTTTTTTGGTCCGCCAAATTTTTGGAATGCTATTATTTATTTAACATGTTATGAGTTCTCAGTGCATTGTTTCTTCTTTTTATATGGTGCAGAAAGGATATCCCACTGATTCTGCTGCCTATAGTGATCCAAGCATCATCAGCCAGAGGCTTCCTGTCATTATGCATAGGACCCAAAAGCTTGAAATCTCTGGTAATGTGTAGCAATGTAAATTATCTTCATGCAAAAGGATTGAAATCATTTATGTATTGTGATTATAGAGAATTTAGTTTTTTGATGTGGGTTCTTTCCTGACATGGTATTCTGTTCCTTCCATTCTTTTTTTTGTTTGCCATGTATTCTGTATCATTGAATATCCTAGAACGGTAAACAAGAACGATCTATTGATTGCTTGATTTATATGAAGTCCCAATTTCTTCTTTCCACTTTAGGTATCATGGAAAGTCTGGAGAACGAGCAGAAATGAGCTGAAGTGGGTACATCAGTAAGTACCAGGAGAACATTAGAGCGAAAGAATATGATGGTAACAGGAATCTGGAAGCATTCAATTTTTAGATAAAACGAAGCTCATATGCCTATTTTGCTTAAATATGTGGCAGTAAAACTGCATTATTAAGTTATGTTGGATTTGTTATTCTACTCTCCAAGGTGAAAATAAAGTTTTATAGAGTAACAAACGGTTTGGGTGTTTAGTGCTGGTGAAAGAGGGTTGCAGAAGTGGAACTAATGATTTTGTTGGAAAATCGAGGTCCGAATTCGTGCCATGCAGCAAATGGGAACCTTGTGGAGAGACTTAATGAGAAACAATAGATAAGAGAAACCTACTAAAGGATCAGACTTAGAGTTTTGTTTAAGCCATTCCATCTTGCTTCGAGAAAGAATGCAAATGAGCAAATTTAGAGGCTTTTTAAAGTATCCCCGAATTATTAGCTGAGAATGGATAGGTTTTGGTTAATGCAATTAAGCGAATTTAGAGGCTTTGTAATGTATCCCTGAGAATGGATTGGGTTTGGTTGAATTTATGGAAGCTGGTATTACTTTTTGGACTAATAAGATCAAGAAGACGAATTTTGACACTTAAATTAGACTCGACCAATCTAAATGCCAGCACTGAAATGAAAAGGCTAAAGAAACAATAAGTCCATGTACTGAGCTAACAAATTCATGGCCGCTGCTATTATCCATCTTAGCAAATCATAAATATTGCCAGACCCTTGGCTCTGCAGCCGAAGAGAAATCAGATAAAACAGAAAGATCCAATTTCTAACTTAGGGAAAGCTAACTTAGACTTATCCTCTTCCATGATCAGTTATTAAAGGTTCAAGTGGCCCTTAGATCATCCGACGCTATTTTCTACTATCTCTGTCATTGTCCAAAGAATGCCGCCAGCTTCCCCTCCCTTTCCCCACCCCCACCAACACCCCCCCCCAAAAAAAAAAAAAAAGACAGGACAAGTGTCCAAAATATTGTGGGTATGAAATTGTAGGATGTGATTGCCTGTAATTTGATGAGTGGCGTAGTAGTGTGCGTTTTCCTTCTCGGACTTAGTTGTTCTGTTGCAATTGGAAGATGTTCTTTCCTGGTCCTGGGATCGAACGACACTTCACCACTTATAGAATCGAATGTGGAGATAAATCATATTGACAACCAGTTTAGGAACTTAAAAGTAGCACGTCTGACTTACTGGTTCAGCTTCTTGGAGAAGTATTTAGGATGTAGCGTTGCAACTCTATCAAGAAGACTCCAAATTAACTTACTTTACTCTTACCAAAAAGGAAAAAAAAAAAAAAAAAAAAAGATTTACTGCGGGTCAACGAATCTAATGGATTATGTTATTGGGATTTGATGTCAGCCAGTTCCATGGTGTCTCGCAAATAATTTGAAGTATTTATTGAGAAGTTTTTAGTTTCTCGAAAAGTTTTTAGTTCGCAGTGTGCTTCTCCTGTGAAAGTGCGTATTGATGATTTGTAAATGATAACCATGGTCGAACAATTGATGAAGGAAATTGAGCAAAGTATTTCATAATCAGGGTAAGAGAACCCCTTATAGACTGTTAAATGTAAGTATAGGCACCAGGAAAAGTAATAGGCATCGAAATACAAGATTATTGAAATTGACGGTATCTCTCAGTGGCTTTTTTAGCTACAACATGCATAATGATAGGAAACATAAGAACTCGGGAGTTTTTTTTTTCTAGTTGTTAGGCAGAACCACCATCCTTGTTGAAATTATGGGCTCCTACCTTTGTTAGTTTTTGTACTTGATGTATTAATAAATTAAGAACTGACCCAATAGAAAAGACCGTAAAAATGAAAATTTCAAACTCAGTAAGAGGACGGATGGATCAGAGTCGGAGATTTAAGTCGAGCTTGAGAGGCTCCGGTGGTGGCTCTGGAAGCTGTAGATTCAAGCGAAAGCTCCCTGGCCACATCACATCTGTTGCTTCCTCTACCACGTAAGGTGTCCATGCCATTCCAAACCCTGTGTCGGCGTCATTAAACCTCGCTACAAAACCAGCTCCATCTCTGCTTGGCTTGTTCACAAGTGAATGGGCCCTGACACCTAGTGATCGAACCATATTAGTGTGGACGGGCAAGCCCATCATTGTCATCATTCTCTGGGATTGGTATCTTTTAGCTGCACCTCTCTCCCTCTTGTGGGCGTTCTGATGGCCTCCGAGTGCCTGTGAACTGAAAAACTTCCTCATGCAGAAGTTGCATGAGAAAACCTTAGCAGTAGTAGGCCTTGCTGGTGAGTCAGGATCTCTGCTTGTCGAGAGTGAATTCCCTCCTAGCTTCAAGTTCAGCCACTCTCCAGGTTTGTCATGCCCAATCTTTTCATTGTTATTATCCCCGATTGTTGTGTCACTAAGTTTCTCATTAGTTGCCTCATCTTTCTGGAAAATCATTTCTCTACTAATCTTAACTTTGGTGAGGGTGTTCAAGAAAGTGAAGCTTTGCGGAGTGATTATAGCTGCCTCTTCAAAGAGTTGGATCAAATAGGGGAGGAAATAAGTGGAGAGCGGTATCGGCTATTACAATGGAAAGGTTCAGGGATTGGATTATTTTATTTTATTTTATCTCATTTCAATTCAGTGACCCCACGTCTTGATGCTTGGTGTTCCAGGGGACAATGCTTATGTCATCTTTACTATTGCCCTTGTCAAGCTTAGGATTCCCCACTTTTCATTTTTCTACTTTCCTTTTTCTCTTCCACAAATTAAACCAACTTTACATGGTTCTCTTTTGTCAGCAGCTCCTGAAATCCAAGGTTGACAACCCATCAACAATTGCTTTTAAGGTTAAAATTATAAACTTATGGAAGTTGAGACCTTACCTAATTATGGAAATTAAATAATTTTTTTATAACTGTTTGATGAAAATATACAATAATAAAATACTGTTATTTTCACAATAGTTGATTTTTGGTTAAACGATTATAAAAAAATTATGTACCTTACATTATTATGTAAGGTAATTAAAGTCCAAACTTACAAATTATTTATACTGCTTATGATGAATGCATCTTATATTTATCAATTAAACAAATCAATTTGTAGCATTTTCATTTATATATGCATGTAGAAATTTTGATGCGTCACGTGGTATTAATTGTGCACTTGTGCTTGTTTGGATCTAAAGTTTTGATTTTTGCAATATTAATGGGTGTATGAGTGATCTATCTATTTAGGCCCCCCGCACACGAGCTAGATGATCGATATTCCGATGCGCCTCGATTTCACGTACATCTTCACTTTCTCTTTTGGTATAACTTCTAAAATAGAGTTTATTTAAATCGAGTCTTTGTTAATAAAACTTTTACGAGTATAATTTTTATCAAAAAAATTTATTTGTTCGATTGCCATTGAAAACTTTTATTAAAGATTGTAAAATTATCTTAATAGACAATTTTTTTTTTAAGTTGTGTTATGAAAAAATGAAATAAAATTGTCAAATAAATAAAAGGATATTTTTGATATTTTAATATTTTTTAAAAAATAAACTTCTATTTCTAAGAGTCCAAAATTTGAGTTTTTATTAGTAGAGACAAAATAACTTATTTAATCTTTAAAAGTTCTACTTAAAAAATTACTAAATAATAATAAAAATTTTGAGAAGAACTTATATGATTAAATAAACGCTTACAATTATTAGATAAATCATTCCAAAATGACTAGGACAAGCACTAGCAGGTGATTTTTAAATCTGCATGATTTAATTTCCTAGATACGTATTGATTGCGATTAGGAAATTTTATATAGTGACGAGGCACATCACACAACGCTGCATACTTTTAAGGCAGCATAATTGCAATCACCACACCGGAAACAGATGTATATCCTGATGAAATTAGTGAGTGAGAAATAAGCTGTGCTGACTGCTGAATGTGAATCAAGATATTGAAGATTTGAAGTGGGTGGTGGTGGTAGTAGTAGGATGAGCTTTGCGTTTTCATTGCCTGATGATTAATATTTGATGGGGCCCAAAGCATTGCCAATAATGGTGATAAAGGCAGGAAATGAGATGGGGTTGCATCTCACCATTTTTCTTTTATAGCGTGTTTCTATCGAACAAGAGGATCTATGTGGGTGTCTTCATGTTGGGGTTTCTGTCCGTTCTTTTTAATCATGGAGTTGGCAATTTATATGTACAGTAGGAGTAAGCGGGAGAAGTGCATCGAGAGCCACTTGTATTTATTCCGAGTTCTTTTGGTTATAAAACCTGGAGCTCTGCTGCCCACAAGCATTTGTTTGCTGCATGGTTGGCTGCTCTCTCTCTCACTTAATACACCCACGCAAGACAAGAAGGAAAAGACTCCTTTACCCCACCAGTGAATTTTTCAATTCTGTTGAGTAGAAAATCGGGAGCCGGCTAAGTTACAGCATCAAATGCTCTGCTTCACCCAACCCCCAACCTTGCATTTGCATTGCTTTTTCTCCGTAAGTCAGGACACGTGTGCTATTTGCTTTGGGTGTGTATGTTACAGATGCTGTCACATATCAACCTCCAGAAGATCGTGGTTAATTTTCCTTTGCCACCGTCTTTCATTCAACACATTCAGAGGTTGACTTTCTGTTTTTCTTGGTAAAGATTTCAAAAGTAACGTTTATCAAGGGTGAAAGAGGTTATTTTATTTTATTTTAATCACCACCATCCAAGGAGGAAGAGGAAAGGATAAAAACCAGTAAACGTTGACTAGATGCCCTCTTCTTGACGGTGCATTAACTTCCTTCTACCACCTTTTCCATTTTCTTACCTGTCACCAAAGCTCATTGTTATAAAGACATATGTAGTTTAATTGAGATGCTAAAAGTTTTTTATTTTTTAAAAAAACAATATACTAATTCTTAATAAATTGTGGACGATTCTGATTTTTAATAAAAATTCTATTATACATTATAAATTGAAAAGTAGGAGCAAAAACTTGAGAGTTGTCAAGAGAGCTTGGGTTTCCCCAAAAAAAAAAGGTGTGGGGCGTTTGTACCGTATACCTATTTTACCGATTACCATAGCCATTCCCCTTTATGGTAGTGTTCCGAGGCTAAAATTTTATTGGACAAATCATAAATCTCATTTAATTAAAATTTTAGTTTGAAATCTTAAAATTAACCCCAATGATTCCTTGAGAGATTAACGATAGGCCAATGAAAGCGTGGGATACATTTGAGACTTCTCTTCTTCTTCTTTTTTTTAAGTGTCTTGTGAAAGAAGGCACCAGAACTGGTAACTTTCAGATCAGACAGAGATTGATTGAAATCCTTAAGTGGCATTCAGTGGTGAAAGAAAATTGGCTAACTCGAAAGTGGGGGTATATTATTAGACTTTAATAGCTATAATCATATTGAATATAGATAGTTAATTGAGGGATTTGACATAATTATTCCCTTAATTTATTCTTTGATGCTGACAGATCCCAAGAATAGAATAAAATTGGCACTGCTGACGCCAAAATAATTGGGGATAAGGGATTGCTAGCGATGACGATGATGATGCCAAGTGGTCAAGTGGCTCTGTCCATTACTTTTATTTCTCATGTTTGTGTAATTACTTGATTTCATAACTGGTTTTCTTATAGCGCAAGCATAGTCTTTTTTTTTTTTTTTAGTGGGAGCGTCTTTTTTTTTTCATTTCATATAATTTGATAAAGTTAATTTTTAATATTATTAAATAGCACTATCTTATTTTACAGTACATTAAAAAATAATTTTATTAAACCGCACGATTTAATAATGTGTGTGTATTAAAAAAAGTGAAAATGCTTGAATTTAAAAATAATTACACAAACATGAGAAATAAAAGTAAGAAGGATATAGAGCAGCAAGAGAATCACCCAAGTAATTGCTTTAGCTGGCTTCCATTTTAGCTGTAATCTTAGGAATATAACGACTCCCTTATTCACTTTTTAAATGATGAAAATATGAGATAAGAAAATTATATTTTAAATTTTATCTCAAAATCCAAGGAACTTTTATCGCCCTAAGGACTATTTGGTTAATAATGGTCCAAGTGAGATTAAAAAGCTCTGATGGACCACTTGAAATGAAAATGCAAAGTACATGTCTTCACTTATTTATTTATTTATTTATTTTTCTGGGATCAGTTCTATTTAATCCAGAATGTGGAGTGTTGAACAATTTGCATGTGGCCCCAAATACTTTCTTTACAATGGAGAACTCAACTACTTTTCTCTGGTCTAGACATTGATTGAAGAAGCTGTCTACTTTTCTTGTTAAAGAAAGATAATAAAAAGTAGATAGATGATCAAAGATCAAGTCCGATTGAGGTTGAGTTTGGAAAAGCTGTCTGTGCACATTACTTTTCATAATCTTAAAGATTAAGCATGGGAGAGCAGATGCTCAGAAAATTCTTTACCAAGTTCTTTGAAAAACCAATTAATATTTTTTTGGAGCTTATCTGCTATGAATAAATAATCAAAAAATACCTTTTTTCTTTGTTTATATCTTTTTATTTTATTTTATTAAATTTTTGAGTCTTTGTTTGCTTCTAACAAAAATGCTTTTCCAAACAAACTCTAAACTTCCAATTACACTTTTTTTGTTCTAATACAATCTGTTGATATTAAAATCTGGGTGTATCGAGAATATTGATATTGACCTATTGAGAGTTTAAATAAATAGAATACTAATATAACTATAGAGTCTAATGAGCATAACTTGAAAATTTTGCACGAAAAAGTAATGTATATAGACATATTGATATTACAATGGGTCGATCAATATCTATAATAAAATACATGGGTCTAGGGAAGTCTAAATAAATAGAATGACAGCATAGCTTTAAGAGTTCTCTGGGGGTGACTTAAAAATTTACGCCAATAAAACATTGTTAACCAAGCCGAAGAACTGGAGAGAATTGCACCCATTTTTATCATCTGTGGGAATTAAACCAAAGTGAGAATGCCCAATAAAAATAAGTTCGATATCCAGCCAAAGATGGCATCTAAAGAACTTTGGAACAAGCAGAAAACAACAAACATAAACGACAGTGTAAACTGTGAAACCGAACCGTAAAAAAGCTGAAGCATGAATAAAACGGAGAAGATAGAGCTCAAAAGAAGTGAAGTCGCTTTACAAACTAACTATTTATGGCAGTGCTCTCTAAAGATATGCAAAATGATAAAATTTGGCACAAAATATGGTACTTGTAGGAATGGCCCACCTTCTATTAGAAAACCAACCACCTTCGTTGCGTTGGGACATTGCCCCAACTTCAACCAGTCAGAGCTCCAGTTGCTGCCGCAAACTGACAAACGGGTCAATCAAGTGGGTCATGTGGCATCATCAACCGATGGCAGCAACCCTCATCCTCAGTTTCTATATTCCACTGACTTGCTGATAATTGGTCTGTCAATAAAAGCACAGCATGTGCTGTACAGTATTCGATTTTGCCATGATCGAATCTTCCCTTCGCCTCAGGATTATGAGCAACTGATGACAGAAAACTCAACCAAGTTGATCAACAAGAAAAAGATCTAGAGACGAGTGAAGGAACAATCTGCCACACGTCGGGCTAATAATGTCAATATGTCATATTGCCACAATTTTCTTTTCTCACTTTCTTAAGACGTTTTAATGTGCAATTCAACTTGTAACTTAAAACAAGTGCCACCAGAAACTTGTCGATGTATCATTGAAACCGACCGATGCATGGTAGACATGGCCTGTCGGGAAACCTAAAGCTAGGTAACGGTATCTCAATAAGGTTCATCCTCTAGAAGTGACAATTCTGATTCACTATTTTTGCCCACATGCATCCCAGCATATCACGAATGAGATGAAATTTTGGAGTCTTACAACCTGAAGATCTCTCAATTGGTAGGAAATCAATGGTCTTAACCACCAATCAAAACAGTGTTTGTCAAAGCCAAACCATTCAAGAACTCTCCAATCTAGCAAGCAAAGTGGTGTTCAGGAGTCACCATTAAACATTTTGCAACTGAGTAGTTCAAATAAGGCTGCAACGAAGTCACTGAAAAAATATATGACAAGCAAGAGACTAAAAGCTAATGATCAACAAGGAAAGATCCATAGTCATAAACATGTATGATGCAACCACCTATAAGCTTGTTCACTAAGTTGCAAAAATTCCAATTCTATTCTCAAAAGTACAATAACAGATGGAATTTTTTTTTTCCAGGTCTAAAAAGACCTGTAACGCCCCACAGAACTCTCTTCACTGCCTTGCACTTCATTGTGCTAATCCACCAGCCCTTCAAGTAACTGCAAGCCAACAGTGAAAAGTCATCGTAAAATATCTGAATCACATTGAACTAAAATTTCTGAGGTTGTAATAAATCCAAAGACACATGACCATCAAGTTTACTCATCATCCATGCAAAACAAGTTTACCAGTTGAAATGTTAATCTGAGACATATTTATTAACAAAAAATAAACATTTTTTAATACTAAGTTCTGAAATCTACATGCATGCAGAGCAAATACATGATAATTTACAGGGAAACTCTAAAAGTGGAAAACAGTTTATATAGATGATGACAAAAACACCAGATACCTCATGGGTTTACACTATTAGATAATCATCTTTTAGAATTATTATTTCCACTTACTACAGATTCTCTATGCAGTGCTTTTACACTATTAGATAATCATCTTGTAAAATTATTATTTACACTTACTACAGATTCTCTATGCAGTGTTCCCAAAATACAGAAAATTAACTTCTTTGATTGCGAAACCACTCCCCACACAAACAGATCACGATCAGTAAACAGTAAAATTCATTACATTATGTTACTTCCTGCAGCATGAATGAAAACATTGACACTCAGAAGACACACAATGCAATTTACCAACGGCAGCCTAGTGCTTCCAAATTTCCATCTCAGGGATAGCAAGACATTTTGTCTGACAAAAGTTAAGATAGCATATTTGCTCCGAAATTTTACAGGACACAAAATTCCTAGTCACTGTTATACTGCAGAAGACTAATCTTTTCACCTTCGGAAAGGGATAGATAGGAGGGCAAAGAAAGGTAAGCTGAAAATATAACAAAACCAACATGTAAACTAATTAGCAACAACAATTTCTTCATTACCATTAAATTTTTTGGAGTATTAGCGACTATTGAAAGAGCAATAATGAATAAGTAGGACAAGATGAGGTAAAGAAGTAAAGAAATCAAAGTTTAAAAAGGAGCACGAGATACAAATAAAGTTTACAAAATAACCAAGAGACATTACAAAAATCTTTTAGTGCATAAAAACAACCAGATGGAAGTAAAGAACACAATAGATAAGGGTTGATTCCTCAGATTAACTATTAGTTCTATAATAGCATAAATGAACAATTGCGATAAATGTATGTGATACACCATTGGATCAAAGCCTCTACGTTCATTTCAAAGGCTATTATTCACTAAAATAAAATTGATTGTTACACCATTTTTTTTTAATAGAAAGAGATGTGTAAAACAAGAAACCTACAATGCAGCATCATTCCTGTGCCTTTAGCTGATTGGAACTCCACGCAGGTCACCCATCTTTTCCATTCCTTCCTATAAATCCCAATCCCAATTTTTTCTTATCAACTATATTAATGTTATAAAAAAGTGAAAGAAAAAGGCCCATCTGGTTATGTCAATCTTATCAATATAACACAGAAGTAATAATAAATCAATTAAAAAAAATAAAACAAAAAAATTTCTGGGTTAAATTGAAGTTAACAACTCAACATCATTATGTTTTCAGTTTTCTGTGCGTCCTAGAAAAGACTCACAAAGAGACTACTAGCGATCTTGACAAGTACGGCGGAAGGTACCGTGAGACAGCTCAGAAAATGCTCGCGGGTTGACAGACAGGGTCGGGAAGCTGCCTGCAGCTGCCAGACCGTGGAAAGGCAAAAACGAAGCAGTGCAACCTAGTTCCCCCAAATTCCTGCAAATAAATATATGTAACAAAACCATTGTAAATAGAACAGAAAAACATTTAACCGTATGCTCTAAAAAGAATAGCACAAATCAAAAATCAAATAGTGTCAAGCTGGAAACCAAAATATTATAATAAGACGAGCCTTACTAAACAACAATAAGAAGCAAAAAAAGAGACTAAAAACCAAAGAAACTTTTGTTTGTAAGAAAGTCTAACTGAAAGGAAAGTAAAGTTAAAAAAAATCCTTATGATAATTAGGAACCTTAAAAATCTAAATAGAAGACCCACTTATTACATTCTGAGACTCAAAAAGATTGTTTACAATATGCAAATCAATTCCACAAATAACAGAAAATTCCAAATTCTCTATAATGGAAATGTACTCACAAACACGAAGAACAAATTTTTATCTTTTCATACTATTCAAAGTAATAACTGGAAACACTTATAAAAATCATAACAATTAAAATTGTTTGAAATGTTAAATCATAATTCACTAATAATAAACAAATGAAAAATAATAAATAACGATTCAGATCTACAAACACCGGTGAAGCACCTAAAGGAAAGTTCACTTATTTATCCAATAATATAGTGTAATTGAAAAATTAAATAAACGATATTCAGCTTTTTTTTTTCTTTTGTTTTCTCCGTAAACAAAAAGGGACCTGGGAGCGACGGAGGATAAGCGGCGGGAGGGGAGGCGGGGAGCCGCTTGCGGCGGACGGATGCGGGGGATCGGCGGCGGAGAACGCAGGGACGAAACCCTAGACAGCGAACGTGACAGTGATCCAGCACTTCGCCAAGCCATTTCCTTTCTTTCGAACGGTGAAATGAAGGGAAGAGGCAAGGGTTCTCTATTTGTCAGGGGTTTAGGGGTGGGTTTTTGTTTTTTGTGGTTGAGTATGATTGTTGAATGTTGATCAGTGGTTGAGATCCGTCAGATTGATTGACTTTTTTCATTTTCGTCAACTAAAGGTTTGAGATGCTGAGGCTTTGGGTTCGACTGTTAGATAGCTGCTGATGTGTGTAATTGCACATTTTTTATGGACATGTGCTGCATACTGTACCGGGCCCCGGCCTCAGCCCCGCCCATTAAAAAAAAAAAAACACATTACAGAAATAACTCAAACGCAGAAGTGGTCGCTACTTGTACTGTTATACAGCACACACGAAGCCTCAAGCGTTCTACAAAAGGACGAAATTAACCTCGCATATTTGTTCATTACTTTTATGCTGAGTTTACTTATCGGATTGTGAAATCGGAATCTAAAATCAGAATCTGAAATTAGAATAATTGACGCGTTTACTTCTTAAAAATAAAACAGAAATTGTAATCGAAATGATAGGACCCACAATAATTTGGGAATGGGGAATGGGAGATTGATTCCTATAGGGGGAGTTGGGAATCAATCTCTCATTCCCAAGACTTCCTATTTTACCCTCAGTCACATTCAAAAATTCCCACATTATCCTCATTTAAATTAAAAATATAAATACTGAAAATAAAAAAAAATGCAAAATCCCTAGAACCCAGAACCCAGAACCCATTCTTTTTCTCTTCGAAGCTGCCATAGCCCGAAATCAATTGCACACGTCATCGTCATCAGTTTTGAGTCCCCGGCCGTCGTCGTTGCAGCTGGTCCGTGTCGTTGGGGGTTTGATCACCGGCTCGTGGTCGTGGATCTCCTTGTGGGTGTTGTCGTTGCCGGATTTGCCTCGCGTTCGCAGCTGCTCCCTGTCTTTGCCTCCTGTTCACCGCCGACCGGAAGCTTCCAGTCACCATCGTCACTATTGTAGGTATCATTTGCCTCCCGTTCGTAGCTACTCTCTGTCTTTGCCTCTCATTCTGCTCTTCATCAATTTTTTTTAAAGTTAATTACATGATTATTTATTTAATTATTAGATTATTTTAGTTGATTTATTATTGAATAATGTTTTTCGCACACAAATTGTAGCATGAGTTGAAGATTAATATGAACAAAATTAATATCTACCGAAAAAAAATTTATTAATATGTTTATCCGAGACATAGTTGATTAAATTATGTTTTAGATTAATTAAGTATAGAATTAAATTTTGAGCTATGCTTAATTAATTCACAAACAAAAAAAATTAAATATAGAATTTTATGTAATGCTTGATTAATGACTATTTTAATAATTAATTTTTTTTAATGTGATGAATGGTGGCTGTAGCTATATTTTGAGCTTACATATGTTGGTTTTGAGCTTACATATATTGGATAGGGTTAATTAATATGATTGTGTCTGTTTGTGATTGAACATATAGGAATGACTCGGTTATTAGCTAGAAAGAAGAGAGTCGTTATAATTATACAAAATTTGGTGATGATGTTGCTAATGATTGTGGCTGTGTGCTCTGCTATGTATGCTCAACTTCGGTTACGTGATGAACGAAAATTGATTTCGAGGTCATCTTATAGAATTTCCCAACAAACGAATATTTTGCATGAATTGATTTATGAAAGTGATGTGAAATGTTTGTCACAATTAAGAATGAATAGACAAACTTTTTACAAATTATGTAAGCTATTTCGTGAGAAAGGGGATTTGGTAGGTAGTAGGAAATTGTCACCCGAGGAAATGCTTGTAATGTTTTTGAATATTTTAGCACACCATACAAAAAATCAGGTGATTGGGTTCAATTTTAAAAGATTGGGACGAATAGTTAGTAAATGCTTTCATGAGTGTTTAAAGGCAATGATTAGGTGCCAAAAAGAATTTTGGAAAAAACCTGAGCCGGTCTTGGAGAATTCAATAGACTCAAAATGGAAATGGTTTAAGGTACGTATAGTATTATAATAGATATTGCTTTTAATTATACACTTGTGTATAATAACATCAAAACTTTTTCTCCCTAATTAATTAAAAAAAATTTCCTCTTAATAATGTAGAATTGCTTGGGAGCGGTGGATGGTACATAAATAAAGGTTCATGTTCCAAAGGTCGATAAACTAAGATATCGAACTAGGAAAAACGAAATTGCAACAAATGTCTTGGGGGTTTGTTCACAAGATATGCAATTTATTTATGTGTTGCCAGGATGGGAAGGTTCAAGTCATGATGTGCGGGTGTTAAAAGATGTCGTGTCTAGAAGAAATGGTCTAAAAGTTCTGCATGGTAATACATCTAATCATCATTATGTTTAGATTTTAAGATTAATTAAATTATGATGACTTTTTATAATTGTATTTGATTTTTTTAATAGGTTATTATTACTTGGTTGATGGTGGATATACTAATGGGATGGGTTTTCTTTCACCATTTAGAGGGCAACGTTACCATTTGAGTGACTTTAGGGATGGACACCAACCTATTACCCTGGAAGAGTTGTTTAATATGAAACACTCAAGTGCTTGAAATGTAATTGAACGATGTTTTGGATTGTTGAAAAAGAGATGGGCTATACTTCGAAGTTCTGCCTTTTATGATGTAAAAATACAAAGTCGTATAATATTTGTTTGTTGTATGCTACATAATTTCATTAGAAAAGAAATGCCTTTCAATGATATAGAAATGGAAATGGATAATGAGTCACCTCCGAATATTGACACCGACTCGGAGATTATTAATATCATTGAACCCTCTAATGAATGGACTTTATGGAGGCAAAATATGGCCCAAGAGATGTGGAACACATGGCACGCAAGTAGACAAGCATGAAAAGTTTGTGTAGGATTTTGCGGATTTCGAGTTGTTTGTCATTGAGTTGTACTATTATTTACTATTTTAAACTTGTTGTATTGTTTGTTGGCATTGGATGTTATATTGTTTGAGTTTGAATATTGTATTGTGGTTTGAAATTTGGATATTGTTTTATTTATTTGACTGAATATTATATTGTAATTTGTTATTGCATATTGTATTACTTTTTTAGATTAGATATTGTATCGTTTTTTAAATTCTAATATTGTATTGTTCCTTTGTATTGAAAATTGTATTGTTGTTTGACTGTTCACATTATATTTGAACATATAGCATGCGTTCTCTTCCTACTCCAACTCCTAGAGGTAGGGGCATGAACAAACATTTTTGGACAATTGCTGAGGATAATGTATTAGTTGACTCGTTATTGGAATTGAGTCAAAATCCTATGTGGAGGTCGGATTGTGGTTTTAAGAATGGGTACTTACAACAATTAGAGAACAAACTTGAAGCGAAATTACCGAGTTGTGGTTTGAAAGCTTCTCCTCACATCGAATCTAGAGTGAAATGGTTAAAGTAAAAATATTGTGTCATGAGTGATATGTTATCGCTTAGCGGTTTTGGGTGGGATGATGACAAGATGATGATAACATGTGAAAGGGATTTTTTTGATGAGTATCTTAAGGTAAAGTTTTAAATTTTATAGTGTAATTTATACTTTTTGATTTATGTTACTTATACATTTTTTTTTAAATAGAAAAGAAAAGATGCAGCTGGTTTATTTAATAAACCATTTCCACATTATTATATCTTGTGTGAGATTTATGGCCGAGATCGGGCAACTGGGACTAACGCTGGGAATGTAGACGATGATGAAGAAGAAGTTCGATTAGAAGACAACGTTATTGTCAATTTAGGAGTTGAGTCAAATAATGTAGATTTCGGAGGTGAGTCAAATAATGAGCCGATTATGGAGGATTTTAATGATGATATGTCATATACTCCTCAACCAAATGCTACTTCTCATCAACAAGTTGATTCTGCTCCAAGTAGTTCAGGGAATAGGTCTAGGAAAAGGAAGAATAAAAATAAATCATTTGATCACTTGTGCTCAAGGATTTGGACAATGGCTGACTCGATGGTTTGATTACTGCACTTTCTAGTGATAAGGAAATAGTTGATTTACAAGGTAAGTTATATGGAGAAATGAGCAAAATTGAAGGCTTGGCTGATGAGGAAATATATGATGCCACTAGTATGTTTGCCTCGAAACATGATTTGCTCCGTGTGTTTTTTACCTTACCCGATCACCTTAAGAAAGGATATGTTTGCAAATGCTTCGTCGTGGGGTGTAGTCCGATGTTAGTTATGATGTTGAAGCTTTGTATTCGTGTTGCTTTTGGGATTTTAAACTTATAACTATATGACTTATTTAATTATGTTGGTGGGATTTTATGTGATTTATTTTGCATTTTTATGTTGGTGGGACTTTATGTGTTGGTGGAACACATGTTAAGAATTATTTTGGAGCTAAATATGCATTTTGTGTTGGTGGGATTTTATGTGATTTATTTTGGATTTTTATATTGGTAAGTGTTGGTGGAATATATGTTGTGTTAAGAATTAATTTGGATGTAAATATGCATTTTGTGTTGGTGGGATTTTATGTGACTTATTTTGAATTTTTATGTTGGTAAGTGTTGGTGGAATATATGTTGTGTTAAGAATTATTACTAATGCAAAATTGGATGGATGACAACTTGCTGGAAAAGTTGCCGTTACTAATGCAAAATTTGATTTTGGATCACACAAATTTTGTAATAATAATAATAAAATTATTTAATTAATAATAATAATAATAATAATACCAACAACAACAATATTGTTATTATGATTCATTATTAATAATAAAACAATCAATTTTAAAATTATATAATTAATAATAGTAATATATATCAATAAAAAATTATACTTGTTGTTATTATTATTAGTAGTTTTAATATTATTTTTATTAACAATAAAATAATAATAATAATTATTTTTAACAAAGAACAATAATATATTACTATAAATTATTATTTTATTAATTTTATTATTATTATTATTATTATTATTATTATTATCCTTATAATAATATTTTATTAATTTATTAATTTTGTTAACATATTTTATCATTATAAGCAACAAGGGGTATTTTAATAATTTGAAACAATCCATTCCGATTCCAGCATAAAGTAAACACATAAATGGGAATTGATTCATTCCGATTCCGATTCCAACAGCTTAAGTAAACAATTTATTCTGATTCCTATTTCTTATTCTGATCCCACCCCATTCCAATTGTTGTTTAGTAAACGCAGCATTAATGAATAGTCTTGAATAGTTCATAAAATACAGCAGCAGAGCAGCTAAAGCATAGGAATATAATTCTCAAATTCCTTGTACAAGTATAACGTAACACACATATCAAAAAAATTATGAAAAAATTGAAGAAATATAATTAAAAAAAATTGGTGAGAACCACGGTACAGCTGTTATACTATAGACTGATGTACGTTGGTGCATTTTAGCTGTCGATTGAATGTGTAAATTTTCCCAGCTGATAAATTCACTTTGACACTCGTGCCTCTATAATGTAAAGTCTTGAATGAATCATGATCGTTCTTAGAATAATTTGAATAAATTCCAACTTCATGAAGATAGCCGTCTTTCCAGCATATGCTGACAGTCTCACCACCGCGAGCTTTCAGTCCTTTGACACATCCGCTTGACCATTTATCCCGGGGAAGAGCAGGGAGTAAGTACAGGTCATTCAAGGTGCTTTGGACAAGCAGTTCTGCAACTGCCGCTGTAAAACTGAAACCACAAGTTGCCGAAATAGAAAGGTAAGGCGAAAATGTAAAGCTGCCAAGATGAAAACTAAATATCATCAAGAAGAAAATTGAAAGTTCAAATATGTTCTTGGGAAAACGGTTTTAAGAGATACTTCATTTCGACCCTAAAGGAGAATTCTTAAACTCTTCATCTTACTCACCTAAGTTTTACTTGCTTTACAAGCTTTAGGATGATCTTGAAGAGTTTAAATTTTCTATCCCTGAGTTGGTCATTGGTGCATGACGCAAGATCATTACATTTCAAAGCTTTACTTCTGAATTTGCCCGTGAAAACACCCAAAGTTTTGGTTACCATGCATTTAGACTGATAAACAGAGTCAGTGAGCCTTACCCGAAGTTGGCATCAATCTGGAAAGGAGGGTGAGCTGCAAACAAGTTACTGTAGAGGCCACCTTCAAAATGCTTCTCATGTTCTGGATCCACCAAGTTAAACAAACGCTTGACCATCTGATATGCATGCTCTTGATCGTGGAGACGTGCCCACAAAGCAGTTTTCCACGTAATTGACCATCCTGGACCTTCCTCTCCTGTTCCCAAGGATATAACATCAGAGACAACATTCTCCAATAATCCAACAACAGAGATAACAATATCAGACTATTAAACTTAGCACTCATAATGCCTCAAACAATTTGACTGAGCAGAAGAAAGCTGCAAACTGGCCATTGTTACTAAGAAAAAGAAAATCAGCAAGTTTTGACCTCTGTGAAGGGATGAGTAACAAAAATAAAACCAACCTTTATAAGTGATCATCTAGTTCATCAACTTTCATGTTAAGTTAGAATATCCCTTTTTATACTTCTATATGTTTAAGTTTTATATTCTTCCTTCGAACAAGTTTTTAGTTTTCCATAAGTATTAGCATTTTATATTAATTAACTCTTTCCACTAGAATAATGTTTTATTTGTTAACTTAGGTGAAAATTGTCATTTTCAAGCATACAAGCTATCATAGGAAAGGAAGAATGGGAAGATTTAATTTCAATAAGAGGATGGGTCACTAGATAGTCCTAAACCATGTGGCTATTGCCAGACCAAAATGATTGATCAAGAAATTAAATGCACAAACCTCGTTTCTGAAGGGTCTTCTCAGCAGCTTTACATAGGTCTGGAGTTTTCTCAATGGTTATGGTGTGCCCTGGAAACAGGCCAAATAGATGAGACATGTGTCGGTGATGCACCTCTGGATCCTTAAAGTCTTGTGCCTGCCCCAAAAAGTACACAATTTCTTAAGATACAACAAACTTGAGCAGTTTACATGTTGAGAAACTTGTATTCAGTCTACGTTATACCCATTCCATTATTGAACCATCTTCTGCGATTTTTGTTGGACGAAGCCTTGGTAGAGACTTGAGCACTTTTTCTACAAGAGCATCTTCATTTTTTCCCAAAACCTAATAGGAAAATGTATTTTAGGCTAGAATGGTAGAGAACTTATGAATATAGCATACTATGATTACCATGGCTAATGTACATAACAGCTTTACCTCAGCAGCAGAAATAATTGCAGAAAAAACTTCTCTAATGATTGCCATATCCATGGTCGATGAGTAGCTCACACAAGCAAGCTTACCATCAGGAGCAATAAATTCATGTTCAGGAGAAGTTGAGGGGTTGGTTTCAAGATACCCGTCATGGCCTTCAATCAACCAATCCAACAAAAATGATGCACATCCCTCCAACAAAGGATATGCACTCTTCTCAAGAAAATCCTATTTGAGCAAAACATAATACCAATCACCCACCAATTAAAAAAGGTTTCAACCATATACTACTAACCAAAACATCTGACTACATGCTAGATAGAAACACAAGGTCTTTGGAAAAAGGGAAATAGTAGAATTAAATAGAAAACATTAAACATGACTTTGATAAGAAAGATGAGATTTCAAGTTTGAGTTTGTCCTAAGCCCGGGATCTCAAGCAACAGCAATATTTGAGACTTTTGAGTCAACAAAGTCTGCAACTTAAGCAATAACTGCACTTTCTAGACTCTATTAAGAGCATCAGCACGAATAAGGTAAAAATGAATGATTACAAACTTCTAGGAGAAATTTAGATTGTAGAATTAAGGTTCACATCAAATACAGGAAGAAGCAATCCGTGTAAGTCTAGAATTCAAAACCTAGCGAACATATCTTCATTCTTGAGAGTGTAAGTATCCACCCACAAGGAAAATTAATAGAAAGCAGAAATTCATCCAAGGAATAAGCAGCTTATTGAAAATAGGAATTGTACTTTGTCCATTGTATAGTTGTAGTGCTCCCACAAATGTGTACAAAGCCATGCTCCACCCATTGGCCACAAAGCCCACACAACCTTACCTCGATCAGCAGATGATTTTGCCCATATGTCAGTCTTATGATGTATAACCCAACCACTTGCTAGATAGTTCACCTGTAACATTGCATGATAAATAACAAATATTTGCTTTCTAATAGTCATGCACAAAGAAATATAGACAATAGGCGGTAACCTCTCTTAACCCGCGAGTAGAGCACTTGCCCAGCAACAATCAGAGAGCAAAGCAAGAATATGGATGGAATGTTTCTGAGTTTGGGCCATTTTATTTTATTACGAAGAACTATATGCAACCCATCATCCTGATATCATCTTAATTTAATAAAAATGTCAATTAGAACTAAGGGTGCTGAACGCCAGATCTATACATTGTCGTATATCAGTTCAACTTGAAAACACCTACTTTCAGATTGTCCCAAATAATTTAACAATTATGGAAGTCTTCTATAAAGTTGAAGGGAAACAGTTCTTACTTGCGCAGTTTTACTTCCATTAATTGACAGATAGGTAAGGAAATCAAACAATGGTTCCTGGCATTCGCTAAGATTGCAAGGCAACGACTGCCAATAATTCATTTCAAGGTTGATGTTGATGTGAGGAGCTGAACTGGAGAATGACATAAATGAGTTAGTAAGATCCAGATAAAAATGATGCACTTGAAAGCAGACAGAGTGTTATCCTTCTATCTGTTGAAAGTTAAGATTGTGCTGTCACCGACAGCAAACATTTTACAAGTAATACAAATGCTAATCAAAGCCTTAATGTAGAAATTTAACTAAAATTCTGTTCCCAGTACCAATCATGCTCCACATATGTCCCACTTTATCCTCTATCAATTCAAACATGCTAATTTAAGATGTTACTGAATTTTGTTTGAAATGATTAAAAGTGTCTGAGATAGAAACATATAAATCAAGGAAATATATACAAAGAAGAAAATAAAACATACTCCCATTTTGGACTAAGATCTTCATTCCAGATGCCCTGCAGGTTGGCAACCTGAGTTCCAGGTCGTGAGGAAGAAATAAGCAAATATCGACCAAACTGGAATAAAAGCTCCACCAAGGATGGATCTTCATCAGTCTGAAAAGATTTCACCCTCTCTGCAGTTGGAACCGTATCAATATTTTCCTCGGAACATGTATCAGTTACAATGTCCTTGGGGCTTCTTGAAAGTTGAATTGAGACACGGTGAAAAAGCTCCTGATAGTCATCCAAATGGCGTGTGTAAAGATCGGAATACGATAGGTTTCTGATTGATTGCAATGCACTCATAGACTCAGAAGTAGGATCCTTTTTAGAATCTGAAGGATTGATGCATGGTCCATCAAACGAAGATGAAGCCACTAGAAGTAAAACAGCCCAATCCGAACCTTCAACTTTCAACTTCTTGTCCTCTAGAGCAGAAATCTTGCCTCTATCATCACTAATCTTTATCTCAAGAATTGCAGAAAATTGAATTCCCTTTGGATCATCATTCGCATTTGCTTTTGGTGGTATTCTTTTCCCAGGGCAATGTCCTTCCATTATAATCTGATTGTTTCCATTTACATAAGAATGATTATCTAACTGACTGTCCAGTGATACATTAAAGGATAAAGACCCAGATTCACTTCCAGAAATCTTTGTCACAATGACTTGGTCAGGATTAGAAGAAAAATGTTCTCTGGTGAATTCAACATTTCCCACAGAATATTTCACTCGCGCTGTTGCAGTATTTAAGTCCAGCTCTCTTCGATATGTTTCTTCAGCATACTTAAGATGGGAATCATCAAATTCTAGTTCGATATCCCCAAGAAGTTGGTAAACCTTCATCATCAGATGCAAATCATCAAAAAATGAATAAACCGTATGCAATTAATAGCAGCTTGCCTCACAGCGGGCATCAACAATAACAACGTTGCAGTCAACACTTGGAATATGCTATGCACCGCAACCACAAGATGAATGCAATCCGTTTTAAAGTGCCTTAATTTTGTCAAAATCAGATGTCAATGTAAGGTATACATAGCAAGTAACATACATACATCTGCAGGATGTCCAAATAACTTCACTGACGCTGCAGTAGCTTCAGCATATTGGCCACTATCCACGAGACTTCTCACATCTGATAAAGCCTTTGGAGCATCTGGGTTTGTATAGTCCCCTGGAACTCCCGTCCACAGCGTGTCCTCTGCACAATAATTAATTCAAATAATAAAAATATGTCAGTCACCTAATTAATCCTCATTTACGTTACGTATAATGTTAAACTTGCTTGCTTCTTTACATTATACCGTTGAGCTTTAGAGTTTCTAAGGGAACGCCGCCCCACACCATGGCTCCGAGCCGGCCATTGCCGATCGGAATTGCATCAGTAAAATGCTTGGCTGGCCCGTTGAACGTGATCTTTAACGGGTTAGTAGTAGAAGTACTCTCAGCGTTCATCATTTAACGTGATCAGAGTCAGAAGAAGAGTTAACCGATCAGAGTCAGAAGAAGAAAATGCTTTTGCTGTTGGAAGTGAGCCCCTCCAGATGATATCACCAAACGCACGAGTCAAATGGATAGGGGAAATAGTAGGACAAACCGACAAAGCGGAAGGACGGTTGCGGGGTCACTTGGAATCTGGTCATGCCGTCATGGGGTGTGATTAGTTTCAGATTAAATTAATAAATTATTTATCCGTTCCAACTTCCACGTCCGAAGTAGGATAAAACAATTCGCCGTCTGTGGGGATCGAACCCACGACCACGTGGTTAAAAGCCACGCGCTCTACCACTGAGCTAAGACGGCCTCGTCGTTGACTGTAAATATAAAGAAATATCAATTAGAAGCAATTAGATCAAAATTTTCCAAAAAATAAGCCATTTTAAATCATCATTTCAGCGGCTTCTATGTGGGTACATTCATATCATTTTCAATATTTAAGCTATTTACTTGTTTCTCGTTGTTTCCTGCAGCTTCTATGTGGGTACATTCATATCATTTCAGCAGTAAATTACACATGCCAGAGGCAGTAATATCAGATCATCAATAACGAATCAACAACTATTTGGTCATAAACAAATCAAGAATCTTTACACATCTTTACTAGTTCTAAGACATTAAAAATTACCGAGAAGGTTCTCTAATTATAAAGGAACCGAGTTCCTTCCCTGATTTATTAGGAATTGCGTAATACAAAGTGTTTGCCGCACCTCCTTAGAAAGAATAAGTCCTTACACATTTTAACTTATTATTGAATGTGTATACTCGACCCATTGATATATTTGCCGTCACCATTCTTCCTCTATAATGTATTCTTTTAACAGAACTTTGTTCCTTCGACCAAAGACCAACTTCATGCAGATCCCCTTCTTTCCAGCAGATATTGACTGTCACCCTACCACGCGCTTTCAATCCTTTTACACAACCGCTCCCCCATTTATCTCGGGGAAGTGCAGGAAGTAAGTAGAGATCCTTTACAGTACTCTGTACGAGCATCTCCGCAACTGCTGCTGAAAAACTGAGACAAAATGATGACAGAGTTAATCGCTTTGCGAATGACTAACATGTTCTGCTTGACTTCTTGTCAATTCTGTTACTCTTATTAGTTTTCTTGCTCTGTTGAGCTTTTTCTTTACAGTTAGCACATTTTATATACATGTAAAGTTGCTGACAACCACACAAACTGCTGCTTACCCAAAATTGGCATCAATCTGGAAAGGCGGGTGCGCTGTGAACAGGTTACTATACAATCCTCCTTCATAGTTAGCTTCAAGACCTGGATCCACCAAATCAAACAAATGCTTCACCATGCGATAGGCATGCTCACTGTTGCGAAGACGTGCCCACAAAGCGATTTTCCATGTGGTTGACCAACCTGGACCTTCCTCACCTGCCCCGATCAAGGAATATACAAAAACACCAAAAACATTAACATTTAACATGTTGAAGTTTAAAATCTATTAAAATTCCAACTAATAGATATTTTATGGAATGGCTAGTTATAAGCAATTATCCAGCAGAGAGATCTTCTTGGTATGAATTGCTGATTGTTCTGATAGTTGATTAGTGGACCATGGCAAAGTTGTATAAAATGGCTATGTGATATTTACTTATTTTCAAAGCTATTGAAGGAAAAGATATTCATGTATGTTCAATAAATAATCGCACTGCAAATGTTATATTAACTGGATAGATTTATGATTATAAAACTTTGCTCCGTAATGTGTGTCTGTGCCTCAAAAATCATGTTAATGTTTGAATGCAAAGATTTATTCAATATGAAAGATCCTTCTCTACACATTTATATAGGCAGCCGAAAGAAACACCGGACATCAATTTGGCTTCAAATTGACCTTGAACTGAAGGGCATTTTGCGATACAAGTAATCTAACCAGTTAATTATGACACACATACCTCTTTTATGGAGGGTATTCTCAGCTGCTTTACAAAGGTCCGGAGTTTTATCAACAGTAATTGTGTGTCCTGGATGCAGGCCAAACAGGTGTGATAAATGTCGGTGATGGATGTCTGGATCCTGAAAGTCTTGTGCCTGCCACAAAAAAGAATAGAATCTCTTAGCCCATAATAACTAATAGCCTCTTCTAGATCTTTACTTCATCAAAAATCTAGAACATAAAAACTTTAAAAAGATCTGTGAAATTAAATTTCAAGCTACCCACATACCCATTCCATAATAGAACCATCTCTAGCAATTCTTGTTGGCAAAAGCCTTGGTTGAGCCTCAAGAACTCTTTTAATGAGAGCATCCTCATTTCTTCCAAGAATCTGTTTGCCATCAAAGTTTCTATCATAAAACTATGCAAAGCTTATTAAGACCAAAACTGACTGTTATTTTATCACTTAGGATAAGAGCTTCACCTCAGCAGCAGAAACGATTTCAGAGAAAACTTCTTTTATGATTGAAATATCCATTGTTGACGAATAGCTCACACTAGCCTGCTTGCCATCAGGAGCCACAAACATATGCTCCGGAGAAGTTGATGGGTTGGTTTCCAAATATCCTCCAGGGCCTTCAATCAACCAGTCCAACAGAAACAATGTACATCCTTCCAACAAAGGGTATGCCTTATTTTTAAGAAAATCCTAATATGTAGAAAATATTAGCAATCACTTACAAGAAAGAAAAGTTCAAATTTAAAAAAAAAAAAAATTATGTACAGTATTGTGCAACAATATCACTTGGGCCATTTTTAATTCTGATTCCCATGGGAATGTAATTAAGAAACCACTGATATGACTAAAAAGAACGGGATTGCAACTAGTATTGCAGAAAATGACTGCACGCTCATCACTCAGAAGATTTATCTGGTTCATGAAATCAACAAGTCAAGGTTTCCACATCTGAATGTCTTATCAACACAAGTCTCTATGTTCTGTTCAATGAGCAAGTGCTCACTGTGAGAATTTCCCAAAGTCCTCTATAATACAAATTTCAAGCAAAAATTTAACCTAACCAAGACATGGACTATCTAACAAAATCAGTGTCTTACGTTGTCCATTGTGTAAGTATAATGCTCCCACAGATGAGTGCAAACCCAGGCTCCTCCCATTGGCCACATAGCCCAAACAGCTTGACCTCGATCTGGTGATGTTTTCGCCCAGAGGTCAGATATTTGATGAACCACATAACCACTAGCTTCATAGTTCACCTGTAACATCCATGAACTAATTAATAAAAATCCATGTGCAAAGGATACAGAAAGGTGTTTTAAAATAAAAATATGATAAGTATTTTGCAGAAATCAAAGATCATGGATTCTAGTAGCAAGCTAGCTAGCATCAAAGATTAAAATGGCCTCAAATTCATTTTCCATTGGATCATTGATAGCTTCTGTAGCGTCTAGATGGGGTGGTGAAGGCCTTGCATTATTTTCCAGTTCTTTATCTAAAGGTTTGCTGAATAAATATCAGAATGCTCTTTTAAATTTTCAGTCACTCCAACTTCACAGTAACCTCACATTAGAAGTCCCCAGACTACATGCAGAATCATACTGGAACCTGTGGAACTGTGGAAAAAAGAAAGAGAAAGAGACCCTGGGGAAAGAAAAGAGCATCTTACTTTCGCAGTTTTACTCCCATTGACTGATAGAGAGGAAAGGTAGTCAAACAATGGCTCCTGACACTCGTGAAGGTTGCAAGGAAGGGAAGGCCAATAGTTCATTTGAAGATTAATGTTCAAGTGTTGAGCAGCACTGGAATTGAACAGAATTAGAGGGTTATGTAATGAAATTTCTAGATAAACTACATGAAGACTGCCGCAAATGTAGAGGTCATACAGAGGTAATAACTTCAGTAGAAGCATATAACCCAAGGCATCAGTTCAATCATGCAATGCTTCCCATCATTTACAAATTTATGAGAGGCAAATGAAATAATATTTCTGATAGCAGCAGCACTGAGGTTTGCTGTATCATGTTGCACTATCTCTGTAACCCTTCCAGAAACCCAAACTTCCCATACATTTATGTTATATGAAGATCACAGGAATCAAAAATCTCTAGATCCTTACTGAAAATACTTCAGCGGGAGAGAAAATAACAAGTCATCAACTTAAAATCATGAACATCAACATAAAATTGTCTGCAGAGTGCTTTCCACTTCAAATAAGATATCTATTACAGTTATAACTGCAAACAGCACCAGACAGTCATAAATACAGGAAACAAGTAGTGTAGCCAGGTAAAATAAGGCAAACACATCTAGCAAATACCTAAGTTAAATTGAAGGAAGAAAATAGGTAAGAAAAAATAGTGACTGGAGGAAAATAGAACAGAATGCAGAACATACTCCCATGGGGGCTCAATATCCTTATTCCATATACCCTGCAGGTTTGCTACTTGAGTTCCTGGGCGTGAACAAGAAATAAGCAAATATCGACCAAACTGGAATAAAAGTTCCACCAAGGCTGGATCTTCATCTGTCTGAAAAGATTTTATCCTCTCTGCAGTAGAAACTGTACCAAGATCACTCGCCTTTATATTGGATGCATGATTATCTCTCTTCAGAGAACCATCAACACATATGTTCTTGGAACTTTTTGAAAGTTGCAGGGAGACACGATGAAAAAGACTTTGATAGTCATCCAAATGACGTGCATATAGATCAGAATATGACAAATTTTTTGTTGACTTCAATGTGCTGAGAGACTCTGATGTAGGATCCTTCTCAGAATCTGAAGGCTTAATGAATGGACCATCAAATGAAGAAGAGGCCACCAGAAGCAACACAGCCCAATCACAACCTTCAACTTTCAACTTCTTGTCATCCAGAGTTTGTATAGTGCCCCTGCTTTCACTAATCTGCAAATCAAGAATTGCAGTAAACTGAACACCCTTTGGATTGTCATCCGCCATCACTTTCGGAGAGGGCCTTTTACCAGGACAACTTCCTTGCATTATAATTTGATTTGTGCTATTTACTTGTGAATGATAATGCAACTTGCTATCTAATGACACTATAAATGACAAAGAACCTGGTTTGCTTCCAGAAATCTTTGATGCAATGACTTGATTGGGATTAGAAGCAAAATGTTCCCTAGTAAACTCAACATCACCCACAGAATAACTTATTCTAGCTGTTGCAGTGTCTAAGTCCAACTCCCTGCGATATGATGGCACTGTATATTTAAGATGGGAATCATCAAATTCTAGCTTGATATCACCCAGAGGTTGGTAAACCTTCAAAAATCAGGAGAAAAATCATTTAGAGAGTAGTTGAATATTTTTGAAAGGAATAATTTTTTGCATAATTCAGGAAGTTTAAGAACTTCCAATTTAGAAGAGAGAATCAAAAAGTCATATCCATCAAACAGATGATACGCAATGAACAGTGGCACCAAGGTCAAGCACTGATTATGCTTTCAAAACTAACATGTTAGGCTAATGGCATTTCTAACTTCAGCCAGTGGTTAAGTTATATCTGAAGTTAATGCACTTATGTTGAAAACATTAAGAACAGACTCTGTGACAGAGCAGAGGATAGATCTAAAGTCATATGTGCCTTAGGAAAAGATGCCATTAGTCAGGAATCAGACACGGAAGATAGTAAAATTTCTGATTAAGGAATATCTGGGGCACCATTTTCCATATAGCTCCAAATGTCTTAACATTTGGCTAAAATTCAAAAATATCAAATCATTATAAACAGGATAAAGTTCCAACTGGAGTAGATGGAATAATTGGATTTTAATCTCTGATTTAGTTTTCAATGACCTCCATCCACAAGATGTAAAATACTTACAGAGACATATAATTTGTATGTATAGCTAATTTAAGTACAAGTTTACCACTGCTTAAGAACTTTAAGATGAAAGTAGGGTGATCTATCACCATTTTGAAACCAACCTTGGATCAGATAGCAAAATTCTACAATTGTGCGTGCATTTATTGTGATAAGCATTTTTTAGGCATAGAATAACGTACATCAGAAGGATTGCCTGACAACTTGACTGCCGCTTCAGTGGCTGCAAAATACTGGCCATTATCAACGAGTTTTCTGACCTCTGCTAGGGCTTCTGGAGCTTTTGGGTCAGTGTAGTTCCCTGGAGTCCCAGTCCAGAGTGTGTCCTCTGCAAACAAATTGAAACCTCAACATAAGACATAAATAGTGTGAGAGAAAAATAAGCACTTTCATAAAATCCCACCGTTGCAGCAGAGTGAAACCATGTCTGTAAAACGTAGTTGCAAATACATGGTATGAATATCAAGTCGAATTACAATTTTAACATGGATGTTTATATCATCCGGTACCCCAAGAAAACAAAAAAAGAAAAGAAATCCCACATTTATATAAAACCAATCCAGGCATTTGAAGCAACTTACAATATTACAAAGCAAAAAAGGATAAGTAAGATATCAATTACCATTAAGCTGGAGAATCTCAGATGCAACGCCACCCCAGACCATGGCACCAAGCCTCCCGTTCCCAATGGGAATGGCATCCGTCCAGTGCTTAGCTGGCCCACCAAACGTCACTTTCAACGGCTCAGAACTCTCCCCTCCTCCATCCCCAACAGTACCACCCGGGTTCCACCAATCTTTCTCTGTGGATCGCCGAACCAGAACCCACTCTCCAATATCCTCCTCCTCCATTATCTCAATAAATCAAAAGTACACAACCCAATGACGTGAAGCGAAGTGAAATGAAAGAGAGAGGGGTTAGTGTGATGCAATGACTATGTCTTCTGGTCAGTTTCGCATTGAATGCGATGGCGTGTAGTATCGTAAAAGCTTGGGGCCCAGTTTAACTGGCATTTCTTGGTTTGATTTTGTGGCTTCAGAATCTGAAGGGAAGGGGTAGATTTGTCCGATAATGGTGATTATATTAAGTTGGGCCATCGGCGTGAAGTACGGACAGCTGCTGACAAGAATCATCACGAAATTTCCTAGGTAGATCACTCCATTTTCACGACTTTATTTGTGTTGTCGTTTTAGTGTTACAGTTTTTCGCGGCACCGTCAATTAACACTAAGTCCCTGATATTTTATATTTTCTCCGAAAATCACATATTTTTCACATTTGTATCGTATAAGTCCTTACACTTCGCTTGAAATTTGAAATATCCAAATTACCCCGCACGAAATAATGGGTCGAAATTTACTTTTCTTTTTTCTTTTTTTAACTTATAATGTTGAATTTTATGCATAATAACTGTAACGTAACGACAGCAAAGACTATACAAATATGTCATCTATTGTTTATCAAAAATACCAAGTAAACAAAACTCATCCAAAATTATTAGTATTAAGATTTTATTAGGACTTAATCTTTTATTAAGTAAAAATTTAAGTGATAATTGATGGTTAATAAAAAAATAATATTATGTTCATAGTCCAAAATTCATAAAAAGTCAGAACAGAAGAGAATTTTCATCTATTTTATTAATGTTCTGTTCGGATTCAATACAACTACTAGTAATCACCGCCTATTTCATTGGGTTAGGGGTCACTGGACCTATTTGTTATAAATTTTTTCTTTCTTTGAGATAACATAAAGTTAAGGTATTCAGTAATGACAAAAGTACAACTATTATTTTGAAGAAGGGGAAAAAAAAAATGGCCGCTGACGTAAGCAAGAAATAAAGTAAGATAGATTCAAAGTAATAGGCTAAACCAGTGACCCTACGAGGATGAAAAAAAGGTTTTAAAATGATATTTATCTTTTTACCATTTCGTATTTCCGCCATCTAACGAGTTGTGTACATTTTCCAAAATGCAAAGTTGATGTTGAAAAAGAGTTACTGAATTAGAACGAAAATAATTTTGATTTTGAAAAAGGTTGAATAAAATCTGAAACCAAAATTCATAATTGGATAGAGCAAAATATATCAGTATATGAAAACAGCACGTTTACATAGAGTGTGATTCCAAATCTAGAGGCACCGAATCCGGAAAATGGATTCGCTGTGCGGCTGAGCCGATACCAAAAACGGCAAGAATCACCGCTACTTGAATGGGATGAGCACCTGAGCGTTTTCACATACACAGCACTATCCTCGTGTCGTTTAATGATACGAGAATGATATCATAATATATTTATTTGTAAATTATGTTATAAAAATTTGAGCTTCTGTTTCATAATTTATCAAAGTTTACAAATATTTTATTATTGATTTAAAAATATTAATTAAATGTGAAACAGAACGTCATAAGCTCCTTGTCGATTGTGTTACGGGTTGGGGCAAAATAGAATAGAGCCCATGGTGCACCCAACTTCCTTTTGGCCCATGGGTCTCTCGCCCCAGCCCGCATAAATACCTTTTTATAGCTCTTGAAGCCCCCATTTTCAATTTTATGCTAATTAAAATTTCTCCTTAAATAAAACTACCAAAAACCACAAAGAAAGTAGAAACTTACATCTGCAAGATGATGTCCTTCCAGCTTTCAGCATTAGGAATTCAGCCAAAAGTCACTATGTTTTGCCATAAAATCATTGGTCTCTAATGAGTATAAGCCATCATAGATGCTAAGGGTGGATAAATAAATTGTTCTGACTGATCTAACTTGAACATTTCAGATTGGATTGTGGCCAAACCCGATCGGATTTAGAAAAAAATCATAAAGCAAAATTTAAACCGAAAAAACTAATTTCTCTGCTCCCATGACCCACACATGCAAAATTTGACATGATCCGATTATCTAAAACGAATACGACATGAATAAATGGATATGGATCGTTAAATTTGACACAATTATTAAATGTGCTGGGTTCGAGTCGACGCAATTTTTTTTGTGTCAGGTTAGGAGTAAAGTTCTTGACCTATTTAGTCAATCAATGACATGATTATACTTTATATTCTAAATTAATTCGTAAGTGTCATCAAAACTCAAATATTGAACATTATTCCCTTTTTTATTTTTTAAAACAATGAATATATACACAGTGTTTTATTCATAAAATTTTATATACATTGAAAACTTTAATAGTGTAAATATGCAAAATATTAGTAGATATAATTATAATATCGATGTATAATATTATTTACACATATATAATTAAAACCTCAATAAATATATAATATTTAGTAGATGTGTAAAATCAATATTGTTGGGACCATATAAAATCTATTAATTAAAAGAGAAATTAAATAATCAATAAATTAATAACTTATTAATCAATAAATTTATAATTTATTAATTTACAAAGTTATTTACAATCAATCAACATACATTAACACCTCTCCATAATTTCTTATTACAGTTTAAGAAGTCAACCCCAGTGATTCTAGATGCAATAATAAAAATAAGAGATGAAATCCAACTAAATTTAAATTTTAAGAAAAATAAATAAATAACAATAGAGCATATTTTATGTAAATAAGTAACAATAAAGTCATCTTTTATATAATTAAAATATCATAGTCAACTACATTTGTAATTTCAGTAAATTATTAATTTATGATTTGAATGGAACACAAAATTATATAAGATTTTTTAAGAAAAGTATTATCTTATTATTTTGTCAAAATTATTGATTTAGTTCATCAGTCTACGCTAGGGCCATGAGAATTTATTACATAATAGAGATTATACATTTATCGAGTATTGATTTGTGGAAGTTCAACTGTATATATAAATATTTAGCAGATTATTCGATAACCCATTTATTTTTCGTGTCACGTTAGTGTCTTAATATTTTGACACGATTATTAAATGGGTCTGATAAGTGCATTTTTTGTCATATTTTTGCTATTAATTTCTCCATCTTTTTCTTGTTTTGATCTTAAATAGTCTAGTTATTTTAGTTAATTAAATTATATTTTATTGTGTTAATTTTTATCTTAGTTTTTTTTATTTTTTTATTTTAGGTATATTCTAGGATTAAAGAGAAATTTAATCGGAGCATTTAAGAAGAAATATGCTTGAAAGAATTAGAAAAGGAAATAGCTGAAGATTTTTGGAAGCCAATTAATTAATTGATGCACATTCACAAGCATATGAGATTTCATGGAGATTAATAAAGAATTAAAGATTTTGGGAACAAGCATGTATAAAATGGAAACTTGTTTAATGTGCATGGCTTTATAAATTGCATGCAAGATTCATGTTACCAATTCAAAAAGATTTCATGCATAAGTCTTGCCTAAACTAAATTGCAAGTGCATGGCATTATATATGGAAAGTAAATTGAAGAAAAAGGAAATTGTCAAAGTGGGCAGCTTTGAAATTATCAAAGTGGGTAGAATTAAAGATTTTGGGAACAAGCATGCATAAAATGGAAACTTGTTTAATATGCATGACTTTATAAATTGCATGCAAGATTCACGTTATCAATTCAAAAAGATTTCATGCATAAGTCTTGTCTAAGAATAATGATATAGCCACAAACTTTTGTACAAACTTATTTTGTACAAACTGATGTGGCATGATAAAATTAGTTGAATTAAATATCTCTTGACCCATATGATTTATTTCTATTATTTTATATTTTCATTTAACCACTTGATTAATGCCACATCAATTTGTACAATATAAGTTTGTACAAGAGTTTGTGGTTGTATCATCACTCCTTACCTAAACTAAATTGCAAGTGCATGGCATTATATATGGAAAGCAAATTGAAGAAAAAAGAAATTGTCAAAGTGGGCAGCTTGTTCATGGTAATTAAAGGAAGCAAATCAATTGCTTTAAATTGGAAACAAAATCCAATGAGGATTTCGGCCAATCTTGGGCATTATAAAAGCCAACTTTCGGCTTTTGATTGAGACAATCGGCTGCCACACAAACACAATCGGCAGCCAAGAGGAATTAAAGAGAGAGCAACGACAAGAAGAGAAAAAATAGAGAAGGAATCAATTGCTTTAATCTCTATGTCTGGTTTTATTAACTCTTTTATTTTTAATTCAATTATGTTAAGTTAGATTTTTTATTTGGTTGAAGGTGAATTCAAAACCCCAAACATGTCATATGATTAATGTTTAATTTCTATCATTCAATTTATTTAATTGAAATTGTTTATGTTCTTCTATAATTAGTGTTTATGATTTTATTCTTGTCTTATTTGAGTGGCCAATTAGATAGGACTTGAATAAATTCTATTATTATATTAAAATTCTTGATCAGTAATTATTTTGATATTTTAATGATTAGTAGCAGGTTGGAATTAGTGATTTTAATTAGAGAACATAATTTAGGTTAAATAATCCGAACTTGTGTGTTTATTACCTAAATCAACCTAATATTTTCCTCTACTTAATACTTCCACTATCTTAAATTTAAAGAGGTTGTTTTAAATTATTTAATGGTTAGAAATTAGGTAAAGAGCTTATTTTGCCTAACGACACACTAAGGAAAGATTGAGACTAACAGAGCTTATTGTTGTCCACAGTTGATAGTTTCAATAGAAATTGATGATAGAATTGATATATTATGTGCATGTTTGGTGGTAGCAAATAATATTTTAACCAAATTTTTCATCATTATTATTTCTTTTTCCTTTAATTAGAGTTTTTATTAAATTATTGTTTTTGTACTTTTAATTTCTTTATTTCTTGCTATTTATTTATAAATTCATAAAACCCCCTTTTTATTTATTAGTAGAATTTTCTCTAGTTACATTAATTTATATTATTATTACTATTATTATTACTACTATTTTTTATTTTAAATCCTACTTTAAAGTTGATAATAAATACCTAGCATAGCCTTCGTGGGATCGATCCTTACTCGCTTTGTACTAGTTATCTATATTAGTAGCAAGGTTTTAAATTTGGTGTACTCTAACGACACTACCAGGGTCATGCGAAGATTAACTTAAATTTGACATGACACAAAGCTGACATGACACAAACAAAACCCGATCACCTATTTCGCTAGCTCTACTCACCACCAAGCCGCCACTATTGACTGCAAAATCAAGCTAGCAAATCGCACCAACACTGTACATTGTACCAAGTTGTAGCCTCTACTTTGATTACTCTAGCGGCTCGCAAGGACAATAGATCTATGGTCGCACTAACCGCCACCAAGCATAGTAGATCCATGGTTGTGCCAACCCGACAAGTCAATGGCCTGCTTGGTGCCAGCCTTTGCTTTAATTTTGTTTGTAATAATTGCCTTTGAATTTGATTTTGTTTATAATAAGAAACAAATTCTCTTTACTGTTGCGGAATGGCATTTTCTAGTGAAGTCCTTCCTAGTGATGCTAGAGATATTGAGTTGCAAAAGTTGGTCAAATTTTTTTAGGCTTGTGATTGTTTTGCTGACATGAGTGATACTGTGAAGACATTTGATATTGGTGAAAGGTATGAGAAGTCGAAATAATTGTGATTTCTATTGTTTTTTGATTTGTTGAATTGATATGTATTCAGCATTGGATTGTTCAATTTTGCATGTTGAAATTAGAACTCCAATATAAAGTTCCTTTTATTGTAATCCAATTTGTAGCCTATGTTTTAATCGATTCCAATTTAAGTTTTCAAATCCAGGATTATAATATGGTGGTGGTGGCGGCGATGATGATGATGATAAAAACAACAACAATAATAATTCTTCATGTTGCTTTGTGTAAAAATAATACTGATGATGATGAATAACAACAACAACAACAATAATTCTCATTTCTGCCATGCGTAAAAATAATACAACTCGAATCTTTAACTTTTTTATTCGATTCGATACGAATTTTAAGTTTGGTGTTCGAATGAATTTATATTGTTGGAATAATTGTAATTTATATTGTTTTTTTGATTTGTTGAAATGATATGTATTCAGCATTGGATTGTTCAATTTCGTGTGTTGAAATTGGAACTCTGATATGAAGTTCCTCTTATTGTAGTCCAATTTGTAGCTTATGTTTTAATTGATTCCAATTTAAGCTGTCAAATCCAGGATTATGATATGGTGATTAAAACAACAACAACAACAATAATAATTACAATAATTCTCTTTGTTGCCTTGCATAAAAATAATACAACTCGAATGTGATAAGTTCTAAACTCAACCCCAATTTTTTGATTCGATTCGATATGAATTATATGGTGGGAAAATGTGCTCTTTAAAAGCATATGTGTTTATTTAATTGTAATATATAATTTTTCTGATTAATAAAATAAATGAGGTATTTTATTCCAGTATCTTAATTGCATTAATATTTTGAGTAAAGTTCATTTGATCATATTATATATATTTATGTGATCACCATGTGGATTTACAGAAGACATAAATACAAGTTATCTTATGATTAAATAAGTTATGTTTGCAGTTGATAAATAAAGTTGGACACTTTATTTAGGTATAGACTGTAATAAATTCATTGAATGATTTGTCTTAATCATGTACGAATTTATTGGTGTAGTACGACTACATTAAACAGGATTACATATGAGATTTAATTAACATTGAAATAACTGTTAGACTTATTAAATCTCATAGGCATTGATTTTACTGTAATCTTAATCTTGAGTTAGTTATGATTTCATGATTATAATTGTTATTCCATTTAAGTTACCAATGGGCACGACTCACACTTGTGGTCAAGATTACCCGATATTTTGGCGGGAGCAATTATGAGTATTAGAGTTATAGATTAACAATATAGAATTTGTACGACACTTCTCTTGATGGGTTTCAGCACTTGATCATAGAATTCTTTAGCCACAGTGTGTCAACATATTTAGTATGTTGAAAATGATCATTAGAGAAAACCAGTAAATATTAAGAAACAAGATGTAATTAAATCGATTAGACAGTTGAGATATCGATTTAATTAACGATGTTGTAAAAACGTATTATGCAGTAAAGAAATCAATGTGGCATGGGTCGAATTATTATTCGAGAACACTATCCTAAATAGCATGCAATTATGGTGGTCAGTTCCAATCTTTTAGTGGAGTAGATTTGAAATTAAATAATTAGGCTAGTTTAATTACATGTCTAATTATTGTAGCCACTATTGTATGTACCCAATTGATCCCCGAATTAGCTCATTTAATTGATTGCACTACTACTAGATTAATAAGCAAAATAACTAGCTATTTGGGTTAAAAGCCTAAATATATTATTTAATACGAGGCTTCATTAATATGCTTGAGTGTAAGGGGCCTTGTGTTATTTTATAAGGTGAGCTCTATAACACAAGAACAAGTAACGTGACTTTGATTTAATAGAATTAAAAAATAAATAAAGATGGTGACACAACTTAAAAGTAATTTTAAACTCCCAAGTATAAGAATGTCTTGTTATATTATAACTCGGTGAGTTCGAGGTCGATCCACAGAGAAAAGATTTAATTTGTTTATTTTATTTTATCTAAAAATTAAAATTAAAACTTGAATATAAACAACTTAATTTAAATAAAACTATGAAGTTGAACTAGTTAGGATTATGGATCCACTCTTAGTAGTAAAACTTAATAAATTATTTTTGCCATTTTTTTCAGATTTATTTCCTAAAAGATTAATTATATAAATTATTATTATTTTTCCTTTAATTTTATGATGGATTAAGTATTTATTGTGCCAAAATTTAATTTGTCTACAATAAGTCAAAATACCATTTTACCATATCTTATATTAAGATATTAAGAATTCGAAAAAAAGAAAAAGAGAGAAAGCATAATAAAAAAGAAAAAAAAAAAAGAAAAAAAATTTATTGTGCCAAATTCATTTGTTTGTCTACAATAAATCAAAATTTCAAAATATAAAATATGTATAAAATTAAATAGAAAATAATTTAATTTATAAAGTTAAAAATAGAATTTGATTAAATCATATTTATTTCCTAAGAGTTTCACCTTCCCTTAACTAATATTATTTAACTAAGCATAATTAAAATAAAAAGAAATATTAAAATTAAATTACTTATAATTAAAAGTAATTAAAACAACTAAAATTGAAAATAAAACTAATTTTATTTATAAAACTAATTATACAAAATATTAAAAATACACCTTAGAATCAAGATTACAGGGAGATGGAGAGAATTTGAGAAGAAGAGAGTTGTGGAGAGATATTCAAAATCTAGTGTTTTGCGGTCTATCATAAGTTTTATGCATGTACTCCTCACAACCTTTAGATCAAGATCCAATGGCTGGTCAAACTTCAAAAGTCAACATCACACATGACATCATTTGACTCGTCCGATTTGGCCAAAGAACAGTTGAAATTTGGCGGGTTAATGGGTGGATCGGGTCGACCCCAATATAAATATTCGGATCCTGCAACTTGCTTCACCAACTACTGCCACGTGGCACAATCATGGCCATTGAATCATGAACGGTTGAGATTCAGTCAAAATTGTCAGCTATCCCATGCACTCATCTCTATTATAAGCTCATTTCAGCATCCAATCAGAGTTCAGTCAACAGAAAAAGTCAAGTCTTTTTACACAAGCCCAATTTTTAGCCGATCTTGACTGATCTTAAAGTTTTTAGACTTCCGAAATCTAAAATTGACCTCGGTTTAACTGTTTGGAGCCTCGATTTTTGTGAAATTAATATTTTTCCTAATAAACACACAAAAATACACAAAATTAGATATATTTAAAACATAATTAATAATTTCTAATATATTAGATAAACACAAATATAAATTATCAATTAAACACAAAATAACATTATTATCGCTTGATAATTAAACAATTTTTAACACTAATCATATGGAGCCTAGGGTTTCACTAAATAGAGATATAAAAAGGTGTATTTTCTCCCAAAAGAAAAGAGAGCAGCCATTTTATACAGATCAGAAAAAAAGATTTTTTCTCTCTCTAATTTTGAGAGAAAAATTTTCTCTTATTAGTTGCTATTGGTAGTGATAAAGGCGCCCACACGTCAAGTGCAATTCAAACCTGAGTCATAACCTAGAAGATCATTGATGACGGATCGTGATCTAACAAAAGTGGCAGTGACGGATCGTGATCTAACATGCATGGTGGTAACAGATCGTGATCTGGGAGCCTAATTCACTTTAGTGGAAAAAGTGAAAATTATTCATCTTCTCAGATTTTTAAGGTACGATTTTTAAATTACGAATTCTTATATATTGTATGAGATCAATCCTAAAAAATTTTTATAAAATTTAAAAAATTAATTTTTCTCCAACATTATAAGTTTGGATGGCGTTCGAATGATTTTTTTTCTAACTCAATTAATTTAAAATTTGATTGGATTAATCCAAACCCAAATTTCACACCCTAATAGATGACATAAAATTAACCACCTACATCGCACTAAATACAACTCCAAAGGCTCATAATAAAAAAAAATAATGCTTAAAAAATAACTCATGTGATCGCTTAAAAGATTAGATGACTTTCGCCGAGTTCTTCAGAAAATAAAAACAATGCACCCAGCGCCATGTGCTTTAATAAAAACCACATGACAAGTACCAAACTTAAACTCAGGAAATAAACAACATCAGTTTAAAATTAAGAGAGCAAATTGAATTCAAAGAATACAAAAATAAGAATAAAGTACCAAATTGAATTCTAAAGAATGTGAAAATAAGCATAAAATGTAGTAAAATTTAATCTCGCGCTTTTAAAAAATAATAATATCATGCCAAACTTTGAGTTTTTGTCTATAAATACAGGCCCAAATGAGAGAAATGGCGGATGCTATTTAGTTGAGATAATAAATTGTTTATGTTGGGAATAAGAAATTTTGAAATTCAACGCTTACTTACATAAGTGAAGGGGAGATTTGGTTGTCATTAGATTAAATAATAAAAAAAAAAGAAAAAGAAAAAGAGAGCGAAAGAGAGAGAAATAAATCTTTATCCAAATGCTTAGACTAATTTTGATCAACTTCTCGTCAAAACACCAAAACAAGCCTCTTGAATCCTCTGTTTCTTCCAGTAAAAATTCTCACAAATTGAACTATCTTTTACAAATACCATGCCTAAAGCTCAACCAATGAAGTTCCTTAACCAAATCAAGGAAAAAGAAGAATTTAATCCAACTCATTGATAGATAATATATTTTTCCTTGGTAATCTTAAAATTAAAAGTATATTAATCACTTATGAACTCTTCACTAAGATCATAAAAAAATTCTTGCCGATACCATCGGCCATGAAAATACTCTGAGTCCTTGACCAATATTCTGTATTTGAAATTAATTTTTCTCCGGACCCTCTTAGCAACAACTTGGAAAGACTGCAATAATTGTCCAACAAAAAACAAAGATTGACTTTGGTAGTCGGAGTCGTCGGAGTCATGTTCTCATTCCCTCGTGTTTAATGAGGTGGATTATTAACCATACAATAATAGCACCATCATCTTTCAAGAAAGAGGAAACAACTTGGTTATACTGATTAACAGCGTCAAGGCTATGGATACGTTGCAGTAAATTTACGGTGAAATATGAATTTTAAATATATATATAAAATAATAAATAATAAAAAAAATTATTATAATTTTAATTGTGTGATAATAAAAGGACAACTTTAATACAATCAAACCCTAACATCAATTAATTTTTTCTAATAATTTAGAAAAGTTTAATAAACAACTTTTATTATTAAATATTTACCTACATAATTTAATCTCAAACTCAAAAATTCATGAAATTTTGAGACATTTTCAGGGTAGCAAATATATAAGAAAGTTGTGCGTCACTTCATTCAAGCTTTTTTTAATGCGGGCAAACAGTGGGTAGATGGGTGCATGAATTTTAAACCGGTCAATCTTATTTGTTTAGGCCGTCATGAAGTGAAAGGTTTACGAGCAATTTATATAATTTTTCATTAAATTACTTATCAATTTTCGCTTCTTCGTCAGTGCTAACCAGCTACCGCATTTACTAAATCATATATAGATTAAAGATTAAAAAAATGTGAACTTCTATGCGCCACAAAGAGACAAACGTTGTATCAAAATAATATCTTGCTCATCTTCTTTTGCTAGAAATCACACGGCTGCCAGCACTATCTGCATAAATCGGTTCATCTTTTATTTTCAAGCATTAGTACATATCCAAATCCTCCAAAACATCTAATCATGGAAGACGCTTGAATCCCAGCAGGGGCAATTGTGATCATGCCAAACTTTGAGTTTTTTGTGTAGCTGAAATAGAGAGAAATGGTGGGCGCTATGTAGCTGAAATAGTAAATCTTTTGTGTTGAAAATAAAAGATTTTGAGATTCAACCTTTACTTACATAAGTAAAGAAGAGATTAGGTTGCTGTTGGACTAAATAATTAAAAAAAAAAGTTAAGAGAGCGGAAGAGAGAGAAATGAATCTTAATCCAATCCTTGGACTAATTTTGACTAATTTCTTGTCAAAATACCAAAACAAAACTCCTGAATCCTCTGTTTCTTTTAGTAAAAATTCTCACAAATTGAAGTATCTTTTACAAATACCATGCCTAAAGCTCAACCAATGAAGTTTCTTAACCAAATCAAGGAAAAAGAAGAATTTAATCCAAATCATTGATAGATAAAATATTTTTCCTTGATAATCTTAAAATTAGAAGTATATTAATCACTACTTAACTTCTCACTCAGATCATGAAAAAGTTCTTACCGATACCTTCGGCCATGAAAAATTTGTCAAGAGTGGTTCCTTGAGTCATCGACAAATATTTTGTATTTGAAATTAAATTTTCTCCGGACCCTCTTAGCAATAACTTGGAAAGAGTGCAATAATTGCCCGACTAAAAAAAAAAAAAAAAAGATTGACTTTGGTGGTCGGTGTCATGTACTCATGACCCCGTGTTCGGTGAGATGGATTATTAGTAACCATACAATAATGGATCATAATAGCATCATCTTCTTTCGACATCATCATCTTTCAACAAAGACAAAATGACTAGCATTAATTAAGTTTTTCAAATGTTTTTGAAAAGTTTAAGAAACAAATTTTTAATTATTAAACAGTTTGCCTACATAATTTATCCTCAACTCGAAAATACATGAAATTTTGAGACATTTTCACGGTTGCAAATATATATATCTGTGTGTGTGAAAGTTGTACGTCAGTTCGGGCCACTAGTGGTTAGGTAGGTGCATATATTTTGAACCAAATTTAATTTCTCTAGCCTATCACGAGGTGAAAGGTATAATTGGATCACAACTACACGCATACAGTGATGAATAATAAAAAATATATTATAATTTTAATTATGTAATTATAAAAATATATTCTATTTTAAAGTAATTCTAATATAATTAGACTTTTTTATATAAATTTTCATTAAATTACTCATCAATTTTCGCTTCTCCATCAGTGCTGAGCCAACAAACGCATTTAATAAATCATACATTGATTAAAGGGGAGGAAAAAAAAAGCCAACTTCAATGCGCTACAAAGACATAAACATTGTATTAAAATAATATCTTGCTCATCTTCTTTTCCTAGAAACCACACATGACGCAGCCGCCAGCACTATTTATTCTGCATAAATAGGTTCATTTTTTATTTTCAAGCATTAGTATATATCCAAATCCTCCAAGACATCTAATCATGGAAAGACACCTGAATCACAGCAGGGGCAAACATGATCATGCGAGGGCAATAAGAGCAGGAGAAGCAGAATGGCACAATTGGCTAAGACAGATGCAAGGAAAAATCGACAGGATGCCAAAATTATTAAGCGAGACAGCTGGTAGCAGCTCTTGTTGCATCTTCAGAGTCCCTCAAAGCCTTGTTGAGATCAATGAGAAAGCTTACAAGCCCCGCATAGTCTCCATTGGCCCTTATCATCATGGCCAAGAACACCTCAGGATGATTGAAGAGCACAAATGGCGATTCCTTCGCCATCTTCTCAGTCGAAAACAAGACCCCAGTGGAACCCTCAGCCTCTGCTTCCGAGCTGTGGCTAACTTAGAGATGAATATAAGAGAGTGCTACTCAGAGACTAATGAATTCACAAGCCATGACTTCGTTGAAATGATGGTTCTTGACGGATGCTTTGTCATTGAGCTATTTTGCAAATTCACCGGGTTGGTTGATAAAGACCCGAATGATCCAATCTTTAAAATGAATTGGATTATCCCCTTTCTTATGCGTGATCTTCTCAAGCTAGAAAACCAAATTCCCTTTTGTGTTCTTCAATCCTTGTTCGATATATTAGTATTGAATCCCAGAATCTCTTTAGCTTGTCTTACTTTGAAATTCTTCAGCTACATGCTGGAAAGGCCAGCTTCAGTCCTAGACAAAGCAAGCACTTTTGATGGGAAACATTTGCTCGATTTAGTTCGTTTGAGTTTTCGCCCTATGGCTAATCGAGAAAGGCCAAGAGATCAAAGAAGGGACACATTCCTCCGGTTCATTCAGCCGGCGGAGAAGCTTCACCGAGCCGGAATCAAGTTCGAGACAAGGAAAAACAAAGACAGCTTCTTGGACATCAAATTCACCAACGGAGTTCTCAGGATCCCACCATTACCAATGGATGATTTCATTAGCTCTTTTTTTCTCAATTGTGTTGCTTTCGAACAATGCTATGGTCACTGCCCCAAGTACATAACTGATTATACTACTTTCCTGGGGGGTCTGATTCACACGCCAACTGATGCAGGGTTCCTCTCTGACCACAAAATCATTGAAAATTGTTTCGGTGCTGATGAGGAAGTAGCTTGTTTCTTTACTAATGTGGGGAAAGACGTGGCGTTTGATATAAGGAGGAGCTATCTTTCGAAGTTAATTGAGGATGTGAATGAGTATTATTGGAATGATTGGCATGTCAGATGGGCGAGCCTTAGGCACAAGTATTTTGACTCTCCATGGTCGGGCATTTCAGTGCTCGCTGCCATCTTTCTTCTGATACTCACCACGATTCAGGCTGCGTTTGCTGTGATTTCGTATATTCGCCCTCCTCATAATCATTAATTAGTGAACAGAGCTAGCAGTGGCCGCTCTTATGTTGTATAAATTATTTTCTGGGTTTGTTTGGACTATATATGTGTTCATTTGTTTGAATGTGTAGAAGATGTGCGCGCAAGGCAACAATTATTTGCTTTAACATAGGCAATATTCATAAATCATACTAAGGACTTTGAAGAGTTACGATGAAATCACACATATATATAATATATATATTTAATTTACAAGATATCTAGCTTCTTTGTTTTCCTTCCCTCGCTTGGCTATTTTCCAGCAATCAAAGGCAAATCAACCTCATCACACCAACCAATACACCTAGTCTCAAAATATGAACTCTTCACATTATTAGGCCTATAACTCAGCCAAACTTGCCCTCCAATTCTCCACTTCAACACATTCCCTTCCATTTCTCTACTCAATCTCCACGTCACCCCTTCTCCATACTCATCTCTACCGAATACCAACCCACCACTCTTCGTAAACGGCCTATTCGCTCCCGAGTATCTATTCCTAAAACTACTACTACCACCATCACCATTATTATCATATTTCCACGTGGCAAGTTCCTGACCAGTCGTGTTATCACACAACACCGCGTCGAAAACGGCAGCGTTTCCCTCAACGTCCTGATCCCACCTCCAGTTTCTTATCCTTGTCTTTGTCGTCATCATCGCCCGAGCTTTCACGTTTGGAATCTTTGTGTTTCCGTAACCGCCCTTCAAAATCCTCTGCGTTTCTACTTCCCTCTCGCCGTTATTCGTTGACCGGCCTAACGTCAACCCGGTCACATAAGTGGACCCCACCTCTGGGCCGACCCAAACTCTTACCCTCGACGGGAAATGCTTCTCTTCGTTGAACTCCATGTCGTCATTTCTTTTAAACCCGAGTTTCGCTACGTGGAAGCGTAGATTATCGACACGTGCGTTCACCTGAATGTACCCGTCGTAGAATACAACTGAATATTCCAACTGAATGACCGCCTCAAGCTGTTGGTGCGCCAAGGCGTATCGCAGCACTGATTCTTTGGCTTCAATGATAGGAAACTTACCGTTATGTTTGTTGGAACGCGTGACTTTCATGGCGGACACCGGCGCGTAGCCCCTTAGAATCCAAAACCCGTGTGCCTCCGTGGCGTAAGAAAGTCCAAGCTGCTGATCTGGCAACGGAGCTAGCGTCTGTAAACCTACGCCCACCTCCCTTAAAATCAACCATTTGGCTGTGATGTACCCCAGGGTGCGCATAAAGGAAAGCTCTGCATCCACTCCTACGGTTCCCAAAAAGGTTCGCAATACAGGCGCATGGTTGCACGTTAATGCTTCGATGTTGGGAGACAATACCGAGTTGAAGTAGAAAGAGCCAACCACACTAGGAGCGTCACATGCACATGACCAAAACAAGCGTGTGAGGAACAGTAAATTGAAGAAACTTGAGAAAGATTCGGGCGAATGAGAGTCCATGATCCATGATATGGGTTTAGGTTTGAGCTTCTGAAGCTGAGAACGGGGGCAAGCGCTATCGTGAGCCATGGGTGAGCGGGTGATGATTTCTTGGAGAAGCTGGAGTACCAGCGGGAGAAACGGTTTCTCTGAAGACAGAAGACACTTGTCAGAGACCCACATAGTCTTTTGAGGCTCTAAAGATTCAAAGCCCTCTAAGCACACACTGAAAGTCAACGACACGTCGGATTCGGACATGAACGTCCGCTCAGCTCTGAGTTGAATCTCCCGAGCTGAGTTCTTTTTACTCGCAGAGGAGCTCGCTAGTGTAAGTATGAATGGTGAGTCTGACTCGGCCCACTCGTCTGAGTAGGGGAGCTCACATATCCACGACCAAATATCCAACATTGTCTCGTTAAAGGGGGTGATTAGTTGATGGGAATATGTGCGTGGAGAATGAGATTCTTGTAGTTTTATAATGAAAATGAGTGACGATCGATTCGCTAACTTGGAAGTAACACAAACCACGTAATGGAAATTACGAAATTAGTGGTTTTAATTTGTGACATGTGGGTTTCATCTATGGCTGCATTGATGACGGCTCATTTTCTCTCCATTTCTTTCTTCAATTTCTTCATTTTCTTGTCCAGGAAGTTAAGAGATTTGACGGTTTAATGTTGGGATGTTTGCATGGATTGTAGTAAATGTGGGACGTGGAGTTTTGACGGCTTCTGATCTGCGGCTTATCCGTGTTGGATTTTTGCATGTTCGATTTTGAATCACATAAAATTAAAATACTGAACAAAAATCAAACCAGATATTACGAAAGGTTCTGCATGAATTGTATGTGTAGCTCACAAAATTGTTTATTTATCTTCAATTACATATTTCAGTTTCATTTAATTTACTAAAAATTTAGTGGAAAACAGTCGCGGCACAATGAGATGGCATGAACTGGGTGGAGTACTTTGTTTAAGAAAGCACACATTCTGCGCAAATTATGAAACAAGTTTTTAAATAGTTATAATACATATTTTCTTTTATCTTTGGGGAAAAAAATCTACTTCTTCATTTTATGTATAAATTCTCAGCCGAATGTTGATTTAAAAGAAAAATTACTAATAATATTAAAAATCTGTTCTGAATATGTAGAGTAACAATTTAATTACTAAGTAATGTTGCTAATGTTATAGGGAACAATATCATTAAAGGTGCGTTTGGAATTGAGGTTGGGCAGAATTACAACACTAAAGTATTTGGTAAATAATAGATGTTGTAATTTGGAAACTATATTGATGTTATTTTTCACTTGTATAATGAAAAATCTATTATATCTTTAATAATTTTATTAAAATTATTATTTAAAATTTACATTTACTATATATTACTAACTTTTATTTCATAGTTACAGTTTTTTTTTTCCACAGTAGAAGTTATAACACTTCAATCTCAAACGCATCTGTTAAGTTTCTCTACGTTTTCTAACATTATTTATAATAACTACTGGAGCTGTAAAGTTAGCAAATTTGCTTACAATCATATTTATAAATATTTATAAATCTAAAAGTTGACTTGCTTGTAAAATCTTTGTTTTTTTCCCTCCTTTTTGTAAATAATATATCACTATTTTTACTTTTTGATTAAGTAGATGTATCATCTTTCATTCGAAAGAAAGCCAAAATAGGAAAATTCGAAAAAACAATCAATAGCAATTATCAGATGTTCAGTTTCTTCTTTCTCAAGTCTCAATTTAATAGAAGTCTTGTGAAGACTGGAAGTCTGGAACTTGAAAGCAGCAAATAGCAATTTTGATACTTCGAGTGTGGTTAAGGATTTTACAACAATTAATGAAACGTGCTTCAACAAATGCCATAAACACAGGTTTTGGTTCCTTAAGAATGTTGGATTGAAATGGTTAGGCAGTTGATGTAATTAATGTGGCACGAAGATTGAGCATTAATGGTCAGCAAGAACCGTAGCAAAAGGCGGCAGTCGAACATTCATGTGACAAGCTGTGAATATGTGATGCCTGTATGACTCAATAAGTGGAACGTCTGCAAATGCATTTTGCTATATAAAAATCATTTACATTGGCACTGGAAAAATGATTCTTAAGTTCAAATCACACTCACATTGAAGTTAAATTTTAAAAAAAAAATTAAAAGAAGAAAAACACTCACATTGCAATTCAAGAGGGGATGCAAAATTTAATTTAAAAAATGACTATTAACTTGATTTTGTTTTATCTCCTGCAAATATTTCACTGCAGTGGTTGTGCTCTTCGGTTCCTATGTAGGGATTTAATTATATTACAAGGTGTTTGTATTTTTTTTCTTTTTTTTTTCTTTTGGTACAAAAGGACCCTAGCAAAATGAGAGAACGCAGTCTCTAGGGCATCATTAAACAACCAAAAATTCACCCCTAAGGGAGTTAGATGAAATAGGTAGAACTCAAGGGGGAGAATGAGAGCCATTCTCTGATACAAACTATTAAAATAATCAAAATTATCTATTTTATTTATTTAATTTTATGGTATTAGTTAATTTTGAACTAGTCAAAAGTAGTTACATTTATTTTGTGGAACTACATGTAATTAGTGGAGCATTATGTGAGAACATACTTAGTGTTACTAACTTTTAGGTTGTAATTCTAAATAAGCTTTATTATATAAAGCTTGATGTTATTCAATAAAAAGTATCATGAGTTTATTATTTTGGCAACATAAAAGTTGTAATTTGGAGTTTATTGGTTTTTCGAATAACCAATACTTATTTGGAGGTTTTGGTTTCCTCGAATTAACTCCATTTGTCATCTAATTTTTTCTATTTCATTTGATTTCTCCTTATAAACTTTAGTGTGCGTATCATTTGGTATCAGAGTTTGGAAATAAATAAGGAGTAAATCCTTATAATGGAGACTTTGGAAGATGGTGGAGGCTATGACTTGAGAGAGGAACTTCAAGAAAGATGCAAAATGGATGAAATATCAAGAACATGATTCTTGAGCAAAAGGAACTTACCAAGAAATTATTGTGCAAAATGGATAAAATATCAAAAACATAGGATGCAAGGTTGAACTCATGTAGCCATCATATCAAACATGTGAAAGAAATTTCTATGTCTTCGGTTGAAGTTCAATGTCTCCAACAAAGTGATAATTTGGCAATTGCAACCCATGATGGAGGTGTTAAACAATGCAACAAAATAGTGGCATCATTGAAGAAGATTCCACAAATCAACATTCAAAGGTTAGAGTTTTCTCCTACAAGTCAAAGGTGCAGAGTGTTTATTTTAAGGACAAAGCCAAATTGTCTAGCCACCATGATGAGAAATTGTTCATCGGTGAAGTGCCAAAAATTGAGATGAAGAACATGGTTGGATCAATGGAGAATTTTCAAAAGAGCTTCAAGGCATCATTATATCTAATTATGAATTAGAAACGGAAGAGAAAGCAAATTATTTCAAAAAAATCTACCCTTGAGAACAAGAGTATTTTGAAGGGGAAAAGAATGATACAAACTATTAAAATAATTAAAATTACCTATTTTATTTATTTAATTTTATGGTATTAGTTAATTTTAAACTAGTCAAAAGTAGTTGTACTTATTTTGTAGAACTACATGTAATTAGTGAAGCATTATGTGAGAACATGCTTAGTGTTACTAATTTTTAGATTGTAATCCTAAATAAACTTTATTATATAAAACTTGATGTTATTCAATAAAAAGTATCATGAGTTTATTATTTTGGCAATATAAAACTTGTAATTGGGAGTTTATTGGTTTCTCGAATAACCAATACTTATTTGGAGGTTTAGGTTTCCTCGAATTATCCAATTTGTCATCTAATTTTTTCAATTTCATTTGATTTCTCCTTATAAACTTTAGTGTGCATCATTTGGTATATACGAGCTAGTTTTCGTTTTCTTTCCTCTGTCTATTGTGAAAATATTGGAGTGAAAATTGTTAAATGTACTAGGATCATTTGAGGAAGCTTGCACCTCCACAAATAATGTCAATGTTTTCAAATTCAGAGAGTGTCCCCTGCTGTTTATTTCTGGAATTTAAATAAATAAAGATCACAACTGTCTTTCCTAGATTATAGGCATGTGCCAACAAAATAGCTGACAACTAGATTGAACTCTAACTACTCCAACAACTAACTTGACTTATTCAAACAATGAAAGAAACAAATAAATTAACTGAAACAAATATAGAACATGTAAAAACTCAGCAGGGGACACTCTCTGAATTTGAAAACACTGACATTATTTGTGGAGGTACAGGCTCCCTTAAATGATCCTGGTACATTTAACAATTTTCACTCTAATATTTTCACAATAAGCAAAGTAAAGAAAATGAAAACTAGCCCGTATATACCGAATTGGTATCAGAGCCTGGCTATGGATCAACGAATGGAACAATTGGAGAAAGCCGTGGAAAATTTCGTTGGACAAGGAGATCTCTTACGACAATTAGCAGAGATTATCAACAAGCTTAGTATAAGAGTAGAGCAGATTGCTAGCCAGGTGAATGAGTCGGCAAGGAACCTCAATGCTTGGATACAAAATCAAGATGAAGGAGAAAATTCTACTACCCCAAAGAGCACACCACGTGTTCGACAGAAAACTAATGAGAATCGTCAAAGCCAGTCTCTAGGGTTTATATTTGCCAAAAACTGTTAAAGTTGATTTCTCTCATTATGAGGGAAAAAGGAATCCGACCATATGGCTATACAAGGCAGAGCAATTTTTTGAACTCCATGAAATTCCGGCCACTGAACGTGTTCCTTTGGCATCTTTTCATCTGGAAGGTGAAACTCATCTATGGTACCAATTGCTACAACAAGAGTTGTCAATTGTCTCTTGGGAATATTTTAAGAAAGGACTGAATTCAAGGTATGGACCTAATCAATACTTGGATGTCTTTGCCTAATTAACCCGATTGCAGCAAATAGGTTCAGTGCAAGATTACCAAGAAATATTTGAGAAACTTTTTGGCTAAGACAGGACCAATGGATCAAGTTAGGCTAGTCAGCTGTTTTGTTGGAGGTCTTCGGGAACCCATTCGAACTGATGTTAGAGCCAACAAGCCAAACAATCTATCAACAACCACTGGATTGGCTCGATTATATGAAGCTCGTGATCTTACTCAAAAGCAATTAAATTTTTTGTCCACACAATCTGAAGCTCCAAATGGTTCAACGTCAACACCAATCAAAAGGTTAACCACGGAAGAGATAGATGACAGAAGAAAGAAAGGATTGTGCTTCAAATGTAATGAACGATATGGTCCTGGACATCGTTGTAAAAAACTATTTATAATTCAAGCTTGCTTCAACGATAGTGATGCTGATGAAGAAATGGAAATTATGGATGGAGCTCCTGAAATTTCGTTGCCACCATAATAAGTTCCTGGAAATTGACCTCAAGCATTTAGCCTTGAGGACAAGGCTGTAATTTAAGAGGGGAGGAGTTGTTACATGTTCTATATTTGTTTCAGTTAATTTATTTGTTTCTTTCATTGTTTGAATAAGTCAAGTTAGTTGATGGAGTAGTTAGAGTTCAAGCTAGTTGTCAGCTATTTTGTTGGCACATGCCTATAGTTTAGGAAGGGCATTTGTAATCTTTATTTATTTAAATTCCAGAAACAAACAGCAGGGGACACTCTTTGAATTTGAAAATACTGACATTATTTGTGGAGGTACAAGCTTCCTCAAATGATCCAGGTACATTTAATAATTTTCACTCCAATATTTTCACAATAGGCAGAGGAAAAAAAACGGAAACTAGCTCGTATATATCATTCTCACAATGAAGGCAGTAGCAAAATTCATCTCTCTACACACATGATGCACTGAAACATGCTAATCTCAAGGATTAGCTAACATTATTAACAAATTATATACAGCGTAATAAAGCAATAAAATGGTCTCAAGGGATTTTCTTAAAATAACTCCTAGCAAAATGAGAGAACGCATTGTCAAGGTATTTATTTTTTAATTAGATTTAGGAGTATTTTTATAATTATAATTTTTTATTTTTTTAAAGATTTTATAAAATAAAATGATCTTTTAATTTATTTAGATATAAGATTGTCATTTTGTTTAAATTATTTAACGGTGTTAGTATAAAAATGACTAATTAATACAAATTTAAAAATAAAGGTAATGTAGAGATTATGTTAGAATTTTGTAGTGATTTGATGAACGTAAGACAAAATAAAAGTGGTGCAATGATAATTTTCCTTATTTAAATATATGTTATGATTATTTATACAAATTAAATCAGTTTTATATTTTTTTTGTGAAAAAATATAATAAAAAAGAAGAAGACGAACCCTCCAACTCGAAGGACAAAGAGCTTGAATCTTCAAGATACTCATTCTAATATTGTAAATATTTGGTATAAAATTGATCTCGCCTTATTAAATAAAGATTTTTTGAGTTATATACGTTAGGGAAAATGGTTATGCTATAATTTTATGAATTTAGACAGTCGGGCGCATATCAGTAAATTTAACATAATTTTATTTTGATACAGGGAAAATCAACCAAGTGGCAAAGAAGTGGACAAAATAATGAATTTGGGCCTCAATGTTGGGCTGGCTTAACGCCGCAACCTTGTCCGGTTCTGGCCCAATCGATCGAAACAAAGAAACAGAGAAGCCTCAAACTTGTAAAAGCCACGGGGTTGCTGTGATCTGCTATTGGAACAGAAAATGGACAAAGCGTTGCGAGCATACGCTGCCGTTCTGAGGCTTACTCGGCGTTTGCCAAAAGACACGAGACCGTATTATGCCAAGTACGCCCGCGAAAACTTCGTCAACTATAGAGAAGTTGACGCCAACGATGCCAGCTCCCTCGACGAGCTCTTCCACAGAGCTTATAATCACTCCATCTGGGTCCTCAACAAGGTGCTCGATTCATATATACTCATTTTTTTATACATAGTATGTACTTATAAGTGCTTATGTATACGTGTATATTGATTGATTTTCGAGTTTTTGATGACCCATTTGTCGTTTTCTTGCGAATGCAGTATAAGGTAGAAGAATCAGCCGCTGATAAGTTGAAGGAGATATGTTGCGGTTAAAGCACGCGCTTGTGTCTACAAGATGTTTGTTCTAATGGCTAAATGAGCAGTGACGTTCTTGATTTTGTCTTCTTGCTTTGCTAAACGTGATATTTTATAGATTTTGGGTTTGATAGCTTGTGCAATGTTTAAGAACAAATTGAAAAATTGGTAATGCAGTAAATGGAGTGCAGTGTCCTGCAATGGACTAGAATAATCTTGCTTTCGAACTGCTACAATTCGCAGTCTAAATGCGTTTTATGCGTAGGAAGCTTTATGCGCATCTAATTGTATTACAATAAAGTTTGCTTTTTTTTGTTATCACGCCGGTTGCCACGCACCTCAATTTTTTTTTTCGATTTTTTTTTATTTTTTTGGTTGGGGTAGTTAATTTAGTTCCTTGAATTGATGCCGATGTCGGGAGCTGCTGTCACGTTCTATTTATCTTTTGCCGAGAATTGACAATTTGTCAAGACTGATTTCGCCATCTTTTCCAGGGAATTAAAGTATCCGTACGGACAACATTGGATAAGCTTCTTTTGGTGAAGTAGCACAAATGGTCTAATTCGAGATTTCTTAAGAATCATTTTTTCTTCTGGATAATTTGTTTGAAAAACTAATGTCGTCATTGGTTGACACTAATTTGGGCAACTTTGTAAAGCTCCAAGCAACATTGTTTATACAATAAAACTTCTTTACAGTCATAGTGCTCGGATCAAACTAACTTTATTACTATGAGGTTATTTTGATTTAGTTATTCTTAGTGTAAGTGATATGATGATAAAATATACGCTACATTAACAATTATTTAATGGAGCATGTTAAATCTAATGTGTAGATATTGATAAAAAAATATATATGTAGTTTTAAAGAACTTTTATATATATATATTTCATGTTATGAAGTCATCTTACAATATTTCATGTTAAACCTTTGATGCAAAATAACATATATTTTTTGCAATACACTAATAATTACATTGATAATTATTATTATGTAGAGGTATGTTCCTGAAGTCGGGATATATAAATATTTATAATTTATTATAATGTAGGAGTTTATTCTTATTATAAATGATTGTATGGAAGCAATTCGAGTGTAGAGTGTCACTATACTCTAATTGATTTTGAAAAACGTCTTGGTATCTACTACTATAGATGTCATTGACTTTTTAAACCTACTCGTTCGCCGGCATTCCTAGTAGAGGTTGAGAATTTAACATATTAAGGCTGTTACTATGAAAAAAATCCCCGTATCAAGTTGTCGCGCTGTCGAATCTATGATCCAAAACTAAAGCTGCGGATTCTAATTCCTTTACATGTTACTCGGTTAGACAGTATTCATCTGTAGACCTTTTGGCATAGCTTTCTTCTCGTAGCGACGAACTCAATGTAGACTTGGTGACATGCATGGTTAGCGTTGAATTTCACACGTTCTCTCTTACTTCGCCTTCGAAATTATTAAAACTTGATGCTTCAAGGCTTCAAAGGTAATTAATTAGAATTTGCGTATGCACGAGTGCGGGCGAAATGCGTTGGCAGTTTGGGCCGGATCTCAGTTTGTATAAGATTTGTTCGAGGGCCACGCTTGTTCATTGGAGATGGTGAAGGTTGAGACATCGTACATTAACGGAGCCAACGACCAACGAGGTGTCGGAATACGCGACGTCCCATACGACACGTTGCAGAAACAAATGTCTGAATTCCAAAATCTGACCGGACCTCTAACTCTCCCTCTTCCTTTCCTTACAATATTGGCTTGCTTGTCCACGTGTCTTTCATTTATTTATTTATATAGACACACACACTCACTTGCCAGCTAAACCAAAATCATGGAAACTCATCGTCACGGGATGCGGTAAAAGTTGATTTTTCACTTGCTCTGTGTTGTCTGCCTCACAGCTCCAGCTCGTTTTACAGATTATCTATCAAATAAAGATAGATGTCATTTTTAGTAATTTCATAATCGTGAGGGTAATATCTGAAATTTGAACTAGAAGAGTTGACTCAGTCAATTTTACTGGTCCAAAGTTTGAAACAGATAGTACATTGCCCAATTCCCAATACATTCAAATGACCAAAAGTTGCCAATTCATCACGCTGTGCCAAGCGTGCGGATAACCCTCTGATTTCGTCGTCTCTCATCAGATGAAGATTTGATCGTGTGGCAATGGGGCCCGCGGTTTCATCTCCTTTGATCTTTCTGGTTTTTTTTTAATGGTTTGCGCTCGGGCTATTAGCAGCCCGCTAATTCCACGAATTATATCAAATAAAAGACGACGAGTCTGTCCACTCGCATGTAGGCTCGTTGCATGCTCGAATAAAGTGTTATTTGACATTCTATCTTAAACATTATAGTATTCAAATGTTTGATAATTAATAGAAGTTGTGTTTTAACGATTAAGTTAATTTAATTAATTATTTGTTTAATGAAAATTTTATAACATTTCTTTAAAATTATTATTTAATATTTATATTTGTTGTACATAATTAAATTTATTTTATATTTATAATTTTTATTACAATTATAATTTAAATGTTACAACACCTTTATATCATAATGAATAGGAACATGATAAAAAGTTCAATTATGGTCTCACATATGATATAGGTTACAATTTAGGTAACCACACTTTAATATTTATCATGTTATTTTGATCATGTCTCTTGTTAACACGTATTGGATGGCTCAAAGGTTTAATTGAATGATTTCATATAATTTTCTTTAAATTTTACATACTCCTTACATATTTTTCTCAAAACATTAATAAAGCAAAAAAAATTATGATTTTACACTTTTGGGCCAATTCGGTGCCATTTTCAGACTGCATATATCAATATTTACATTCAACTTGTAATTTTTATCTACTGAATAAAAAAAATTAATCAATTAGTTAATAATGTCATGAATAGTCTCGTGTGTTGTGTCCATAAAATCTAAATTGGAAAGATTAGTAAACGAATAATGGAAAATTGGACACATTTGTGGGCGTTTGAGATTAATTTTGAAAGGTTGAAAAGTTGTTTGGAAAGTTAAGGTTATTTTTAATGTTTAATAAGTTCTTTTAAAAATTATTTTTAATAAAATCACTTATCCTAATTTTTAAATTTGATTTTAAGAATAAATTTTATATTTTATATGATTTAACGATAAAATTTATTAAATATATATTGTTGCTTTTAAAATTCACAATATTTTTTAAAAAAATTTATTAAATGTTTTAACAATTCTCTCCACAGTTAATTATTTTTGTAACATAATCAACGGCAATTATTTTTAAAATTATAATATTATTAAACTTACCTTTAATCATTATCTTATTTAAATTAACTTAAACTCACTAATTTAGATTTAAAAAAAGGTAGTGATAGGTATTTAAATTTTTATTTTAAATAATATGATGATTAATTAATAATTTTTAATGATATTAAGTTAATTAATTCTACTACCCTGCCATTTTATTATTAAAATGGCCAATGGGAATGAAATTTTAGAAAGTGCTCTCCGAATTGTCGGTTTGGACCCCTCGTTACAAAGATACTTTCAGTTGGGAAGTCTATTTTTCGTACTTGACGAAAATGTAATAAAAGTATTTTCAATTCATTCCAAGAACTGAACTTAAAATTACCCTTGGAAGTGAAACTCAATGAGTCGGTGAGCGGGTGAGTTACAGAAAGAGAGAAGAAAAAAAATCGGTTACATATGGAAGCAACAACGCGTTGGAGAGCTAAACCACGGTTTTCTCGGGCCAGGTGGGTTTGACTGAAAATAGCCGAAAACCAAAGCCTTGAAAAAACCGAACACCTCTTCCTGTAACGGCTGCTCTCAAGTCTCAAGTCTTCAACACACTTAACAACTACACTTGTACTATTGATGCTCACACACATAGTCACATTCACATCATAAAAACTAAAACCAAAGCACACCAAAAAGCCAAAAGCTTGAAGCTTTTGGCCTTTGTGTTGATCTGGGTTGGTGTCTTGTAATGGCTGATAATGGAGGATTTGATGGCGAGCAAGGGAGTACTACAAGTTTCTCTCAGTTGTTGTTCTCAGATGATGTTGTTTTGGGTCTTGATTTTAACAACAACTACACTTGTTCTTCTGTTTTTTCTGCTAATGAAAAGCCTCCCAAAATGCTTTGCTTTGGTGACTATAATAACCAAAATGATGGTGATATTGTTGTGTATAGTGAAACAACAGCTACTGCTGCTGCTACTCCAAAATCTGGCATAACTTGTAGTGATTCTTCTTCAGCTTCTTCTGGTAACAACAGCAGTGCAAATACTCCCTCCAAATCTACCGTAAGTGTTTGGTATTTTCATAAAGTTTTCATCTTCGGGTTTTCTTAATAAAATTGTTTAAAAAGGGGAGGAAAAAAAAACTGTTCATCCCTTCATCTTCTTGTAGAAAAAGAGAAATGGGTCAGGCCAAGAATCAGTTCCGCGCTCAAATTTAGCTACCACAACAGCTCCAGTGGTAAGCCAGAGAACCAGCAAAAAGACCAAAGCTGCTGACAACCCATCATCTACAGGCCATGCAAAGGCCAAGAAAGAGAAGCTAGGTGACCGAATCACGGCATTGCAGCAACTTGTGTCACCCTTTGGCAAGGTGCAAAAATTTGTTAGCATGCAATTAATTAAGTTAAAAAGTTTCTTATTTAGTTGATTAATTATTGATAAAATTTGAGTGGTGTTTGTTGGTTATGGGGAATTGAAATGAAAATAATCATATGCAGACAGATACAGCATCAGTGCTGCATGAAGCGATGGGATATATCAGGTTCCTGCACGATCAGGTTCAGGTCCTGTGCTCGCCGTACCTGCAACACCACCAACCTGTACGCACCCACTGCTCATGCAACCAAAATTTGGAAAACATTTTCCTTTATTTTTGCTTCCACTGCTTCCATTTTCATGCGATTAATTATAAATTTCACCTGAGGTAAAGTAAAATGCGGACCATATATTACGGGTCCCACTTATCATTTCCCAGTGAGTTTTTCACTTCACTCACTTACAGTGATGGTTACCTGATTTGGTCAAATTTGTCAACTGTTCATATCGTTAATTTTATTGCCTTTTGTTTTTACTTTTGCTGAATTTTGATTAACAGGAGGGCGGAGAAAACGGAGGAGAAGAATCAAGAAAGGAATTGAAGAGCAAGGGATTGTGCCTGGTCCCCGTGGCGTGTACCGTACACGTGGCGAACAGCAACGGTGCTGATTTCTGGTCACCTGCCATGGGGAGCAGCGTTTCATCACCAACAGGGGCACCAGCGGCAACAATTACAAAGCAGCAGCAGTTGAAGTGAATCTGTTTCTTTTTCCATAGTGTTAAAAGTTCTGTACATGGTTTTTGCCTCGTTTCTGCCTTATTAAGCTAAACAGATTTGACAACTCATGTTATTTTGGGGAAACAAAAAAAAGGAGCTTTAATGGTGCAGTGTGAAAAAGTCAGAGAAGGGAGGCTGGGAAAAGTTCACACCTGCTTTTTTTGAAGTAAAAAGTTACTGTAAGCTAAGCTGTTTTTTTGGTGTAGAGTGTTACTGTTAATGAGAGGAAGCAGAGGAAATGACTTTTTTCGGATGCTTTTTTTGGCATATGCATGCGTGTGAATACAAGTGGGGATTCTGGTCTTGTCGTCTTGAATGGATTAAGAGTGGCATCGCTCACCGCTCACACTTGAAAATGTCATAAAAGTTGGCAATTACCCATGTAATTTTTTAGAAGAGGCCTTGTTGCTTGTTTCTTTTCTTGAAAGTATTTATTTTTATCATTTTTTTTAATTTTAAAGAAAAGAAGTTCAAATTTCGTTCTAGACTCTCTTAACGCTGGCTTTTCAGTGGATAAAATTATAAATTTGACGAGACATGTTTATGACATTTCACATGATTTTAGAGGAAAGATTAAATGGTATACGTATGTGTGTCAATACAAGTTGGGTTATAGTCTTATAGATCATCCCAATTCATAACTCAAATACAAATTCATTTCATGACGCTACCTTGCTATCTTAGATGAAAATCGGAAAAAAGGTAAAACAAATTCCCTCAAATGGGGATGGGCTGAATCTTGCATAATGTTTTCGGCTCAGCGCAAAGATGTACTCTTAACTCTTGAGCCCCCGCGTCTTTCCATACGCGAAACTGGTGAGTGCGGATATATGGGCCCAAGCAGAACAACCGTATTGGAAAAGGGTGGATCGTTAGGTTTTTTTTTTTTTTTTTTAATGGTAATTTTTTAAAATGTATTTATTATTAAGATAGATCTATATTTTGAGGTAATTAGGTTAAGCTTTCAAAATAAAATTCATTATAAATTTTTTCAATAATGCTACATTTTCTACTATCATTTTACCCGCTATCCTCTCAACTTAAGTGACATTCATCTTTTGAATGGTAAAATGAACTAATAAATAATTTTATTAGTTGAAATTCATCATCTAACGAGTAAATACTATTTAGTAATTGGATGAAAAAAGTTAGGATGATGGTTAAGAAATTTTGTAATTTTTTTTTCCAACGGAAAATTATAGTATAATCATCAAGGAAGACACTAATGTTTATAAACAAATAAAATGTTAAGTTCAATTATATAGTGTAAACGATAAATAAGAATGGAATTGCACTTAGAACTACTATCGGGTGGCCAAATCACCAGTAATTAAAAGTCTCAAGAGAATTGTAGATGAATTCATAGAAATAGAAATAAACGATAGCGATAAATGATAATGACCAGTAAAAACCTTTCGAAAGTGCACAAAAGAGTAAGGTTTTTTTTTTCACTTTTTTTTTTCTTTTTTAAATGTTAATGCGTATAACATACACAAATTTGCCATGACATACTTAACACTGTTTCAAATTTTGCGCTAATGAAGTTGATATATATTATCATGTAAATAGAAATGAACTCTCACATATATACATATGGAGACCTCAACCCTCGATCTCAATAATGAGATAAGAATCTGACAAGCAAATTAAGAGAATAAGAGGTGGCTGCTGAAAATTAGGTCCACTTTAATAATTAAACATAAGAAGTATAATAAAATCTCTATATAATCATATTATTGAGACTGAAGAAATTTATTTTTATAAAGATGTTATAATTCAATAGAGGTATAGTACAAAAAATATTGTCTTTGCTTAAATATCCCTAATGCAAGTGATATAGAAGTAAATTATGTCATGTATTAATAAATTAATAAGTGAGTCAAATTTAATGTATAGATATTAATAAATTAATTATTTTGTTGACCAATTATTAAATGTCTGACCAATTAATACATACACACAAATTCAAAAATGTGGTTGCAACTTTAAAAAACAAATTATTATCACAAGAAAATTTAGAAAGATATTTTGTTCCATCTTAATTATTTAAAGTAACGTGCCATATATTTTTGAAATATTATTACTATGTGGAGGTAAGTTTATTAAGACGGGACTTACAAAAAATAAAACTTATTAAAATGTAGAATTTATTCCTAATTATAATTGGTCCCAAGTTAGGACCACAATTTTTTATTACAATGAAAAAGTTATTCTTATATAGAGTATTCCTATTTAAAGGTTCTAATGTATATTGATAGTTGTACCATAAATCTAACATACTTGCTTTACACAATTTAGCTAAAAAATCTATTTCCATGAAGTAGTCTCCTCTTTTTTAATTGTGAAAAAATAAACTCTTGTTAAAGTAATTGTTATTTTAAATCTTAGCACCATCTAATCCTTTCTTAATTTGAGAAAAAAAAAAAGGATTTAATAAGGGTAAATACTTATTCAGTCTTTTATTTTGAATTAAGTCCTCATTTAGTTTTTATATTTTAAAAAAAGAAAATTATCCACCGTCCACCTGTTTTTTCATCGTTTTTCAAAATACACAATTTTTTTTTTTGCTGTAATCTACCTAAAGTTACATTTCTTTTCACTTTTTTCACTTTTATTTGAAGACCGTTATAACTTTGTTAACATCATAAGGGTGAAATCGTCATTTTACAACGACACAGTGGTGGATAGGTGCAAAACAATATAACTTCAAGTGGAGTTCAGAAAAAAAAAATTGAGAATTGTGTATTTTTGAAAAAATACGGAAAAAAAGGTGGTCCGTTGATAAAATATCTGTTACATTTGAAAGTAAAAAAGTCATTTAAACAATATTCCGTTAGTTTTCTTAACGGTATTCAAACGGAAGTGAAAAAGTGAAAAAATGTAACTTCATGTGGATTTCAATTTAAAAAAAAAAATTGTATATTTTTGATAAAATTAGAAAAAAACGAGTGGATGGTTGATAATTTCTCTTTAAAAAATATTTCAAGACATGTTTACAGTTAAAATATATTACACTTTTACCATCAACTACATTCTTGAGGATATTAATGAAAGAAAAAATGATAATTTATCAAATTAACCTTAAAAGTAACACAAACAATTATTCAAATATTTTTATTTTTATTATTTTATTTTTAGGATTAATGTGGTAAATTAATTTTTGGTAAAATAATTATTAGTAAGATTGTTGAAAGGACAATAAACAATTCTTTAATTTGGCAGATATAAATTTATTTATAAATAATTGTTAGCAAGATCGTTGTATGGAACAAAAAATATTAATTCTTTAACATTATATTTATTAGTTAATTTGCTTATTCATTTTTCATAGATAAATTAATTAATATAAAGAATATTTTTGCAAAGATATTGTTATAAAAAATTTTCAAGATATTTTTTATATTATAGAGACTAAGGGGCTATTTTTTTTATTTAATGACTTAATTTTAATCACCTAAGTCATTAAGCCTATTTGTTTTTTCAAGTTAATAAAAATTTTCAGTTATTAAGTCGTTAAGTTATTAAGCTAAATTTTTTAGCTTTTTTCTTAGTCTAAAAAATCTAAATGATATCATTAAAAAATATTATCCAAAATATCCCTATCTAATTAATTAATTTTCATCCTTACCTAAATAAAATTTAATAATTACCATTATTACTCATCTCTATATAACTTATGATAATACATAGTGGTAGACTATTATTATTTTTAACCTTTTATTTTCTTTAAATTAACATTATTTATCTTCATAATTTTTTACGAATTTTTTCATATAAAAATCATAAACTATAATAAAATTGATTGACATAGATAATATAGAGTATTAAAGAGGTGTATTCATTTAAATATGATTTATATTATGATAATTTATTATCTTATTTATATTCTTCAAGGTGTTATTATTTATTTAATTTTTATAATTTATAGGGGCATAAATGTAAAAATATTAGTTTTTAATTTTTTTTTAAATAACTTAATATTTATTTTTAGCAATTCAGATAAAAAAATAAATATATCATTTAGATTGAGACATTCATCTCTATTCAGAATTCAGACTAATTCAGATTTATTCAGATTTCAGATAAAAAAATAAACTTCACCTAAATGAATATTTAAATCAAACTAGAGAGATTAAATGAATGTTTACCCATTTAATAATTTAAGAATCATATATAATTTGCAATAACTTAAACTATTAAGGTCCGATCCTATTATTCAAATTGTTTACGGACCAACCCGAAACGATACCGACCCGTTAGCTCAATTACTAACAAAGCACCGAGAAACAAAAAGGAAAGAATTTGTGTGTTATATCGTCAGTTTACTTGCTTCATATTTCGCCGCCATCACCTGCACTAGCACGAAGAGAATGGCGGAGAAGAAGAGAAAAGCTGTGGAGTCAGCAGACTCAACGAAACACAAAATGAAACACAGTAAGAAACCGAAAAAGCAAAGCAAAAAACTCGATGGCGGAGGCGAGAAGAAGAAGAGGAAAGGACCGCGCTTGCCTAATTCGCTGCGAAAAGAAATCGACCGCTTAAACACAAATTCTTTGAACGGAAGCGACGAAGATATTGATTCTGACGAGGCGCGTGATTTTTATGAGTACGAGGAACCGTTGCCTCAGGAAGAGTCGAGGAAGAACCGCCGGTTTGATCCGGTCGAAAATTACGAGTACGAGCTTCCGGAGAAGTTTGAGGTTTGCGATAATGCGATTCAGTTGCATGAATTATTTTTAATTTTAGCTATTTTTTTAGGTGCTTCTTGTTGTATTATTGTGGTTGATGAGCTTTGATTTGACCAGCTTTTGTTGAACTTTTGAATTAGATAATAAATTGTGGAAAAACTTAGTTTTGAAGTTAGAAGTTTGATGGAAGCTTGTTGAAATATTACTCTAATTGGTTATTTAGGTGAACGATATGATTTAAGGAGTATGTGATCTAAACAATATCAGGTCTAAATATCGGCATTTGTTTAAAATTTTGAGCCGTGAACTATATGAACAGTGAACTAGTCTAAGGCTCCGTTTGGTACACTTTTCAAGTAGAGCTTATTTAAGTAGAGCTTTTGGCAGTAGAGCTTTTATTTAAAAAATTTTAGTTGTTTGGTCGTCAATAAGAGCGTTTATTAAAAAACTATTAAATTACTCTAATAGGTAAGATTTTTTAAGTTATGTTATGAAAAAAATAAAATAAGATTGTCAAATAAATAGAGGATATTTTAATATTTTAATATTTAAAAAAAAAGCTTTTTAATCTCTACTCCCAAAAGCCCAAAATTTGAGTTTTTGCTAGTTGAGGCAAAATAGTTTTTTTAGCCTCTAAAAGTTCTACTAAAAATATAACCAAACAACAATAAAAATTATGATAAGAGTTTATGGGATTAAATAAACATTTATGACTATTAGATAAGCCATATCAAACAGGCACTATATACAGACGTTTGGGGAGATAAGGACTTGTATATGAATATTTACTATCTACATTAATCAGACCAGTAATGTTTGACCTTGAACTCTGCAGCTAGGAAAATATGGATTTGGTTATGTTCTGTGAATGAAAGTGTGAACTGATAATGGATGTTATTGGTTGAAGTTGGAACTACAAGTTTCTTAAGGAGGGTTGGTCGTGCTAAAAGCTTTTGTGGGCTATAGGTGTTAAGGAAAAAAAGAAAAAAAATCACAGAGAAAAAATTTCAGCAGAAAGTCCACACTTTCTTGACCAGTTTGCTGTAATAAATCAATAATAGTGGTGACTCAAAACTATACATTCCTCTTGCTTTATCACTTTTACATTTTGGAGGTAGCTGTCTCACATTTCTCAGTGGGCTACACTTTCACCTCATGGTTTTTTCCTCTATTGCAGACTGACGCTCGGCTATTTTGGTTCATTTTTCCAAAATTAGGAATCTGATTTTGTTTGCATATGTAGGATGAGAACGTGCTGTCAGATGATGAGGATGACGATAATGATGTTGAAAATAATTGTGGGAGAAGGGGAATTTCAAAGCAGGTTGGTGATGAGTTTCAAGATGGTGACAATGATGAAAGGCACTTGAGGATGTTGCAAGGGGTTACTGGAATGCCAAGCGAATTTTTTGAAGGTATCACTAGTAGAGCTGTCTTCAGTAGATAAGTTTAGTGTTCAAATCTTTGAAATTCAAATAGTCAAGAATTCAGTTGCGTAGATTTTGATTCAGTAATTTAATCAATAAATTATCAAGCTTCTTTGTGATATAAAAGTGGACAATATGCATAAAAAAAAAAACCCTCTGGATTCCTCAGGTTTGTGTAGTCGTGGTAACCACCTCAAAACCTAGAGATGTGCAACATAGCAATTCTTTGGGCAATCTCTCTCCATGTTTTGTTTTTAATTTTAGATGGAAATTGTATGTCTGTGTAGACAATGTTTGTACTCCTGAATCAGACAGAATACAAAATTTTGCGGAAGTCACTGTAAATACATAATTTAGTCAGAAATATTGCCGACATAGTTATTCCAGAGGAAATTTGACCATCTAGGCCATGAATTTGAACTGATTAGAAGCTATTTAGCCACTTCTTGTTGTAGTACGACTCACATCAAATTTATATTCATTTCAGGCAAGCAGAAAAAGAAGAATGTAGTTATATCCGAGGCATACCCAGAGTCTGAATTTAATCCTACTCGGGATGTTTTGGATGGCAATGGTCAGATTTCCATTGATGATCTTTTGGAACCTCTTCAAGGAAAATCTGGATACAGTAAACTTAGAAGGAGGATGCATCAGATGCGTAAAAAGTCGACATCTGTCCTAGCTCCACTTCCAAAATCAGAACAAGAAAAATTGGAGCGGAAGGTTGTGTATGAACAATCAAAGAAAGATATTACCAAGTGGGAGCCTTTAGTCAAGATGAACAGGGAGGCACCTTCTATTTATTTCGATGAAGATACAAACTTGGGATTTTCAACCGTAGGGGCCATTGCTGCTGGATTTGAACCTAGAACTGAGTTTGAGAAAAAAATGGCGTCATTAGTCAATGACGACAAGGTTAAGGAAGCTCATAAGCAAGATGGTTCAAAGCTTCTTGAATTAAACAAGGTAAGGAGATTCTATGCATTGTTTGTTCATTGAATTCGGGTTCGATTCACAACTCAATTTAAAGGTAATAGCTGATATTTTATGTCATTAACCAACTATTATCCTACAAAAAGTTAGCTATGTCAGAGATTATTTTTCTCATGATAAAGTTAATATTCAGAAAGTCACTGTACGATGATATGATCAAAACCAAATTCTCTTAAGCAGTAGAAAATTTGATGTCAGCTAGGTTCCTATGCAGTTGTGCTTTTTGATTTTATTTTACATGTGCATATTCTGGAGTTGCTATGTGACACAGTAGACATCAGCTTGATCTTTCAAATTCTTATGCTGTGGCTCGTTTTAGATGAATTTATAGGTTCGTGGTGTATTCTATTGGGAAAAAAAATATCTATGTGCGTTGCATTAAATCTTTAGGCTTAATTTCTTTAGTTATACAGGTTTGTTGAGTGTCTCTTGTTCTTAACTATGCTTGGCAGATTTCTGTTGAAGATTATTTGGAAGAGCGGAATCATGTGGCTAAAATGCGAAGCCTTCTTTTTCGTCATGAGATGAAGAGAAAACGCATCAAGAAGATCAAATCAAAAACATATCATCGTCTGCTGAAGAAAGATAGGCTAAAAGCAGCATCTGCGGAAATGTTGATGGATCCTGAAGTAGCAAAAGAAGAGACGAGGAAGCAAGAATTTAAACGAGCGGAGGTGATTGGAAGTCTCCATTGATTATTACAAACATCCCCTGGCCTAAGAAGTATTGTCTTTCAGATGTTAAAAGTAATTTTTTTTTGTTGGTTCTTTTGTCTATATTGATGCAGGAACGCATGACTCTAAAGCACAAAAACAGTTCAAGGTGGGCAAAGCGCATTTTAAAGCGTGGTCTGGATGCCCAAGATGAAGGTACTCGAGCAGCTATAACTGAGCAACTACAACAACATGCACTTTTGACTAGAAAAATGAAATCTATGAAGGATAGCAGCAGCAGTGATGATAGTAGTGATGAGGATGATGTTGATGAAAGCTCTGCGGGTTCCGACCAGGACAAGGCATCCAAGTTGTATGCAACAGCAAAAGAGAAGACGCTTAAAGTGTTAGAAGAAGATGATGAAGTGCCTGACTCTGGAGTGCTTTCTTTACCTTTTATGGTGAATCACTGTTATATTTTACTTGTAACTGCAGATTCATGCACCTATTAATTTTCTTTATTTGTTTAATTTAATTTTTCTTCGTAATTTGCAATGTAGGTACGCGGGATGAAAAAAAGAAAAGAAGAAGCAATTCAAGAAGCTAATGCTGCTCTTCAAGAGTATGAATCATCATTGAAGAAGTTGGAGGGTACAGGTGGGGAAGAAAATTTAAAAGAAGGCGCTGCAAGTGGTAGGAGGGTCTTTGGTCCAGTTAAAAGGGAGGTTTTGGTACCAAGTAAAAAGATTGAAACAGATAATTACTATGGTAACAGTGACAGTGAAGGTGATCTGGAACCTGAAGCAAATATGGATGCTGGAAATGGTACTAATAATGATATGCAGAAGAATGTTAAAACTGATTCATTCACTCTTCATGTAGATCATGAGAGTCATCCGGATTCTGTGTTTAAGGTAATGGATTTCTTGTTTTCGAGCTTTCAGTGGAGTTTTTACCTCAATTGTGTGTTCTTTTTTCTTTCTCTCTTTTTTTTTTTTAACATGAGTAATGTGTTTTGAAATTCACAGAGCTTTGAAGATGTTGTTAGGGACCCAGGTCCGAAGACATCATATGATGTTGCTATTTTTGCATCAGGCACATGGAAAAAGGTTTAATTTCCCTTCTTACTATAGCTTCCTCTATATTGGTGATCGGGCGTTCAACGCTAATTGTTACTAGGTATAAAATAAGCAGATGAAAAGCGGAAATGATGTGGATGCCAACAATGAGAAGTCTATGAAGGTTGTTGAACCTGCATTGAATGATCAAGGTTTAGAGGTAGTTCCCTTCTGGTCTTTTCTTTTGCTCTACAGTTACGTGATTATTCGTGGCATACAATTTCTTGCCTGTTAATGGTCTAGGAAACTGCAAAGGAAGTGGGTGAGGAAAGTGAGACTGATAGTGAAGGACAGATGGTAGATGGGATTTTATCGTCAGCTCCTAAAGCATCATACAAACTTCCTTCCCAAGAAGAGCTTATACGCCTTGCTTTTGCCGGGGATGATGTGGAGGAAGATTTTGAGGAGGATAAAGAAAAGGTTCTGAACGAGGAGAATCCTGTACCTGAAAAGCCTAATTTAATCCCTGGTTGGGGACAATGGACAGATGTGCAGCGAAAGAAAGGTGTACCTTCATGGATGCTGGATGAGCATGAAAATGCCAAGAAGATGAGGGAAGAAGCTCTTAAGAAGAGAAAGGATGCACATCTCAAACATGTCATTATTTCTGAGAAGTTGGATAAAAAGGTTTGTCCTCTTTATATGATAATTTATAACATACAACAAACTACTCTTGTTAACCCTCCATTTGGTGTTTAGACTTCTTCTTGCAGTTAGTCATGTAAGGTAGTATGATAAACAGAAGCATGGTTGACAGCTGTTGGAAGAAAAAAACTCAAAGTTAAATTATGTTGCTGGACCATTTATGTTGTGGTGGCCATTACCGTGCTGTGCCCATGTCGTGCCCAAGCACGGCACGTCCCATTGGCAGAAAAGCTTGGCCTGGCACAGCTGATTGATGGGCAGTGCCTTTTAATAGATGTTTACAAATATATATAAAACTTTTTTTTTTTAAATTAAAGAATGATATACCTTGCAAAAAAAAATGATAAATATAAAGATAACATAGTTGAAGTATAAGTAAAAATCTGTATGTTAGCTTTAGTTTTGCTAGCCTTAGGAATTGTGTTGTGCACTTAAGTCACATTTGCCACATGCTTAATTATCGTCTGCTTTACTACGGTTTCTTTTGGTTAACATGTCTTTGTATTTTGTTGACTTGGCAGGCTGAAAAGCTGCATACAAAAACTCTGCCTTACCCTTTCACGTCTAAGGAGGTTTTTGAGCAGAGCATTCGTGTCCCTGTTGGACCCGAATTCAATCCAGCAACAGCTGTCGGAGCTCTTACTCGGCCAGATGTGAGTGCCTTATAAAAGCCACCGCATCAAGTTTTGAATTCTCTTTTGTCTTAAGAAAAGGAACATATGAACCCACTTGTGGTTCCTTGTCCGTGCAACCTTACTTTGGAAGAGAGGAATATAGTTTTATTACCGTTTAAGATGTTAATACTAGCATATATTCCTCATTTTTCATTTCTGACGTTAAATATGATCTTTGCAGGTGAAGAAGAAATCTGGTATCATTATTAAACCGATCAAATTTGAGGAAGTGAACCCTCATGAAAAAACTGAGGACCACAAAGGAAGTGGAAAGAAACACAAGAGCAATAGGAATAAAGGCAATGCTGGCAAGAGAACAGGAACAAATCCGGTGGTGGTAAAATCATGAAGAAGAGGAAGAAGACGGTGACCAAAACCTAACAATGCTGTTGTATGCAGAAATTTTGTTTCCTGTTTTTGAAAAAAGAGGGAACCAAAAGAAGATTGCATGTAATCGTCGCAGTCAGAAGTGAGCCTATGAAGGCATGTTTGAGCCACATGCAGATTCCGGCAGCAGGCAATATGTGGGAGGTTTCACTCCAGTTTTGTTCAGATATAAATATATTTTTTGTAATCTTTTAGTTTATTCTTCTTGTTCCTTCAAGTTCCTGTCATTAGTCGAATGCAGTGCATAGAACCTGCTAGTCGATTAATTGCTTGTTTTTGAACCATTAGATTGTATGGGAAAAGCATATAACAATAATCTATTTATGGAATGAACGGGTGATTAAAAAGTAGGATGCTTTTATAGAGAATAATTGCAGTAAAACAATTATGCAGTTCAAATGGAAACTGGTTAAAAAGTTAGGGCTGAAAAAAGGTCAATTGCAAAAAGTACAAGGACAAGGCTAATTCTGGCTACTCGAAAGTGTAGAGGGCACCGTACAAGCTGCATAAAGTGGCAAAATAAGATCACCAGAAACTTAATTTCTGCCGGGTTATAATTATACAACACATTCCTTCTGGGTTATACAAAGCTGGAAACATCTTTCAAACCAGGTAATAGGTCAAAATGAACCTATCTCTGTTCTTAGATACAACTATGCAAGCGAAAATTGAAAATACAAAAGAGAAAATAGATTATTATACTATTCCATTCTCCTCAACTCGATGTGCCTGTGATGTGCGAACTTTAGTCCCAGGTCCAGCCATAAACCCTGATAAAAGGATTCCATTCTTTAGAAATACTGACATATGGTCACGATAACAGAACAAGTGGTAATAGATAAAAAGAGCAATGACAGAGATAATTGGCTTGCTCAATACTACTGATATTTTTAAACATTTACCAACTATAATAATGCATTTATCCTCTTGAACAGATTGTATAGCAGAGGCAATTTTTTCAATATAGATATATAGTATTATGTCAAAACAGGGGATTTAAGAAAAAGGGCATAACTCAAAAATAAAAAAGGATAAGTGAAGATCAAGTTTTCTTGCCTGCTCTTCCTCTTCCTCTTCAATGATTTCTTTACCCTTTTCAGTCATCTTCACTCCACTAGTTCCAACGCCAAGAGCCTGTTCGTAAGAACTGGTCCCAAAACCATGTGCCTGTTTGTAAGAACTGGTCCCAAAACCAGGCGCCCATTCGTAAGAACTAGTCCTAACACCAAGTGTCCGTCTAGAGGTAGTTACACCAGAATAAGTAGACATTGTCGGAAACCCATTAACTTTCTTATATATAATAAGACACTCCATGAAGGCATCCATGTAAAAAGACCATGGTTCCCCACGAACATTCATATTCCTGCTTCTTCGACCACCCTTAGGATTAATTGCAGACAGCTTGCCCTTCTCAACTGTCCCTACTAGAACTTCTCCATTTCTCCTAAGCCCTAATATCTTACCCAAACCTAAATGAGAATGAACATCATACAGCTTTGTCCAAGACTCTGTTGCACCATGCTCATTCATCACCCAAATGCAACATCTATAAAAAAATTGCACATAAGTATTTGCATTTGTATGATAATGTATCAAAGCAAGCGATTGATTGATCAGTCCAACAGAAATCTTCTGCCTTTCTCCAACTCCTAATTCATTTGCTTCTCTCATTACATTATCCGGCAGCTTAAATTCCTTAAATACTTCATCATTCAAGCCAAACACAGCGATAATCAATTGTGAAACTAATCTTTCATCACTTCCTTCATAATATCCAATCCAATGCAATGCCCCATTCACACAGACATGCGCTGAATCCTGTTTGATAACATAAGACGGCGCAGATTCAGTAATGTTCTCCCACTCTCCTGTACCTAGAGTGAAAACATCAACAACTTCGATAACCCTTTTTGAACCTTCACAAGTATTCTCCAACCGATACACAATTCTCACAACCTTATAGTCATTACTCTTGGGATCAAACCCAAATCCGAAACAAGACAGGAAAGCTTCCTCACCATTAAACCTAACAGAAGGGCCATAGCCGTGTCTGGCATACGGTTGAAGAATTGTACCCACTGGGGGCTCAATTGGAAATGGTTTAAAAGAGTATCCAACAGAAGGGTTCCAAAAAAGTATTGACACTGGAAATCTTCCAGCTTTGGAAATCTCAAGCAAACACACTAACCCGCAACAGAAACCAATAATCATGTAATTGGAAAGTCCATGATCAAATGGCAATTCCAATTCTTCAAACTTCTGACCAAATGACTTAGTATCACTGTGTAAAGTGAAAATTTCCTTGCGTTGTTTTGAATCATAGTGACTTAGAAGTAAGCGCTTGTTATTTTTGTTGTTATTGAAGGACAGCTTATTGTAATTGGCAAGGAAATTAGAGTTGCTGATTACAGAGCACCAGACTTTGCATACGCACCTGCAATCTAAAACGGTTTTTGCCGGCAGCTTGAAGAAGATGTTAGCAAGAACTTCGTCCGGTAAGTAATCTGACATTTCCGTAACTATTTTCTTCTTCTGCTTCCTCTGCTTTTTCCTTTGTTTCGTATGTAAAAGACGGAGACAGTCAGAGACTTATGAAAATGCTTATGTATGCTGAACGACGTGCTTACGTATGCTGACCTTTCAAAGCTTTTACAAGATTTTACTAAGTGGATTATGAGATTACATAAATACCCCTGAAGCAAGCTAAAAAAATTAACTAAATTATTGTTCAAAAGTTATGGGTTATCCCCTATTGTTTCTAATTTTTCTACCTTTTTCTAATGTCTTTAGGTTATTTTTCACACTCTAGGCATTCTACACCTTTTCTAAATTGATTAACTCTAGGCATTCCACACTTTTTCTAAATTGACTACATCTTGTATATATAAGTCAATTTCATAATTATTTAATATTTCCAGCTGTTACTTTCTATCTATTCTTTTCTAATTTTGGATTTTTTTTTCTCTTGTAATTGTTGAATCTCTGAATAATTTGATTATATCTATTGAATCTCTGTTTTTGGTTCAGCCCAAAATACTATGATAGCTTCTCTATAGGGGGTGATTTTATGGTAAAAATGGAGATTGAGTTGAACTAGAATCAGTTTTTTAGGGACGGTGACGACTGAGACGAATCTAAAATTATAATATATAACTATTAGAGGCTACACCAGCGATGGCCCGCAATGGCACTTCAACGGTCAAGTCAATGAAAAGTTGAAGAAGGTGATGTATTTCACAGAAACTGTAGAATACAAGCAAGTTAAATGAGTTTGGGAATGACTTCACCTGCCTTCTTAGTGAAACCAAACTAATCTTTTAAAATGGAGTGCCTCTAAGGACATCTTTATGTTCTTTTGGACACATGACGATTGCTATTGATGATTCCCCTCCTCATATAGGGTTCTTGAGTAATTTAGCCCCTCTTGTGGAAGCCTTTCAGCATGTTTGGGTTGGAGAGTTGTCCCTTTGGGGACAATTTGTGCTGATAGTGTGTTCTTAACTCCCATTGGCCCATTTTGAATGAGCCAATGGACTGAAGAGCACTTGATTTCACTGAAAGTAGTGCATGCAGTTTTGTCTATGGTCCCCTTTCTTTAATTTTGATTTTGGTGGTTTATAGGGAGGTGTTTTAGAGACAGCCTATGTGGAGACCCCACTAAGATGGTGTGGTTTGGTGCTATTGGCATGTCTATCACTGTTCTATGGTCTTGTATAAATATGTGGCAACTTAGATATTTTGTAGGAGATATTTTTTTTTTCAAGATCTTCCCATTTTATCTTGTTCATTCTTTATCACAGTATTGAATCACGTTCCCTATGTGCCACACCCTTAATATCTCTCGTCTATATTTTACCATCAACAATATGTGTGACTAGCTTCTGTTATTTCTAGCCTATTACTGATAATAATATAGCATAATAACTAATTCCTTTTGGTCTTTTAGTTTAAAACCAATTAATTTATTCATTATTTATCAAAATTCAATTTCTTATTTTTTAGTATATTTTCTACGGATTTTCTTAAGTTTTCAATTAAGAGAGAACTTGAGAGTTCGAGAAATTAGTCAAAATAAAAATAATAATAATATTTTTTTATCAGCTCAATTAATTTTCATGTTATAAAGGACCACACTCAGATTAAACTAACGGGAATAATTTATTTATTTTTGTTAAGATTTTATAGTTAAAGAGGGAATCGTTTTAAAAAGATTATTGTCTAATTAGTTTAGCCATTTGAGAGGTCAAAGATTGAACTTGCGAAAGTGAGGTGCGAGGTACTGAAGAGTGGTAATTACGTCCTCCTAGTCGTAAAATTCAGACGGTCAGTCTGTGAGTACCGACTACTACTGTATTTGGGATATTTTTGTAATTTTAAAATCGTAAGGGATTTATTTTCCAAGAAAAAAATAACAGAGTCACTTGTTTGTTTGTAAGCCGATCACAATTTGCCCAAGTCTTCGTCAGTCAACGCTGTTGTCAGGTTCTGCTTTACAAGTAAGCGTCCTTTTCCTTTTTTTCGGGTTAAATTTTAGTACTTATTATAATAAATATACGGGAGCCGCTACCTTAGGATTAACGTAAGGTGCGCTCTCTTTATAGCAGTGGGTCTCATTATTATACAGTTCCCACTGCTGTGAGGGGAACGTACCTTACGTTAAACGTAAAGTAGGCAAACCCTAAATATACGAGTATTATCCAGCAATGATAAAACAAAAGTAGAGCGGCAAACGGTGATAAAACGGCGCCGTTTTTTGTCCTTATTATGTTACCGTTTTATTTTGAAATCATTTTTCAAAGGTTAGTATTTGCTAGCTTTTCAGAAAAAAAAAAAAAGGGAAAGGTTTCTGTCTATGATTGTATATTCCAACTATTTTCGTAGTTAAGGTTTAATATTTACATAGAATGGTTCCAGGAAAAAAGAAAAATCAAATTGTGGGTATCAACTGATTTAGTTGATAATTTTTTTTTTTTATAGGGAATAAAAAAGGATTGGGCTTTGAAATGGTTCATATAAGTACAAAGGAGATTAGGTTGTTGTTATTAATAAAATTTTGCGTGAAAGGTTTTATGTATAAATATTGATATGCAAATGTAAGTGTAGAGACTCTTCCTCGTTTGCGTCCATGTTGGGGGATGCAAATCCTAACCTGATTAGCTTGACTTGTGTGCATCCGCATCCTACGTACATGAATGTTGGTCTGTGTTTTTACAATTTTTGTTAATTTTTTTGTAATTTACATTGCTTTGATTTAAAGCAAAGTTTTTTTTAAAATTTTTTTTGGCTCTTATACTGCTTTGGATTAAAATCAAAGAATTGTAACGGACAAGAGTTAATTCTAATTTTAAATTTCAATTTGACCTTAGAATTAATTATAACAATTGCAAGCTTTTAATTACAACATTTAAGACAGCCATTACAGCTCCTTAATGCAGTCTATTAGGACCAAAACGTCCCTTCTCAATGTCTATAAATTGGATCCTGCTTTCATTTTAAACATACAACATACATTACACAAAAACAATTGCATAGAATTTTTTGCCGAGTGACGATTCAGAGGCGTGCTAAAATCATTTTGTTCCCATGGTATTCTAGAAAACAGTTCTTATTCAAATTAATAACACCCAAAACTAGGTGGTAAATCTGTTTTAAGGAAACTGTCCAATATAGACCTCGTGTTTTTTTATAATTTCATTTTGTTTATAGTTTTTATTTAACTACTGTATTTAAGTGTTGTTTATTTTTTTATCTGAAGTCTGAATTTAACTTTTTTTTCAGATATTTAGTTATTTTATGTTGTTTTTTTTTTAACTTATCACTTATTTTCAGACAATTTCATCTGAATAGAAAAAATAAAAAAAAATCTACTTTTATCTGAAGTCTTAAGTCTAAATGAAAAATTTTAATTTCAAATCTCAAAAATATCCTTAACAATTCATGTATTTCTAATATTATGTATAAACCTAATATTTTTGTATTATTTTTGAAGTTATTTTTTTAATTGCTTTAAATTTTTATTCACATGATAATATTAGCTAAACTAAAATACTGAATAAATCAAATATGAATAAAAAATAAAATATCAATGTTGACTTTATAATAAAAGTTGATGTTATAATTACATCTTTAATTAAAAAATAAAATTAAGATAAACAATGATATTGTTTTTTTTTAATGCTACCAAACTAATCAACTTATAAAAATTATAAATTGTGAAGAACAAATATATACACCACTTAAAAAGGACATTTTTGTCAAACTATTAGCTTTTAAGTTGTTCTCTTTAGATGCTGAAAAAGAAAAAACAAACATATCATTCAGACATTTTCATTCAGACCTATTCAGATTTCAGATAGATTCAGACATATTTAAATTTCAAATAAAAAAAACAAACACAACCTTACTGTCATTTACCTTTAATGTTCAAGTGTATTTCAATTTTTGTTATCTTCATACTGTTGCATGTTTCTAACAATGCTCAATATAAATATAGTAGATTCTAAATTGAACTACAAGTACCACAGATATACAACACACCATATATGTGATGTACAGTACCACAGCAATTCTTAGATGCAGGTGTTCGAGCGACTTTAAACAATGAATGGAGGTAAAAAATAAGATAAACACAAACTCTACTAATATTTTTTTTATTTCATTTTATTGTATTAGAGTTCACATTTTTTTAAACTTTCAATAATGTATGAACAATTTTTAAAATACAGATATTCACACGTAAGCACGAGTCATGCTTCAATACTATATATCTATCTACAAATGGCCAGAGAGAGACAATAGTCCAAGTCGAGCACAAATGTATCCTAGTTAAGCATAGAAAACGAAAACAAGATTAAACAAAATTACATTAAGTTTTTTAAGTTATATACGCAACTCATTAACTCTACACATAAATTAATTTAATAATGTTCTATCATTGTCACATGTCCTACATTTTCAACATAATACAAGAACATAGAAAAATGTAGGAAATTACACATCATTAGTTGGAAAAGATGAAATGAGTACAGTACTTCACGACTATAGTATCAATTTAATATATACATAAATAGCATTGATCAGAGCCAAACCTGACTACCTGAAAGGTAAACAAGGCCTCATACAATCTAAATACATCTTCCACAATTAGTCCAACACAAATCTATAAACAAAATATACAGATAAAACATCAGGGAAAATAGATTATTCTCGTACCATCGCATAAATCATCACCGGTTTGTGCTTGTCATTTGCCGATCATGGATTCCAGCTACCACCTGGGATCCAAAAAGATTCAATCCTTAAAAGATATAGACATATATTCAGCTCAATTAAACAATCAGTCGAAACCAAAAAGAGCTATGATAAAAATAATTGTATCACTCATAACTGATAGTCATTTCTAACATATATGGAACCTATAACGATTCATTCATCCTCTTAAACAAACCACATAGCGGACGCAATTATTCACTACATATATATACACTCGTTGTTTTGTCAAAACAGGGGATTTGAGAAGAATGACAATAACTTGACAACTAAATGAAGCATAAGAGAGATCAAGTTGTCTTACCTTTCTGTTAAATAAGAAATGAATCACCTTGTGTGGAAGTAGTTGCGGCAGAATTTGTAGACATTGTTGGAACCCCATCAACTTTCTTGTATATAACTAGACACTCCATGAAAGTTTCCGTGTAAAAAGAAGAATGAGCACCATGAATGTTCAGATTCTTGGTTTGACGATGGCCAATAAAGTTGAGATCCTTGGCTGGGCAACTGCCAAGATTCACGGAACACAATTCCCAGTTTTGCGCTGCCGCTACAAGGATATCCCCATTTCTCCTAATCCTTAATATCTTCCCCACCCCTGCAAAGAAATGAATATTAAAAAGCCTTGCCCAAGACTCCATTGCACCATACTCATTCATCACCCATACGGTACATCCACAGAAAATACTCATATCATTCCTCGAATGATAATGCAGCAAAGCAAGCGAGTTCCTGATCACTCCAATCGAAATCTTCGGCCTGTCATCGTGTCCAATTCCAATAGCTTCTGTCATCATCTCACTCGGCAATTTAATTTCCTTAAATACCTCATCATGCAAGTCAAACACTGCAATAATCAATCGCGAAACTAATCTCTCCACATGACTTGCATCATAATATCCAATCCAATGAATTGCTCCATTCACATAGGCAGTCGCAGAACTTTCTTTGATGACATAAGGCGGCGCAGAAGCAGTAATGTTGTGCCACTCCCCTGTGCTCAGAGCAAAAACATCAACAATTTCGATAACCCTTTTAGAATCTAAACAATCATACACAATTCTCACAACCTTATAGTCAAAACTCCTAGGATCAAACCCAAATGCAAAGCAAGAGACCAGAGGTTTCCCCTCCGAAGACCTAACATAAGGACCGCTAGCAGAGTAAGGTCGATAAATTTTACTCACTGGGGGCTCAATTGGGAATGTTTTGAAAGAGTACCCAACAGAAGGGTTCCAAATAAGTATTGATTCCGGAAAATTTTCAGCCTTGGAACTCTCAAGAAAACACACTAACCCACAACTAAAACCAATAAGCAAATAGTTGGAAAGCCCATGATCAAATGGGAATTCAAATTCTTCAAAATGCTCAGCAAATGACTCATCATCATCGTGTAATGTCATAATTTCTTCTCTTTTACGAGTATCATCATAGCGACTTAGAATTAAGCGAGTGTTATTTTTGTTATTGAAGGAGAGGCGGTTGTAATCACGAAGGAAACTAGAGTTGCTGATCACAGAGCGCCAAAATTTGCATACGCACCTGCAATCTAACACAGTTTTGGCGGGCAGCCTGAAGAAGATGTCGGCAAGAACATCCTCTGGTAAGCAATCTGACATTTTCTTTTCTTAATTCTCCTCTTCTTCTGCTTCTGCTGCTTCTTGATTTTATTGAACACTGTGACTTTCAGTTGAAACTGAGCTAAGTAAGGCGCAAAGACTTGCAATGGGTGACTTTGTTAAGCGTCGCAAGATTATGCCAAGCTTTGTCATGAGATTACTTAAATATCCTGTACAGTCATCTACTACTTAAATATCCTGCACAGTATCTACTTCTTTGTTTATTATTTTTTTTTTCTTTTGAGGTTTTGTGACGTTTAAATCAATTTAGATGCAAATCATAATAAACTATCAAAACACTGCCGACATATGGAAATGAAAGTAGGTGTACTCGACATGTTTTCAAAGGAGATACTTACAGAATGTGTACATAATATATTTAAATTTTATTAAAGATATTATTATTTTAAGTTCTTCTCTATCACTAGAGTTTATTTCTCAATACTAACTATTAATCTAATGATTTATGTGTAAGCGAAAATTTTGAAATTATACAAAAATGATTTAACATAATCGGAACATATTTTTCTTTTTCTTTTTTTAAATTTTAAAGGTCCGAACATCTTGTGCATGAGAACTATTTATTTATTCTCTTGTAATTAATGTGAGAGAACCAAAAAGCATAAATTTGACTAAAGGAGGGATGATCTCTTGGTCCGCAAAAGTTAGGGGTATTTACGACATCTCACCATAAAATCGGATTAATCACATAAATAAATTTTTGTTTTTTTGGAAATAAATATGCAACTTCCAAGATTTTGAGGGATAAATAATTTTTTAGTTTTGCAAATCTAGATCGAGCTTCTAAGCTCTAAGCCTGTCACTTCCAATTATACGTGGCGAAACCAAGTAGCTCAAGTCTTCAGTCAACCTAATTGTCTGTTCTGCTCTTAGTAACCAATCAATAATGATTCTGTCTGGCACGTCACGTGGTTAAAGACGTAAAGAATGAAATCACCAATAGCTTTTTTCACTCTCCATTCATCCTCTCCTGCTTGCAACTTGCAGCAATTGTCAATAATTGATGGACAAAAACGTGTCACAGCCTTTTAGTCATTAGTATTGGCCTATTGGAGACATACCCAATTCCGAAAATGGAAACAACAACTTCCCCTTGAGAAAATTGAATAGATAATCAACTAATATATATTCTAAGGTAATTTTAAAACAAAAAGAATATATGTATATATATGTTCACAAAAAATAAATGTATATTCTTTTTTGTTAATATTTTATTTTTTGAGGTTAAATTGGTAATTTAATTTTTTATTAATGTAAAAAAAGAAATATTATTGCAAGAGGAAAATGTTGAAAAAACAAGTAAAAAAAAAATAATGACAATGGTGTTAATAATTTAACGGCATGAATTTTTTAGATATTTTAAAAAATATAAGGACTAAATAGACATTAATATTAAAATATAAGAAATAAACAAGTTTTACCTGTAATTAATTTAGTACATGAATCACTGAATTAATTTTTAATTTGACGAAGATTATAATATAGAAACTAAAAAAATTAAATAGACAAAAAGATAAAATCAATAAAAGTAAGAGGGCAATGTCGAGGACCATAATTAATAAATCATCAAAATTAAATGGGTTATAGTGGGGCATAAAATTTGTAAAATTTCAGTTAATTCCTTGGAGCAAATAGAAATGCTTTTTCAAGATGAGAGGGAATGACGAGGAGGTGAAATTGGAATTGGGAGATCATGAGCGTCCCATGTCTAGTGCATAAACAATAGCGAGTGGTTGGCATTCTTGATTGCTAAACCACAAAAAAATTCACATAGTAGAAATAGGCTATTACGGGTGCTTTTACTTCTTAAACTTGTCATCACTAGAAACTTATTCACTAGAAACTTATTCACATATACCGTAAAGCCCAAATGGATTTCATTGTAAAATACTCTTCTATAGATCATTGCTGCCATGGTATAGTCATACAAACAGAGTGAGGGGGTAAAAAAAAAAGACAATTAAAACTTGCTTACGATGATATAGAAGTATAAAACTGATATTAAGATGTCCATCACTCGCTCTCAAAAAAGGGCAAAAAGAAAAAAAAACATGTCCATCACTTTCATTTTGCTTGGATCAATAAACAGAACAAAAGCTACAACTTCACTTACAGTCACTTCTTTATAAGTTTCTTTGTAAACTTTTTCAGTCCAACGGTTATCTGTTCAAATATGGCTTGATGCCACAACAGATTTCAGAGTAGCCCTCTTCTTCTCTTATAATCACCAACTGTCAAGGTCAAAGCATGCCTCCTCCCATCATTCTCCGGTACTTGGCATCCAACGGTTGCTTCTATCCTCTGCTTCCTTGCCATGAATCCTGCCAGCACCCCCTGAGGTCCACCAAACTTCTTAAGTGCGTTCAAGGAAATATCAAGCTCAAAATCATGCAACATATTTGATTCTGTTCCTAGATCAAGAGGAGCATTTGTGTCAACCAACTTCCCTGCACCAGCTGCAGCTTCCAAGGCCGCCTCTGTGGCTGCCATGCCAACCTCTCCTGTAGCGCCCTCCTCCCCATTTGCACCTCCTGGTACACCATTCTTATCACCATTTGCCTCAGCAGTCACCTCTCCACCAGGCTTAGAGATATAGTAATTCCTTGACCTAGTCCACCTCCTTGAAAATGGATCATATCCAGCCTCCCCTGCTTTCAAGCTTGTATTTACTCGTTTCAGTTCTGAGGCATTTTTGAAGTTCTCAACTCTGTTCTTTCTGTTCATCTCGGCAAGTCTAATAGCTTTGGCATCTTTTACCTTTGAATCCCGGGATGCCTCGAGTTCCTGCAGTCTTTTCTTGATCCTCTCCATATCTACTTCATCATGCCTACTTTGTGCAACTTCCAACTCCCTCCTCAGCCGGTCCTTCTCAGCAGCGACATTTAATGGCCTTGAAGAGGCAGATTTTTTTTCTTGCAACATTTGCTTTACAGTGGCTGCTGAATAGACAAAAGTATTGATTTTTTGTATTGCCTCCTTTTTCTCCAACACATCCTGTTTGCTTGGCATCCGGCCACCATTTCGCTCCACCTCTCTAAGCCATTGCTTAAACTCCTCCTCAAGTGGTGGGGAGTCTGAAACCATAGCCATCTGCCACCTGGCAGCTGAGCTTTCATTGCCCCAAGTGACATTCAGATACTTACATGTTGTCCTGTTCTCTAGTTTGTATGACCGGTCTGGCTCTGTGGCATCAACATTTCGGACCATGCAAAGCCTGTAGATAGGGCCACTCTTTGACCTCCCAATTCCAACCCTCACAAAGCAACCCACAATCAACTCTTCAAAGAATGGCTCCATGAACCATTTAGCAAGTTTTGACCTCCTGATGGTAATTTCCTTTATGTCATCATATGTTGGTCTGCCTGAGCCAGGTGCCCCGTCATCGTCACTGTCAGCCATCCCACCATCCCCAGTTGACCCTTCATCGTCACTATGAGACCTACTTTCACTCTCACTCTGACTGGAGCTACTCAGACCTGCAGGAGTAAATGCTTTTCGCTTGACTGGTGAAAGAGCCCTGCTGCCAGAACCACCTCTAGATGCATCCCTCAATCTACGGTGAGCCTCCGGGTCCTGCTGTTTCAACCGTTTTGCTCTTAGCTCATTCAATGCATCATCCTTGGCAGCCGCCCTATCAGCAGATCTAGCTGCAAGACGTGCACTACGAGATGATGGAAGAGGTGGAGTCTCTTTTGTAGATCGGGTGGACCTCTCCTCCCGCCTTGATCTAAACTTGTCCCTTAAGTTCTTATCAACTTTCTTATCATCTCGTTCGAATATCATCATCTCTCTTTCAAGTTCAGTCATCTGTCCATGGTTGTCATCATCAGACTCATTGCTGCTATCACCTTCATGTTCTGAAGCACCGCCATCATAATCACCTTCTTCTTGGCTACCCTGGTCATCATCTCTTTCAGTAGGATCCAGCCTCTTCTTCAGAGGAACTTGAGATCCAGAAGGTTTCCTGCTACCATACCCATGATTATCATCAGAATCATCATCCCTTGAGTCACTTCCAGAGTAGGAACCCTCACGTCGCCTTTTAGAGGAAGATGCAGAGTGCCGGTTTCTTCCAGCGGAATTGGTTCTTCCGGCTGCCTCCAGGAGCAGATTTTCTAAGTCTGCCATAGTCCACTTGTGCAGCCTTTGTGCTGTGATAATATGTACTCTATCCTGAATAAAAATAACAATTAATCAACAGCTTCAACGGCCAATCCCAAATCAAAGATGAATATGCACTTGAGATCATCAAATGAAACAAAAAAACCATGAAGGAGGGGAAAAAAATTAAGCTTTGTGAAAAAAATTATGCTTTCACCAATATTATATATTTTAAAATTCAATCTATTCATATTTTAGAAAATGAAAATCTAGGTGCATAGACGCCATGCCACTCCCTATACTTCTCAACATACATATTCATTGTAGAATCCCAACGTACACTACATAAAAGAGATATGATGCAAGATAAGCAAGCTAATATATCAGCCAGGATCCCCAGAGAAAAGCGGCTACAGAGATGAGAAAGAGGTGAGGAGAAGGGAAGACGCAAAAGCCAAACGAAGTATATTCGCATCAAAAACCAAAGTTGGAGGTATATATCCCAATATGGCAATCATCAAAGCCATCATTAATGCCCAAGCGGCGGTTTCCAAGTCCAATAACAACTTCCTAGAATGTCCGATTATCAGACACACATTTGTTGAAACAGCCTCCTTAAGGCAGTCATCTACTACTAACAAAACATCACATTAATTCAACCAAGAGATTAAACACAAAACGACACGATGAATCCACGTGTTTACATCTCATACAATTCCTAAGTTCTAAAAAGATAATATCCAACCAATTAAAGCCGAAAACAAACTTTATAATCGCATAAAACTGTACACATTAAAAGAGATGCCAAATGCGTACTAGAATTAGGCCTAATGTGGGAAATAAATAAAAATTCAGCATTTATTCCTCTATGATTCCAATATTCGAACCTCTGGGGTTAAAAATATGAATTAAAGATTAAATCTTCAGCTAGATAAATCAATGTTCAACTTATCAGTTTCTTATATTATCATTCACTATTATGAATAACATAACAATTTCATTGAGATTAAAACCTTAATAAAAATAAGATTTTTTTTACCAAAAATTAAAAATCGAATAACAGCGAACTACACGGGAACAAAATTTCTAGTAATTTAGGTTATGATAACTGATGAAGATGTATGAACATTTGCAAGACTTGAAACAATCATTAAAAAAACGATGAAAAATAATAAAAAATTGTTGGGTAACTAAGATGAACGAAGAAAAATTCACCTTGAAACCCTAGATCAATTGAATAGACAATCTATCTATCACAAATCGTGAAGCTTAACAAGGATGGAGCCTCAGCGAGCAAGGTGCTAAATGGTGGTTCAGTGGCTGGGGGACTGCTGATACGGCGGCGCGTGAGGAGAGAGAGAGAGCAGCAGCAGCAGCAGCAGCAGCAGCAGCAGGATTTTTCTAATTTTTTTATTGAGAACGTATGTAATCGGATTTATTTGAAATTTGGATTGGATTTAGCTTTAGTTAAAATTTTCCGTTCATATATATATATATATATATATATATATATATATATATATTTTATTACTATATTATATTGTTTTTAAAATCAATAAAACAATTTCTTAAAATAGTGACAACGTGTGGTGTTCGGGGCCCAAGAACAACCCCAAATCTGGGCTTTGATCCTGACCGTAGACCCGGTCTAAACAAATTTTAAAAATTGGGCCCATGCGTAACTAGATTGAGCCAGAATCGATGGGGGTTTGCCTACCCTCGAGGCTCAGGCCAGCCTGAGCGTACATGTCCACCTGTGTTCAAATCCCTACTTAACCTATTTTTTAACGTTCACATTAACTATTAATGATGCAACTACTGTTTCGGTAACACGAAGCAACACATATATAAGTTAGATTTTGTGTACTATTTTACTCTTAAAGATGGAAAATTAGGAAAATGTTGTGTCAATAGTAACAAGATTGTAAGAAGATAGAAACGACAGACCTCAGTGGCAGACCCAGAAACTAAAATTAGGGGGGGCTTAGTTAAATTTTTTTTATTTAACTTAGGATTTTTTTCAATGTTCACTTGAATACGTTTTAAGTCTTATAAACTCAAATTTTATTATTTTCTTTTAAATTATAAATCATAATTGTATACATTATTTATTTTAGATGCGTGAAAATATTATTTTTTAAAGTAGTTTCTACAAAATATTTTAAAAAAAAAAATAATGTGGCTATTGGGAGTAATTGGCACTATAATTGTCACTTCTACTTAAAACGTGACTATCAATACAGATTTGAGAATGAAGATAAGAGTCAAAGCAATTATGAATTTGAACTAAAATTTTTTAAAACCATCAAATAATACTCCTACCATTGAACTACAAGTCTTTTAATGTATAAAAAATGTATTCAATTTTTTTTTATGTAACCTTTTCATAAAGGACTTGAGGTACATTTAAAAGAAAAATTAATGGCCCAGAGGGGGCTAAAGCCCCTCCCGAGCCTTAATTGGGTCCACCCATGACGACTGTATTATAGTATGACTAGTGGTAGTATGTACAGTTCTCATATTTCAGTCTTCTTGCTGTTTAAATAGTAGTGCTCAATTAGAAATGAAAGTTGTGATGTTGTTAATTATCATCATCATCATCAATTCATCGTAATCTATTCAATATTAAGAAGGCCGAAGTAGGGCATACGAAACACACAAATTCAACTTACTTATAATGCGTTGTATTAGTGATAATCCATAATAGCACTTACATGATTAATAATTAATGTCGAGTATTATCTTCTTTTTTTTTTTTGGTCCATATAGGAACACAATAGCTACGGGTGATGATCCCGATGAAGATTTGATCTGAAATAATTTGGTCGAATTTTTATCACCTTGTCAAATAGGATGAATACGAGTTTGAGTAAGGGCGGAAGGTTGCATACTTTACATTTACCCGTGCAAATTTTTATTATATGCTCAGAACAAGGCAATTTTACCTTTTCTCAATTTTAATAGTGCTAGCACGATATAGCGGCCACATGTATTTTGATTGTGTTATTAATTGTTGGAAAAATAACGCTCAAGTGGCTATTTTGAGTGGGATCCATTAGGTGATTTGAATATTCTTATGTGAATATTTCAAAATAATACATTTATATATTCAAAATGATGCTCGAGTAAATAAAAAATTATTACTTAAAATACCTCATTAAATTGGAAAAATTAAAAAAATACATTTGTTCACACGGGAAAGATAGTAAAATTTGAAAGATTTATATACAGCTACTTATATATTTACATATTTTAAGCATAAGCACAGAGACTGTCTCCTTTTTAGCTTGACTCATGTGGGTGTTATTTCCCGATGTGTCTTTGGAAATAATTGTTTTTCAAAGTCGCTATTGTAATTTTGATTTGCTTATGCTTGTTATCTGTCTTTGTTCCTAATGAGATATCGTTTGTTATTTACAATTATATTGTACTTATAAAGTTGCATGTTTCTAACATTAATATCTTATTGATATAAGAAAAAAAAAAGGAAGAAGAAAGTAAGGAAGGCAAAAAAAAAAAAAAAGATTCTTGGAACTCACTCAATCAAAACAAAAATCCTTTAATTCTTCTGTGAGAATTCAAGAGATCAAACTCATACGATATCTTAATTAAATTCTATGCAATGATGAATAAATTATGTTGTATTTTACTCCTACATGTGTCAAAACTTTAAGACTAAAGCCATAATCTAATTTTAGGACTTGCCCAGGTATTGAGTCATGGAGGGCAGGCAAAGAAAGCAGACCTTTCCAAGGTTTATGCGACAAGTTTTAGCTCAAACCTCAGCGACATAAAAAGGAAGAACAGGTTATCGAATAAAGAGAATAATATAGCACAATAAAGAGAATGTAGATTGTTTAAAAGACTGCAGAAGGCATCAAACAAGCTAGATACATCTTCCAAATTAAGTCGAACACAAATCTATTTCAGGATCATAATTATACAGTAGATACAGATAAAACAAAGAAGAAAATAATAGATTATTCTACCTTACTCATTCATCAACCGAATGTTACATCCATTTTCATCATTCTGTGCTTGCACTTAGCTCATCACCGAATTCTCCAGCCACAAACCTGACACAAAAAGATTCAATCTTTTAGAGATATGACATACAATCAGATTAACAGAAGCACCTCTACAGATAATTGTCTCACTTAGTACCAATGCTATTGCCAAAATATATTTTGAAAATTAGAGAAACACAAATGAGATCAAGTTGTCTCGCCTGGTCTTCTTATTCTTCCAAGATTTCTTTGCCCTTATCAGTTATCTTGTATGAGCTTGATTCAGTTTCAAGTTCTTGTCCGGTAGTAGTTTCATCAGAAGAAGTAGACATTGTCGAAACCCCATCAATTTCCTTACATATAACAAGACACTCCATGTAAGCATCCCCGTAGTAGCACCATGGCTCACCGCGAACTGTTAGTCTCCTGGCTGTTCGATACCTGGGATGAAATGATAGCAATGCCCAATTGTACACTGTCCCGACTAGAAGTTCCCCCTTTCTCCAATTTCCTAGTATCTTGCCTACACCTGAATGTATTGTAACATTATACAGCTTTGTCCAAGACTCAATTGAACCATACTCATTCATCAACCAAATGCTACAACTAAGAAAAGCCTCATCTCTAGCATGTGAATGATAATGCAGCAAAGCAAGTGATTGTTTGATTACTGTAACAGAGATCTTTTGCATTTCCCTTTCTCCGAATTTAACTGCATCGCTCATCATACCGCTTGGCAGATTAAATTCCTTAAATACCTCACCATACATATCAAACACGGCCACAACCAATTGAGAAACTGATCTCTCATCACTCCCTTCATAATATCCAATCCAATGCACAGCTCCGTTCACAGAGGCATGCACTGAATTTCTTTTAATCAAATAAGGCGGTGCAGCCTCAGTGATGTTCTCCCACTCTCCTGTACTTAGAGTTAAAACATCAATAATTTCTACAACCCTTTTAGAAACTACACAAGAAGTCTCCAAATGATACACAATTCTCACAACCTTATAGTCATTAGTCTTGGGGACATACCCGAATCCGAAAATGGAAACAAGAATTTTCCCTTGAGAAAATTGAATAGAAGGGCCATATTGCCCGTACCCAAAAGATTGTTGGTCAATTTTGGCCACAGGGGGATGAATTGGAAACGTTTTAAAAGAATAACCAACAGAAGGGTTCCAAATAAGTAAAGATCGTGGCAGCCTTTCAGCTTTAGAAATCTCAAGCAAACACACTAACCCACAACAAAAACCAATAATCATGTATCTGGAGAGTCCATGATCAAACGGCAATTCTAATTCCTCATGATAATGGTCACTAATAGAGTAATCGCCATGGTGTAATGTGAAAATTTCTCTCTGTTCATCCATGTCGTAGTAGCTTACAAGGAACCTAGTGACATTGTTTGTATTTTTGAAAGAGAGCTTGTTGTATTCAGAAATGAAATTGGGGTTGGTGATTACAGAGCACCATGATTTGCATACGCACCTGCAATCTAAAACTGTTTTTGCTGGCAGCCTGAAGAAGATTTCAGCCAGTACTTGGTGAGGTACGTAATCTGACATTTTCTTCTTCTTCTCCTGGCTCTCTTGCTTCTGCTTTTGCCTTTCTTCTTTTCTTTTTCGCTTCTGCTTGTGCTTCTTGCTGTTGGCTTTATGAAACGCATTGCACACAATCTTATAACTTCAAACTTGACAATCATATGCCAAGTAAGCAAGTGGCTTTAGTCTTCGTCTATCAATCGGTTGTCAGCTCAGCTGTTAGTAATGGGACTCTGACACCTCACGTGGAAAATTCACGAATTTACGGACAACTTATTAACGTTATACAATAATGTAACGGGCCTCTGTTGCCGTGAGTCGTTCCGAAGTAACTACCGTTACATTACTGTAACGGTGAGGTCCACCACTTCTCCTACTACCAGAATACCGGCCTACCACTACTACAAACAGGACAAATCATTCATCTAAATTCCAAAGCACATATTTGTTGCGCCTCACAGTAACGCACAAATAGAGGCTTGTAAAATTTCTTTAATTTATTCAATTATTCCCATTCATTTCAATGCATTTTTTTTTTGGATGTGTATTATTGTTTTGCTCCCAATTAATCTGCGTTGGTTGCAATTGCAAAGGAGGGCAAATTGACACCGTGAAGTATTCCCAGATAACAGCAAGATTGTGGAAGGCTATTGAGCATGCAATTGGGCATACAACAATATGACACCTTGAAAACAGATTAAGTATTGTATTATATTATATTGTATTAACATTATATTTTAATAATATTGTATAATATTTGATACTATACTTATTGTATTAATTTTTAATTTATTATATTTAGCGTTGCACAATACTAAATTAATTTTTTTATGATTAATATACATTATATATTTAGAAAATAATATTTATTAGTACTTGAAAAATACTATATATAGAAGTTTTAAATTTTAGAAATTTAACTTTTTTGATGAAAACTTTAGAAAATATCATAATTTTTCACAAAGATCAAAGCTAGTAGTCTTAAATTTTCGAAAGCTTAATATTTGTTTTATAGTATTTTTTAGATATATAACCCGTGAAAAAAAATCGAAGCAAATAATTTAATTAAATAATCTCTAAGTATTATAACAACATAAAATAAATAGTTAAAACCTATAAGATTGATTCAAAAGTCATCTTAGGATAATAGAATAAAAGTTTATACATACCACAAGATAATTACAAAATAATAAAGTGGGACAATTGTTGTAACATATTCACTAACAAAATAAATTGTGCTAAATAATCCCATAGTTATTTATATTAGTAATTTTAAATTAATATTATTTAAATTTATTCATATTTAAATATTTATTATTAGTTATATTAACTTATTAAATATTAATCAATTTTATATATTAATTGTCATAATATAATAAAATAAAACATCATTTAGCTATATTTTTAATATAATAAAATTAAATATAGTATAATATTATGTTATAACAATTATATATTTAGTAATTTATATTAGTAATTATGATGTAAAAATAAAAAATATAATATTTTATAATATTATATTATATTAAATTAAAAAATTACATTTATTTATTATTATTACAAAAGGAAAAAAAAAGAAGATAAGCTATTGTCACATTAGCTAAATCCGACTAAATATTGGGTTTAATTAATGCGTCAAGTTGCTGCATTATGGTGCATTAATGCAGCAATTCGGTGCACCAAACATTAGCAATGCAACTCCATGTAATGAATGGTGCCAAACACTCCCTTTCAAAATTTCATTGTATTATACTATTATCTTTTATTTCCTTAAGCCTAATCCTAAATCTATTTTGAGCTACTTCGTGCATGGCTCTGCTGCACCATAGTCGTTCGTCATTCGAATGCAACAACCTTTAATTTTAAAGACATTTTCTTAAGAACCTTTTGTTATCTGCGTAGAGTTAGATTGTAGCAGAAAAAGATCCAAAACTTCATAATCATATTTGAATTTAATTAAATCATATTTTTATGTTAAGAGTTTCACCTTACCCTAACTATTAGTAATTATTATTTAGCTTAGTATAACGAAAATAAAATAATTATGAAAATTAAATTATACATAATTGAAAGAAATAAAAACAACTAAAAATTGAAAGTAAAACTAAATTTATTTATTGAAAATATATTAAAAATATTGAAACATACTTAAGATAGAGAGATGAGGAGAAGAATTTTGAGAGAAAAAAAGTGAATAAAGGTGTAGAGAGATGTCTAGAAGGGTGTTCCCCCTCCATTTATATTAGTTCATGATCAATCCACAGCACACACATAAACAAAATCAATTATTTTATAGCCATACATTTGTTTTACAAATTAAATATAACACCCAACTTATACCACTAACAATTACTATAGCTATCATAATAAAAATTTATTTCTCTAATAATTATAACACCTAATATGGTAAAAACTTATAATTTCAAAACAAAGGGCGCGGATCCTCCTTTATAATGACCTAACTTTTTCAGACCTTCAGAAATCCAAGCTTAACATCTGTTTATTTCTTTAGAGTCTCGAATTTTATAAAATTAATATTTTACCTAATAAACACATAAAAACACACAAAATCAAATATTTAAAAACAGAATTAAAAATTCATAATATGTTATATAATTACAATTGTAAATTATAATATAAGCAAAAAATAACATTTTTACCCATAAACATATGATTTTTAATACTAATCATAATGAATTGCCTCTGGGTATTTACTCAAGTAAAAAATAAGATCAGTGAAACTTTCCAGATCACAATAAAATTCTCATAACTTTGGGTGAAAACCAATTAATGTCTCCAGACAATGCTTTTTTAAAAGAAAATACATTCAAATTTCATAAAAGCCACACCAAAACATGTTTCATTCACATACAAATACTGGTTGAGGTAACTCAAGCCAAATCCACCATACAAGCTGAGTAAATTGTCCCTTACAGAACTTGTTGTAATCCTCCATGAGTTCGATTATAATACTCCATGCACTAAAAATAATGAAACAGACAAGTCTAATGTTACATAGATCTCCATAATTTTGTGTTTCCTCTTTACCAATGCTAGCCGAAAGCCTGATAATTGATATAACACCGAGACAATTGTTCAATATTACAATACAGATGTAATAGTAAAGCAACATTAGGCCATTGTCACATCTCACACGCATATAATGATAAATGTATCCTGCCAAGCCAGCCACAAAGCAAAGTAAATTGTTCTATATTACAATATATATGCTCATTGCTGCGTCCAAATAAAGAAGATATAGGAGAAAGAGGGATATATTGGGCAATTGATAGAGAAGGATATATATGTGAGATCAAAAGTCATGCCTTTCTTATCAGTTGTCTCAACTCCTCTTGTCTCGCCACAATGAGCCACATCAGAACAAGTTGCAATGGAATGCGTGGCATCCCAAAAACTCGACGTACTCATTTCATCAAAACTAGACTCTCCATGTGTGTATACATGTAAAAGTCCAGGCATCACTGTTAATTCCAAGTCTGTGGGTATTCCAATTCACAGTATCAAACGCAACCAGCTTCCCATTATGTCTTGTCACTAGGAGAACTTCTTCGTTTTTCCTAAGCCCCATCATCTTCCCTAAGCCTAATCTTAGATCAATTTTGAACTGCTTCGTCCAGGACTCTGCTACACCATACTCATTCATCATCTAAGTAATACAGCCATCATAGATCGGGCTGCTTTGCCATTCCGTGTAATAATGCATTAAAGCAAGTGTTTGGTCATGCACCCCAATACACAATTGTCGCCACCAGCCACCTTATGGTCGATACTCACAGGATCAAAACCCATATCCGTAAAAGGGCTCTCTGTGGCTACGCAGAAAGAATTCAAAAGGAATTCTATTCTAACGCGAGATTCTAAAGAAGGGTTCCATATAACTAGACTATTTGTGCCACCTATAGTACGTTCGGGCAAACACACTTAACCGCAACACAGACCAATTATCACATAATAGCCCTTGAAATGGACTAAACAAATGACCATTATAGTACAATGTGAATCTTTCTTTGTGATTTGTTGTATCATAGTGCCTTAAAATTAGCCTAGAACGGTAGGCGTTCTTGATGCTAAACAGGGTGTATTTAAGGATAGGGGAGAGTAACATAATCTGCAGACGAGCTTGAACTCTATAAGCGATTTTGAGGACAGTCTAAGGAGCATCTGAACTACAAATTCCTCACTTATTTAGTCTGACATGACACGTATTTGCATCAACAAGATCGTTTGCCGATCGATGCTGCTGTTTCTTGGCTTCGACAGAATCTGCGATTCTGTTCAACTAGTAAAGCAAGTGATTTTTCACGTGTCGTGCTTTTCTTGAAGCATTTTGGAAACAAAGTTGTAGTGAGGTGACGTTGCGTTGCGCGCCCGCGTGAATTTCTGGCAAAGTCCCTTGAGATATTTCAGGGCATTTTTCAGCTGGAATCTTGGTTGTAGGGTCGGTTGATTATAGCTTTTCATTCAAAAGTATATGTGTGTTCAAGGAAAAATTTGATATTTAGTCGTGGTTCATAACTTCATGTGATCATATTCTCTCTTAAATCTTAATAAAAAAAAATTTCCTAATTTTTTTCACAATTTTATTATTGCGGCAGTTATTTTGACAACCCAAACTTTTAATCAATCTCTATCTAGTTGTAAACGTTCACCTAGAACAAAAATTCTTAGATCCTACAAGAACAAATTCTACTCGAATTCAACAACTAAGAGAATCAAGAACACTATACTCACCATCTCAAAAAAATAGTAATATGTTCCTAGCAATGGCAGCAGCAAAGAGAAACGTGATCCGCTCAGATAATTACGACCATTTATGAACTCACTAGAACTGTCGGAGAAATCTTTTTTTCTCTCTTTTTTTTTTCTTTCCTCAACAAAATTTCTTAAACTCTTTGCCAAAAATTTTCCATAAAATTTTATCAAATTCTTGATTTCTGATTTTATTTGGGAATTGTTCTCCGTTCCCTTTTATGCAGCGAGTTTTAATTTAGGATTCATGAAATTCAAGAAAAACAAAAAATTTATTGATTATTTACAACAAGTTTGATGAAGAATAATTTTGCTGATTGTTGAAGTATTCTTTTGAGTGTGACTTTAGCAGCCAAATTCTTTAGACTTACATGTTTGATTAATAAGGAAATTATTTTAAAAAGGTCAATAATTTTGATTTGATTTTTAAGGAAATAAAAAAGTCAACAAATCTTGACTATTGAAGTTTATGGACGGGGGCTATTTGTACTCTAAAAAATACCTTAAATACTCTTTATTTCAAAATATATTTTATCATAAAAATACACTTTAATGAAATTATTAAAAAGGACATAATTACTTTAACTTAAAAACAAAAAGACTTTACACACCGTTTATTATAAATCCTAAATTTTTATTGACTTGATCAATTCATCATCACAGGCTCATGGTAGATACAAAACCAAAATTGTACATTCTTCATTGGTACAGAGATCAATACCCCAATTTTCACCAATGAGCTTCAATTACATCTCACAAATCACATTAATCAAAAAATTATAATAGATTCTGTAACTTATAGCTTGCATTGAATATTCCAATAGCAAGAATGATGATTCATAAAAGGGGGAAAAAAAGCATTCATGAAAGAATTAAACAATTTGCTGCAGCTCTTAACTTTTGTGAAGGAAATCAGAATGTTTCAATAAGAACAATTATCAATTAATAAAACATGTACAACTACAAATTGATTCTTGAAATATTTTAACATTCTGAAAGAGTAGTGATCTCTTTCAGAATAATCTTATCGTCAAATATGTTTTAAGAAAGCAAAAACAAGAGAATAAAAATAAAGAAAACGAAGAAGAAGAAGAATACAATGGGTGTTGAGAAAAATAATTAAGGTTATTTTTTAGATTTAATAAAGTATGTATAGTAAAAGTTTAATTTTTAATTTTTGCATGCGAGTGTTCTAAGTAATTAAGAATAGATTTTAGAGTAGAAATAGTTGTACTTTGACCCGCGTCAATCCTAAAAATGTAGTCAACTCGTTTAGATCTCAAATTCAATTACATCGTTGTAGTTTGGTAGTTAAGACCTTGACAAGTTAACGCAGTGTTTTTATTATTAAGAATAAAATCAGGCTCGGATATTTTTTTTCCTTTTTTAAGCAGGGATATAAAAGCCTTGAGATCTAAAGGAGTTGACTATGTGATTCTCTTAGATATCGAATGGCATGGATTGGTCAATTTCTTAAAAAAATATGGATGGATATTTTATGCTAGTTTTGTTTTTAATTAATGAAATATTTGCTACGAAATCTTCTCTTTCCCGGTAGAGCTAGCACAATTATACTACTTTAAATATCTCCTCTTTCATATTATTTTAGTTGTGATTGTTAATTAGTGGTGCCATGTCTTCTGTTTTGTCAAAGGTTGCTATTTTGCTTTGTTCTTGGTAATGGCCATTGTTTCCAGGGTTTCTTTCGGTGCTGTTTACAAAGTCGGTGATGATGCTGGTTGGTCTATTCCAAATGCGCAGAGTGTTACTTACAATGCTTGGGCTGAGGCTATAGACTTCCATGTTGGCGACATTCTTTGTAAGCTTAGGCCATTCTATAGACTTCCATGTTGGCGACATTCTTTGTAAGCTTAAGCCATTTTAATTTCCTTTGTTTGTGAATAAGCATCAAGTTCTTTAATAAATTAGGTTTAGAGTCGTTCCATATATATTGTTGCTTTAATTACTTTTATGAACTTGAGTTGTTTTCAAACAGTTTAGTCTCAAATTCTGGAGGTTAAAAAACTGATTTCAGCTTTACTTATTTTCACTATGCATTAACAACTTTGATTATTATACGATGTTATATTTTTTCATTACAAGTGAGACCTTATAAGTATAAACCTTGGGGCTAAGGCGCTGAGACTGTGTACAATTGTCAATATTAATCCAGCATTCGAGTACAACTCCTTATTTCACAGTGTGTTGGAAGTGAGCCGCGAAGATTACGAGTCATGCAACACACAATCTCCGATGAAATCATACACAACTGGCAAGGACTCGATTACGTTAGAATCATCAGATCCTCGCTACTTCATTTGTGGAGCACCAGGGCACTGCCAAATGGGAATGAAACTTGAAATTAGCACAAATGGTGCCGGCAATTCGCCGAGCGTTCCAACAAGGCCAATGCTGCAGTTTTCACCGTATTCACCTCCTGGCTGGAACCCATGGCTCGAATCTTCTGGTTGCCAGCTTCAGCTAGCGACAAAGCTTGTGATGGCTGTGGCTGCTCTTGCAATTTTTTTTATTGGTTTCATTTATTAGCTAGGAAAGATTTGTAAACACTTTTGCTATTAATGGAGTCCCCTTAAGTGGTTTGATTGGGTTTGCTTCACAGTTTGAGTCACAGGGAAGTCGTTTTTGTTGGGAGAACCTGTACCTCTCGGTTCGAGCGGAGACTTCTAGTCTGGGTTGTGGTACGAGTTTAAAGGTGACTCCCACAGTTGGGGCCCTACTCAAGATACCTCGTGGTTAAGATAAAAAAAAAAATATGTGGTTGTAAGGAATGAGAATGATAGAGTTGTTGAGAGATGGTATTGTTGATGAATTTTAGTGATAATATATATGGATATAGTACTTTTTTAAAGACCTGACCCACTAATAAGATATGTCTGCTTTGAACTTCAGACACGCATTCTTAACATTTATAATGTTGTTCTTGATATGATCTAAGTCCATTCAAAAGAAAAGTCTACCTTACCAATTAAGCAATGATCAATTAAATAATATATAACAATAAAAACTAAACATCTTTCATTATGATGGACAAAAACGACGATATAAAAAAAGACCCATGTTTCAGAACTGAAAATGAAAAGACAGATAGGTTTGATGTTTGCATACATCAATATACAGTATAGTAATGACTACTTTACTAAAACAAAAATGACAATATAAAAAAAAGACCCATATTTCAGAACTGAAAATGAAAAAAACAGATAGGTTTGATGTTTGCATACATCTCCATTATTTTGTGTTTGCTCTTTGCTCCTCACATCTCCATTATTTTGTGTTTGCTCTTTGCTCCTCACTGAATCTAGCCACCCTCAAGCTTGACAATTAAACCCCCGAGAGGTATTGACATATTTTCTGGTTAATTGAGAGTGGAAAACAAGCCATTGCTCAATATATCACAATATAGATAATTAGCGTTAGGTCAATAAAATGAGATGTATAAAAAGATAATTTGAGATATTATTCTTGTTTGATGTCATTACCTCTACCGGTGGTCTAAACTCCACTTGTCTCGCCACGATGTGCCTTCGAGGAAGAAGTTGCATTGAAAGGCGGCGTAGGCATCTTCAAAACCCCATTCATTCTTTGCATCAAAACTAGACTCTCCATGTAAGTATCCAAGAAAAAAGACCATGTCTCACCATAAATTCCAAGCTTCTGCATCCTCCGGTTCACAGTGTTAAAAGAAACCAACTCCTCGTTATATCTTGTGACCAGTAGCATTTCTCCATTTCTTCTCAGCCCCGCCATCTTCCCTAGGCCTAACCTTAGGTCAATTTTGAACTGCTTCGTCCAGGACTCTCCTAAGCCATACTCCATCATCATCCAAATGCAACAGCCGTCATAGGACGGGCTATTGTACCACTGCGTATAATAATGCATTAAAGCAAGCTTTTGATCAAGTGCCCCAACAAACAATTTTTGTTCTCTCCCATTAGCTAATTCGTCTGTCTTCAGTTCATCTGGCACGTTCAATTCCTTAAACACCTCTTCTTTCAAGTCGAACGCAAGCAAAACCAATCTGCGTTGGATTCCCTGAGCCACATGATGACTTTCTGTATCGTATCCAACCCAATGAAGCGTCCCATTCACATAAGCTTGTGGCGTTTTTACAGTGATTCTACAAAGACTCGTATCCCCCGTAGTAACGTTCCTCCAACTTCCCACCTTCAGAGCAAAAACTTGAACAACTGGCCTTGGAGCGTCCCTCAAACCGATTATAAAATGGTCACGAACCACAATCCTCACGACTTTGTAATCAACACTCTTGGGATCAAATCCGAATCCGTGGACTGATTCAAAATTAGCCGCAGTGAAATTAAACATTATTCTAACACAAGATTCTAGAGAAGGGTTCCATACAATCACGGATTTCGACAAACCTTTTTGGTGATAGTCAAGAAGACACACTAAACCATAGCATATACCAATTACATTAAAAGATTCAGGCTTGTTTTCGAATGGTAAATCAAATTCCTTAATTGGACTAAATGAAATACCATCATGGTGTAATGTAAATCTTTCTTGGGAGTTAACCCTATCATAGTGCCTCAAAATTACCTGCGAATTGTTGGTGATGTTCTTGATGGCGAAATGAGTATAGTTAGAAATGAACTTTGGGTCGTTGATTAGAGCGCACCATGATTTGCAGACGCATCTGAACCCTGAAACCGATTTTGCTGGCAGTCTTAAGAGGATCTGAACAACAACTTCCTCAGGTATGTAATCTGACATTTTGCTTCCTGTTTGGTACTCTTCTTCTTTTTCTATTTGGTCTTATGATTTACGATAGACACTACTGCAAACTTATAACCAAATAGTTACTTCGAGGAGACGTTACTTTGCACTCAATGAGAGAGCTGCTGCCATTTGGCAGATCACATACAGGTAGTTTAGCTGGCACTAGTGTTGTCTTCTCAAAAAGATGATAAATCTTTTGTGTACAGTTAGTTAATTGGTAATAATTTGATCAGTGAAGTTTTGGTTTTGGTAACCGTCAATTTGTCAAGTAATTTTTCAATGGACATGACATGATTATTGAATCGGTAATGGACAGTTAACATGATAAAAGATTTTCCTTGTACATGTTTCAAAATTAGTTTTGGTAATGTGTTTTATCTCTCTCTCTCTCTCTCATACTCACACACTATATATATAACTGTTCCATAATTTAGACATTAACTCTTTTGTAAAAAAATCATTTATTTATAAAATTTAAATTTTTTATATCCTAAATAGAGCGATACACAAGAATTAAATTAATTTCCATAAAACGTTGACGTGAGAGGATTCGATACCTAAATCTCTAACTTCAATTATTTAATGCAAGTGGTCAATATTTGCTGTATATTTTATTAATTGTATTTTCCAAAAATACATTTTAATTATTTTAAATTTTGGTAGTAGTTTTCGAAAATCGAATTCTATGTTTTCTTTACTATCTTATTTCTAAATCTCGTTTTAGTCACTAGCTGGACACATGAGGTGCTAGCGTCAAACCCTGAGTTGCTTCACTTGTTTTACACCTTCACATGTATGACATCTCCTTATAAAACTTTTTGAAATGGCGTTTTCCTCATCAATAAATCTCTCATACGTAAAGCTTTTAATATATAACTATCTATTTTTTGGTTGACAATCATTCCTTAAAATAAAAATGGCGAAAATACCTTAAAAAAGCGTTTTAGAAGTATGTTACAAGAATTTTGAGAAAAAAAATTAGACAAAACATGTTTTTTGACTACTTAGTTAAAAATAGCTTAAAAATTGAGCTTCTTAAGTCAATTCAAAAAAAAAAATTCTAAACATTTTTTTAAAGGACAATAATATTACATTTCTTTACAAGCTCTATTTTATCAATCATAACTAATAAATCATCATTGTCATGAAATTTTTATACGGATTATGTTTCCTTTAAAAAGTAATCTAGCTTAATGTGTTAATTATTAATAATACTGTTTGGCTTTTTTTTTTTTTTTGGGCTTGTAAGAGAAAAAAAAGTCTATTTAATTAGGGACATGCAAAACCTTGTTAATATTGCCTTGCGTCCATGATTCTCCTAAATATCGAACGGTATGGATCGTTCAATTCCTTCGAAGTATTCAAGGGCGATCGAAGATGGAATTTTATGCTAATTTATTTTTTTTAAAAAATTCAATAATGTCCTAATTAAATAACAAGAAAACTAATAATTATAGTAGTACGATATTCGAAAACTTTTCATAAATTTCATCCTTAATAATATAGTATTCATTAAGTAGATGGTTGACATAATGTAATGAAAACTATACATTTACCCATAAAGGGCCTACTATGGCCACAAAAATTGCGGCCTCCTGCTACCAGTTTTTTAGTTTGTGGTTTTAAAAAAAAAAAATGTAGGCCTCAAAAACAAGAAATTTTAAAATATATTAGAGATAATACAATCAATTAATAGATATATGATTAATATGATACCTCTTATATATTTTAAAATTTCTCTAGAGAAACGGCAACAAAAAGCTGTCATTTTTTTGGCTATGGGGGCTTTACGGACAAATATCAACTCTCTAATATAATTAATTTATTTAAACTTGATAAATGACACGATATTTGAAACGAAATTTGAGAGAAAATTTTGGATGCCTATCACTATTACAGTAGAGTAATTTATTAATTAGTAAATTAGCTTTACCATTATACACTGCTATAATACCATTATACAAGGCAACGCACGCAAGGGCAGTGTTCATTTCGATCGCCATATAACAAAGCATGGCTATTACTTTGTCAAAGTGAGCTATTGCCTTGTTCTTGGTAACGGCCGTTGTTTCCAGGGTTCCTGTTGCTACTGTTGACAAAGTCGGTGATTCGGCCGGCTGTTCCGTTCCAGCTGCTGAGCGTGATATCAATTATAACGCTTGGGCCAAGGCTATAGAATTTCGATCGTGTTGGCGACATTGTTTTTCAGCTAGCTATCTTCCTCTCTTTTATATTCTAGTTTTTCGCTTCTCTTTGTGAACAAATGTATCATACAAAGTTGGAAAAATGTTTTATATGTTATGATATGACATATTATGTGCCGTCCACAGATTGTAAATGGATTATTAGTCATGGCTTTAATTAATTCTCAATCGATGCAGCATTTGAGTACAATATCCCAAATTTCACAGTATGTTGAAAGTGAGCTCCGAAAATTATCAATCATGCAACACAAAATCTCCGATGAAATCATATGCCAATCGCAAGAACTCAGTAAGCGCAGAATCACCAGGTCCTCACTACTTCATTTGCGGCGCCCCTGGGCACTGCCAACTGGGAATGAAGCTTGAAATTATCAATATTGCCTCGGCCTCCCCAAGCAGACCTCCCATCAATTCGCTATCTGATGTTCCAGTAATGCCAAATCCAACGCCGTTATTGTAGACTTGTTGGGAATGAGACTGGGAGAGTTGAGATATAGGGTATCATGATTTATTATATATTTTCATAGGAGTTTAGATTTGGCCGGTCATTTAAATATAGTTATTATTTATACACAAGTAGAAAAGATTAAAAATTTATTTCCGTCTAGTCAAATGAAAGCTAAAAGGATTGCATGCATGCTCCTGCTGCTTTCAGTGTCATGTTAAGTATCTCAATTGAAAGATGATCGTAATAAAATTCTAATAAACTCCTGGGATTCTTTTAAAAAAAAAAAAGCAAAAATCCAACAAAACACTTGTTTCATTAAAATAAAAAAAAAGAAAAAAAAATAGATAAGCCTAATTTAACGTTACATACATCTCCATCATTGGTGCTTCCACCATTTTACCTCACTGATGCTGCTAAAACCGGAGAGATATATTAATTATTCCAATTGATCAACAATTTACTATATAGAAAAAGCACGAAATATATTATCACTTTTGTGTCAAAACCAAGGATTTAAGAAAAGAAAAACAGCAACGAAATGAGAGGTATAGAAAAAGAATAATTTGATGAGATCATATGTCATTGCCTATTCTTAATCAATATTCTTTCTCTACTTTCAATATTACCTCTATTAGTTGTCTCAACTCCACTTGTCCCGCCGCAATGAGCCCTTTCTGATGAGGAAGTTGCAATTGCGCCAGGCCTAGGCATCCTTGAAACCCCATTTATTCTTTGCATCAACATTAGACTCTCCATGCATGTAAGTATCCAAGTAAAAGGAACAAGTATCACCATAGATTCCAAGTCTTTGAATTTTTCGATTCAATATATTAAAAGAAACCGGTTCTTGATTATATCTCGTCACTAGAAGAATTTCTTCATTTCTCCTTAGTCCACTATCTTCCCTAAGCCCAATCTTAGGTCAATTTTGAACGGCTTCGTCCAGGACTCCACTGCACCATATTCATTCATCATCCAAATGCAACAGCCGTCATGGGACGGACTATTGTGCCAATGTGTATAATAATGCATTAAAGCAAGTTTTTGTTCGAGTGCCCCAAGAAACAATTTCTTGTCTATCCCAAAAGTTGACTCGTCTGTCTTCACTTTCATCTGGCATGTTCAATTCCTTAAGCACCTCTTCCCTCATATCAAACGCAAACATAACCAATCTGCGTTGGATTCCCTCATAAACATTATCAAGATTTTCTTCTTTATATCCAACCCAGTGAAGTGGCCCATTCACATCAGGTTGAGGAGAGTTTACGATGACTCTACAAGAAGTTGCAGCTAGCCTTGGAACGAACAGTCTTCCAGCTTCCCACCTTTAGAGCATAAACTTGAACAACTTGCCTTGTAGGCACCTTAAACCTTATATATAATGTTTACGGCACACAATTCTGACAACTTTGTAGTCATTAGTCTTCGGATCAAACCCGAATCCATGAATTGTTTCAAGATTAACCGTAGTGAATTTAAACATAACTCTAACACATGATTCTGGAGAAGGGTTCCACATAATCGCAGATTTGGACAAACCATCATAGGAATATAATATTCAATCAGACACACTAGACCACAATGTATACCAATTATTTTATAAGCACCTCGTCTATTTTCAAACAGTAAATCAAATTCTTTAATCATTAGACTAAACGAGTTACTATCATCATGGTGGAACGTGAATCTTTCTAGCCGGTTACGCCTATCATAGTGCCTTAAAATTAGCTGAGATTTGTTGGCACTGCTCTTGATGGCGAACTGGTTGTATTGAGAAATAAAACATGGGTTGTTGATTAGAGAGTACCATAATTTACAGACGCACTTGAACTCTGAAAGCGCTTTTGCGGGCACCCGTAGGAGGATCTGATCCAGAACTTCTTCGGGTATTAATCGGACATTTTGCTTCTTCTTGATCTTCTTCTTCTTTTTCTTCTCTTTGGTCATATGAGTGATAATAGACACTACAACTAAAATATATATATACACACACACACACACATAACCGAATGGTTGCTTCCATGATACGTTTCTTTTCTTTAATAAGAGAGCTAGCTGCCGCCATTTGGCAGAAACAATACAGGTAATTTAGCTGGCACCAATCTTCTCAGGCAGATGACCTAGAAATCTTTTCTCCATCGGCGATTAGTCGGTAATAATTTCATAAGTAAATTTTTCTTAAAGAAAATTACTAATTTCTCTGATCTATTAAGTTTTGAAAATTAGGATTTTTTTATTTTTTGAAAATTTTGTGTCAGGTGTTTTTTAGAATTTCATTATTTTTATTTTTTATCTGTTAATCTCTAATCACCATGTGGATTTTGATTATGAGAAGTTCATATTATTCATAAGGGAGTTCTAAATACACATTACATGATCATTAAATGGACATGATGCAAAATTTTCTTCCTATGAAATAATAATAGATACACTTCAAAAGTTACTTTTAGAGATGTTAACTATTAAAGTATGATATATTTCTATACATGTGTAAAAGATTGCTATGAAATTTCTGACAAAAATGTTAAAACCTAATTTGTGGAGCCCAAAAGAAAAATAATGCATTATTTTTTTGTTGAAAAAACTTTTTTAATATCATACATATACACGTAAATTTTTTGCAATATATATACACACACGCTCACACATAAATTAAATTAATTTTCATATAAAATTAAAGTGAGGGTTTGATACTTAAATCTCCAGCTTTAATCACTTAATGTTAGTGGTCAATTATTATTTGCTGTGTAATCCTTATTTTAAAAAAAAACACATTTAATGGTAGATTTTAATTACATAATCCTCTGTTCTCTTTTTATACCTTATCTTTAAGTCTTGTGTTAGTCTCTAGACCCATATATGGACACATGAGTGCCCGTGTCAATTTAAGACTAGCCTCACCTATTTTTTGCACTTTCACATATAAGTATAAACATTTATTGTCAATTATTTAACCATCAATCATACCTTAAAAGAAAGATAATGAAATCACATTTAAAAACAAGCTTTTAGATTATTTATAATGTTGATTTTTTAAAAAGAGAAATGGTCAATCTTTTAGAGGTATATTACAAGATACATGAGATAAAAATTTAGATAAAAAAAATAACTTTTGACAGTTTATTTTAAAAAATTTAAAAATAATTTTTAGTAGCCGAATCGTATGTTCTATTTTACACTTTATCGTCTTAGTCATCAAATTATAATAAATATGGACACATGTGATACTCGTGTCATTCTTAGACCAATCTCATCTATTTTACTCCTTCACATAACATCTCTTTATAAAACTTTTTTAATTCAATAATTGTCAATTAATTAGTTGTTAATCATACTTTTAAAAAAGATATTAAATTACAAATAAATAAAAAGAAACGAGGTTTTTTATATTACAATATATATATATATATATATATATTTTACTCCCTTTAATAACAAAATAAAAAAAACGGTCAACATACTAATAGTCAAAATCGGGTGATGAAACCCACCCGATTAAGTCATTTACCTCCGACCCGACTAACGAACTTCCCATATAAAAAATGAACAGACAATTTGCCGCTTCGTTTGAATCATTTCTTTTGGATCTTCCTTCTTCTACACTCTTTCTCCCTTGGAAGAAATGAGTTTTAATTCTTCAAATTCAGAACGCCAGAAATCAAAGAGAAGCTTTAATTCTAGTAATTCAAATAACAATAGCAATAACAATGACAACAACAAGAAGAAAAGCAACCAGAAAACCCTAGGCGTAGCTTGGGGCTCCAATTCTTACTCCTCCTCTCGCTCTTCTTTTCGAAAATCTAATTTTCCTGATTTTGGCAGGTATTTTTTTTTTCAGGATTTTGATATAATTCTCATCGATTTTGATTCAGGGCCTGTATTTTAAATTTCCGAAATAATTGATTTGTATTAAATTATTAAAAGAAATTGTTTAGAGGAGCCTATTGTTTATATGGACCATGAAGTGCAGCTAGTTCTTGTACTAATACAAGGGAATTTAACTAAATTTTGCTAATCGTTCTGTTTGTTTCTATGAATTTTGATAAAGCTTTAGTTTTGTTAATTTTTACTACGTGTAACTGACATGCTTGCGTATTTTTAAGATGAATCAGAGACATTTTATTATAAAGTTATTATTATTATAAATGTTGCTATTTTTTTCATTTGTGCTGGTTGTTTTGAATACAGTTATATGGTAGAAAAGAACCGGAAACTTCAGAGTCAGTTTGATGCAGAGGCTTCGAGCTCTTCGCATAGGGCCTCGACCTCTGGAAGGCTTATATTTCAGGGGGTTTCGATTTTTGTTGATGGTTTCACGATTCCTTCAAGTCAGGTATGTTTTCTTCATCGGATAGTTTTCTTAAGCTATGTTTGGTTGCAAGGAGACTTAAATATAAAAATTTAGAGAAGCAAAAATTAATGCTTATGCTTTATGGTTTTAATTCATTGGGCAAAACATTTGGATGTACCATCTTCATTTCATTTCTTTGTCCAAGTTGTTTGGCTTTTATCTTTTGTGTGGATTCTGGAAGTGAATAATTTGTTGCCTTAGGAACTGCGAGGCTATATGTTGAAATATGGTGGTCGATTCGAGAATTACTTTTCCAGGCATAATGTCACCCATATAATCTGTAGCAATCTTCCAGACAGTAAAATCAAGAATTTGAGGTTCACATTATTAACCTTGGTTTCTTGTCCAAACTAAAAAATTTTAATTTTTATTTGGATAGATTTAGTTATGATGCTGGTAATTTTAACATAGGTCCTTCAGTCGTGGGCTCCCAGTGGTGAAACCGACATGGATTCTGGATTCTGTTGCTGCTAACAAAATTTTGAGTTGTAAGTTTGTGTATTTTGCTGATTTTATCTTGATTTCCTGAATATTTCTCCAACTGGAGTGACGGATCATGCACAAGTTTCTCTTACAAAAGGATTATGTGATTGTTATTTCTGTCTTTTCTTTTATCTTTCTTTTTCAAAACTAATTTTCTTCAATGTTGCTTTGCTACCATTAGGGGTTCCTTACGAGCTTGATCAACTTGCTAACAATCAACCAAAGTTGTCTGACTTCTTTGCTTCAAAAGGCAGCCACGTCCCTGAGGATGCTCCTATCACCACGGATTTTCAAGCAAAACATCAAGCTGAGGGTGCATCTCTGAATGATGGCTGTTCAAATAATGATCGTTTATCTGAAATGGACGTGTCTATGGAACATGAAGAGCAGATTAGTGTAGAAATTGAAAATCCTGCACTAGATAATAATAATGGAAAGATGATTGAGCAACAATTTTGTTGTGATGGGAAATCTTGTGAAGAAAACGTGGCAGAATGTAGTAGTTCTGATATAGAAAGTGAAAGCAGTGTGAAAAATGGACATCAGTCTTCTACTTTTCAACCCTCTACAAGTTCAACTGTTGCCTCTTCTAGAAAGTGCCATTCAACCCTTGGGGATCCCAATTTTGTGGAAAATTATTTCAAGGTAGTGAAATGGAAAGTGATTGCATGTTTTTGCTTTAGTGTCGTATCATCTTCTTCTGTGCTCCATGGGTTATTTTAAGCATTTTAAATTTACATAATTGATACCTCTCTTGATGAATCTGTATGACCAGTTGTGCACAAAAAGTTATCTGCGGGAACTTAGTCTTGGTTTTATCCTAACGAGGACTCTGGTTTCTGTAGAGTTCAAGGCTTCACTTCATTGGTACTTGGAGAAATCGGTATCGTAAACGTTTCCCCAACTGCATGAGTTCTAGCCCAAGAGTTTCATCAGATTCTCAGAGGACTGCCATCATTCATGTTGACATGGTAATCTCGTTATCATGCGATTTATAACAGGATTTCTAATAGACATATTTTCTTTTGCCTATTATTATGGCTGTGAACTTCACTAATTCTAGAGCAATGTGAAATGGATGACCTCTGGACTCCATAGATGCACGTGCTGTGTTTTCCTTATGTGGGTTTGTAATATACCATTGATGCTAATATTCTGCTCCAGGACTGCTTCTTTGTGTCAGTTGTCATCAGGAATCGTCCCGAATTACAGGATAAGCCTGTAGCTGTATGTCATTCAGACAATCCCAAAGGAACTGCTGAAATTTCATCTGCAAATTATCCTGCTAGATCTTATGGTTGGTTCTATTCTAAGTCTTCTATATCTTGGTCCACTTACATTTTTTATGGTTTATGTATTTTCTGTATACAAGTTGATTTTAATCCTTACTTTCAGGAGTTAGGGCTGGAATGTTTGTTAGAGATGCCAAGGCTCTTTGTCCCTACCTCGTCATTGTCCCTTACAACTTTGAAGCGTATGAGGAGGTAATAAATTTGAACATTCACTTTGAGTATGTTTAAAGTATGTGGCACTTCTGCAGTCTAGTGGGTTTCCTGATCTTTTTCTTGTTTTTTTGTGAAACTATGAAGGTTGCCGATCAGTTTTATGACATCATGCATAAGCACTGCAATAAAGTTCAGGTCTGGTCATGGTTCCTTGAATGCAAATTCTTACCTCCTTTGAGTTCTTAGCAATATAATTTGTGTTGAATACAGGCAATTAGCTGTGACGAAGCATTTTTAGATGTCACAAACTTGGAAGGGGAGAATCCTGAATTTCTAGCTTCAAAAATAAGAAAAGAGATTTTTGAAGCCACAGGTTGCACAGCAAGTATTGGCATAGCTGGGAATATGCTTGTTGCCCGCCTTGCCACTAGGACGGCTAAACCTAACGGTCAATGCTACATCCCTCCAGAGGGGGTATGTCTTGAGATTGTTGTTTTTTTATAGGAGGCATTGTCTAACAATTTGTTTATATTAGTATTTCAGTGTAGATGTTCTGATATGCTAAGTGATAATTTTACCTTGCCATAACTTGTTACATTTTCAAAATAATTGTTCTCTCTTTTTTTTCCTTTTTAACGAATTTTTTGATGACTTACGAACTGATTGTAATTGTTTTTAAGTGCTTTAAGAAATAAGAAAATCCACTCTGGTTATGCTTTGTATAACTTATGAAGTTGACGCTATGTCGCTATCCCTTCTATATATCCATACAAGTTATGTAGTGTTGTTGCCTGAAGGTCACCTTCTTGACTAAAGTAGTTGAATTGTTGCAGGTGGATGAGTATCTGAATCAACTTCCAATCAAAGAACTTCCAGGAATAGGTTATGCTTTAGAGGAGAAGTTGAAGAAGCAAAACGTTTGGACTTGTGGTCAGTTGCGTACGATTTCCAAGGTCTATTATGTCTCATTTCTAATTGCGAATATTGATTTGCAAGTTTTGATGTTAGACCCAGTCTTGTCATTCTACGTTAGGTTACAAATGTAGAATTCCGATAGACTTTAGCAGGTTATGATTTGACCAATGGCATTCTACAGACCTTTATTTCATTAATCTTTACTTACATTGGATTACTGCATTGTCCCTGCAGACAAAAAAGAAAAGTAAATGAAAGGGTAAATATTCTTTATTTACTAGAACAAAAAGAATTGACTAAATCAGAACAAAATGAATGGGACTAAATTCTACAAGAAAATACTGAAATATTTTCTGAAGTGTTTCTTAATCAGAATTAATTTGTTAAAAGTCAAAAAAGAAATAGGCAAGGAGGCTTCTGTGTATTCTAATGCATTTAGTTTTTTGGAATTTCAGGACTCTCTTCAAAAGGATTTTGGAGCAAAAACTGGTGAGATGCTGTGGAATTATAGTAGAGGAGTAGATAACCGGCAAGTTGGGCTCATTCAGGTTTGGAAAAATATATTTGTTCTTTGTGCCAGCACTTGTATAATTTAGACTGCTATATGCTCTTACAGCCAATCCTTGTGTTTATTATTATTATATTGTTGTTAGAAATGAGGATTATACAAAAAGAATAAGCAGTCTGTTAAAATAGGACCAGCCTGAGCTGACAAAAAGAAATATCCTGTAATTTGCTGGAAAATGCATAGTATGCTATCCTTCTGCTTATGGAGTTGCTTTTTATATTTAACATACATGTTTTCTAGTATACTTGCTTCTATGTATTTTTATTTCTTAAATTTTTCTTTTTTTTTCTCATTTTATTTGACATCATCTGAGGCTTGCTGACAGATGATGTGATCTGCAGGAAAGCAAGTCTATAGGCGCTGAAGTAAATTGGGGGGTCAGGTTTAAGGATTTGAATGATGTGGGTATTCTGATGCCTTGTAGAAGCTCACTCTCACTTTTCTTTTTCTCTCTCATTGGGAAGGTCATGAATTGATTTATTATTTATTGCAGAGTCAACATTTTCTTTTGAGCCTTTGCAAGGAGGTTTCATTGCGCTTGCAGGGGTGTGGAGTGAAAGGACGTACATTTACCCTCAAGGTATGTCTTTCTGCCATCATGCTTCATCTTTATATCATGCAATGCACTCAGTTGAGTGGAGCTTCTTCTTGATGTATTATGTCTCCTTAATCCCTTGAGAAGCTACATCTTAGTTATTATAGGGATGTGATATGAACAAAATTCATTTTATTTATTTATTTATTTTTCTGTATACTTCTAGATGAAAAAGAGAAAAAAAAATGCTGGCGAGCCTACAAAATACATGGGCTGTGGAGTCTGTGATAACTTGAGCCACTCCACAACGGTATTAGCTATGGATGAAATGCAGTTTCAAGTATTTTTTTTATCCCTATATGTATTGGAGGTTGAAGTATTAAGATTATTAAGGTTTGCCATAGGTTCCAGTTGCTACTAATGATGTGGAAGTGCTTCAAAGGATAACCAAGCAGCTCTTCGGGTCTTTCCATTTAGGTAAGTTAATGTAGCAAATTAGAGTATTTTTAAACTTCCATTTTGGATAAGAGTATCCATGTTGTTGGTGTGTGTAATTTAATGGTCAGATATTTTGGATCTATAAACTTTGTAAACCTTCTTTTTGTTTCATGTTGTATTTTCTTGATATAGATAGCATTCTGTTAATATTTTGATTGATTTTGCACAGATGTTCAGGATATTCGGGGTATTGGCTTGCAAGTTTCAAAGCTTGAAAATGCCGACACTTCTAAACAAGGTATGTGGTACTGAAGATAGTTCATACTAATTGTATTCTGCCTAATTTCTAATATTTAATGACATTGTTTTAGCTATAACAAATGCGTGCTGTTCCTAAGGCTAACTTATATATAGTACAGATTTTCTCCCTCACTAGTCACTACAATGTCACTTGTTCTGATAATCAAAGTTTGTTTCTGATAAAGTTTTCCTTTTAACTTTGGTGGTATGAAGGGGTTGAAAGAAACACTTTAAGATCTTGGCTCACATCTGCATTTGCTACTACAGAAGAGCAACATGATATCAATAGAATGACTGGAGAGAGAACTAATATAGGTATTTTAAAGTTGCATTTTGCGTACTACATGTCCTTGATTACTTCTAATAGCATTTTGATTAAAATTTCTATCTGTGTCTGGCGTCTGAGGTGAACACTGAAATTATAAAAATTGGATGATTACTGGCACAGAGGAGGACTCAGTTATATATGAAATATAATAGAGTTTTATCAGAATTTTCTGTTTTCTTCTGCTGCTTGAAACTCTAAATGCTCGTATATGAGATTATCAAAATTGTTTATTTGAGATGTACATTTACTGATTAGGATGACAACGAAAGATCTTATTAGCATTCATGATATTACTGAGTCGATCAGGAAAAGGATTTAGAAACAATCACGTTTCTGGAAATACATGAAGTTTAGTTGTCTTTAACATTAGGGATTAGGGTGAAAGTATCACACCATGTTAAGTTTTTATTGGTATCTTGTATAAAGATATGTTGATAACCTGATATTGGGATGTCCTATCTATAGGTATAGTATTGTAGAACTTACTAGACCAACTCTTGACTCTAAATTAGGTTCTAAGCTAAGTCACTATAAAAGCTATTATAATTTCTAAGATGGTTACATTTGGAAATTATTCCAACTTCAGGCAAAAGAAGGCCGGATGTGTTATATAAAAATTTTAATTTTTCAATCATGTTTATTTTAACTTTCGCTTTTATTGTTGATTTGGTTAAAGATGAAACAAAATGACTGCTCTTCCATTAATGGTTTTCTTGATAGATTGTGTGAGACAGAGAAGTGATGGAAGTCTGGGTCAACTGTGCACTGGTACAGGTGAGCGTTCTGTTCAAATGGACAATAATCTGTCCGGTTGTCAAGCTTCTTCAAACCAAACTCTACCACCTTTGTGCCATCTTGATATGGGAGTTGTAGAGAATCTTCCTCCAGAACTGTTTTCAGAACTGAATGAAACCTATGGTGGGAAGTTAGTTGATTTTATTGCTAAGAACAAAGGTAGAAGTGAAAATACCAGCAGTTCTTTATGTAACTCTCCTTACAAAACTGAAGGTGATCTTTTCTTACCTGGATTTTAAAGGAATAATATTGTAATATTCATTAGTTTCTACCAGTTCCTTATGGATGTGTTGGTTTTGTTTATTAAGGTGCTGTAGACAAGGGAAAGCGACCACTCTTTTCTGAGGTCACCCTGAAAAGAGGGCCTGTGGCAGTAAAGGTAACTTCTTATCATTATCATTCTGGCTTTGTTTCTCAGTCACTAGTTGATGAAATATTTGCACCTTTTGTTAGGCTGAACAGTATACAGTTGAGGAAATGCAGGCAGTATCTGTTTTGAGAGCAGGATCCTGCAGTGGGGCCAGTACCACTTTGGGTCTTAATAAAATTGATTTAATGCCTTTATCTCTTAGTCAGGTAGATATCTCAGTGTTACAACAGTTACCTGAAGAAGTGAGAGTTGATATACTTGAGCAGCTTCCTGCACACAGAGAGCAGGATTTGACTTGTAGTGCTGCCTTGGTTCTTCCAGAAAATGCACAGGAATTATTAGGTTTCAAGACCACTGAGAATCTTTATGGATTAAATGAATCTGTCGTTAACAATAATCTTTGGGCTGGAAATCCTCCACTGTGGGTTGATAAGTTTAAAGCCAGCAACTTTTTGATGCTAAACATTCTGGCAGACATGTACTACAAGTCTGGATCAACTGAGAATTTATCTCGAACACTGCAACATACTGTATCCATATCTCTACATCCTCTAGATGCAAGTTCTGATGGATGGGATGAAGCCATTCATTACGTGTGTGAGCTTCTCAGGCAATATATTGAACTAAGGCTAGAAGTAGATATCGAAGAAATCTACATTTGTTTTCGGCTTCTGAAAAGGTATTTGTCCAAAGCTGGCTGACTAATTTTGAGTTCTGTTGAACTTCTTTTCAAGGATAGAGCTTTATTTGATTGATATTGTTTGAAGTCTTATCAATGTTGTTTTCCTTATCAAAAGTATACCTTACTGAATATGTGCAAATTAAGTTCCCATTTGTGTTTGTCCTAAACTTCTATTCTTTGTTAACTTGAAAGAATATCTTGATTGGAGGTTTATTCTTTCAGGATTATGGTGAAGTCAGAATTTTTTTCACAAGTTTATGACATCGTCTTACCTTACCTTCAGGTTAGTATGTCTACTTTTCTTATTTTGAAATTTCTTTGGACAGAAGAGCGTCTTATGGTAACAATTACCATTTATCTTTAGAAATCCTGCTTTTTGTTACTGTGTGCTTCTATTACCAGACTACCAATACGTACCATAAGGTATTTGAAACATACTTGATGGGATTTCTCCACAAAAGTTGTATTACAATGGGATATTAAGACAGTAGTCCACTTGTTTATGCTAATTACAGAGTCTACATATTAGAGTTTATAAACTGTAATCTATGAACTGATGGATTAGGGATAGTAAATTTCATCCTTATGTTTTAGTTTCTTAACGAACAGTTAGGACTTCACTACTCTGTTGTGCATGTTTAGAATTTCCAGTGGCATTGGTGTTCCCTTGACATTGTGTTCTAATCAGTTTCATGTTAGGTAGTTCACTCAAAATCACCGGTGTAAGATTTTCTTTGTAATGGTTTGCATTCAACTCCATGTTGGAACTGCTACTTGAACTCCCACTAATTTTTATGCTTTTAAAATCATTCTTGATTATCATGAAAGGAGATATGATGAGATGACTTTCTTTTTCAAGGTTTTGCATCTGATATCTGATTCAGTTCAGCTTGTATTTAAATCTTGCTTTACAGGCATCTGTAGGTCATATCTATGGAGGAAACATGCATATATAATGTAGTTCCTCGTACCATGTAGCTTCTCACATTTGCTCTGAGGTATTTGGAATGCTCGCTGCACCCCCTGTAATTCACGAGGAAGATCTGAAGGTTTACTTCTAAATGTTTGCCGTCCCTAATTTGTGTTCTACCTGTGTTTCTTTAATTCTAACCGTTTTTGTAAGATTTAAGTCTATTATATTTATATCTCTGGGCTTCAGATTCAATAATCTTTCCCCAAATTCAAAAATAAGTAAATAGACTATATCTTCTTAATTCTGCCTTTTATTTGAGTAGTTTTTTATTTGCCAAATTACCGAGATCTAAGCTTCTTTGAATCTAATTGCTTATTTCCTTAAATGAGTCATATCTCATATGCAGGCTTAGTATTGAATGATGCTTTCCGGGTTAAACTTTTTCAAGCACCTTGCATCTGAGCTTGCTGTTCTATGTCGTGATTCAAGTGAATATGCTGTTTTTAAGTTCAATTTAATCCACTTCAGTTCCAAAACATTTGTTGTCGGCTTGAGGAATCTTGCAAAATACTTGGGTAATATCTCACATTTTCTAATTATGGCTGAATTCTTCATAGAGATCATCTTCAACTGTTTTTGCCATACACTGTGCAACAAAGGTCTATGATTAAATGTAGAGCACATAGTAGAGCATTCAGATATTTTGTTTTGGCTTCTGTGAAACAACTGGCATAATCCTGTCTAATTTTCATGAAGAGATGGTTTGGCTGCTTGGTGACTTCTCATTCAAGTTTCTATAACATTCCTAGGGTGTGTTACTGATCTTATGTATAATCATCTGATTAGATACATTTCAGAGATGATTTGATACATAGATATGAGAAATTTGGTTCTTTTCCTCTTTACCGTTTTCAAAGATTTATGTTGATTGCTGTAAGAGATGTTGACCTTTAATCTTGTTTTTGATGCTTACACATTGGATGTTAATTGGAATGCCTTCACTGAAGCCACTCTTTCCATTTTGATTTGTTTAGGGCTGTTATCACCTCCCTGCCTCAACCTGAATCCCCATCTTGTACTGGAGATTTGGATATTATATTTGACTTGGCACTATGGGATTAATTGGAAAGTAATCTTGAATTCATGAATTGGGTCCAAGGCATTGCATACAAGATCAACTTGGTACTTCCTCTGCTCCTAGTTTAATTAACACGTCAATTGGGTTATTGTTTTCTAATGTGCTCTCACTATGTTTTTTTTCTAGAGACTGAAGCGGCCACCCTTGAGTTTTATTAGCAATATGTGAAATGATTGGTCTTCGGTGAATCTCACCTGTTTTGCTGCTGGTTCGGTCATTTGTCGAGCAATGACTGCAGAAAAAACCACTTGATGGTTGGCCTTTACCCCTTAAAAGTAACATTGCAAATACAATGGTGTTTAGTGAACTAGTATTATCTTGGAATTTTCGAAGAAGGGGGGCAGCACATTTTTCTTTTGTTTGCTCATGGTCGGCTTTCTCATGTAAGTCCGAGAACGGTGGTGATGGATTGATTCGAATGTGTCTGCCATTTGGATAGGGTGGTCCGTGCCTTCTTGAAACCAACCCCTTTTTCCCCCAAAATCCTTGATTGCATTCTCATTACTTGACAATCTTGATGTTTGTACAATGCTCCTTCATGGTTCATCGAATTTTCATGCAATATGTTGTTGAATTGTCCAAGGGGTGGAATTTTGGGTCATAATTCTATTCGATTTGAGTTGAACTAAATAAGTTTTGAGTTTGAAAAAAAAATGATTCGTTTAATAAAGAGTGAATTCAATTCCATGCGTTAAATAAATAAATGGAATCCGGGTTCAGGGTTGCCTATTTATTATTCGTTTGGAATTTGTTTATTAAGCGGGTTATAGACGAACAAAATATTAGACAACCTTTCTAACAAAATTACTTATTTACCATTAAAATTCAAAAAAATTTGTTTAAACATTGCTAGTTTTATTTTCATTTCATGATAATAAGCCGAAAAAGAAAATGAGAGCAAAAGTATCATCACTCATCAGTTGATCTCAGCTGCACTTTTCATTTTCCTTCTTCCGTTGTTGTCTCTTTCACTTGAATTTAGAGACCTGTTTCTTGTTTCCTCAAACAAGAGCCATACTAAACACTCCCAAAAATCAGATCAATGCTCTCACCCAAGATTTTCAGGCAAGCTCACTTTTGTTGGCTACTGCAGCGACAAGTTCTCGAATAGCTGCGCATTACCAATGATCTAACTGTCAATTTCGTTCTTCCCTATGCGTTTAAGGTAACGTTTACATTTAGGATTGAAGTGGGAATCCTAAGATTAAGAGTGTGGAGTGGGAGCAGAAGTAGGTTGTTTACTTACACTAAAATGAGAGTATGGAATTGAAACCAAAATCTAATTTATGTGTTTACATTGTTTTGGATTGAGTGTAAATGATTTTAAATTATAATTTTACCCTTATTTAAAGAATTATAGTTTTAAATTACAAAATTAATAAAAATACATTTGAAAAATAAAAAATTTATTTTATTATATTTGTAAATTAACAATAATTAATAATATTCTTAATTATGTAAATCACAATTTTTTATTAATTTTAATTTGAATTATGTAAATAAAAAAGTATTAATAAGAGCAACGCAAATGAAACATTATTGTTGATAATATAGTACAAAATTAATATTTTCTTAGAATAAAATATTTATTATTTTTAATTACTAATATTAAATAAATATAATATTATTATATTTTCAAATAATAATATAGTAATATTATTAATTCTCTATGAGTATAACCATATTATTTTTAAGTAATTTTAACTTAGAATCAATGTAAATTATTATTTTTAACTAAATATAATAATATTATATTTAAATATGATTAATATTATTATTTTTAATAAATTTAATTTATAAAATAATATAATAATATTATTTATTAAATATAATATTTATTTTATTTGTTATTATTATTATTTATTTTATTTTATTAAATATAAGGGTAAAAAGGGAAGATGGGGGAGTGGATTCTCAATCCCACCTCTCCCATTCCTCACTCCATAATTAGGCGGAGTCGACAGAATAGAATTCTCACTCTTCCTTTAAAAATTGTAAGTAAACACAGGAGTGGGGAGAATTTACACTCCTCACTTCCACTCCAAAATGTGAGCACTACCGAAGTTTATTCGGCTTCTTGTTTTGTTTTAATTGTACTTGTGTTTAGCTTGGATCTAGTTGTAATAAATCGATTTTGTTGGTTAGATTGTAAACGAACTTAGCTGAAGTTATTCGATTCTTTATTTAACGTTTCTATTTATTATTTAATTTAATTTTTAATAGTAAATGAATTCAAAGAATCCGAACCCATTGAATTTTGATTTGATTCGTTTAGTATTCGACACAGATTGGATTCGCCAATTTGTTTGGCCACCATTAAGTTGTCCTAGTCGTCGTTTTGACATTCAATTCTGCTAGTCAAAAGGGCAATTTATGAAGTAGCTGATATTTGAATCGACAAAGTAGTTACTATCAAATCTTTTTACTTTAGTATCGGTTCCACATTAAGGACAACGATGTGTTTGGTTAAAATATGGAAGAAATTTAACCTAGAACACTAAAATAAAACCGGAGAACAAGTACAGTATAATATTTGTATCCAGTAAGTTCTGATTCCTGCATATGATTATGTATGTTGCCCATTGCCATCATCAAGGTTGGTGTTTTAATTATAAAAAAAAAGAAAAAAAGTAGTCCGTAATACTGTTGCAGACCCCGTCTCGTTATTGATGCGAGTTGCTTTCGTATTATAGGCGTCATGAAAATGAAACGTAAAGAAATAAAGAATTAGAATTATTTGTTTATATATTTGCTTTCCTTATAATTAATTTGCAGGTGTGGACCGCAGACTTGGCGGTCGCCTATTTACATAGAGACGCTGTTAGTCTCTGAATTGCCTGCAGAGATTGAATAAGAAGAAAGCAGCATTTGGCTTTGACAAGTGACCACTTACGACATTTGAGGGTACACGGAATCGCCACACAAACGGCTCTGCAAGCATTTTGCATAAATTGATCTGCCAGCTTATATTCTTTCAAAGAATTGGTTCGATGAAAATATATTTGATCAAAATAATATTGTCGAATTTCTCTTGACTCTATTAGATTATTAAAATAATAATAATAATAATGATAATAATGATAAACTTTTTTTTTACTTAAATAAGATTCATTTGTGAGATAAATATTAGGGATTAAAATATTTGACTCCCAAATTGAATTTAAATACTGTGTGTTACTCATTTATTAAATGATGTATTTTATAACTAATAAAATTATTTAACCACCATTCAATGAATACTACATTAATTAGAACTCAAATTAGGATGTAGATGTTAGGATAACTAGTATTGCTCTCTCATTCATTGCTTCCTCTTATCTAATACTAACGTATAGGATTTATAAAAAAAAAAAAAAAAGGGTTCATGGATTCTTGGCTCGTGTGTTTGATCGATATCACGTGGCGGGAATTGATTATTATTATTATTATTATGATGTTTTGAAATTGATTATCGTGATAGCTAACTTCTGATGCTTGTATACTTTTTAATTACTATTTCTCGTCCGAAGTCAACTTTTTGAATTTTCAATTCTTATTTTACTTTTGCTTAAGTTGACCGTCACCCATGTCATGCGAGATTTCAGTAAGTTTTGATTATTGTATTGCTTGGATCTTCACTTCAAATCTTCAATATTAATATTACTACTATACTAATAAAACACAATTCAATGCTATCAATAGCAGTCGAATTTGGTCGTACTCACTGAATCAATTTAATCACTGTTCACATCATTTATATCTTCCGTGCTTAAGGGTTTCTAAGGTGGTGACCGGCAAAAGGGAGTATAGCAAATATTTAATGAAAAATGAATCTGCATGCTACAATATTTTAGTAAGAGAGAGATATGTTTGACCAATTCAGGATCTAGTAATGAGAACAGAATGAAGGGACAGTTTTGGAGTAGTTTTGGTCGGGAGAAAGAAACGAACTTCTGTATTTTGAAATTATTATGTCAATAAAGCAGCAGCAGCAACAACAACAAAAACCAAAAGAGAAGAGTTCAAACAAGTTATTAGAAAAATACGTTAAAAAATAAAAAAAAAATTAAAATTTTGCATCCCACCAGACGGCATGCCGAAATATATTTTTAGCCCGACTTATTGACATTGAGCTACAAATCTCTATCTCCATTACAAAAAACATACCAATAGTCAAACTTGCCTTCACGATTTCACTGGCAAGTGTTATTTTTTAACTTGACGTTTATTTAATTTCTTGGCTACGGTTTCAAACGCGCCATGTTTCAAAACTATACAACGCATAACTTTTCCTCAACGAGTAGGTGCCGAAGTTAATATCAGTCAAAGAACATACGCTTATTTATTTCCCAAGTAATAACTTTATATCACAATATATATATGACCAGAATCTGCTACATTTCGGTCCAAAACAACTATCTCAAGCTAGCTAATAACAACAACAGGAAACAAGGACAGAAAAATGAGGGTTTCTTCGCTTATATTGGCCTTCAATGCCATTTCCATCATCATCCTCTTCCTCTTGCTCTCTTACTCCATGCATGTTGAAGGTTCGAGGCTGCTGCATGACCATCAAGCTTCCCTTCCTTCGGTAAAGGGTTTCAGAACCATGGCTTACTCTGGCCCAAGCCATCGCGGTCGCGGTCACTAGCATCATGGGAATTGTGTATTTTTTTTTTTGTTGGTGCTTAACACATTCTTTAGTTCTCCAAAAGTTTGTTTCTGTATACTTGATTTCACTAGATTTTGATTTTTACTCAAAGAATCCAGCAGAGCAGAAGTAGGAGCAAGGGCTTCTGTGATTGGATCTTCCAACGACCGAGGAGATATCATTAGAATAACAAGAGGTGCATATGTATACCTACACATGTAACATGAAACATGTTACATGCAAGCAGTATCTTATTTAGTCTCCTTTTTTTTTTTATTGATCTTTTTGCTAATCATTCCGGTGAACAGGCAATAGGAAAATTATATGCAGTTCATTTCATCATGTAAATGGTTCTTCAAATACAACAACCAAACAATTAAAGTGTGAAAGCTTCTTCTTGATTTTGTGATTGCGCTTGATGTGTTCTTTCTTTTTCTTCTATATTACGATGGCTGGGGGAACCTATGTCGTAGCCTGGCCATCCATTCCGGAAAAAATTATGAAGATAAAGGTTCTAATTCAAATTTAGCCATTTTCTTTGAAAAATCTACGTTTTGGCTAACTTTGTTTAAGTTATATTAATTGAATATAACTTCCTTAAATTTGTAATTTATTTATTTTGGCTGTCACTAATTGACCAAAACCTTAGTTCCGCTCATGGTGTACTCTCTTACAATTATTTTTTGCCTGATGGTTTATTAGAAAAAAAAGAAGATGTATATGGATTTTAATATGGAGAGTATAATCTAATAATGGTCACAAAACATAATTTTATCTGAGCTCTATAAGTAGAGTTCAGATCATTAAGGAAAAGAAAAAAAACAAGAGAGAGAAACAAAATCATTCACAAATTGTCCCCCTTTTCTTTTTGAAACCATGATAATTAAATTCTATTTAAAATTTTAAATGATATTTTTTTCAATATTACTATCACAACATAGGAAGAATCGAAATCTTCATCTTATAGGTAAGAGGAAAAATACTAATTAACTCAACTTAGGAATTGTTACTTTACTTTCTCATAAATATTTGGCTGTTAATAATGTTTTTATTTAAAAAATGGTGAAATTTATTAATTATTTTCCTCTAGGAAGTCATTTTTATTATTTAGTATACACTGCTTATTGCTTTATTGAATAAGGGTCGGGTATGGATAAAAGTTTGTCCAGGATTTAATTATCAAGTACGTGGTTCGTTTCCTAGAGAATAAAATAGAACTACAGTTTCCAAATTTAGTAGGTTTTGAGAAACGTTGATGATTAAACAAGTACAGTAGAATCGGACTTTAACATACGAGAAACAATCAAACACACAAAACAAGATAATGATTTCCCTTTACTTTCTGAAATGAATTGGTGCAGCCCACCGCAATGGACAAGACAAGTAAGAAAATAATTAATACATGAGGATTAACCAGCACATCGGCTTGTACCTTCCGCTTTTAGACATTATTATTATTATATTGGTTCCGTTGAATATAGGGCGATTATATTCTGATCAATCTTTGTATATATTATATATATAATCAACAACCAACATACACAATATCAGTACAGCCTTCGATTTTGTCATGAATGAAACGTATGTATATTTTATTATATGATAATCTTTATTTCAAATTCAACGTTTTGTTATGTCAAAAATGATTCAGTCTGTGTCGATTTAAAATTAAAAATTCTATAACTTATTAATATTATCTAACGAGTACCATGTTTCTATTAATTAAATCAGAGCAGATGTTTATTTACTCGCAATAAGTTGAGTCAATTACCCACTTACAATATGAAGATAATTTCTCCTTCATTTAAGAAGTTATCATGTGCTTTTTTCGTTAATGTCAGCACCATAGATTGGTTATATAGCAAATTTGTGACCGATGTTAAAAATTAAGTGATTTAATAATTTTTTATTTAGTTTAGCCCTTTTGTCCATACGAGGGTTTGAATCTCTAACATCTTTTTAATTCAAGAGATTTTACTAATTGAATTTACCCGTGCATATATAACTGATTCAAAATTTGACTATACATAAAATTATAATAATAGATGCGAGAGATGAGATCAAGAGTTAGTGAAAACAGGGTGTATATATAAGAATAATTTTTTTTAAAAAAAAAAACTTTGTATCCAATCAAACAACATATGGGAAAATGACTAAAACTGTCTCTTGTTTAGTGAAATTAACCTACAAGAACTCCTTGATGTTAATATTTAATAATTTGTTAACCATTAATTTTTTTACTGCAAGATTCGTATTAAATCCTTTTATTTGTCAATATTGGATTAATTTGTCTATTAAAAAAAATTGAATTGGCTTCCAAAAAGTACGTCGGGTTGTCTAATATCCTAACATTAGGATTTGACTGGCCGAACATAATGCACATTGTGCCTGCCGTCATCCAAACTCCAATAATAATAGTGGACAACCAACACTGCCTATGAGAGAGATTAACAGTTTTTCACCATTGAAATCAACGTATATTACTTACCTCTCTATTATTTTTATAATACCCAAAAACTTTCATCAAAAATTTAAAAGAAAAGGAGGTAGATGGATCATTTGCTTGATAATTTATGATGGGAATGTAAAATATGTATTTATTTATAAGCAAATGTTTAAAAATAATAAAAAATACGAGAATATATTTTAACTAATATTTTTTTATTCAAACTGAAATAATTTTTTTATTTTTAGTATTTAAAATTTTAATTTCTATTTATATGATTTATTTAATTGATAATAAATATGAATAAAAGTTAATTTTAAAATAGAAGTTAATTTTAAAATAAAAGTAAGTGGTATATATTGATTTCAGTAAGGGAAAAATTGACAATCTCTGACATTATGTTGGTAAAATATATTATCACCATCCAAACTGTTTAAGGAAAAAAAAAAAAGATCGACAACAAGAGGATTTTGCTAAGTTTTCAAATATGAAGAAAGAAATAATTAATTTTATAAATAAGAGGGGACCTTTTGGTCTTTTTATCTTAAACATATTCTTCATAATTTATTGGCAGACAAAGGCAAGGAAAAGTCTAATATTTAAGTATTTTAGGAATATTGCTAATTCTTTATTCACTCTTGTTCATGTGTATACTTTAGCCAATCTCCATAATATTCATACACACGCCATCAAATTGGCCTTATATATCCGTCCAAATATCCATCTCCAGTCCATCTACTAAAAAAAATTATCAATATGTAGTCAAATTGGCCTTTACGATTGCAATTGCTAATAACAATATATAATCTTTTACCTGTTCTTTTGTTTTCTTACGTTATCAACTCCATTTTCACGGCCAATCCAACTCGGAATTCTACTTCCCGACTCGCTTAATTAGCTAACAGAAGTGGTCAAATTTGATATCTGCTTATTTAATTCCGAAATAGTATCTGCATATCACCTTATACATACCGGCTACATTTCAGCCAAAAGACCATCAAGAATATTAGAGGCTCTAGTAACAAAAACAAGAAAGAAATTAAAGAGAAAATTGAAAATGAGTCCTCTTTAAAGCAAAGAGTAGAAGTACAGTATAAAGCATACATTCAGTTACTTTACCTCTTAATTAGGAGAAATATAGTACTAGAAAAGAAAGATTGTGTAAGGAAAAAAGATGCAAGCAACCAACCTAATTGAATCTGCATTTTCAAACATCTGAAGGAGCACCCAAACAATTCCAAGAAAGAATTTCTTCCACAAAATAAAGATGCAATTTTAGAAATACATCGACTAACTTGATAATTAGTTAACTCAGACTCCAGATATCCAAAGAAAAATAACTCTTTTTTTATTTTTGAAGAAAATAAACCTCCACGATACCAAGAGAACTTTGTTAAGAAGGTCAAAATTAATAAAGACCAAATAAAGTGTGAGGTTTAATTTCAGAATGAAAATTTTCCATATCATTTATCTGCTATTAAATTAATGCGTCTGTAATGAAAGCAATCGGATTTCATTTCAGGTTTACACTAGGCTTCTTCTCGATTTTGTGATTGCGCTTGATGGTTTTTCAAATACAACAGCCAAACAATGAAAGTGTGAAAGCTTATTCTTGACTTCGTGATTATTGCGCTTGATGTGTTCATTCTTTTTATTTTATTTTTTTAATATCAGATTACTGCATTACACAAATATTTACAATTGTTATTATAACAGATATGACACTGATATTTACAATCAGATATACATAATTGAGACTTATGTATTACATTAAATTCTATAGAGTACATGTTCAAACAAATGACCCTCACAGAGAAGGAATGTTCTTACTCTATTCGCATTTACAAAAAAAAAGAACTTTTTATAAATGTTTAGCCCCCACAAAAGTATTGTGGGGGCTTGAACTACTGCCCTCAGCTCCTCATTTTTATTTTATATTACGATGGTTGGGGAAACCTATGTCATAGCCTGGCCATCCAGGTCGAAAGAAAATTATGGAAGATAAAGGTCCTAATTGCAATTTAACCATTTTCTTTGAAAAATCTACGTTTTGGCCCACCTTGTTTAAGTTATATTAATTGAATATAACTTCCTTAAGTTTGTAATTTTATTTATTTTGGCCGTCACTAATTGACCAAAACCTTAGTTCCGCTCGTGTTAATACTCTCTTATAATTATTTTTTGCCCGATGGTTTATTAAAAAAAAGAAAAGAAAAGTTGTATATGGATTTTAATCTGGAGAGTACAATCTAATAATGGTACAAAACATAATTTTATATGAGCTGTATAAGTAGAGTTGCGATCATTAAGGAAAAGAAAAAAACAAGAGAGAGAAACAAAATCATTCACAAATTGTCCCTCTTTTCTTTTTGAAACCAGGATTTAAATTCTGTTTAAAATTTTAAATGATTTTTTTCATTTTACTAACACAATCATAGGAAGAATCGAACTCTTCATCTTATAGGTAAGAGAAAAAATAACAATCAACTGGAGTTATTGACAATACTTTCTCATAAATATTTGACTGTTAAAATAATGTTATATAAAAAATGGTGAAATTTATTAATTATTTTCCTCTAGGTAGTCAATTTTATTCTTTAGTATATATACTGTTTATTGCTTTATTGAATAAGGGTTCGGGTGTGGATAAAAGTTTGTCCAGGATTTAATTATCAAGTACCAGTTCGTTTCCTAGAAAATAAAAAGGAACTGCAGTTTCCGAATTTACTAGGTTCTGAGAAACGTTGATGATTAAACAAGTATAGTAGAATTGGACTCGAACATACGAGAAACAATCAAACACACAAAATAAGATAATGATTTCCATTTATTCTCTGAAATGAATTGGTGCAGCCCACCGCAATGAACAAGACAAGCAAGAAAATAATTCATGCATGAGCTTGCACCTTCCGATTTTAGACATTATTATTATTATATTGGTTCCGTTGAATACAGGGCGATTATATTCTGATCAATTTTTGTTTATATTACATATATAATCAACAACCAACATACACAATTTCAGTACAGCCTTAGATTTTGTCATGAATGAAACGTATGTATATTTTATTATATGATAATCTTTATTTTAAATTCAACGTTTTGTTACATAAAAAATGATTCAGTCTGTTGATTTAGAATTAAAAAGTCTATAATGGGCTTGTAACCTACTGGCACACCCTTGCGCCCAGCAACCTTGGGCGCATGGGTTCAAATCCTAGCGCTAGTACAGTGCTGGGATTTGATTCATTTTTATAATAAGAATTTATTTGTCTCCCTACATTAGGGTGGAATCAGTGTTGGGATTTGATTCCTTTTTATAATAAGGATTTATTTATCTCCCTACATTAGGGTAGAATCAGTCTCCCACCAATATTAACAGTGAGGGTAAATCTCCTTTTAGTTTTAAGTGAGAATTGACATTCGGATTGTACTGCAATAGAATTATTCAGAAGAGTCTCGACTGATCTGTGATTATAAATATTAGGAGAGTTTCTAATTACAATATATTAGTGTATAAAAAAAAAAATTAAAAGGTCTATAACTTACTAATATTACCTAACGATTACCATGTTTCTATTAATTAAATCAGAGCAGGTGTTTATTTACTCGCAATAAGTTGAGTCAATTGCCCACTTACAATATGAAGAGAATTTCTCATTTATTTAAGAAGTTATCATGTGCTTTCTCGTTACTGTCAGCACTTCAGCATTGGTTATATAGCAAATTTGTAAACGATGTTATAAATTAAGTAATTTAATAATTTTTTATTTAATTTAGCCCCTTTGTCCATATGGGGAGGGTTTGAATCTCAAACATCTTTTTTAATTCAAGAGACTTTACCTATTGAATTTACCGGTGTATAACTGATTCAAAATTTAACTATACATAAAATTATAATAAAAGATGTGAGAGATGAGATCCAGAGTTAGTGAAAACAACCCTGTATATATAAGAATAATTTTTTTTTAATTTGTATCCAATCAAACAACATATGGGAAAATGACTAAAACTGCTCTCTTGTTTAGTGAAATTAACCTACAAAAACACCTTGATGTTAATATTTAATATTTTGTTAACCATTGATTTTTTTACTTCAAAATTCGTGTTAAATCCTTTAATTTATCATTATCGGATTAATTTGTCTATTAAAAAAAGATTGAATTGCCATCCAAAAAGTACATCGGCTTGTCTAATATGGTAACATTAGCATTTGACTGGCCGTACATATTTGCACATTGTGCCTACTGTCATCTAAATTGGAGTAATAATAGTGGACAATTTTGTTTATCAGAGAGATTATCAATTTTTCATCATATCTAAAAACCTCCATGACACTAAAAATTTAAAAGAAAAAGAGGTAGATGGATCACTTTTTTGATAATTTATCATGGGACTATAAAAAATATATATTTTTATAATAAAAATGTTTAAAAACAACAAAAAAAATTAATTATTATTTTTTATTAAAATTTTTATTTTAATTTCTAGTTATATGATTTATTTAATTGATAATAAATATGAATAAAAATTAATTTGAAAATAATGGTAAGTGATATACATTGATTTCAATAATAAAAAAAAAATTAGCTATCTCCCTGTAGCATTATGTAGATAAGCTATATTATCACCATCCAAACTGTTAAAGAGAAAAAAAATCGACAACAATAGGATTTTGCTAGTTTTCAAATATGAAGAAAGAAATTATTAATTTTACAAAAAGGGGGGAGCTTTAGGTTTTTTTATCTAAACATATTCTTCATAATTTATTAACACACAAAGGCAAAGAAAAGTCTAATATTTGAGTACTCTAGGAATATTGCTAATTTTTCATTCACTCTTTTCATGTGTATACTTCAACCAATCTCGATAATATTCATACACACACGACCAAATTTTCCTTATATATCCGTCCAAATATCTCTCTCCAGTCCATCTACTAAAAAAAAAAAAATCAATACGTAGTCAAACTGTCCTTTACGATTGCAATTGCAAATAACAATGTATAATCTTTTACCTGTTCTTTTGTTTTCTTAGGTTGTCGACTCCATGTTCATGACCAATCCAACTCGGAATTCTACTTCCCAACTCTCTTAATTAGTTAACAGAAGTGGTCAAATTTGACATTTGCTTATTTAATTCCGAAATAGTATCAGCATATCAACTTATATATACCAGCTACGTTTCAACCCAAAAGACCACCAAGAATATTTGAGGCTCTAGTAACAGAAACAAGAAAGAAATTAAAGAGAAAAATAAAAATGAGTCCTCTTTATTCTCCTACATTGGCTATAAATGTCATTTCCATCTTCACCTTCTTCCTTTTGCTCTCTTACTCCATGCGTGTTGATGGTTCAAGGATGCTGCATGTGCATGATCGTCAATCTAATTCCCTTCCATCAATATTGAAGGGTTTAGGCATGGCCTACTCTGGGCCAAGCCACGGTGGTCGCGGGCACTGACAGGCACTGTAACGTGTTTTGGTGCTTAACACATTATACAATTACTACTTTAATATTATTCTATAATAAGTTAGCGTTACTTCTCAGAGCAATAATAAGTGCATCTGCATATGTGTATGAAGAAAAATGCCAAAGAAATTGAAGCCCAATAGAACGCTGACAAAAATAACTATAAAACAAGTCTATTTTATCATGTTAACTGATATTTTTCAATTTACATGATAAACAGACCTATTTTATAATTATTTTTGTGAGCGATCTGTCTTCTTTTTTTAATTTGAATATCATTGTTCATATGAAGAGTAGGCAATCTCTTCTCTACTGTTATTATTATTTTTAATTATTTACTATTCTCGCTCTTCTCAAAAACAGAAAATTATAGTTCATTTTACGTAAGAGGTTCTTCAAGTACATCAATGTTGAAACCAGCTTATTGATTTTGTGATTGTTTGTGATATGTACTTTTTTCTCTTCTTTTCTTTTCATCTGTTCATTTTTTTTTTTTGGGTCAAAAAATAAGTTAGAGATGAAACAAATTATGTATTTCAACTATGTAAGTATAGAATTATTATTGCAAACTATAGTATTACGTGTACATATCCACCAGTTAATACTAATTGATGTTACTTCATTAACAGTCATAATAATGAAGGACTGTACTTCATTGTTTGCGAATTGGCCTTCTATTCACCGTAAGTAAAAGAGTTTCAAGACAGAGATATCCAGCTTAGTTAGCTACGTACTGATAAATATCAACCGTTTTATGTTTAAAGTGATATCACATGAGTGAGTAAAGTTTCTGCTTTTCGGTTTAGCGGAAAAATTTTGGGTGTTCCTGGACCACTGCTTCTTTTGCATTTATTACTTGTCATGTATTTTCTTCAATCAATCATAATAATTTACATAGATACATGATAAGTAGTGAATTGTTAAGGAGGAATGTTGCAGAAACACCAAAAATCTTCTCGAATTTTAAAAATTAATTCATAGCTAATTCCACAACATTCAAAATTTGAATTCAACGATAAATTTATCTGAAGCTGCAGTTTTTGGAGTTCCAAGTTTTTGGAAAATGTACATGTATACTAACTTTTGCTCTAACGAGTGGGAAGGGAAGCAAACTACCAAATGATCTACTCAACATACTTTATTTTTCGATAGTTGCATGTCTGATTGTTAATAAAATTTTAAGTTATGTTAAATAAAAATAATTTTTTGATTAACCTTGGCAAGCGCGGAGATTTATTAAAATTTAAAGCAATGAGTGGAAGTACAGTATAAAGCTTACATTCCGTTACTTTACCCCTTAATTAGAAGAAATATAGCACTAGAAAAGAAAGATTGTGTAAGGAAAAAAGATGCAAGCGACCAACCTAATTTTTTTTTTTTTTTTGAGAGGACCAACCTAATTGAATCTGCATTTTCAAACATCTGAAGGAGCACCCAAACAATTCCAAGAAAGAATTTCTTCGACAAAATAAAGATGCAATTTTAGAAATACATCGACTAACTTGATAATTAATTAGCTCAGACTCCAGATATCCAAAAGAAAAATAACTCTTGTTTTTATTTTTGAAGAAAATAAACCTCGACGATACTAAGAGAACTTTGTTAAGAAGGTCAAAATTAATAAAGACCAAATAAAGTGTGAGGTTTAATTTCAGAATGAAAATTTGCCATATCATTTATCTGCTATTAAATTAATGCGTCTGTAATGAAAGTAATCGGATTTCATTTCATGTTTACACTAGGCTACATCATCCCTGAAAATGAAAGCTAAACACCCTAATAAATTAGTACCATTTAACATTCATGTATAAACCTCAATTTCATGTATCAAAGATGACGCAGCCTAGTGTAAACATGAAAATGAAATCCGATTACTTTCATTACAGAAGCATTAATTTAATAGATATTAATAAGATAAATTTGCATGCATATATTTTTTTTGAATTAAGTTGGTGCCCACCCAGATTGACAAGCGGAAACAATTCGTGTGGACCGACCAGCATACAAGTCTTTGAACTTCAAAATTTGCGCATTATATTTAATATATTGATTTCGTTACATGTAAGGGTAGATCTGATCAATGTCAAATGTATTAACAACTTAGGTCCCTAATTTAAACACAGTCCGGGTCCTCCACGGACGTAGCTTCTTTAAATATATGTTAATTAAAGGGACGATATTGATAATATTTCATATTGAAGTGTTGTCCTTAGCTTTTAGTCACAATTGTTACAGAAAAAAAAAAATACAATTATAAAATAAAAATTGATAATATGTCATAAATTAATTTGACTTTTAAATAATAATTTTGACAAAAATAATAAAGATATATTGTAGATTTTTCATCTTACATTCAAATGATCAACTCTACTTTATTTTCAATTTACAACAATTAATATTTACCAAATACTTTAGTGTTATAATTTTTAAGTTATAAGTACTAACCTCAATGCGAAACTAGGCCACTGTTACAACGTCAAGGACACCAAACAAACGCAAGAACAGCTGCAGTTTCCTAGCAAAACAACTCACTGACTTTAACTATTCTAACCACTAGTGAATGCAACATAAGCATTCTCACAACTACTTGACATGTTAATTAGTGCATATGGAGGAAATTAAGAAATTAGTGTTAGATTTATTTCTCATATTATGTGGACTGGCATAAATTATTCTAATTATTTTTTATATTTTACCGAATTAATACGTGACTAATGTCAAATATTATGGAGTAATTTTAATAGACTTATTTATTAAGTAATCAAATATTGTATTAATGAGTCTGATTTTGACATATTCTATACAGTAGTATATTATGGACAAGTATAACCCTTAATTGTATTATTTTAGCTCATAATGGAATGGGTAATTCTGTACTAATACATGAAGGGTCCTTGTGCTCAACCATTGTATTTAAGTGACTTCAGCCTATTGAAAGTTAACTGTTCAAAAATATGTGGGATGAGCACAGTGCACTTCTCTCTCCCTCTGCTTTTCTCGTGTACAGTAAATCTAGTAGGAAATCCGAACCTTGAGCTAAGTGAAGGAAGCAACGATTTAGAAGCTAAATCAAGACTCTAGCAACTTAGTTAAAGCTCCACAACAAGCTTCTAAGTTCGGATTATGGCTGATCATGGTAAATTTCGAAATTTTACCTAAATATGTGTTTATTTGGAAATGCAAGATTGAGGGCATAAAACTCATATTTGTTTCATCAATTGGTATCAGAGCTCTTGGTTATGCATATCCTTGTAAACCATAGTTGATTTGTTGGTGAAATCTCGCTCATGAAATTTTTCCTTTAATTTCGGATTTTTAGGAATTTTTGATTTTGGGCATATTGGAGCAAAAGGTTGTTGAATAATGCATGAGTGATGATTTTGGAGTAAAAATATAATTTTTTCATAATTTTTGGTGGCCAAAATCGGGATGGTAAAATATGGGTTTACTGTAGCGTCACTGTAGCTACGAACATCCCGAGGTTGAAGATGACTTTATGGGACATTATCGTCTGGATCCCTGAACTTTACGAAATGTCATTATGGCCCAATTTATTTGTAAAATTGTTCATAATGATCCTTGACAGAAAGTCAACATAGTTAAATATCATATGGCCCTTTAATTTTGGTAAATTATATTGTGGCCCAATATATTATTTTATTTTATTTACAGTTTGGACCAAAAGTTTTGATATTTAAAACAGTAAACATAATTCTGAAAATTCTTCATTTTAGTCCAAAATCCGTATAATTTTAGCGATTTTTCAGAATTTTAAATTTAAAATAATTCATCATTGTTGGAAATTATGGGCATAATATTCATATATTTCATTGAGGCATGTAGATATTTTATTTGATTTAATATTTTGGTAGAAACTTTAATTGTGTTTGATAAAGTTTATTTAGCCTTAATTTTGTTAATGTATGATATATATATATATATATATATATATATATATATATATATATATATATATATATATATATATATATATATATATATATGGTGCAAGACTATAATTTAGAGTGATTGTGTATCTACCTGTCGTAGGACCAATCATGATAAATTATTTGGTGTTTTGCAATTGAATGCCCATTTATAATTATTAATTTTATGGATTATGCGATGGATTATTATTGTTATTACCAAGATCCATACAGGTGATGATATTGCCCTGTCGGCAAATCACTACTTGGTAGGATGCTTGGGTAGATAAAGAGATTTGTTGAGTATTTTCTACTGAGTGGCTTGATTACCTTATCGGTAATAGGTCAATATTGGTGTTATATTCAACTCGTCTGCTTTATCTTAGGTTAGTGCACTCCTATATTGTTAAAGGATGCCTAACATATTGTGTTGCTATTGGAGAAATTTAAAATGAGGAGTAATTGATACGTGACTAATATCAAATATTATGGAATAATTTTGATAGACTTATTTATTAAGTGATCAAATATTGTATTAATGAGTCTGATTTTGACATACCCTATACAGTAGTATATTATGGACAAGTATAACCCTTAATTGTGTTATTTTAGCTCATAATTGGATGGACAATTCTGTACTAACACATGAGGGGTCCCTGCGCTCAACCATTGTATTTAAGTGACTTCAGCCCATTGGAAGTTAACTGTTCAAAACTCTGTGGGATGAGCGCAGTGCACTTCTCTCTCCCTCTGCTTTTCCCGTGTACAGTAAATCAAGTAGGAAATCCGAACCTTGAGCTAAGTGAAGGAAGCAACGATTTAGAAGCTAAATCAAGACTCTAGCAACTTAGTTAAAGCTCCACAACAAGCTTCTAAGTTCGGATTATGGCTGATCATGGTAAATTTCGAAATTTTACCTAAATATGTGTTTATTTAGAAATGCAAGATTGAGGGCATAAAACTTATATTTGTTTCATCAATTAGTACATAGGGAGGAAATTAAGAAAATCTTTGATGCTATGAGTACTTTGAAAAATCTAAGCATATACCGAATTGACACCTAACGTTACTACTACATTAAATCCTCCTGCTAAGAAAAGCCTCCCTTGCAGCGCATAATTTTGCCACAACATCTCTCATCTCCAATTTTCGCTCAATCGGAGATTCCATTGAGCAAAGGACTCCAGTTGTGATTACAGTTACCAAGCACTCTTTAATTCCACCTCTTCCATCTCCACAACGATTCTTAGAGTTATTTGTCCCTGCCTCTAACAATAGCAAAGGATCAACAATCTCCATCACTCTTTGTGGCGAAGCCTTCATTGCAAATTCATGGATAGTTAGGCCGTCATTAAACATGCTATCGGTTGGTCGCTTTCTAATAAACATCTCTAGCAGCAGAATACCAAAACTGTATACATCTCCTGCCATTGAGGCTTCACTCCCCATGCCGTACTCTAGACATGTAGAATCGTGTTAATTTCCGTATGGATGTTAAATCTAGTAAATGGATAATTTTTTAAAAAAAGTAATCGAATATTAGACATGAAAATTACCTGGAGCAACGTAGCCAACAGTTCCTTTTATCCCAATTGAACTTGAAGGTGTTTCCACATCATCAACTTGACACGCATAAAGAAATTTTGCCAATCCAAAATCACCAACATGGGCAACCATGTCATGGTCAAGCAAAACATTACTCGGCTTTAGATCTCCATGAATAATGGGTGGTTGACAGTGGTGGTGAAGATATTCGATTGCATAGGCAATATCAATGGCTATGTTTAATCTTTGTATCAGACTCAAATCGCATACATCGTGCTGATCATTGCTATGGTGCAACCACTCCTCTAAACTACCATTTTGCATGTATTCATAAACAAGTGCCTTAAAATCAACCCCATGAGAATCTATGCTGGAGCAAATAGTGATGATTTTGATGAGATTTCGATGACGAATATTTCTTAGTGCTTCACATTCAGCCACAAAACTCTTGAAGGCCCCTTTTCGTGAAAGATTAAGGACTTTCACTGCAACTAACAATCCACCTTCTCCCAATATTCCCCTGTACACAAAGCCAAAGCTTCCTTGACCGATCATGTTTGATGTTGAAAATTCACCAGTTGCTTTACTCAACTCTGCATAAGAAACTATTGGAAATTGTTCCATTGGTGATGTTACAAAAGATTTATGTGCAGATCTCCTTCTTCGAGCATAAATAATAATAAAGCAAGCTAATAAGATCGCACATGAAATTGTCACTGGGATCATCACTTTGAGAAGAGTAACTCTTGATTTTCTTGATCCTTTAGAGCGGCACGAAGGAAATTGCAATTCATGTAAACCGCCACAAAGTTTTTCATTCCCAGACAGTGAAATTCTTGTTTTATTGCTAAAAACTCCTTTTGTTGGTACCTTGCCCTCAAAGTGATTGCTAGAAATATTCAAGTATTCTAAAAATGATAGATCCTCAAGATACTTTGGGATCTGGCCAGATAAATTATTGCTAGAAAGATCTAGCACTTTAATGCTTTTCAAGGAGCTTAGAGAACGAGGAATACCTCCTCTAAAAGAATTGTATGAAAGATTAAGAAATTCTAAGCTTGTACAAGCACTTAAAGTTGCAGGAATCTCACCAGAAACCTGATTTCTAGATATATCCAATACAGCAAGATTCTGCAAGTTGCCCACTTCTAGAGGAAGAGAGTCGTTGAGAAAATTATTAGACAGATCTAGGTAAAGTGAAAGAGTTGTTATGTTGAAAATTTGTTTGGGCAAAGCACCTATGAGCCTATTTTGGGAGACATTTAACGACAACAAACTCCTGCAGTTTCCTAAGGAGGAGGGTACATTGCCTTGCAAGTAATTGGACTGCAGTTCAAGGTTAGTCAGCAGTGTTAAATTACCTAAAGAGACGGGAATGCTACCTTCTAAAAAGTTGAAGCCTAGTTCTAGTAATTGCAAGTTCGTAAGCTTACCAATTTCAATAGGAATAGTGCCAACCAATTGGTTGTGCTCCATACCAAATCCATTTAGATTGAAGAGATTTCCTATCCCAGAAGGTATGGTGCCTGATATTTGATTTCTTCCCATGTTGATTTGGACTGTTGTTGTCGAGAGGTTGGCTATAGAATGTGGCAGCACTCCTCCAAATCGATTCCCATATAAACCAAGGGCTATCAACATGCTACAGTTGGTTAGAGGGGTTATAAAATCAAGATCATTGGCTGCTCCATTTCCCAAATTATTTCCTGCCAACAGTAGCCACGATAGATTTTTAAGCCTGCTAAAATTAATCGGCACTTTCCCGCTGAAGAGATTCAAGTTAAGGTCAAGCATCACAAGATTTGAGGTGTTGGAAAATGAATTTGGTATAGGACCAGAAAAATTGTTTTCGGCAATAACAAAATTTGTAAGTTTAGGAAGAGTGAGTCCTATGTCAAGTGGCAAACTTCCAATTAATCTATTTCCCCTGAGATAAATCAACTCAAGGGAAGAGAGATTATAAATTGAAGGAGGAACATTACCGGAGAATTGATTTCCAGCTATGTTCAAATAAAACGAGTTTCTCAGTTGGCCTAGAGTATTTGGAATTCTTCCACTCAACCTATTTTCTTCAACATTAATTACTTTAAGAACTGAAAGATTCCCAATGGAAGCTGGGAGCTGTCCTGTTAGATGATTATCAGCGATGGACAGTTTCTCAAGCCTCATCCAGTTGTAGCCGATATCTGCTGGAATTTCACCCACCAGATTGTTTCCGTGGGCTGAGAAGTTGACGAGGTTAGAACAACGAGACAAATTGGTTGGTATTTTACCTGATAAAGAATTATTTGCGAGCTCCAGACTCTCAAGCCTGGACAGACGACCAACTTCAGGGGGAATATTTCCGTAGAAATTGTTGTCTGCGAGGTGGATTAACCTGAGGAAGCTGAGATTCCCAACATGAGGAGATAAGATACCCCCTATGCTTTGGTTTCTCAGATCGAGCCTGGTTACCCTTTGATGTCGATGACCACATGTCACACCTGTCCATTGGCATAAGTTTATAGAATTGTTCCATGAACTTGTAACACCAAGTGGATCATGAAGTTGGGACTTTATTGCGAGCAAAGCCAAACGATCGGTCTCATTTGATGGGGCGCCAGAAAAGGCGTCGGAATGAAGCAACAGATTGAAGCAGCATACTAGAGTGGCAAGGCAGCTAGTGGAAATGGATTTAAGCATTTTCAGATTTTGAGGCTGGGTAGTAATGCAATGTGTGGATGATCGTTTAAGTTTATATGAAGGGTTTTTAAAGGCATGAAATTAAATGATATACACACGTGTTTTGTGGAAATATAAGCAGTAGAGCCCAAATATGGAAACATGACTTTTCGAGCATTTATCAAAAGTAGAAATTAGTCACTCATTCATTAGGAAAAATCTTAGTTTTGACTTTACATTTAGGACTTTCTCCTGGAACTATTTTCGAAATCTCTCAAATTTCTTCCCCTTAAAATATTGTTGTTCGAGGATGAAATTGTGTGAACGCAAAATTACCAAAATTCAAAGCATTGTTTAGTTTTTTTGATGCATCTTGTATTTTTATTTTTATTTTTTTATCAAAAGATAATTAATAAAGAGAGTGGATAAAGTTGATATTAATTTTTTAACCTTTTACCTCTCGAGAATTTGAACCCGAGTAGCCACCACTCGTCAAGCCTCTGGGGCTAAATTGCACATTTTCTTAATAAACGTGTTGGGTCTATAATTAATTTAATTGCTTCGTGTTGTTGTAAAATAATATTGTCGAATCTTTATTTATAAAGTGAAAGATGACAAATGGAACTCGGCAGCTTGCACTCAAACTGTGATAGCGAGACTTTAACGATCCATATCCGAAAGTTTTCTTGTAGAATTCACTGGCTCTTCACCATTTTTCCAATTAAATCAATCAGCCACTGTCTGTCTTTATGGAAAACAGTTGGGAGTATTTTAGGCAGCCAACTACATTTGAAATTTCAACAATATATAGAGCGTTGAAAAACTAGCACGTCCTTTTCCATTCGCTCAAGTAGAGTTTTCAATGAGCAGAGATATTTTCAGTTTCGAACAAGGGGTTATTACACATATATCACCGAAGTTTAGCGTGGATACATATTAATTTAGACTCTTTAACTGTGACAGGTATCACCTAAACACATGACCCTTTTAATTTAAAAAGTTTTAGAACTATGCTTTGTGAGTATCATACTTGTGGAGAAATTTTTTAGTACATCAAAAGTACTACACTTAATTAATATATGTATATCATGTGTACATTTGTTTTAAAAAATCGTTATATAATTGGTAGTTATTTTTAATTAAAACATTTTATTATCTTTATTAACTTGTCTAATTTTTATTCTTATTAAGTGATGTTAATTACAAACACCTGATTTATTTTAGTCAGCGGCTGTGGCATTGAATACATCCATGTTGCTTTAATCTATGCGAAATTCGGAGATGATTAAAGAAATTAAGAACAAAAATGACATTTTCCCAAGCTGATGCATCCAAATCTCCCTTACACATTCGATCATGATTTAAAGCATATGTTTAAATGGGGACAAATTAAAGTATAATAAAGAAATGCCACTTTATACAAGTCTTGGAGAAATATTCAATTCATTCCATATCGTTTGAGTATAAGTTAAGTTTACGGATTTCTATATGTATGAGACACCAATTCATGTACAAATATGGCTCATGGTATGCTACTTTCTCATCTTATAATCTCAAAATAAAGTGGCCAACATAAATGTGACGGGGTGCTAAGGACATAACCTTACTTCGGCAAAGAACAATCCTTGGCCTCAGGCAACCCTCTAACTCATGACCTATTGTCTCAATATGAATAGTAGGCACATTATTTTCAACTGTGAATAAGCTTGGATCATATATTTGCTTCTATTGTGAATATGTGTGCCCGCAAACTTCGTTGTCATAAGCGCAACAACTGTCGTCTATGTCGTATGGGGCGAAAAATGAAGAATAATTAGTCACAAAGCCACTATATGTTAGACTAGCATTGCACTTGTGCCATCCTCTTAGTTTTCTGACAGAATGGTAGTCCGAAGTAAGAGTATAATATTCCAAAAAGCTCGTTGGCATAAAAAAATTTAAAGCAAAAGAGAAGTAAATGGAAATGAATCATTTGCTTGATAATTTATTTAGGGAATATAAAATATATATTTATTATAAGAAAAATATTTAAAAAATAATAAAAAGTACAAGTCCGCCTATGTCAGTAGCAGATGTAGCCTCGGCTTCCCACTGTTCCTCAGTATGTTGTTATTGCAGATAATCGGCTCGGGGTTCCTGTTGACCAACCTTCTTTTGTTCTGGGGCAATCTTCTAGTTTGACTCAGGAGCTTGTTTCTAGGTTCAGCCTATGAGGCCTGGTGTTACTGCAGGTGCATCTCTGGATGCTAGAATCTCTATTTTTGGTGCTCAGAATGATGAAATGGACTTAGCTGGCCAGATTCATACTAATTCTGATTGTACTAATGATCTTGTTGCCAATGATATCGCCATTCCTCTTCAGTATGATCAAGTTGTTGAATTGTAGGATCATGGTGGTTCTTCTCTGCGGAGCCCAATTGATACAACCGCTAGTGGTAATGATATAATTTTGGATGATTCGAATGCTCAGAGAGTATCTACGGGCCTCAACTTTTTTTTGGTTCTTCTCTGATTGTATTAATAATGATAATATTAATAAAAATAATAATAACAATAATTAATAATAATTAAAATAATTAATAATAATTAAAATAATTAAAATAATAAAATTTAATAATAATAATAATAATTATTATTATTATTAATGAGATTTAAAATAATAAAATTAATTGTAATTTGAATGAGGGTAATTTGAAAAATATGAAAAAATTAGAGGGATACAAAAGTAAACATATATTTCATTATCATTCCTTTATTTTCATTCCCAACTCTCTATGTGAATGTGATTCTCATTCTTTATTCCTAAATTATGTAGGACCCACACATTTTATTCTTATCTTAAATTACATTTTGTCAAATAAATATGAGTTTCATTCTCATTTCTTCATTTTTATTCCCTAAACCCACAAGTAAACACACCACGAGAGCACTTGAGGCATGATCTTAGCCTCGACTTTAGTGTTGGTAGCCCGTGTGCCTCTGATTCAAAGAAGGACTTCAAATTAATCCGTAGATATAAATATCGTCAATGGCACTCTAGGCGTTAATCTAACCTTTATGGTTTCATTTATTAAGCTTTGCCTGATTATTATTTGTTTCTTTTATTTGCTTTTGTTATTTATTTTTTTTTTGTTTGACTTCTTTCTTTGGCTTGGAGATTCTGATCTACGTCCCTCTCCAAATGCTTTATTTTTATTTTTATTTTTATTTTTAATCTATGGATAAGGGGTCCTGCATCATCCCTGACCTGAGGGTGGTTTGTAATACACACACACCCGCACATTTGATGTATCGAAATCCCGGTTTACAAAACTTCCATGACGGTTTAAAAAAACATGTTTTAACCAATTTATTTAATGAATTAATGGTAGGCGAATATTGACTGCATGCAAATGTTGTTTATGTCAATCGCATGGGAACCAGCAATGATGAATAAATAGTCACAATGCCGGCTCGTATATTAAGCCAGCATTGCTCTAATATTTGTCCTTTAATTTGTAAACAGAGAGGTGATCCAGATAGCTTAGGACAACTCAATGCAAAAAGAAAAATTGAAAAAGGTTATTACAGGTGAGATTATATAAAGGCATTATGCAAAAAAAAATTCAGTTATAAGGAAAGGTTTGCAACAATATCATGATAGATTTATTGTTAAGAAAAATATCTCACGAATTGACTGAGAATAGTTATTCAGTTAAGAATGTAAATTTGAGGGGTCCGCCTATGTTACCACCGTTGCACCTTACAACAGTTTTTCTCTTTTCTGACTCAGTTGCTGTAAAATTTCGTTGCGCCCCCTGTACTCGATGTTATTTACTACTTATTTATAAGTATTATAAAACTTTCTACTTACTTATAATATAAAAATTTAATTTATGTCCTTACACTATTATTTATTTACTATTATTTTAGTAGTATCAAAAGAGTTTCCATTTACAACCACAATAAATTAATTATCATAACTTAATATATAAACCCTTAGAGTATCAAATTTGCCCCTCATAATTTTTAAATTCTCAAAATACCCTCCATATAATTAACTAAAAAATTATTATTATTATTATTATTATTATTATTATTATTATTATTATTATTATTATTATTATTATTAAAAAATATTATAATTAATTAATATATTCACAATAATTAATAGTAATTTTTTAGTTTAATTGTTAATAACAATTAACAATAATATTAATAATAATGAATTTTTTTAATAATAATCACAATAATTAAAATATAAAATGATAATTATGATAAAAAAATTAAGGATTTTATTGTAATTTAACTCATTCTAATTTTGATTCTAAGACAAGATAAACACATCAATGACAATACAGCTGATTTCAATTATGATTCATGTAGTTCAAGTAAATAATTTATTATAATTATAATTTCTCATTTTAATTTCACCTTATTCTAATTTCTCCTCATTTCGATTCTCATTTAGTGAACGCACTATAAAATTATATGATGAGTTTCATATATTTTTTTCTCGTTTATTCTTTCTCTCTCTCAAATACATAGAGGGGTCCGCCTATGTTACCACCATATAATTTTATGGTGCGTTCACAATCGAAATGAGGAGAAATTAGAATAAGGTGAAATTAAAATGAGAAATTAAAATTATAATAAATTATTTACTTGTGTTAACATTTATGTTAACATAATGTTGATTTTGATGATAACAAACAAAATTAAGAATGATTAAGTTTTTGAAAGCTTAAATTATTTTTCATACATTTTAAATAAATCATTATTTTCACATTATAAAGGTTTTATATCTAATGGAAAAATGATTTTATGAAATTGGTTGTTTTTCAAGTTTATGGTTTAATTGAAAGAATTTTGAAAACTTTGAAATCAATAAGTATTACTTGAAATTTTAGGAATGACTTATTTGAAAGGCTTCATAGCATTTTGGCCTATATCATAATTTCAGAAAGTTTTGGGATTCACATAGTATTATTAAGAAATTCTGAAATTGGACTTAATTGCAACTTTTTATAACTTTTGGGCCATAGTGTAGTTATAGAAAGTTTTGGGTCAAACTGTAATTTTTGCAAACAGTGCACTGTACCGTTACTGTAGCAAGCGGCAATCCGGTTATGCTAAACGGCAATCCGGTTATGGGGCAGAAACTCTCCGGATGAAAAGCGGCAATCCGGATTTCGTAAGCGGTAATCCGGTTATGGGGCAGAAAGCTTCTGGAGCATAAACGGCAATCCGGTTGTGCTAAGCGGTAATCCGGTTATGGGGCAGAAAGGTTCTGGAGCATAAACGGCAATCCGGATATCACAAGCGGCATTCCGGATACTCAAAAATTTAAATTTTTGCCTTAACGGTAACATCAGCGGAATTAGGATACCATAAACGGTAATCCGGTTATGAGTAAAAAGTGAATAACGGCTAGTTTTTTAGCTCCAACTATAAAAACTCAAAGCCAATTCATTTTCTATAACTCAAGCAAGCAAAATCAAAGAGCACACAACATATATCAAGCTCTCAAATCGCAAATCAAAAACATTGAATCATCTTTTGTTCTTCAATTTGTTCATCTACTCTTAAAGAGAGTTTTGTTGTAATCTTTATTTTTCTCATCAAATTTGTGAGTGTATAAGTGTGGGAAACACTTGAGTGAAGAGATTGGGGGATAATCTCTTGTTGTAAAGGTTCATTGACACCTTGGAAGTCAATTGTAAACATTTGAAGCCTTGGAAAGGCTTGGATAGTGAAATCCTCAAGCTTGGGTTGCTTGGAGGCGTGGACGAGGCGGGGATAGCCGAACCACGTAAAAATCCTTGAGTTTGCTTTCTCCTCCCTAACTCATTTATTATTGTGCCTTTATTGAATTTATTGTTTTCGAATTTATTAAGGCATTAGTTTTAATTGTTGTGCGATTTGCTTAGCTTAATTTTTAAAATCCCAATTCACCCCCCCTCTTGGGTTGCCTAGTTAGTATTTCATTTGGTATCGAGCGAGGTGCTCTTGTGTAGACTTAACCGTCTAGAGTTAAAGATCCATAGCAACTCAAATTAGCTCAACCTTAATGGAAGGCCAATCTACCACTAGACCTCCATTCTTTGATGGCAATGACTATTCTTATTGGAAAACTAGAATGAGAGTATTTTTACAAGCCTTAGACTATGAAATATGGGAAATAGTTTGTGATGGTTCATTCATTCCTAGGAAGAATGCTTTAAGTGAGTCGGATAAGAAAAAGATGTCTTTAAATTCAAAGGCTATGAATGCTTTGTTTTGTGCCTTAGATAAAAAGGAATTTCATAGAGTTTCAAATTGTTCTAATGCTTATGAAATTTGGAGAAAACTTGAAGTTGTGTATGAGAAGACTACAAACAAGGAGGAATTTCATGAAGTGTCGAATTTGGCACTTATGGCAATTGGAGATGAATCGGATGATGAGCTTGACGAGGTAAATGATCATACCTATGATGAATTATATGATGCTTTTAAAGAATTGCATGATGAGTGGATGAAACTTGGTAAAAAGAATGCATGCCTTAAGAAGAAAATGCTAGAACTTACAAATGAAAATGAATCTCTATGTGCAAAGATTACATGCCTAGAATTAGAGAATAAAACATTGCATGATAAAGTTGCACTATCAAATGAGAAATGTAACACTTCACACGAGCATCTAAAATCTAATGTAGATGACTTGAAAAATGAAAAGGATGGTTTACAAAAATGCAATGATTCATTAAATGAAAAGATTAAAGTACTAGAATTAGAGAATAAAACTTTGCATAATAGAGTTGCATTATCAAATGAGAATTCTAGCACTTCACATGAGCATTTAGAATCACATGTGAATGAGTTGAAAAATGAAAATGAAATGCTTAGAAATAAGAACAATGATCTAAAGGAGATTGTGCTAAAATTTACAAATGGGCAAAAGATGTTGGATAACTTGCTAAACTCCCAAAAATGTGTGTTTGACAAATGTGGTATTGGTTATAAGCCTAATTTGAAGCAAAAGTATTATAAAAACTACTTTGTGAAGAATACATCCATTAATGATCAAATTGTATGCCATTATTGCAATCAAAATGGTCACATGAAGAATAGATGTGTAGTTAAAAGAAATGCATATTATGGAGCAAAATGTATTTGGGTTCCAAAAGGAACCATTGCTAACATTCAAGGACCCAAGAGTATTTGGGTACCAAAGGGCACAACGTAAATGTTTTCTTTGTAGGTACCACAATCAAGGAATGGTGGAGAGTTCCTTGATGAAAGCTAGTGAGTGTAATCACTTGATCATGAACTAGAGAAAATGATGAGGCAAGATGATTTAATTGTTTTGGTAACAATTCTTGCCATATTGATTTTGTTGAATGGATTATGATAAATAGATAATACCTTGAATTTGTGAAAGTATGCTTGTATGTTTACATGATGGAATTATCATTGTACATAACATTGAGTGATTTAACATGATGTCTTTGTTTGATTTTGATGATTGCATGATCTTTGATTTCATCTTCTTAATTGTCTATCATCATTGTCCATCTCTTATGTATGTGTGAATTCATATGCCATTAATTGTGTTATATCGTCATTCATTTATAAAATTCGCACACATAACTTATTGCATTTATGAATTTGATCACTTATTCTTTTAGCTCATAATGATGGCTTTTCTTAATAGCTATGTTGATTTTGATGATCTATATATTGCCATTATATACGTATGCTTTGATGAGTACATGTATTTGATGAAGTTTGATCTTATGGGATCTATGATTGGTCTTGTATGCATTTATGTTTCATGTATTAAATGACTTATTGAAAAGTTTTGAATCTCAAAATGGTTTAAAATTGATCAATTTTTTAAGCCAAAAATAAATTTGTGTGTTTAATACAAGTTTAAGAACTTACTTTATCTCAAAAATATTTTTCATAGCTTAACCAGATAAGAAATTCGGAAAACCGGATGCAAGTTTGATCTTTGCTGGACACAACCGGATGACCGGTTATGCAATCTGGAAATCCGAATTCTTGCTGTCCACTCTCTGGACCACAACCGGATATCCGGTTATCCACATCCGGCAATCCGGATTCGTGCTTCTTGAACTATTCTTCTTTATTTTCTCTCTTTCGATAAACCGGATAAGTTTTCTCTCTCACTCTTTAAAATCCACCATTTCTTTTTAATCAACACCATTCATTGCCTTAAATCATCTCTAAAATCATTTTAATTGATTCAAACTTACCCATTGTATTCAATATCTTAAAAAAATCTGAATTTGTGCATTTTGATTTTTTCAAATTACCACTTCCATAGTGTTCTCTCCTTATGGATTTTTCCATAGTTCTCTATTTATATTATGCACATATATTTTCATATGCATGGTTGCTTTCATTGTGGTTTGAGGATGATTATCGTTTGATATTTGAATGTTTTATATTTGGATAATGTGGAACTAATGTGCTTATCTTGAGATTTTGATGATTGATAGGAGGAGCTTTTTACTATATTTGATAATGAAGAGGGAAATATGATTTGTAAGGGAAAAATACATATACTTTGAAATTCTTAAGCATATCAATTTTTTTTTCTTGTTTTATTAAAATGTCACATTAGATCTTTGATGAGTTTAGTTGTCTTGATTTCTAAAAATGTGATTAGTAATTATAGAGCTTGGATTGTTGATATTATACTCTTATGACTTTTGCATTCCCTTGCTTAGCTTATTACTTGTTCGATTTTTGATAATATGCATTTTGAACTTTTTTATTGTCTAAAGGGGGAGACAAAATAATATATCATTTTGATGTTGTCAAAAGGAGGAGAATTGTTTTGATGATTGATATGTGATTATGATGTTGATTTTGATGAATTTGGAGATATGATTATTATTTGATTATATTTTTTTTATGATAATTTTATGTTGTGAGTTGTTGATTTGGTAATTGATAGAATGATGGTTCATGATATTTTGGTGTGATGATTTGTGTATAGAATTGGCTTGTATCATGATTTATGATAATTTGGGAGTAATAATGCTAAACTTGTATTTGAGGCGATGTTTGTTGTTAGGGGGAGATTCTATCAAAATTTCTACTCGGACAACATGGGTAACAAATTTACTACTCTTATTCTTTTTCTTGAAGTTTTCGTTTTAATGATGAAGGGGGAAGAAGAATACATGTTTTTTTAAATTTATAAAAATTTTCTACTCTTTTTCTTTGCCTATTAAGTTTTTCTTTTTGATGATGAGGGGGAGAAGAATACATGTATTTAAATTTGTTAATTGGCAAATTGTAAGAGAAGCTTACATTTAAGGGGAGAAATTTATGGAATCATTCTTTAAATACATGAAAGGTTTGTCATCATCAAAAAGGGGGAGATTGTTAACATATATGTTAACATAATGATTTTGATGATAACAAACAAGATTAAGAATGATTAATTCTTTAAGCTCAAATTGTAAGAGAAGCTTACATTTAGGGGGAGCAATTTATGAAATCATTCTTTAAATACATGAAAGGTTTGTCATCATCAAAAAGGGGGAGATTGTTAACATTTATGTTAACATAATGTTGATTTTGATGATAACAAACAAAATTAAGAATGATTAAGTTTTTGAAAGCTTAAATTATTTTTCATACATTTTAAATAAATCATTATTTTCACATTATAAAGGTTTTATATCTAATGGAAAAATGATTTTATGAAATTGGTTGTTTTTCAAGTTTATGGTTTAATTGAAAGAATTTTGAAAACTTTGAAATCAATAAGTATTACTTGAAATTTTAGGAATGACTTATTTGAAAGGCTTCATAGCATTTTGGCCTATATCATAATTTCAGAAAGTTTTGGGATTCACATAGTATTATTAAGAAATTCTGAAATTGGACTTAATTGCAACTTTTTATAACTTTTGGGCCATAGTGTAGTTATAGAAAGTTTTGGGTCAAACTGTAATTTTTGCAAACAGTGCACTGTACCGTTACTGTAGCAAGCGGCAATCCGGTTATGCTAAACGGCAATCCGGTTATGGGGCAGAAACTCTCCGGATGAAAAGCGGCAATCCGGATTTTAAAGCGTGAATCCGGTTATATGGGCGTAAAGCTTCTGAGCATAAACGCAATCCCGGTTGTCTTTAAGCGTAATCCGGTTATGGGGCGTAAAGGTTCGGGAGCATAAACGCAATCCGGATATCACAAGCGGCATTAGGATACTCAAAAATTTAAATTTTTGCCTTAACGGTAACATGCAGCGGAATTAGGATACCATAAACAGTAATCCCGGTTATGAGTAAAAAGTGAATAACGGCTAGTTTTTTAGCTCCAACTATAAAAACTCAAAGCCAATTCATTTTCTATAACTCAAGCAAGCAAAATCAAAGAGCACACAACATATATCAAGCTCTCAAATCGCAAATCAAAACATTGAATCATCTTTTGTTCTTCAATTTGTTCATCTACTCTTAAAGAGAGTTTTGTTGTAATCTTTATTTTTCTCATCAAATTTGTGAGTGTATAAGTGTGGGAAACACTTGAGTGAAGAGATTGGGGGATAATCTCTTGTTGTAAAGGTTCATTGACACCTTGGAAGTCAATTGTAAACATTTGAAGCCTTGGAAAGGCTTGGATAGTGAAATCCTCAAGCTTGGGTTGCTTGGAGGCGTGGACGAGGGGGATAAGCCGAACCACGTAAAAATCCTTGAGTTTGCTTTCTCCTCCCTAACTCATTTATTATTGTGCCTTTATTGAATTTATTGTTTTCGAATTTATTAAGGCATTAGTTTTAATTGTTGTGCGATTTGCTTAGCTTAATTTTTAAAATCCCAATTCACCCCCCCTCTTGGGTTGCCTAGTTAGTATTTCAACTTGAACTACATAAATCATAATTGAAATGAGCTGTATTGTCATTGATGTATTTATCTTGTCTTAGAATCAAAATTAGAATGAGTTAAATTACAATAAAATCCTTAATTTTTTTATCATAATTATCATTTTATATTTTAATTATTGTGATTATTATTAAAAAAATTCATTATTATTAATATTATTGTTAATTGTTATTAACAATTAAACTAAAAAATTACTATTAATTATTGTGAATATATTAATTAATTATAATATTTTTTATTTTAATAATAATAATAATAATAATAATTTTTTAGTTAATTAGATGGAGGGTATTTTGAGAATTTAAAAATTATGAGGGGCAAATTTGATACTCTAAGGGTTTATATATTACGTTATGATAATTAATTTATTGTGGCTGTAAATGGAAACTCTTTTGATACTTCTAAAATAATAGTAAATAAATAACAGTGTAAGGACATAAATTAAATTTTTATATTATAAGTAAGTAGAAAGTTTTATATTACTTATAAATAAGTAGTAAATAACATCGAGTACAGGGGGCGCAACGAAATTTTACAGCAACTGAGTCAGAAAAGACAAAAGCTGTTGTAAGATGCAACGGTGGTAACATAGGCGGACCCAAATTTGAGACAATCTTTTAAATTTTGAAAAAAAATTTAGTATGAGTTAGATTCGTGAGCTTCCATATGATATTAAATTCAAATTTATTCATAAATGGACCCATACTATCTTGCCACATAATAGGTGCTTAGGATGTTGAAAAGAAGGTACGACATTGCTTGAGAATAGTTGCGTAATAATTATTGGACTAAAAATATAAGTTTGACCCAGTGCATTATGAGTATGGGCTTTCTGAAATTACATTATTATTAAAATTTATAAATTACTTAAAATTAAGTGAAAGAAATGAAAAAGATATTTACTGTTAAAAAACTATTTGATAGGTAAATTACTATAGATCAAGTAAAAGAAATGAAAAAGATACTAATGTTAAATATATATATATATATTTGATGGACTCGCCTATGTTACCACAGTTGCAATATACCTATGTTCCTACAGTTGCAATATACCACGGTCTTTGTTTGCATTCAATATTGTCGTTGGATGAAACCCAACGAAATCTAACGGTTGAGATGGACACTTTATAATTAAAGTATAATTAAAGTTCCCCGGATGAACAATGCACTCTTCCATCAACCTCAGGGCTGAACAATACAACCTTATAGGCATTAATTCCACAGCACTCAAACTCAAAAAAAGCTCCTTCCCTTCACTGCAAAAATAAATGTCTTTTATCTTCTGAATCTTGAACTGATTATCAAAACATTCTTTGCCCTCCGCAATTATCTGGCGAGTCAATTTATTCTTTCCTTTGCATCCTTTTCGAACAGTCTCCAGATTGTTTTGTCAATTTTGAGAGAATTGGACTCCATTACAGCCCGATAGGTGGTTTAGTAATAAGATCAGTGCAATTTCTTGACAGATCAGAAAAAAATTCTAACATGCTTCGGGTTTTCAACGTTGAGTTTACGGGCGTGACCGCCACCGCTCAGTCATTATCGGCTTCCTTTCTAATTTAGTCCACCCGCGGATTCAAAAAATCTGATTTCAGCGCCTATACGGATCTCGAATAGATGCGATTCCATGTGACCTTCAATTCAAACCCTAACTGGATATTTGGAATTGCAGCCAGCGGAACGCCCTTTTTTTTGCAATTTTCATCACTGAATAAAAAAAATAAAAAAGGGCTCCAACGGTTGTAAGTTGCAGCTTCAAATCGCTATAAATTAATACAAGCCGTTAGATTAAACTCTAAAAAATCATCTAATGGTTAGATTAGATAAAGACAAAAATTATTGTACTATACAACAGTTGTAATATAGACGGACCCATATTTAATGGCATGTTTGTTTTGAATTTAAATATTTTTCTGTAAAAGTTTAGGAAAGTTTCGACTTTAAATTGTTTTTTGTAAGAAAGTAATAAACACATTTTAGTGCTGTTAGAGTTTGTGAATAAGCTGGATCAGAGCATCAATAGTAACAGAGCTAGTATGCACGTTGAAGTCTCCATCTATGACGGTCCCTGCAATGGATTGTTGCTGTTGTAACTGATGAGCTAACTAACTAAACTAGCTAAGCTCAAAGCGTTAACAACATGTGATTAATTAGTTACTTAGTTAATGGATTTATTTACCTAAGCATCGATTAGTTAATACTCTAGCGGTGGCTATAAATAGCTAGTATGAGTATAGTTCCTAATTCAATGGAATAAGAATGAAAATATTATTGATTTCCTATCAGTACGTAATCAACATATCTTCCAATCAATCTTTATGTATTTTTGGATGTTATTTGATTTGAACAGAAACCATCAATCGCAGTTTAACCTTATCGGGTTAGTGAAGAATTTTCTGACAAATCCAAATGACTTTTAGTTTATCACATTCATGGACACTGTTAATAGAGGAGTCAATTTAATTTCCGCACAACGTTCCATAGAGGGGACAGCTTAACTGTTCTTAGAAATATCAAGGATTGACCAAGACTCAAATATGCTAAAGAGACATAGCGTTGATAGAAGGCTGAGAGAAGCGAGGTAAATTAGTGTCAAATTATCTTGTTTTTAAAATAAAGGTGTAAATTGGCTTGTCAGTACCGTGCCAAAACCAATATTATTGTACTTATTTGTGTTGAACGCATCACTTTTTCAGAGTCTGACGATCTTAATAGCCAGATGTGGTAGATTCAACGTCGGATGAATGGACAAAGTTGGTTCCACTAGCAGTAGCAGGGTGAATTGTTGAGTACTTAGAAAATGGGTGATACATGAACTTATATGTATGTAAGATGGAAACGAGCCCTATAGATAAATTAAATACCGAGATTGTTGAAAAGTCATGCACGTGCCATTCAAATTAAAAAAGGCATGCAAAATTTCAAAGGGCTACCAAACATTTGAAGAAAAAATGGAAAGTTAGCAAATTTGTCAAAGTTGCCAAATGGATACCATTGACATATTTGCATGAGTTAGGTGGAATAGTGCTTCGGTTAGGTGGAATAGTACTAGCTTCAAGCCTATAAATTGAGAGCATTTCTTCATTCCAAAATATCCCAAAATTGTTAAGCTTATTAAGTTTTAAGCTTTTGAGAGTTTTGAGAGTGTGAGCAATTGGAGAGTGTGTGTGAGAGTACTGGGTGTATTTGGGTTCTGGGAAAGTGAGATTTCTTTACTCAAATTTGTACTCAAATAATTGTCAATAATACAATTATTTTTCTCTTGCTCCCGTGGACGTAGGCATATTGCCGAACCACGTAAATTTTGTGTCCTTTATTTTTCTATAATTATTCGGTGCGCTTGATTCCGCATTCCGCGCACAACAAGTAGTATCAGAGCCGACGGTTCGTACTTGGGGGGATACTGATGATCGTTCACGATATCAGATCGTTTCACGTATACGATACTATTCCTGTATACGGTACTGTTCATTTGTACTTGGGAGACAATCTATTGTAAGTAGTGTGTATTTTTGCATGTCTAGGAAAGTTCTGTCAACAAGGCGATAAGAGTCTAAGGATTCTGGTTTTTAATTGGGACCGAGTTCCCGTCCAGTCTCCTGGGAACTTTCCTGGTGCATTTATTCACGCGAAATTAACATCATAGAGACTGTTTTTCAAGTGGAAATAGTTCGTTGAGAAAATGGTAGAAGGTGAAACTTCTAGAATTGGGGGGAGATCTACTGAGACTATTTCAGGAGACACTTCAGGTGGGAGGCGAGATTTGTCAAATCGCTATTCAAAGACTGTTATAGGAGGCCGAAGATCGATGTTGAAAAGTTTGATGGGAAAATCAACCGGCATGTGGAGGGCGAAGTTATGGATGCCCTTATTCAAATCGATCTCGATGTTGTTTTGAAAAATAAAAGACACTTGTATGATGAAGAAATTTGGGATCGTATGAACGAGAAAGCTTGTAGTCAGATTAGATCTTGTTTGACCAAGGAGGTGAAATACTTGGTGAAAGATGAGGAGTGTGCGATGACTTTGTGGCGTACATTGGAGGAGAAGTACTGTTTGAAAAGTCCTGAAAATCGCCTTCATGCAATGAGCCAAGTATATGGCTTTCGAATGAAGCCTGGGATGTCAATGCACGATCATGTCTCAAGATTTGAAAAGTTACTTGCAGATTTGAAGAATCTTGATGAAGATATTAAGGATGAAGTCAAGGCTATGATTCTGTTACACTCACTACCAGAGGAATATAGTCATTTTGTGACGACCTTGATATATGGGAAGAGTGTGATCGTCTTCAAAGATGTTTGTACAACATTGACTAACTTGGAGATTCGGACTAATGATAAAAAGTCTGAACGAGCATCGTCTGAAGCTTTAGTGAGCAGAGATTGGGCGATGGAGAAAAAGAAGAAGCGAGGTGGAAAGAATTCTCGATCCAAATCGAGGAGCAGAAATATAGCTCGAGATGAGTGTGCCTTTTGTCATGAAAATGGTCATTGGAGGAAAGATTGTCCAAAGGCTCAAAAGAGAGATGAGAAGAAACCAGTAGCAGCAAACATGGCACGTAAAGATGAAGACTCTGATTATTCACTAAGTATTACTCCTACAGCATACGTGGCTAGTGCGAGCGAGTGGATACCAATCTTTGGAGCAACCTACCATTTGTGTCCTATTAAGGAATGGTTTACAGATTTTCGTAATTTGGAAACCGGTGCAGTTGTGATGGGGAATGATCAACCTTGTCGCACAATAGGGGTAGGAACAATTCGGCTCAAAATGTTTGATGGAATGATTAGAGAATTGAAAGAGGTTAGATATGTTCCAGCTTTAAAGAAAAATCTAATTTCTGTGGGTGCTCTAGAAGCTAAAGGCTACAAGGTTACCATTGAAGATGGCACAATGAAGTTTACACATGGGGCTATGGTGATTCTGCAAGGGGTTCGGCGTCACAATTTGTACTATTTAAAGGAAGGTACAACTGATGAAACAAATGTTGCTGTGGCGCACAATGACACCACTGAGCTATGGCATGTACGTTTGGGACATGCTGGAGAGAAGTCTTTGCAAATTCTGATGAAGCACGGACTCTTAAAAGGTACCAAAACCTGTAAATTAAAGTTTTGTGTACATTGTGTAGTAGGCAAGAAAACATGGGTCAAGTTTAGTACAGCTAATCACGATACTCGTGAGATCCTTGAATATGTTCACAGTGATGTATGGGGACCAACCAAGACTGCATCAATTGGTGGAAGCCATTATTTTGTTACATTTGTTGATGATTTCTCTAGACGTGTGTGGGTGTACACCATGCGAGCAAAGGATGAGGTTCTAGAGATTTTCGTGAAATGGAAGAAACTGGTGGAGACTCAAACCGCGAAAGATCAAAGTATTGCGTTCTGACAATGGGGGTGAATATACTTCTGATCCATTCTTGCAAGTATGCCAGAACGAGGGTATTAAAAGAAATTTCACGGTGAGACATACTCCGCAACAGAACGGCGTGGCTGAGCGTATGAATCGTACTTTACTGGAGAAGGTACGATGTATGTTATCTAATGCTGGTTTAGATAAAAGTTTTGGGTCGAAAGGTGTGAGCTACGCAAGTCACTTGATAAACCAGGTTGCCTCACGCTGCAATTGGAGGTAAAACTCCTATGGAAATGTGGTCTGGAAAGCATGCACAAGACTATGATTCTCTTCGTATATTCGGGTGTCCAGCTTATTATCATGTCAAAGATGGTAAACTGGATCCTCGTGCTAGAAAAGCTATCTTTGTGGGATTCAAAGGTGGAGTAAAAAGCTTCAAGCTTTGGGATCTCGAAGATAAAAAGATTGTGTGTAGCAGAGATGTCACGTTTGATGAAGCTTCAATGATAAAAGCTTCAAGTTCTCAGCAGGTGGAGAACATGACCACAGAGGTATTGCAGCGGGTGGAGTTTGATGCAACTCCATATGTACCAGTTAGTTCTACATCAGAGAAGGGTTCGACTATGGAGGTGACACCTAGAGTTGAAGAAGAGGTTGTTTCTTCTGATGTCCCACAAAATGAAGAAACAACTAATGATGTAGATAATGATGATTCTATAGCAACAAGGAGGCCAAAAAGAGAGATAAAGAAACCCGGATGGCTTACTAAAGATATGGTGGTAGCTTATGCACTTCCAGTTATTAATGATGACATCCCCAACATTTTCGGTGAAGCATTACGCAGTAGCGAAAGTGATCAGTGGAAGTTAGCCATGGAGGAAGAGATGAAATCTCTCCATCAAAACCAGACTTGGGAACTTGTAAAGTTACCAAAGGGGAAAAGGGCTATTGGCAATAAATGGGTCTACACCAAGAAGCAAGCATCTCCGAATCAAACAACTCCTCGATACAAGGCAAGGCTCGTGGCAAAAGGTTTTGCTCAGAAGGAAGGTATTGATTATAATGAAGTTTTTTCTCCAGTCGTAAAACATACTTCCATTCGTATCCTACTTGCCTTGGTAGCTGAATATGAGTTAGAGTTGGCTCAATTGGATGTTAAAACAGCGTTCTTACATGGAGATTTGGAGGAGGAAATCTACATGACTCAGCCTTGTGGTTTCAAAGTTGCTGGAAAGGAGAATCATATGTGTAGATTGATTAAATCTTTGTACGGACTGAAGCAATCACCAAGGCAGTGGTACAAAAGATTTGATCAATTTATACAAGGGCAGAAATTCACCAGAAGTGAACACGATCACTGTGTTTACTTTAGAAGACTACTAGATGGAGCTTTCATCTATCTATTACTCTATGTCGACGATATGCTAATAGCTTCGAAGAATAGAGGTGAGATTGAAAGATTAAAAAAGCAGCTGGCTTCTGAGTTCGAGATGAAAGACTTGGGTGATGCACAGAGAATACTTGGGATGGAAATTCGTAGAGACAAGAAGAATGGGAGCGTATGGTTGACTCAAAAGTCTTATTTGAAGAAAGTGCTAGAAAGATTCGGTATGGATGACAAAACTAAACCGGTATGTACACCTCTACCTCCTCACTTCAAATTAAGCTCTTCTTCATGTCCTAGATCTCAAGAGGAGCAGGAGTACATGGCTCATGTTCCATATGCTAGTGCTGTGGGTAGTCTGATGTATGCTATGGTGTGTACGAGGCCCGATATATCTCAAGCAGTGAGTATGGTTAGTAGATACATGCACAATCCGGGTAAAGACCATTGGCTTGCGGTGAAGTGGATTCTCCGATATCTGTATGGGACAATTGATGTTGGGTTATTATTCAAGAAGAATTGTGGTCAACAATGTATTGGGTATTGTGATTCTGATTTCGCTGGAGACCTTGACAAGCGAAGATCAACAACGGGCTACGTATTCACATTGGGTGGAGGTCCAGGTTAGGCTGAGGTCGATTCTACAATCGACAATTGCTCGTCCACTACTAAGCGGAGTACATGGCAAAGAATCAAGCTATAAAAGAAGCTATCGGTTGAAAGGCTTGTTAAGTGATTTGGGAGTAATCGGGGAGAACATTGCGTCTTACGTGATAATCAAAGTGCGATATTTTTTGCGAAGAATCAAACATATCACGCTCGGACGAAGCACATAGATGTGAAATATCATTATGTGAGAGAGATTATTGAGAGCGGTGTTGTGTTGTTGAAAAAGATCGATACCAAAGATAATCCATCAGATATGTTGACGAAGGTAGTTTCTGGAGTTAAGTTTCAACATTGCTTGAAACTAATTCAAATCCTTCGATTATGTTAAGTTCTTTCCTTCGGGAATTTTGAACTACGGTTGGCTTGATCCCAAATTTTGGGTACGTAGGCAGTCACAGAGATGCAGCCACTTTGGGGATGATGGTTTGTTGGTAGTCGGCTCAAATTTGGACAAATTTGAGCCGAGGTGGAGAATTGTTGAAAAGTCATGCACGTGCCATTCAAATTCAAAAAGGCATGCAAAATTTCAAAGGGCTACCAAACATTTGAAGAAAAAATGGAAAGTTAGCAAATTTGTCAAAGTTGCCAAATGGATACCATTGACATATTTGCATGAGTTAGGTGGAATAGTGCTTCGGTTAGGTGGAATAGTACTAGCTTCAAGCCTATAAATTGAGAGCATTTCTTCATTCCAAAATATCCCAAAATTGTTAAGCTTATTAAGTTTTAAGCTTTTGAGAGTTTTGAGAGTGTGAGCAATTGGAGAGTGTGTGTGAGAGTACTGGGTGTATTTGGGTTCTGGGAAAGTGAAATTTCTTTACTCAAATTTGTACTCAAATAATTGTCAATAATACAATTATTTTTCTCTTGCTCTAAAATGGACGTGGAGAAAGATATCACGAACCACGTAAATTTTGTGTCCTTTATTTTTCTATAATTATTCGGTGCGCTTGATTCCGCATTCCGCGCACAACAGAGATATCCTGTACTTGCCCAACAATTAATTGTTTTCATCATAATTTTCTTCGAATTAAAAGACGTGGAAATTTCCAAATTCCATTAGTCAAGACCGCAATGTGATTTGATTAATTGCAAGGGTTACCGTCCATGCATACAAACTCCATATAAATAAATGTAATTATGCGACAACACAAAAAAATGCAAGCCACGGAGACTCGCTCATTCTATCCTTCAAAAAGCATATCAAAAACAAGAAGCACTAAATAAAACACGCCATGGCTGATCACTCAGCTTTCTTCCTCATTTCTCTACTAACCCTGACAGCCATGCATGGGATCCATGCAGTGGACTACACAGTCAGCAACCGGGCAGCCACAACTCCCGGCGGCATGCGCTTCGACAACGAGATCGGAGCTGAATACGCCAAGCAAACAATGACAGCCGCCACAGACTTCATCTGGAGGCTATTCCAGCAGAACACCGAAGCCGATCGCAAAAATATCCCTCAAGTTGACTTATTCATTGACGACATGAAACCTGGGGACATTGCTTTCACATCCAACAATGGAATCCATTACGGTGACGATTTTATTCAAAACATTCCCGTTGATTTGATCAAGCAAGAGTTTAGTGGAGTTATGTATCATGAGATGACGCACGTGTGGCAGTGGAATGGCAACAATGCTCCCAATATTGGATGGCTTATCGAAGGGATTGCTGATTTTGTGAGACTGAAGGCTAATTATGTCCCCGAAGGTTGGGCGAAACCAGGGGAGGGGACCATGTGGAATCAAGGTCACAGTAGTGTTGCTGCTAGGTTTTTGGATTATTGCAATGATCTTAGAAATGGGTTTGTGGCTGAGCTCAACAAGAAGATGAGAGATGGCTATAACGATAATTTCTTTATGGAATTGCTGGGGAAGAGTATTGATCAGTTGTGGAATGACTACAAGGCCAAATACGGGAATTAATTAAGCTTAGTTAGGTAGCTACTTTAGTTATTAATATTATCTATGAATGAAAAATAAATCCGTAAAGGCTTTTTCTTATTAATTTTGTGTTCTTATTGAAATAAATAAAATGATTAACTTATTAACAGAAATTATTGCTGAGATCGTTTAATTTGTTATGAATGCATGTATCTATCACTGCCTCTTTTTTCTAATTAAGGGATTCTGAGCTTTTGTAATTGAAGTCTTTGGTTTTTACTTTATTAGATCAAAGTAACAAGCGCAAGGCCGTCTTAGCTCAGTGGTAGAGCGCGTGGCTTTTAACCACGTGGTCGTGGGTTCGATCCCCACAGACGGCGTCTTTTATTTTATTATTTTTCCACGATAGCAGAGAACTTGAACTTGTAAAGCTACCCCTTCGATAGCCTTACTCTTTGCCTCTTTCATTTTCTCTTATTTATTCTATTTTCTTTCTCACCTTCTTTTCTCTTTTCCTTTTCACTCGCCCGGATTATCCATTTAATTTGCTCCCTGTCTTACCTTTTTTTGTGTGTTTGTTGTGGGGGTGGGGGTGTGGATTGGTGTTTGTGCAGCACTACCATATCACCTGAGGCAGAGTAGTAGATCTTATTATGAAATCCATGGGCATTCTATTATCTAATTTAGTGGCTCACAGGAGAACTCACTGTTATGTTACGTGACAAAATCCGGCGGACTGTATTTAAGTAGTGGGACAATCCCACACAAATTAATCAAACTAAGTGATCGCAGGGATGTTTCCAAATTCATGAAACATGCATGTGCAATGGATGGAGCAAGCAGCTGGCTGCTTCTGAGTTCTGAATTTCGAGAAATACTTGAGGTGATTTGATCAACCAAAAAAAAAAAAAAAAATCTATCATTGAAATAGGTTTATTGGGTTCCACTACTAAACGTGCCCGAATGACAGACTTATTGAAGTAGTGCGCAACCGATGTAAATGATTCTCCTAAATTACAAAGGCACATGTAGCTTCAGAGGCACAAGCATGTGGAATCACTTGACATGTGATTTTATCATATACTCAAATGATTCATCAATCAAGTTCAAAAATTTCTTGTCCATAAAAACTATGTATGACTTTTCTTCCTTATAACTCACGTCAAAAGTCCCATTCTCTTATGCCGACATGTCTTACGTACTTTTCCGGATACCCAACGATATACATTCAATTAACCTTGTCGGCAGATAAGGTAGTTTGGTCAATAAATTCTACTTGATATTTCATCAAATTTTACCCAATGGATCGTTGGACTCAAGCCGCAGTGAAAAGTCAAATTTTCTAGCAAACAAACGGCAGAAGCTACAAGTTTTACTACATTCATTTCTGCACGTAACTTATGTTTTTTTGGCACATACTGCGACCAATGGAATACAAATTATCAAGACGTTGCGTTCTAGACTTAACTTTTGAATGAGTCTACCTCTTGGACGTAAAATTGTTGCATTTGCTTGAAACTACTAGTATCAATTTGAATAAGCTTGCTTTCTTCGATGCCATCCAGAACAGAGAAAAAGAAAAATCTTCTAGAGGCCACTAAGTACAGAGCCATTCGCCACAAAAAATCTGAAAATTAAAGTAGAAAAGTCAGCCAAGACTCCCAAGTCAAAATCAACGCCAGATTTCAATCTCCCTTTAGTTTGTTGCTTGAGAAAGACAAGCATTTAGTTTATATCACTAGCATTTACTTTTATTTAATTTCTAAGAATGACATTTTTATTTTTATTTTTATTTGTTCTAGATATTTCTAACGAGATCAGTCTTAATTCTTCCCTAACGATTAATCATTACATAGCCTGCAATTCAAAGTATGCCTAATATTTGGTACGATCTATATATCTATATAAAGCTAGGACTTGGGGAGGTGATGTGCCATCATAATTTCTCATCTTTATATATTCTCTTTTATCTAATAAATAGAGAATTTTTCTTTTGAATTTAATTTTTCATCTTCTCATAATTAATTTGATTGTTATTACACAATAACAATTATGTAAAGGTTTAATTGAGGCATATTATTTGTAATGAACATCCAAGGGAGAATGTTATACATTTATTAAAATAAATGTAGATGTTCATAACATATATCTCTTGGGCCTCCCCCCACTATCTCCCATTAGCAACCTTTAACTTCCCTATAACTCCCACTATCTCACAAGGAATTATGATCCATAATTTTTCATTAATTTCATGGAGTGATTATGTAACTATAAAAGGAGAGCTTATCTTTTTATTTTTTACACACACAATTGTTATTGAGGAATGTAAAAAAGTTGTAATTTAGTTCATTTTAAGAGAATATTTATCAAATTGTGTGAAACACATCAATATTAAATTGTGTGAGTCGTCAATGAGTGTTGTCCAGAACTCTATCAACAATGCAGATTGCCAACACAACACTTCTCCTCTTCATATGAAAAATTGAGGCAAATATTTAATTATGAATTATTTATACGACTGGTTTTAAGAGAAAGGTGTGTACATGGCCCCAGTAAATTTTATTTGGTGCCATTACCAAAAGTTTTGCTTTGCAGGCAGCAAAGCAAATGGCCGCTCACGTGACATTTTACCTTCCGTATGGTTGACCATGCTCAATTTTATTTATTATTGTTATTATTTTAAAGTGATATGTGAGAGCAATTCTCTTTTTTTTTTTTTTAACTTACTTCCAACCTTAAATCTCTTATAACATCTTAAGTAAGGACGAAGGTATTTAAAGATAAGATGAGCATATATCCACAATGATCTAAAATATATTAATTGATTCATGTAGATCTGACAAAGTCTCTATTGCAAAACTTGAATTCTTTTTCCTTTTCTTATGTAGTGGGTTTCAAGTCACAATTCATGTGAAGTGAAAGCTCTAAATATTTAAAGAAAAAAAAAACATAGAAGAAAGTTTGATAAATACCAATAATTGTCAAATAAAATTACTTATCATCACTTTTACAGTTATAAAAAATAATTAGTTGTCCACCAAAGCCAAACTATAGGTGTTTGCCTTAGCATCTTTGCAACTTTGCCTCTGCCGACTTCCCCCATCCGAAAGTTAAAAAAAAAATCATAATAATTAAAATGGTGTCTAATAACAGCTTAAGATTTAATCGGTTGAATTAACTAGCAACGTAACTATGTATTTTTATTTAAGAGAGCTTAAGGAATTTTAAGACAACATGCTCATCATCTTATCATATGAAAAAGTTATTAATAATTAAAAAAGCTTAAGGAATCTTAATTCTAATTGTAAATTAGCTGACTAGATAAATTTTTTGCTGACTTTAATATTAATTTTGATTGGAATGATTGCCGTTGACAATGTGACCACGATTTATTACTTTAAACAGATTTTGAATACCCTACATACGATGATTAATACAAATTAAAAGTCACAATCCCATTCCCTAAATACTATTAAAATAATACTATTAGTTTAACTTTTTTAAGTGTAGTTTGTGTATTTTCTAGAAATTCTAATCCGTTTTTAAAAAAATAATTGTTATCGTTTCGTGATTTTAAAGCTAGGACTTGGGGAGGTGATGTGGCATCACCATTTCTCATCTTTATATATTCTCTATTATCTAATAAATAGAGAATTTTTCTTTTGAATTTAGTTTTTCATCTTCTCATAATTAATTTGATTGTTATTACACAATAACAATTATGTAAAGGTTTAATTGAGGCATATTATTTGTAATGAACATCCAAGGGAGAATGTTATACATTTATTAAAGTAAATGTAGATGTTCATAACATATATCTCTTAGTCTCCCCACTATCTCCCATTAGCAACCTTTAACTTCCCTATAACTCCCACTATCTCACAAGGAATTATGATCCATAATTTTTCATTAATTTCATGGAGTGATTATGTAACTATAAAAGGAGAGCTTATCTTTTTATTTTTTACACACACAATTGGAATGAATAAAATCACTCTATAATATATCTTTATCTTGCGTTATTTCTTTATGTGTATTGTTGGCAGCTTTTTTTTTGTTTTTTATAAGGCTGTCTCATCTTAAAAAAAATCAATTCATATTTTTTATCAATTTCATCAAGTGTAAAGTAAGAAAAAAGGATAATACTAAATTCTTTTTTCAAAGCCGCATGAAACGCGGTTCTATTTTCTAGTTTTAGAATATAATTCAAAGAACCGAAGTTAATTTCTAATGATGGTTTTGTTTTCTTAATCATTACATTTTATTATTGGAAGACTACAAAATGTCACCCAGACCTATACTAGTCCTTCAAGTGTGTCTTCTAATATTTTGATTTATCCTCTTCAAAAAATTAAAAAAAAAGGGAGAGCATTATATTTTAGTTTATCCTCTTCAAAATAGTAAAAAAAAGAAGGTAGAGCATTCAACGTTAATGTCGCAGTCAATTTCTCTATGTAAACCAAGAAAACAACGCACGTTTGCAAGTGTTCAAGATACCCAGAAGAATAATGGCTCGCTCAGCTTTCTTCTTCATTTGCATGCTAGCCCTAGCAGCATTGCATGGCATCCATGCCGTCGAGTATATAGTCAACAATAGGGCAACAACGACCCCCGGCGGTATCCGATTCCAGAACGAGCTTGGAGACGAATACACCAAGCAAAGAATGGCTGCAGCCTCCGAATTCATCTGGAGAATCTTTCAGCAAAACACTCCCGCACAGCGCATTAACCACCAACAAGTGATCCTCTTCGTCGATCAAGAATCCAAGTACATAGCTTACGTCGTCAATAATGAACTCCACATACATGATGATTACATCCAAGGCATAAAAGGTGATATCAAGTGGGATTTCAACGGAGTATTGTTTCACGAGATGGCACATATTTGGCAAAACGGAATCGGGAAAGCTCCTGGAGAAGTGATCGAAGGGATAGCCGATTACGTTAGGTTGAAGGCGAATTATATTCCGCCTCATTGGGTGAAACCAGGCGGCGGCGAGAGGTGGAATCAGGGCTATGATATTACGGCTAGGTTTTTGGATTATTGTAATAGCTTGAGAAATGGGTTCGTTGCCGAGCTGAACAAGAAGATTAAAGATGGGTATAGTGATCGTTACTTTGTTGATTTGCTAGGCAAGAATGTTGATCAATTGTGGAGAGAATACAAAGCCAAGTTTGCAAATTAAGCATGCAAGCATGCATGTTAGTTGTTTTTAACTTTGTGTTATTATGTCTGAAAGATAATTAAAATAAGGTGATAGTATTTGTATTTTTGTTATTTGGATCACCATGATGAATAAAGAGTTCCAAGTTCTATGCTAAGTTTTAACTTTTGTGTTGAGTTTCTTCGATATTTCTTCTGGAAATTTTAAGACCTTGCTAGGCGTTTTGCTGCAATACTTCCACAATTCGCAGCCATATATGATGTGATTTTCTTTTTATTTTTCAATCTGAATATCTGATTGCAGGTAGGTTCCAATTTATAATAGAATCAAACAAGTACGCCACAACATTATTTCTGTTTGTTTTGGGTTGGGTTTAAAATCAGTCACCCAAATGTTCGGGGGTTGGGTTGGGTTATTAAGAAAACATTTATCAACTCACAAGACCCAACCCAAACAGTAGATACATGCACTAACATATGGTGTCACAAGTCACTTTTGATTTGTCTAATTTCTAAATATATTCTCTATAATATATATATATGGACGCGACTAGCTTACATAATCTGTAAGCTACAGACTGCAGCATCAGCCGTTGGATGTGGAGTGAGAAATTAAACAATAGAAAATGGGACGGTGGGATAACGGGAGATGTTAGGTACAGAATCTGTACCATATGCAGGTCCATCTTCTTGGTGGTCAGATTCACTGCCCAAGATTTTGCTGTTTCTGTATCGTGATGCTTAGGGGTTTACGAATTATTTTCTTAAGTCATTTTGGTTTTTTGTTGTTTATGCATTTTTGCACATATGTCTTTCTAGACAACATTTTGTTAAGAATTAGTTGCTAATGGGCTTTTCTGGCTTCATATAGTTTGTTTTGGGGGTGGGCTTATTTTATCCCCATATTTAGATGTCATTAAAAAAAAAAGTTCATTAAATTTCCCTGGTGACATCGGCTAAAAAAAAAAAAAAATTCTTGCCTTAATTCTTAATTCTCCAACAATCGTCTCATGTAAATTACTAAATCGCTGATGGGGAGTGAAACCTGTCAAGTTAAAATTTAAATTATCAAATTTCTTTAATCGTTGAAGAGATATGTTAATGTACTTGAACGTTTGAAGCATATAATTAAACAAGAACTGTAAAAATTCACATAATATAAATAACTCTCTCTCTCTCTATCTCTTTTCTAATTCAATAAAATCTTTATCTCTTTCTCTCCATTGTTGGCTTTTTTAATTCAATAAGATACTTCCTTATAATTATTTTTATATTGATTTATATAGCAAGTAGAGGTCCTGCCTAACCCCCACCTCTTTGGTGGTTATTAATTTAAAAAAAAATTCAATAAAATTTCTCATCATACCTTTATGTTTAGCTTTACCCTACGTTACAACCATTTAACTAAACTATAAAAGATTTAGACCAAATAAATGAGTTACGTGAATATTAGAAGAATCAAATCACTTCATTACTTGCAAGTATTTCCTTGCTCATTAATTAGGTTAATTGAAAAAGTCTTTGCTAAGCCTGATCCTCACCATCGGTACAATCCCATAAAAACTAAGGAGAAGTCTCATATTCTAGAATTAATTTAATTCAACTAAGGAGAAGTCTCATAAAATTTCTCATCATACCTTAATGTTTAGCTTTACCCTACGTTTCAACCATTTAACTAAACTATCGAAGATTTAGACCAAATAAATGTGTTACGTGAATATTAGAAGAATCAAATCACTTTACTTGTAAGTATTTCCTAGCTAATTAATTAGGTTAATTGAAAAAGTCTTTGCTAAGCCGGATCCTCACCATTGGTACAATCCCATAAAAACTAAGGAGAAGTCTCATATTCTAGAATTAATTTAATTTAACAAAGACCAGATCTTCTTTTTCAATTCAACCGTATGGAGTTGGGTTTTTGGCTTTATTTTCTACAATACATACATAATAAAATATGCACGCCTGCTAAGTCTGCAAGTAACTGACGCTTGACTTTGATTATTTATAGGATATACTATATATTCTTATGTTAGTGTGAGCGGTTTACTTGCTTTTGTTTTCGCTTCTATCTGTTTGGTGTTTTCTCTTTGTTTTTTCGTTTTCTGTTTGTTTTTTCTATGGTTAATTTTCAGTTCCTTTTTTTTTTTTTTTGGGTATTGTTTCATTGTACATGAGATAAAAATAATAAACAAAGACCTAAGACAAATATTTAATAGATTCCTCCGACCAATGTAACAAGAATATATATAATTAAATTGACTAGATAGACGATAGTTTCTTTGAAAGCCACTTCTTTTGGCTATTGATTCAAGTTGGATTTCGTCTATGTAACTGTCTTTTTGTTTTATTGTGGGGGAAAATTAATTCGTGAAAAATTGCAAAACCAACGCTATGTTTGTTTGTATGTTTATTTATTTTATTTCACACTTTGTTAGAGAGTTTAGCTATATATACGTGTAATATTACAATTTGTTAGAGAGTTTAGCTATATATACGTGTAATATTAACCAAGTTCAATAGCATATTTTAGAGGTGCTTAAACGTGGAGATTTTGTAGTATATCAAGTAATAATATATATAATGATATTTCATTATTCATTATAACAATAATTTTATTCTCTCAAATTCTAATTGATTTAGTATATGATATTAAGTTTGTATTCTAGTTGATATGACATTCGTGCAGTTTTCTTATTATATCAACTTATAGAATTAAAATGATAAGTAATCATGTGATTTTCTTTTTAATTATCATAACTTTTTGTAAATTGTAATTGCTGAATCGATTATTGTATAAAGCCATGTGTATTTACAATTGTGTATAGTGTGTGAGGAAAAAAAAATTATTGTTTTATAATGAACAATAAACTATCCACTCTTATGAGACAAGTAAATACAAGCCCCCAATCCCGGGCAAAGAATCCGTCGTCCTCTCTGGTTGATAGGTCGGGAGTACAGGAAATAATTAAAACAAAGAGAGACATTTTGAAAGGATAAGATGGTCCATTTCTATATATACCAAATAAAATTCAATTTGTGGTGGAAATAGAAAGCTTTTTTTTCGGGCGGCCATGAAAAAAGAAAAGTCCAAGTCAAAATCAACGCTGAAGCCACTTTTTTCAATTTTAAAATTATATTAATAAGTTCATAAAATGTTTAGACGATACTTTTATGCACGGTCAAAAATATTAATGGATTTGAAAATTAGTCACTATAGTGAGCGGTAAAACACTTTTTCCCGGATGGGGGTTTGAGTCTCAAATGTATCTCGGCACATAATTTAGAAAATTCGAACATTTTAGGCCAATTATTCAATATCTCAGCAATCTTTAACATATGAATATTAAAATAAATAACTGTATAAAACTAGTAACAGTGAACCAAATAATTTTTTTACACAAATTACAAAAGTTAATGTAATATAAAATTATTGATTGGATAAATGTACTACATACATGATCTACATAGTTAGTTCATTTCATTCTTATGTGTTGTTAATTTCTTCATTCGATCCATACTTGTTATTCCATAAAAACTTATACACACCGTGTGGCTCTAACATTAATCGTTTTAAGAGAAAGTAAAAAATGAATCTTATGATATACTAATAAAAATACTTGTACATCAAACTCTGAATTTTGTAAGAATGAAAAGTCATCGTTATTGGTTAAGCCGAATATTTTGACAATAACTTGTTAATTATTTATCATGAATATGACCCTTTCGTTGACCTCAAACTCTCCATATAAACCATGGAGTCTCAACACACTTCTTGTACCAAAATAACAACCAAAAACTAGCTAGCTCTTCTTAATTAATTCCCCATGGCTCTCTTCAACAAGCATTTCCTCTCATTGCTGCTAACCCTAGCAGCAACACAAACCGTCCACGCAGTCGACTACGCCGTGACCAACACCGCCCCTACAACCGCCGGCGGGGCCCGTTTCAACAACGAGGTCGGCGCTGACTACAGCAGGCAAACCCTGGCATCCGCCACGGATTTCATATGGAGGACCTTCCAACAAACCAACCCAGCTGACAGGAAAAACGTACAGAAAGTCAGCTTGTTCGTCGATGATATGGACGGCGTGGCGTATACCGTCAACAATGAAATTCACGTAAGTGCAAGATACATAGGAAGTTATTCCGGGGATGTGAAGAGAGAAATCACCGGGGTACTGTATCACGAGATGACGCATATATGGCAGTGGAACGGCAACGGGCAGGCTCCCGGGGGATTGATCGAAGGGATTGCCGATTTTGTGAGGCTGAAGGCTAACTACGCGCCGAGCCACTGGGTGCAGCCGGGGCAGGGGGATAGGTGGGATCAAGGGTATGACGTAACGGCTAGGTTTTTGGATTATCTTAACAGTTTGAGAAATGGCTTTGTTGCTGAGCTTAACAAAAAGATGAGGACTGGATATAGTGCTAGCTATTTTGTTGAGCTTCTGGGGAAGAATGTTGATCAGCTGTGGAGTGATTACAAGGCTAAGTATGGAAAATAAGCATTGCTATTGCTTGCTTAAGTGTTTGATAATAATATATTAGTGGCTTTTATTTATTATTGAGGTAAGCTACATACTTATTAATTAATAATATGTCTAAATGACAGTTAATAAAATTCTAATTCTGCAACTATGTGGATTGTTTGGGAATGTCTAGCTACTTGGTTGGGCAACATCATTAATTTATTGGTTTGTGTATTAGTTTGAAATAAAATGCTGCCCTCGCTTACATACATACATACATATATATATATATATATATATATATATATATATATATATATATATATATATATATATATATATATATATATATATATATATATATATATTGTCATGAACGCTTCGGCTTAAAAGTCACCAAATTTGAACAACAGAATTTTGCATCTCATAGCTGCTTGTTATATTAATTATATATATTTTTTAATTAATAAATTTCCACCCTTCCATCGAGTTTCCCCAAAAAAATTGAAAAAAAAAAAATCCACCAAACATGTTTATTCTACTAACTTGATAACGCTTTTAGTGTATACGCAGGCCAGGTGAAGAAATGGAGTTATAAAGATAGCTGAAAATAAATATACACCCGACAGTCCATAGTTTTAAATCGCGTTGGCAAGCATCTGAACAAAAATATTTTTAAGTGTTATATTCGATTCAATGAAGACTTTTTTGCTTCTTTTACTGAACGAATATATAAGTTTAGTTCTGTACGTAAATTGCATATCCGATATCTTGTCATATTTATAGATGTTATAGTATTTTTTAAAAATTTATTTTTTTGTCTAGATGGTCATCAATGGTGTCTAAATTTTGACTGGGTTATGGTCCCAATTTATGAATCTTGACTTTTTTTTTTTTAATCACGAGGTGGTCCTGAGTGGGTCCTAACTGTAGGAGGTAACTTTAAGCCCGTACCACAACTCAGACTAATCCCTGCTTACACCGGGTCGGTCCGTAAAGGGTAAAGTACTGGCCAAAGTGGTGACACCATACGAGAACGGGGCTTGAACCCCTGACTTCTCTTAAAGAGTGAGAGTGTTAAACCACTCACACTAACTAACTTTGGTTTGAATCTCTACTTTATTGTTAACTGCAATCCTGCTCAATCAAAAGCACAGATGATTGAATCCACCTCATGATCAAGAGAAAAATATTTTAGTTTTTTAATTAGCCCCCATTAAATTTATTAAAATAGTCACTTTAAAATATAAACCCCCATAAAATTTAAACTTTGACTTTTAAGAAATATAAAAATCTATATTTTAATTAAAAATAATGATAGCACACCACCCAAAATATTTTCTATTCTAAAAAATATGGTTAATTCTTTCAATTTATATAATAATAGTGGAATGAACGTTTTCAATAATAAAACTCATGAAGAATCATATTTGGAATCGGATGAGATAAGTGATAGTTTGATTGTTTATATAGGAAACAATAAATTTAATAATATTGATAATGAGTCTATTGCATAACATTAAAAATGCGTTGAGACTAATTATAAATATATTAGTAAATATTTTATATATTCAAAATTTTAGTTTTTCATATTTTACTATTATCTAATTTAGCCTCCGATAAATTATTTTTTTAAGTCCGCCATTGCTCATGATCGTAAGCTAGAGATTTGGCAGGGGCCACGTTAGGGTTAAGATGGGCGCACCAACTCTCAAATATCAGTAAATAAGTTTATCAATTATAAACATCATTTGTCAAATTAAGGCAGATCAAGTTAAATTTCGAGTTTCTTTTAAGTAAAATTCACTCAGCTGATTAGCAACTACTAAATATAAATAAAGAAATAATCTGTTTACAAAGTAATTAAAATATGCAAAAAGCTTATATTGAGATTAATGGGATAAACAATGTGATATTTTTTCATTGGGCCATATGATAATTAATTATTGATCCTTATCACCTTTATTCAAGTGGTGAATATGTATCAGTTTCATGTAAGATGAGATACAAACTTTGTATTAGGTTTATCGTTGCTCATAAAATATAAAATAGTAAAAATCTCAATCATGCACTATCACTACTAGGCCCCACTAATAGATATTAGACAAAAAAAAAATTTAAATCCTTGTAAGAGCTTTAGATTATAAGGTGATTTAAGGATAGGCAGGCCTGCATTCACAACAGTGATTAAAGGTCAAAAGGCAACCACAATTTTATTATTATGTGACATAAAACAAGCCATCATAATGATCACAACCAAAATAATGCCGAAACCTTACCATATTTGCGGAAACCTTACCATATTAAGCAAATAATTAAAATTCACTATATTATGAACGGAGCTACCGAATCTCTGAGACCACCTCAGTGATGGCCTGGAAATTCCGCCTTTCTTTGAGAAGCAACTTTGCCAGTTCGAGAGCTTGCCGCTCACAAGCTGCTTGCTTGCTATCATCCTTAATTGATTCAAAATCCTCAACATGGGCTACACCGACAATCCTACTATCAATCAAAACGAAAAAACTTCATGATTATATAGATTCACAGGATTAAATCTAAAATATATTTGACGACTAAGATGATTTTGTGACACAAGTTACACATCAAAATTTTAAACGATTTGATAGTGCATGAACTTTATGGAACAAAACAACCGTCAACATAAGTACTTATTTGATATGATTTATTTAGTAACGATAATACTTATTTAATCTCATATATTCTTTTCAAATCTTTTTGTTATTGTTCGAATTTTTTTACTAGAGTTCTTTAAAATTAAAGAAGTTATTTTCAATCTATTAATAAAGGATCAAATTTTAGACTGCAAGGAGCAGATGTTAAAAAGTTTTTTTAAAAATATTATAATGTCTAAAATATCTTTTACTTATTTGATAATATTATTTCATTTATTTTATAACATAACTTTAAAAAACTTGCCTAAGTCTTCTAAAAAAAAATAACTTGCTTAAGTAATTTTACAATTTTAAATAAAAACTCTCATTGACAACTAAATAACTATTTTTTTTTTTTTAGAAAATGTAAAAACTCTACTAATAAAGTTCTATTTGAAAAAAAAACACCAAACGGAGCCTAAAATTAACATTAGTGATACATTCTTTCGAGAGGAAACACAGAGCCATTCAAGCTAAACAAAATTAGAACCCCAATTTATCTGTTTTTATTTGAGACTCAGTTCCTGCTTTTGGGATTTACAATGATTTGACAAGCAAGGCTTTTCAAAGGTCTAATGCACAAATTGATCGATAAAAGAACATCCATCGACATTTTGTTATCAAAATATAGAACAAATGAACTTGAGCTACGGACGGTATCCCAAATGATAAAGAATCTATTCCTGACAAAATAGGATTGTAACCAATCAAAAATAGATCAAGAAGGCTCTACTAAAAGTTAGCAAAAGAAGGAAATGGGGTCACTGTGAGTGTTGGAACTAGGAATAAAGAAAATAAATGAACAAACTAGAAAGACTTAAAACTCACCTTATCATTTTGGCAGCACCAAATCCATGGGTGTCATGGAATAGATCTTTTATAAATTTTTCTTGGACAAGCTACTGAAGCTCGGGCTTGTTATAAATTTCTGGAAGGTATGCCTCACCAGAACCATCTCTGTGCTGATGCCAAAGCTCAGTGAATTACTTGTGGAACAGAGTCCAAGTCTCTTCAATTGTCCTCAAAATCCACTCCTTATACTCCTACGCATAGACATAAATTTAAGACATGACCCTTAACAAACGAGTAAACAGAAGTTGAACCCTGCGAGAATGTTTATAACTTATCCATTCCCGGCGATAAGAAACATGAAATGCTAGTTGCTTTAATTCTTGACTGGAAATGAAGGATAGCCCAACCCAACCCAACCTCACACCCCTGGCTACTCCCCAAGTTGACCCCAAAAGGAAAAAAAAAAAAAAGAAGAGAAGACATGCCCGTACAATCATGCTTTCATTTGTCTCTAAAGAGGAAATACAAGATTATAACCAGCATCATTAAAAGTTTTGTGGCTTAAAATATACTAAAAACCATAAAGTTTCAGCTTTAATTTAAAAAACTACCAGCAGAGGCTTAAACTCATTTTCCTGTGTTTTGACGCCTTCACTTGATACGATTTGTGCACCTTCAGCTAGATATATATTTTGTCGCCTGAAGATAGTATGAGTTATGCAATTTGACTTTCTTTTTTTATTCTTTTTTTTTACATGCTAATACTATAACCTGAAGAAGATGGTCATAAAGAACCAAAACCGGGAGGTGGGGGTGGTACAAACAGACAGACAGACAGAATAAGACCCAATAGAAGAAAAGAGAAAGAGAGAATGAAAGCAGAGAGAAGAAAGAAAGATACAGAGACATACTTTCCGGTCATTCCCTTCATCAGCATGTCCATCTTGGGCAAAAAAGGCCAAAATCAAGTTTCCCACAAAAGCTCCAATGCCAAAACCCATTGGTCCATAAAATGCAAATTCTGGATCTATAACCTGAGTTGAATTAGAAGTGACCATAACAGAGCCAGTGTGGAGATCTCCATGTATCAGGGCTTGTGCTCTTTCACAGAACCTATGGTAAAGGAAGCTTTGATATATTATAAAGGAAAATTTTAAAAGGAAAGAGTTTCTATGCACTAGGAAAAGAAACAGTACCGAGGAAGAAATATTATTACATGGATTTCAACCCAGCAACTTTGATACGGGCTTTGCCGATCAAATTGGATCCACTGACCATTTTGCCACGAGAGGAAGAAGGATCTAAGCCCGCGGACAAGGAGCCCAGTAATGATTTTGCAGAAGCAAAATAGCAGCTCAACTCTAGACCTGAGAGAACCAAGAAACAACCAAGCTGGATGAAGGACTGTATCACGTGAACTATGACAGCAAGGATGGATGGATAATTCTTCTTAGCTACTATTTGAATTATGTTATTATAATTTAGATATTTTATAATTGTCAGCTCATGTTTGTTTTTATCCTTAGAATACTCAAGAGAAGTCACGAGATATATATCCAAAAAAGAATATTATGTAGGGGAATATTGATTAATGAAAATTCATTTTCTTTTTTATCTCTGTTTTATTCTCTTTTTTTATTCTGGAGCCATCTTTCGCTTGAAGAGTGCTTAATCATTGGTACCTTTTCTGATTTCTAGCAGTAAAGTGAATCATTGGTGCTTTCATTGACTCTTCTCATGACTGATTCTAATGAGAGCATCACATTAAAAGAACTTAGTGAGAAAATTGACAAACAAGCCTTATCCTTTCACCAGATGATGTAGTAATTTATGACTGCAGTAGATGCCTGTTTTGATGAATTTCAATCTAAAATACTAGTTTCTCCAACAAACGTGGCTAATTCTTCAAAACAACCAATAACAGTGCCACCACTTTCATCTATTCCATCCGATGGGTGAGATATCTCTCCTATGGTCAAATCCATGAAGATGGAAGTTCCACGTTTTGATGGTTCTGATCCACACGGCTAGGTATTTCGAGTAGAGGAGTTTTTAGAGTTTCATGGTACTCCAAAACATCAACGCCTCCGTATCAATGGATGAAATCTAACAATTTACTCACAACTTGGAAAAAATTTTTTGGCTAACCTGAAGTATCGTTTTGTAACTACCCTTTATGATGAACCACAAGGTGAGCTGTTTAAACTTACCTAAACCACCATTGTCGCCAAATTTCAATCGGCTTTTAAAGAACTTATGAACATAGTTAATGGTGTCTCCGAGCAACTTCTCATCAGTTTTTCATAACCGGCCTACAGCAGGACATCAGGCGCGAACTTCTCTTTAATCGGCCAACGACACTCATGGAAACCTTTATTATGGCTCTAGCGCTTAAAGCCAAAATTTAATGACACTAAACAACACACTCGCTCCTGGTCTAAATGGCAGCCACAGTCAACATTTCTTTCCATTACAAACACACAAACCAAAACCATTCATTTACCCCTGCCTTTCCCTCTAATTTCCTCCACCATAAGTGCTAACCCACTATCATTAAAACCTCCGCCAACACACATTAACAATAAAACAAACACTTTACCTGTACTTCTCCCCACTCTAAATTTGCATATCCGTCAATAGTCCCCTGCTGAGCTACACGAGAGACGCGAGAAAGGTCTCTATTACTCTTGTGACCCGAAGTACAACTGTTGTGCAAATTTTGTTGAACTCGCAAGCGCACGAATCTATTGCAGAATAGATCAATGGTGTTGAGTGTCGATCCCACGAGGAGGTAGATTTTAATTGTGTGTAGAATTAATTATGTAAATGGGTGGTTGGATTTGTGTGGAAGTGATTTAGATGATGCTGGAATTTAAATTGAATTGGCAGAAATAATTAAATTGGAAACTATTGAGATAGAGTGCTTGGGTATCTGGATCCGTATCAACATGCACCATGGGCTAAATATTCCTTATTAATACCAATTAAATCATGCGGGGGAAATCCACACCTTATGAACCACGCTCTAATCAATATGGTGTCAAGGGCTTATCGTGCCAAATAATAATAACCTTATACTAGGGTGCCGGTAAAAACAGGGCGGTAACTAGACAAGATTATTATTATTTGTCGACGAAAAGTCAAAACCTCCACAGAAATTAGAGGGGAAGAGAAAATAAATTTACCAATTAAAGCCCATGACACATGTTGAGACTTCACCTTCAACCCAAGCTTGAAAGAAAATTAGCTACTCATTATTGAACTAGGGGTAAAATGGGAATTTTATTAAAATACGTAGAAAATACAAGATGGAGAAGGAATTACAGAAAACTAAGCTCAAAAATGGATTCAGGGGTATCAAATTAGGGGGGAGAGGCCCCCTTTTTATAGATACATTGAGTGAATCATGGTCATCGGATTAAAAATAGTTTGGATGCACAGGATTGCGCCACGTCATCAGTGAACAGTAACACGGTTTGACCACGGGTTTGACCACGCGGTTTGAACAAAGAACGCGGTTTGCACACGGTTTGAAACAGTAACGATGCGAATAAAGTGTCGTGAGCGATATCCATGAACGATGCAGTACATGTGAATAGTGTCAAATGACGTGTGAAACAGTCAGTGCCATTTTTCCTTTTATGCTCCTCTTAAGGTTTTATTGTCCCGAGTTCAAAAGTGACGTCCGTTTTGCTATCCGAAATCTCGTTCATTGTGAAATGACCATGATACCCCTAAAATACACAAAATACTTAATAAAAACAAAACATATATAATTAAATAACAAAGGACTTAAATAAATAAAATTAGAGATGTTAGTGAGATTTAAAGTGTAAAATGATGAATTTCTCCTTTATAAATATACACTTTCTAACACTCAACACCCCCCAACCAGCTTATTGCTAGTCCCTAGCAAATAAAGCGAAAATAAAATTCAAACCCAATTTTTTTTTTTTTTTTTTTAAACAAACTTGTTTATTCAATCAGACTAATAACAAAAATCAAATAAAAGTATAAGCATTATCTCCAGTCTAAAGAAACATCACACCCACATCAACCATCCACATGAATCAACCAAGTAAATACAGCTACTTTCAAAAATGACATGTCAAACCCCAAAATCTCACCGGTAATAGTGACACTCTCACAAAGAAATTAAACCCAATAAAAATTGTCACTTCAATTAATGATAAATAGAGTGAAGATAGTAAAGAAATAATATCACACACTCTCACCAAGATGAAAAGAATATGCCCACAACTTAGAAATAACACGATCTCAAGTCAAACAAAATGCTAGTCAACCCAATTTATTTACTTATTATTTTTTTTCTTCTCTTTTTTTTTTTTTTTTAATTATGCATTACTACATCTTTTGGCCCATATAACTAGCTTCTACTTCAGACTATAGTTCCCTAAAATCAAGAAGGGCTTTTATTAGGATGTAACGTAGGCTAGGGACATGGCTAACAAAGAAAGGAAAATAGAGGAAACAAAATATATGTTTGAGAAAAATAATATCTTTTGGAAACTAAAAAGTAAGTGCATTTTACTTATTTATTATTGTATTATATATCTCTCTCTTTTTTTTTCTTTTTTTTTTTAGAGAAATTTTTTTTTCTTTTTCTTTTTTTCTTCTTTTTTTTTTCTTTTTTTTTCTTTTTTTTTTCTTTTTTTTTTTTCGGTATTGCACAACTTTACTAAACAAAACAATTATTTATATTTTTCTCAAACATGAATAGGTGATGGAACTTGTAAGATATTGGGTAATACTCCAAATTGGAGTGGGTAAAGACAATAAGTTGACAAAACAAAAAAAAAAAAGTTTTTTTTTTTTTTTAAAAGGCTCAAAAGGGCTAACTATGGATATTTCACATAAGGGATGGCTAGAAAGGTTCAAACGGGTCAAAGACGGCCTTTCCATCATCTTTTAGGGCTCTAGATACTCCTCCATATCTACTAGTGAAATGGACCTTTAGATGTAGCAACGCATTTTTTTTTTTAACTTTTTTTTTTTTTTAAGGTTGACTCCAAGGAAATCTAAAGATCATGTATAAAATAATAAATATCATGTTGTATGAAAAATGGACAAAAAGGGTTACTCTCCAAGAAAAATAATAGGCTCAAAAGCTCACTTGGTATTTATTATGACATGTCAATTCTTTCAAGCAACTCATATTTATCTCCGACATCAACATGTAGAGTAGCAAACATAGTGTAACATCACTCAAGACCAAAGATAATACAAATACTAAAATTCGAAAATCATCATGTCATCCAAAAATAAAAACAAAATCACACCATTTTTTTTTTTTTAAACAACATTCTACCCCCCAACCTATTCTAAACATGAAAGGGAAGTATGCATGCAGAAATGTGAAAATGATGCAGAAAAACTAATTGAAAATGTTACACTTAAAATGATAGAAAAATGATTTTTTTTTTTTAACTAAGAAGATGCGTTTCTAGAGGCACTACACTCTATATTCAGCCATCTTCGACTCAAAATTTGAAAATGCATATTTATAAAGGAGAAGTCAAAAAGTTAGAAAGATCACACGAAAAATAAGAAATTTTTTTTTATTATTTTTTTTAACTAAGAAGATGCGTTTCTAGAGTAACTACGCTCCATATTCAGCCATCTTCAACACAAACAGTTAGCAACAGTTAGTTTCTACAACAAAAAATTAGTAAAAACTTAACCAACATTCCACAATTGTCAACTATCCTCCCCCCAACAGTAACTAAACATTGTCCTCAATGTTTTAAAGGAAAAAGTAGAGTTTAGAAGACATCACCGGGTGGTGTAAATACGTAAGAAAATATTTACAAAGGAGATTTAAATCTAATTTGTACTTTTTACCTACTGCTTATTGTTACCATCGTTATTTGTACACTCCAACACCAAGGTCTTGGGATCGCTCTGGTTGATAAGCTTGTCAGATCAAGTAGCTCATTAGAAGTGTGAGCACAAATAAAAAGCTTTTTCACCGTAGAGGAATGAAGTAGTTTTTATTGCATGGTTAAGAAATGCGATAAAGCCATCATAAAAATTATTGACATTTAACAAACCGATGGGTTTCGATGAATGTGCGAGATGGGCCCAAGATGCTAAAGTGATAAGTGCCTCTAGAGTTGCAAGATCTCCTGGTAAGAAAATAAAAGCATCAAGATGATTAAGCATTTGATTATTCTTTCTTGCATACCGAGACAACTAACTCTTCTCCGGTCGGTGAGTTAGACAAGCAGCCCAAAGGTTTTAGGGCTTGTGGTATGATGCCTAACACTTGACTTCCTCCGACAAAAGCAGGTTTCGAGACCAATTTTGATAACCTCGGTCACCTCCGCCGTATACTAAGTGTAATTTTCTCTCTGCATGCATCGACCAAGATCAATGGTCGCCTCAAAGAACTCTTTATATTTGCCATAGTTAAATCAGGAAAGCACACAAATGTTCTTGAATTGTTTATTGGGAGTAGCTGCCATTATGATACTTCTCAAAATAATTTGTGAGTGCAAATGAAAAGAATCATATTTAAGGATCTTGGCGGCAAGAATGGGTGCGTGTTGTGAATGAGGTGTCATGTCTATGTCAATTAATCGTAATGCACATGGCTTGAGAGTCAAAAAGAAACAAGAAAAGGAAAAGCAAGTAATGACAAATATAAAATTATTAAAGACAATAATGCAAATGGTAAAACAACAAGTAAAATAAAACAACAAGTAAAGTAAAAGGATATTTACGGGTAGTTGCATGTGGCTCACATCTTCCTCGGTTTTACGTCCGTAACGGCTTCAACGCCTCATGGGTCGAGGATAGGCTTCCCATCCAGTTTTCTTATAAACGGCAAACAGGTCGTTTATAGTCGATTTCGAGATCAGATCGTGCATGCTCTTTTCGGAATGATGGCCATAATCGAGAATCGCTCTTGCACATATCCACCGGGATGCGTTTCAAGAGACAAAATGATATCATCCAATGACTCCTTATTCAAGCCATCCCTAATGAATTGAATCTTATCTTTCTCATTATCGACACCATTCCTAAAGAACATCGTTTTTATTGCATATCATTCTCGCACACTTATGACAAGCAACCGAAATCTTTCGAGCTCTTCGCTTTCTTGCATAATTTCCTTTACCACAACCAGGCATGTATGCAATAAATTTGGAGGCAACTCACCGCCAAGCGTACTTTAGCCTCAATTAACCAAATGAATATCGGCGGGTATGTTATTCCTCATGAGCAATCGCATGCGTTGGATCGAGCTTTATAGATTGTGAGGAGGGCATTCGAGGAAGTGAAGGGAATCGACAATGAAGCTTTCTAAGATCTCGTTTCTATCCATACCTTCGCCTCGAAGATCAAGAATTATGGGAAACCGGAGTAACCGACTTGATTGTCACGGAGTACCGTTATCCGCCACTTGATCGGGGTGACAAACTAAAACACACAAACTAAAACACACAAACAGAGTAACAAACAAAAACACACAAAGAAAATCACAATCGTCCTCTTATGGAATTTACCTCAAGCTCCAACTGGATGTTTTAGCTTTTCAAATGTCTCTGAGTTGGCTTTCTAAATCCTCAACGTGGGATATTAACTCCGGTGGTTGTAGCTTCCAAATACGATGTGTTTTACAAAATCGTATCTGGCCTCTGAGATGAGATTGGACACGTTGAAGTCGTCTAAGGATGTTCAAGAGGAACTGTCTCATGATTAAAAGTGATAAAAGAAGACTTAATGGTTAAACAAACACACTTATGCATAAATAATTTCAATTAGCAAAAGAATAATAAAAATAAAGAAAAAAATCAAATAACCGAAAAGACACAAAAATCTTAATTCAAATCTGGTGGGTCACTTAAATTTACTTCGGTGTCCTCTCCATGTGGTTGGTACTCTAGATATGGCTTTAATCTTTGACCATTAACTTTAAACGTGACACCGGTTTTTGGGTCCTTAATTTCAATTGCCCCATGTGGAAAAACAGTATGAACAATGAAGGGGCCAGACCATCGAGAGCGTAGCTTACCTGGGAATAAGTGCAAGCGAGAATTGAATAAAAGTACTTTCTGACCTGGAGTGAAAGATTTTCGCATAATCTGCTTATCATGAAAGACTTTCATTCGCTGCTTGTAAACCTTGGCGTTTTCGTATGCATCATTACGAATTTCTTCAAGTTCACACATTTTAATCGTCTTTCCGAGCCACTTGCTGCATGTCAAAATTGAATTTCTTGATGGCCCAAGACGCACGATGCTCGAGTTCCACGGGTAGGTGGCAAGCTTTTCCATACACTAGCCTGTAGGGTGACATCCCATTGGGGTTTTGAACGCCGTTCTATATGCCCATAATGCATCATCAAGTCTTAATGACCAATCTTTTCTGTCTGGCCTCACGGTCTTTTCTAAGATGTGCTTTATTTCTCGATTGGAGATCTCAACTTGGCCTTTGGTTTTGCGGATGATACGGGGTCGCCACTTTATGAGTGATGGAGTACTTTGTCAAAAGTGCTTTGAATGATTTGTTGCAAAAGTGGGTACCACCATCACTGATTATCGTTGGAGGGAATCCAAAGCGTGAAACAATGTTGCTCTTTAAAACCCGATCACCACTTTATGATCATTGGTTTACGCATGGAATTGCCTCTACCCATTTCAAACGTAGTCAACAAAGAACCAATATGTATTGATGGCCAAAAGATGGGGAAAGGGTCCCATGAAGTCGATACCCCATACATCAAAATCTCAACCACTAAAATTGGATTTAGTGGCATCATGTTCCTTCGTGTAATGCTCCCATTCGTTGACACCTATCACATGAAGAACAAAAGGTGTAAGCATCTCGAAATATAGTTGGCCAATAGAAACCACATTGTAAAACTTTAGTCCCTGTTTTCTTAGCGCTGAAATGGCCTCCACAAGCTTGTTCATGGCAGAACGAAAGGATGTTATGAACTTCATTCTCTGGGACACATCGTCGAATAATTTGATCTGCACAATACTTAAACAGATAGGGGTCATCCCAGAAAAAATTCTTTATTTCCGCAAAGAATTTGGCCCTGTCTTGCTTGGTCCAATGCTCTGGAAGTTTACCTGTAACAAGATAATTAACTATATCAAAGATACCAAGGTAATACTTCCACACTCATTAATTGCTCATCCGGAAATGACTCATTCAATGTTAAGGGTTCTGTGTTGATGTCAAAGTGGAGACGAGAGAGATGGTCAGCCACAACATTTTCTGTCCCTTTCTTATCTTTGAATTCCAAGTCAAATTCCTGCAAAAGTAACACCCAACGAATTAGTCTAGCTTTTGCATCTTTCTTTTTGTGAGAAGATATTTGAGCAAAGCATGATCTGTGAATACAATTATTTTACAACCAATGAGATAAGACCGAAATTTTTCTAATGCAAACACTACTTTGCTAGCATTTCTTTTGAGTAGTTGAATAGTTCAACTGTGCATCGTTTAATGTCATACTAGCATAGTAAATAACATGAGGAATTCGATCAACTCTTTGTCCTATCTGCTCCTACTGCATAATCAGATGCATCACACATAAACTCAAATGGTAAGCTCCAGTTTGGTGGCTGAATGACGGGTGATGTTGTCAACAAATGCTTTAGTTTTTCAAACGCCACAAGACATGAATCATTAAAGACAAAGGTACATCCTTAGCAAGTAGATTGCATAAGGTCAGAAACTTTGCTAAAATCTTTAATAAAACGTCTATAAAAACCAAAGATGCCCAAGGAAAGATCTTCTTCTCGGATCTGATTTAGGCGGAGGAAGATTAGAAATGAGATCCACCTTGGCTTTGTCAACCTCAATACCTTTGCATGAAATGATGTGACCGAGAACTATACCTTGTTTTACCATGAAATGGCATTTCTCCCAATTTAAGACCAAATTCTTCTCTATACATCTCTCGTAAAACTTTCGTCAAATGATGTAAACATTGATCAAATGAATCTCCAAAAATAGAAAAATCATCCATAAAGACCTCAAGAAATCGTTCAACCATATCAGAAAAAATGCTTAACATACAACGTTGAAATGTAGCAGTGCATTACATAATCCAAATGGCATTCTCCTATATGCAAAAGTGCAAAAGGGCAAGTGAAAGTGGTTTTCTCTTGATCTTTTGGTGCTTATAGAATCTGATTGTATCTGAATAGCCATCTAGAAAGCAATAAAATTCATGGCCTGCTAATCTATCAAGCATTTGATCAATAAATGGTAAAGGAAAATGGTCTTTACGTGTGACAATTTAATTTTCTATAATCAATGCATACAGCCATCCCGTAGTCACTCTAGTGGGTATCAATTCATTATCGCATTAGTAACTACATCGTGACTCACGACTTTTTGGGGACCACTTGCACAGACCGACCCATGAACTATCGAAATGGGGTAAATGATACTGCGCCTAATAGCTTAAGGACTTCAGTTCTAACAACTTCTTTCATATTAGGATTTAACCGACGTTGCATTTCCCTAGTAGATTTAGCATTTTCATCAAGGTGAATGTAATGCATGCAGTCTGCTGGGTTTATACCTTTTATGTCTGCTATGGTCCATCCTAATGCTCCTTTGTGCTCTTTTAAAACATCCAACAACTTACCTTTTTGTTCGTCATTTAGGGATGATGAGATGATTACCGGTAGAGTGCTTTCTTCTCCCAAGAATGCATATTCCAAAGTGTTGGGTAATGGTTTGAGCTCGAGTTTCGGTGGTGACTCTGATGATGGGATGATTTTTTCTCACGATGGTGCTAGTTGTTCAACTCTTGACTTCCATTTATTAGTATCCATGGATGGTGTTGAGTCAGTAGAGGCGTTGACCTCATCGATTGATCTGTCAACATCAAAATCCAAACCAAAGTGAGTTAAACATGTTTGTAAAGGATCATCACTAAGGTTTGAAAGAAAAGTATCATCAACTAATGCTTCAATTAAATCCACATCAACAATTCCATCATCTGCATTGTAAGGTTGTTTGGCAATGTTGAAGATGTTGAGCTCCATGGTCATATTGCCAAAGGACAATCGCATATTTCGATCCCCGCATTGAATGTGAGCATCGGCGAGTTGCCAAGAATGGTCGGCCTAGGATAATGGGGATGTGCTTCCTTGAATCTGTATTGGTTGAGTGTCAATTACAATGAAATCAACGGGAAAATAAAACTTGTCTACCTGGATAAAGACGCCCTCCACAATACCACGAGGGATTTTCGTGGACCGATCGCAAGTGTAACACCACCGGAGTTGGGTGTAATTCTCCCAATCCAAGTTTCACAAAATCTTGAGTAAGGCAAAAGATTAACACTAGCTCCTAAATCCAACAAAGCATTCTCAATGTGTGGTTCCCTATACTACATGAGATAGTGGGGAGCCGGGTCTTTACATTTTAGAGGAATTTTGTGTTGGAGTATAGAACTAACATTTTCAGTTAAAAATGCCTTTTTCTGAACATGAATGTTTCTCTTTTTAGTGCAAAGGTCTTTAAGAAACTTGGCATAAGATGGAACTTGCTTTATTGCATCAAGTAAAGGGATGTTGACACTTACCTGTTTGAAGACTTCAAGAATCTCACCTGTGGATTTTCCCTTCTTTCCTTTAGCTAACCTTTGAGGAAATGGAGCCTTAGGAACATACTCTCGTGGGTTGGTTTCTTCTTTCTCCTCCGGTGGTGAGTCCTCAGCATTTACAGGTACAATCTGAGTTGATTTTGTGTTGGCATCTCCACTTTGTTGTCGACTTCTTTTCCTTTTCGTAAGGTCATGACGGCTTTGACCTCTCCATGTTGTTGTGGTGAACTAGTACTTGCTTCATGTACTCCTTTAGGATTAGGCACTGGTTGACTTGGAAATTTACCTTTCTCAACAGTCATTGCCAAAGTCTGAACTGAAGAAGCAAGTTGTCCCACCATCTTCTCGAGGCTTGAAACTGATTGGGCTTGTGAGTCAAGCTGCTCTCATCTCGTTCCGTAGTCCATCAATGGTGCGGTTCTGTTGCTCGATTGTAGATTGAGTAACATTCTTGAAATTTTGGAATGAATCCTCCCATGGTCTGGGTTGAGAGTAATTCTGGTTATGATTGTATGATCTAAATGGTGGCTGAGAGGCTTGAGGAACTTGAGGAATTGGTTGCATTGGTGGAGCTGGAGCCGAGCCGCCGCTCCATTTGTTGGAATCCTTGAGACCATGAAAATTGGGGTGGTCTCTCCATCCAGGGTTATATGTGTTGGAGTATGGGTTGTAATTTGATGGCTTCCTCATGACACCGATGGCATTGGCTTGATCTGAATATAAGTCATGGTCATGTGGCTCTGTTGTTTTGGCAGTCGTCAACGATGCTATTTGTCGAGAAAGACCTTCAATTATCTCTTTGACTTCTTTAATTCCCGAACTTGACTCGCCAATGTGAACCTCATTTACTCTTTTAATTCTTCTAGTATTCCTGAGTGATCGACTCCGCTGTTGGGAATTATCCGCTTGTCATTTGAAGAAATCCCAAATCTCTGATGCACTTTTTGACATTAGCTCTCCTCCACTTGTCGCCATTAGCCATTCTTGCACATTTGGCAATAATCCTTCCAAGAAGTATTGGCATTGGTGCCATTTCTCGTACCCATGATGTGGACACTTCAAAAGTAGCCCATTGAATCGCTCCCATGCTTGAAAAAACCGCTCGTCTTCTCTCAGGTGAATTCTGAAATTTCTGCGAATAGCATTGGTTTTATGCCGGGAAATATTTATTTAAAAATTTCGTTACCATTTGTTCCCATGTTGTAATGCTATTAGCAGGTAATGTATTGAACCATGAACGAGCTCTATCCTTTAAAGAAAATGGGAATAGTCTAAGTTTAACATCATCTTCTGAAAAATTCTCATATTTAAAGGTTTGACAAATTGTATGAAAATCATTCAGATGATTATATGGGTCCTCATTTTCTAGGCCATAGAATGTTGGGAGACAATTTAGCACACTAGGTTTTAGCTCAAAACTCCTAGCAGCTACATTTGGGTATCTAATGCATGATGTGCTCAAATTAGCTAAGGGACTAAAGTAGTCCTTAAATGGCCTCTCTTGTGGTTCTGGTTGTTGCAAATCCATTTCAATTTTTTCTTTAAGTGCGATGTGTTTGTGTGTGCGAAGTGTTCTTTCTAATTCAAGGTCTATAGGTTCAAGATTAGGTGATAATGACCTACGACCATGCATGCAAATAAAGAAAATAAATTGAGAACAAAACAAATAAAAATAAAGAAGAAGAAGAAATTACGATACTAACCTTATATTTATTACAACCTTTCTATAAAAACAAAATACACTAAAACAAATACGTGAAATAAAATAAAAATAAATTAATGAGATAAATGAAAAATTACAAAGAAAAATAACTTGAAAATTAAATTGCAGAAATTTAAAGAAGAGAAAAAGAAATTCTTACCTAAAATATGTAAATTCACTTTTTTTTTAATTAATTAAGAAAAAAAAATTACAAGGAAACAACTAAAATAATAATAATAATACTAATAGTAATAATAAAATTATTTACAAAAAATTAATTCTATAAATCAAAATACTTACCTCCCCGGCAACGGCGCCAAAAACTTGTTGTGCAAATTTTGTTGAACTCGCATGGCCTTGCAGAATCTATTGCAGAATAGATCAATGGTGTTGAGTGTCGATCCCACGAGGAGGTAGATTTTAATTGTGTGTAGAATTAATTATGTAAATGGGTGGTTGGATTTGTGTGGAAGTGATTTAGATGATCTTTGGAATTTAAATTGAATTGGCGTAAATAATTAAATTGGAAACTATTGAGATAGAGTCTTGGGTATCTGATCCGTATCAACACGCACACGCTAAATATTCCTTATTAATACCAATTAAATCATGATGGGGAAATCCACACCTTATAACCACGCTCTAATCAATATGGTGTCAAGGGCTTATCGTGCCAAATAATAATAACCTTATACTAGGTCCAGTAAGAAACCGGGCAGAACTAGACAAGATTATTATTATTTGTCGATTTAAAAGTCAAAACCTCCACAGAAATTAGAGGGAAGAGAAAATAAATTTACCAATTAAAGCCCATGACACATGTTGAGACTTCACCTTCAACCCAAGCTTGAAAGAAAATTAGCTACTCATTATTGAACTAGGGGTAAAATGGGAATTTTATTAAAATACGTAGAAAATACAAGATGGAGAGAGAATTACAGAAAACTAAGCTCAAAAATGGATTCAGGGGTATCAAATTAGGGGGGAGAGGCCCCCTTTTTATAGATACATTGAGTGAATCATGGTCATCGGATTAAAAATAGTTTGGATGCACAGGATTGCGCCACGTCATCAGTGAACAGTAACACGGTTTGACCACGGGTTTGACCACGCGGTTTGAACAGTAACGCGGTTTGCACACGGTTTGAACAGTAACGCGGTCTGAACAGTGTCGTGAAGCGATATCATGAACAACGACCGCATATGTGAATAAGGTCGATGCGTGTGAACAGTGCCATTTTTCCTTTTATGCTCCTCTTAAGGTTTTCGACTGTCCTGAGTTCAAAAGTGACGTCCGTTTTGCTATCCGAAATCTCGTTCATTGTGAAATGACCATGATACCCCTAAAATACACAAAATACTTAATAAAAACAAAACATATATAATTAAATAACAAAGGACTTAAATAAATAAAATTAGAGATGTTAGTGAGATTTAAAGTGTAAAATGATGAATTTCTCCTTTATAAATATACACTTTCTAACACTCAACAACAACCCTAATCACTGTTGCAGTCACCGGTTCTTGTTACTTATCGGAGCCGACGATGATAATTTAGACTCGGCCAATGAAGGGAAACCACCAGACGAGGAAGAATCTGCTGTCACTGGCGATATCTCAAGTCTAAATGCTCTCATTGGACAAGCAAATCCTCCTTCCCTTCGTTTACAGGGCAGGATTGGATCCCACACCTTCCAAGTATTAATCGACAGCGGCAGCACTCATAACTTTATCAAGCAATCAGTGGCGGAACGCGCCAGCATCGCAATTCAGCCAACAACACTGTTTCGCCTCTATATAAGAAATAGTGATTTTTTGTTGTGCACTCAATTTTGTCAACAAGTTCAATTAACACTGCAAGGCACAGAGTTTCCAATAGACCTTTTTGTCTTGCCAATCGAGGGAGTTGATATTGTTCTTGGGATACAATGGTTGCAACAATTAGGGAGAGCATCGTATGATTATTTGGTGCTCTCCATGGAATTTCCTTTTAATAGAAAATCGATTATTCTTCGAGGTGATGTGTCCATATCTCCAACTTTAGTCACTTATAATCAATTTAGGGTATTGGTCCACAGCGCCGTGATTTCAAGTTTTTGTGCTCTTCAACCTTTATCTTCACTGCCAATAGAGTCCTATCTAAGACAAACATCTTCTTCCCAATTAGAATTTCCAACTGATTTACCACCCCAATTCTGTGACCTTCTCCAACAATATCATCATCTATTTTTATCACCCACAACCCTTCCACCACACAGGATTATAGACCACAAAATACACCTCCTTCCAAACACTTCCCCTATCAATGTGCGCCCCTACCGATATCCACACTTCCAGAAGAATGAAATGGAGAAACTGATTAAAGAGATGTCTGACCAGGGAATTATCAAACCCAGCCAAAGCCCTTTCTCTTCCTCAGTGCTTTTAGTGAAAAAGAAAGATGACACGTATCGCTTTTGTGTGGATTATCGTGCTCTAAATGCAGTTACAATCCAAGATAAATTTTCGATTCCTACTGTCGACGAACTCTTTGATGAACTTGGAAAGGCTACGGTCTTCAGTAAATTAGATTTGAAAGTTGGATACCATCAGATTCAGGTCCACTCTCGAGACATTTACAAAACGGCATTTCAGACACTCGAAGGCCATTATGAATTTCTTGTTATGCCGTTTGGTTTGACGAATGCACCCTTGACGTTCCAAACCACTATGAATCAGATATTTGTTGCCTATATTCAGAAATTTGTTATCGTCTTCTTCGACGATATCTTGGTTTATGGTGCTACCATAGCTGACCATTTAATTCACCTTCAACAGATATTGTTATGTTTACAAATCCATCAATTTTTTGTTAAATTGAGCAAATGTCTCTTTTGTAAATCAAGCATTGAATATCTTGGTCACATTATTTCTGCTATGGGAGAGCAAGTTGATCCCCAAAAGGTGACCGCCATGCTCGAGTGGCCTCTGCCGCAAAGTACCAAACAGTTGAGAGGTTTCCTTGGCCTTACGGGCTACAACCGGTGGTTCATTCGTGGCTACACTTCATTGGCTGCTCCTTTAACCGACTTGTTATGTAAAGATGCATTTCAATAGAGTCCTGAAGCCACAACAACATTTGAACCCATTAAGCAAGCAATGGTTCAAGCTCCGGTACTCAAATTACCCGATTTTGATTTCAAGTTTATGATTGAAACAGATGCCAGTAACGTGTGATTTGGAGTAGTCCTTATGCCACAGGGTCATCCAGTGGCTTATTTCAGTAAAAAAAAATTGGGCCCAAACTAAGAGCTTCATCCACTTACTTAAAAGAATTACATGCTATTATGGAAGCAGTCTCCAAATGGCGGCAATACCTCTTGGGTAGGTTCTTTGTAATACGCACAGACCATCGAAGCATCAAGGAACTACCACAACAAGTGATCCAAACTCCTGATCAGCAGGTTTATCTACGGAAGTTACTTGGTTTTCAATTTCAGACTGAGTATAAACCTAGGCCTACAAATCGAGGGGTTGATGCCTTATCCCGAGTCCATGAAGCCTCCAAAGAAATAGAGCCTTATCCCGAGTATAAACCTGGGCCTCTTTTTGTTTATTTCACATTATCCTTTCCTTCAATCTCCTAAAGGAATTATTGCGGGAAAATTCGATTTGTCATGATCTTCTCAAGCTTCATCACCAAGTTTCTTCAGGGCGGTTCACAACTAACTATTCCATTCATAATGGAATACTTCTCTACAAAGGGAAATATTATATCAGTGCTGAATCTTCTTTGAAAACAACCTTATTACCGGAATTTCATTCAACTCCATTGGTTGGGCACGTTGGCATCAACAGGACTTACATTAGATTGTTAGCCAATTTCTTTTGGGTTCACATGCGGCGTGATGTTGAAAATTTTTTCATAAAATGCTTAATATGTCAACAAACAAAGTATTAAACTAAAGCCCATGCCGGTCTCCTTCAACCATTACCTATTCCAAGTTTGGTTTGGAACGAAATCACTATAGATTTCATCACATGACTGTCTTTGTCTCGCGGTTATTATGCTATTTTGGTTGTGGTAGATAGGCTAAAAAAATCGACCCATTACCAGGTAACTTCACGGCCCATAAAACTGTAGAGTTATTTGTTGATATTGTAGTCAAAATTCATGGCTTCTCTAGCTCTATTATTTCAGATCGCGATCCTGTGTTCTTGAGTCAATTTTGGGATCGGCTGTTGACTCTTAATGGCACCTCTCTGCACCACAGCACGACTTATCATCCGCAAACGAACGGCTAGACGGAGGTTGTCAATCGCATTCTTGAGCAATATCTTTGTGCCTTCACACAAGACAAACCGAAGACTTGGGTTTCACTTCTCAGTTGGGCAGAATTCTGTTACAATTCCAGCTACCATAGCGGCTTGAAAATGACTTTATATCAGGCATTGTTTGGTAGATTCCTGCCCACAATTCCTTTTTATATGAAGAGCTCTACTTCAATCCAAGATTTAGATAAAATCCTTCTCGAGTGTGATAAACTGCTGAAATTTTTGAAAGATAACTTGTGTCAAGCTCAACATCGGATGGCCTAAAAAACTAATATTCATCACCGGGAAGTTCAGTTTTCTGTCCGAGATAAAGTGCTGGTCAAGCTTCAACCATACTGCCAATACACAGTAGTTTCACATTCATGTCATAAATTGGTCAAGCACTATTATGGGCCTTTTGCAGTCATCGCTCGCATAAGTCCTGTTGCTTATAAGTTTGAGTTACCCCCGGCATCGAAAATTCATCTTGTTTTTCATATTTCCTTACTTAAACTATTTCATGGCTCCACTCCTCTAGAAATTTCTCTATTGCCAGGATACAACATTGACAATCACCCATTGTCTTTGCCAGCAGCGATTTGTGCTACTCGCACAGTGTTACAGTAAGAAAAATTGGTCCTACAAGTCTTGGTGTAGTGGACAGATAGCTCTCCGAAAAATGCCATTTGGGAAAATTTTGGTGCTTTTTGTCAGCAATATCCTGCTTTCTACCTTGAGGACAAGGTTAGTTTCCAAGAGGGGGGAATGATACGGGCTTGCTAATCAAATTGGATCCACTGACTATTTTGCCACGAGAGGAAAAAGGAACCAAGCCCGTGGAGAAAGAGCCTAGTAATGATTTTGCAGAAGCAAAACAACAGCTCAACTCTAAACCTGAGAGAACCAAGAAACAAGCAGGCTAGATGAAGGACTACATCACGTGAACCATAACATCAAGGATGGATGGATAATTCTTCTTAGCTATTATTTGAATTCTGTTATTATAATTTAGATATTTTACAATTGCCAACTCATGTTTGTTTTTATCCTTAAAATGCTCTAGAGGAGTCACGAGATATATATCCAAAAAGGAATATTATGTAGTAGAATGTTGATTAATGAAAATTCATTTTCTTTCTGATCTCTGTCTTATTCTCTTTTTTTATTCTAGAGCCGTCACTCGCTCGAAGAGTGCTCAATCATTGTACCTTTTCTGATTTCTAGTAGTAAAGTGTATCAAACTTCGAGCTTTAATGTATTATCCTCCCGAGCAGCCTCAACGTCACGATCAAGAAAAAAAGAAGTCCAACGGTTAAACTTAGATACTTTGTAGGGGTCCAAGAAAACAACCTGCTCAGTGAGCCTGCATAGCTCCACATTCCTACAAAATTCAGCAACTGCAACAAAAATTAAAGCAAGCACATTAGTTACATTTTATCAAACAAATTAACCAAGTTTGATAGCATATATTTAGAGGTGCTTAAACGTAAAGATTTTGTTGTGTACTAAGTAATAAAATATATAATGATATTTCATTATTTATTGTAACAATAATTCTATCCTCTCAAATTCTAAATGATTTAGTATATGATATTAAGTTTGAATCCTAGTTTATGTAAAATTCCTGTAATTTTCTTACAGTATCAACAGATAGAATTAAAATGATAAGTAATCAAGTGATTTTTTTTTCAATTATCATAACTCTTTATAAGTTGTAATTACTGAATTGATTGTTGTATAAATTAATGCGTATTTATAAGTGTGCATGGTGTGTGAGAAAAAAATTTATTATTTTATAATGAGCAACAAACTTCCCACTCTTATGAGGCAAGTAAATACATGCCACCAATCCTGAGCAAAGGATCTGTAGTACTCTCTAGCTGGGACCAGGATCCGGTGCTCAGCTGAGCTTGTGCTGAGCACCGGATCAATGGTCAGTAATTGATTGAGGCCCATATAAGACAATTGCTGACTATTAATCTGGTGCTCAGCACAAGCTCAGCTGAGCATCAGATCTGTTTCCCTCTAGCTGATAGACAGGAAGCACAGGAAATAATTAAAACAGAGAGAGACATTTTAGAAGGATAAGATGGTCCATTTCTATATATACCAAATTAAATGCAATTTGTGGTGAAAATTGAAAACTTTTTTCAGGGCGCCAATGAAAAAAGCAAAGTCCAAGTCAAAATCAACGCTGAAGCCACTTTTTTCAATTTAAAAACATAAATGGATTTAAAAATCAGCCACTATGGTAAGTGGTGAAATACCTTTTTGTAGGATGGGGTTTGAGTCCCAAATTTATCTCGGTGCATAATTTAGAAATTTTGATTATTTTACGCTAATTATTCAATATCTCAGTAATCTTTAATGTATGAATATTAAAATAAATAACTGTATAAAACTATATAAAACCAGTAACACTGGACCAAATAAATTTTTTGTACAAATTACAAAAGTTAATATAATATAAAAGTTTTGATTGGATAAAAAATTCAACATACATGATCTACATAGTTAGTTCATTTCATTCTTATGTGTTGTTAATTTCTTCATTCGATCCATACTTGTTATTCGCTAAAAACTTATACACAATTGTCTATAAAGAATTCCGTGTGGCTCTAACATTAATCGTTTAAGAGAAAGTAACAAATGAATTTCATGATATACTAATAAAAATACTTGTACATCAAACCCCGATTTTTGTAAGCATGAAAATTCATCGTTATTGGCTGGGCCTAATATTTTGACCATATTTAACATCATGAACCAAAGGGACTACCCTTCTTCTATTATACCCATATCTTATTAATTCTTTATCATGAATATGGCCCTTTCATTGACCTCAAACTCCCTATATAAACCATGGAGTCTCAACATAATTCTTGCACCAAAAAAAGGACCAAAAACATGCTAGCTCTTCTTAATTAATTCCCCATGGCTCTCTTCAACACGCATTTCCTCTCATTGCTGCTAACCCTAGCAGCAACACAAACGGTCCATGCAGTCGACTACGTCGTGACCAACACCGCCCCTACAACCGCTGGCGGCGCCCGTTTCAAAAAAGAGATCGGAGCCGGCTACAGCAAGCAAACCCTGGCATCCGCCACACACTTCATATGGAGAACCTTCCAACAAACCAACCCAGCTGACAGGAAAAACGTACGGAAAGTCAGCTTGTTCGTCGACGACATGGACGGCGTGGCGTATGCCGTCAACAATGAGATTCATGTAAGTGCAAGATACATAGGAAGTTATTCCGGGGATGTGAAGAGAGAAATCACCGGGGTGCTTTATCACGAGATGACACATATATGGCAGTGGAACGGCAACGGGCAGGCTCCCGGGGGATTGATCGAAGGGATTGCCGATTTTGTGAGGCTGAAGGCTAACTATGTGCCGAGCCACTGGGTGCAGCCGGGGCAGGGGGATAGGTGGGATCAAGGATATGACGTAACGGCTAGGTTTTTGGATTATCTTAACAGTTTGAGAAATGGCTTTGTTGCTGAGCTTAACAAAAAGATGAGGACTGGATATAGTGCTAAATATTTTGTTGAGCTTCTGGGGAAGAGTGTTGATCAGCTGTGGAGTGATTACAAGGCTAAGTACGGAAAATAAATAATGCTATTGCTTGCTTAAGTATTTGATAATAATATGTTAGTGGCTTTTATTTATTATTAAGGTAAGCTACTTATATATTAATTAATAATATATATGTCTAAATGACAGTTAATAAAATTCTAATTCTGCAACTGTGTGGTTTGTTTGGGAATGGCTAGCTACTTGGTTGCTGAACATCATTAGTTTATTGGTTTGTGTAGTAGTTTGAAAGAAAATATTGTACCCGCTCATAATTTTTATTTTATTTTTGATGAACACTTCAGTTAAAAGGTCAACAAATTTGAACAACAGAACTTTGGATCACATAGCTGCTTGCTATATTAATTAGGGAAAAGGACTAATATACCCCAAATATTTAGGGAAAGAGATACAAAACTTACAAATGTTTTGGAAAAGACATTTAAATTTTAATTTGTTAACGGAGTCTATTAATTATAACAAAAAATTTATTTCAACTTATAATTACTATTATCTCCCTTTCACAAACAACTCAATATATTAACTTGTCCATTTTACTCATAAATTATTAATAAAATTATGAACATACCTTTATTTATAAGTGTTTGAATATTTTTGTACAAATCCAATTTAATTTCTTATTATACTCAATTTAACCATTTGATTGTTAATTAAATTACAAGAGAACAGGTGAGTAAGCAATTGAACTGGGAAATGAAGCCGCGCGCTGCTCGTATTTTTGCTGTTCCTTGTTCTTGTTCTTCTTGTGCTTGTAATTGTGGCTTTTGTTGTTGTTGGTTTGGTTTTGGGATGTGAATACTGAAAAGGGATGAAAGATATTGAGTGGTTGTGGTGGTGATGAGGGAGTAATGATGATGGTAGTGGTGAGGGAGTAATGATGATGGTGGTGGCGTTGAAACGTTGAAGAACAATCCAATTGCTTATAGAGAGAGAATATCGAGATATGTACAAAGATATAGAGATAGAGATAGCTCTTTGACTAATTATAACTCTCTCAGTCTCTCTCTTGTTAGTGAGATTATCACCAAAATCATGGTGCTAGCTTTTTTTTACCCCAGCTCTTATTCTGTAAAGAAAAGGAGATTTTCACCCTATTTTTATTTTCATAAGGAAAACAGCGGGGTCTGGAGGCGAAGGGGTCTGCGTGCGGAATTTTATTAATGGTGTGCTTATTTGAGGGTTTAAAAAATGAGAATGAAAAAATTATAATGAAATTTATACTTACTTGATAAAATATAATTTGTAAATGAAAATAAAATGTGTGGATCTCGCACAATTTGAGAATAAGGAATGAGAATCTCATTCTCATGGGGGGTTGGGAATGGGCCGAGATTCCCATTCCCTGAACTAACTTTTGTATTTCTCTAATTTTTTTATATTTTTCAAATTACCTTGTTCAAATCACTATTAATTTTATTATTTTAAATATCATTATTATTATTAAATTTTATTTATTTTATTATTTTAGTTATTATTAATTATTGTTATTTTTTTATTAATATTATCATTATTAACATTTATTATTATTATTATTAATTTTATTTTTTAATTAATATCATTTTTATAATAATATTTATACATGTATCTAGTTAATGAAAACTACATTATTTAATACTATGGGTATTTTGGTAAATTGATTCTCATTCTCATTCTTCATTCCCATTTATTTTGCCAAGTAGACATATCAATAGCATTCCAGCACATTTTATTTCCATTTATTTTTACCAAGTAAACATGAAAATCTCATTCCTATTCCTCATTCTCATTCCTAGCTCATTCTCATTCCATGAAGTAAACGCACTATAAAGGTTTAAGAACGAACAACGGCTGCGATTTTTTTTGCTAAGGTTTCTAGTTTAATCGATTGAATTTAGCGTTTTAGATTTCTGACTATTAGAAGAGGGTTTTAAAATAAATTCACCAATTATTAGTAACATATACTATAATAACCTTTTAATTGTTCAAATCATTAATAAATTGGGATTTAAATGTCTTTTCTAAAACGTTTGGAAGTTTGTGTCTCTTTTCCTAAATGTTTGGGATGTATTAGTCATTTTTCCTATTAATTTTACAATTTTTTAATTAATAAATTTCCATCATTCCGTCGAGTTTCCAAAAAAAAAAGGAAAAAAACCAAAACAAAATAATTTAGCAAACATGTTTATTCTACTAACTTGATAACGCTTTTAGTATATACACCGGCCAGGTGAAGAAATGGAGTTATTAATATAGCTGAAAATAATTATACACCCGACAGTTAATAGTTTTAAATTGCGTTAACAAGCATCTGAACAAAAATATTTTAGTGTTATATTCGATTCAATGAAAACTTTTCTGCTTCTTTTACTCAAGGAATATATAAGTTTAGTTATGTACGTAAATTGCATATCCGATATCTTATCATGTTTATAGATATTATAATACCTTTTTTGGGATCTAGATGGTCATCAATGGTGTCTAATTTGACTGGGTTATGATCCCCATTTATGAATCTTGACTTCATTGTTAATTAAAATCCTACTGAATCCAAAGCACATATGATTGAATCTATCTCATGATCGTAAGTTAGGTTAGGGTTTAGGGTTTAATAAACAAGATTATAGTCCAAGCAAAACATTATACTATTATAGCCCAAAAACATTTTATTCGTGAGGAACTACTTATTCCTTCACTACACAGAAAAGATGATAATCCAGAAAAAATGTGAAGTATATTCGGAGGCGCTAATCGAGATCAATGACGTGTCATCATGAGAAGCCGGACCAGATGATATGAATCATTAATCTTTGGATGAGGATATAGTTGAACTTGTTGATGAAATAATGGACAGATAGAGACGCCACAAAAAATAAATTAGCTAGCAATAGCATTAGTCAAAAGTTAAAGTAGTCAAAGTCACGTGTTTTTACATATAACCTTCCTTTACTCACTAATCGATAAGAGAAAACTGTGAAGACATCTTTTCGTTTTGTCTTTTCTCGCTGATAATGAGTCAGCTTAGAAAATAACAGTCAATCACTATTTATTGACAGTGAGTCACTACAAAGTGATAGTAACCCGTCAACCTTTTTGCTTTTCATATCTTTAATTTATCGTTAGCTTTTTACCACATGGAATGTGTAATTTTTAAGTTTTGTCCTTTGTACACAAAGTCATAAATTGTATCAATAATTGTATCGAGTCTTTGGTTGTATATATAGAGCTCTCAAGTCATTAAGAGAAAAGGAAGGCAAGCGGAGAGCGCATTTGTAGAAAAACACTCTATACTCGAAAATCAAAAGCAATAAAAAATTCTTCTTATTCATAAGCACTTGGCAATCTTTTAGACAACAACTAGCAAGCCCTTATCAAGTAAGTAGTTTAATTTCTTTGGTTTTATTTATTTACCTTTTGAGTTCAGAAGTCTCGCCTAATTAACAAAAGTATAAATTATATTTAAAACATTAACAAAATGCGGTTCTTATTATTATTGAAGGGAAAAGAGTTTAAAATTAACATTTTTATTTTTGACAAAAATAATAAGAACTTAGTAAAAGTTTCAACTAATTTTTTGAAAGTTTCCTTTTAAACATGGTTTTCGTTGGATCATTTAGCCGTTAATATGTTGAGAAGGTGATTTTAAGCGTGAGTAAGGAGTTTAAAAGTATTTTTAACTAACATGTTTTCAGAAGCAGTTAAATAAATTTTAAAAGGCTAATTTTTGCCAAAGAGGCTTCCGCAGTTTTCAAAAAACTTTTCAGAATTCGTTTTATGTAAACAAGAAACCAACGAGTGGATCCTATTAATCTATTATATCTTTAGTTCTTTTTATAATTTCTTTATCTCTACTAGAAAATAATAGTGATCTTCTAATTCTTGCTACCATATTTATATCTACTCTACTATTTCTTATTAAGTCCATTACTTTCAATATTACTTTGGCTCTTAAAATGTTTTTGATGTCTACTGTTCAAGGTACCAAGATTGGCCCTAAAATGTCTTTCATATTTGGCAGGGCCCAACTTAGGGTTAAGACGTGCATCACTAACTCTTGTATAAGTTTATCAATTATAAACATTATTTGTCAAATTAAGACAGATACACTTAAAATTCTAAGTTCATTTTAAGCAAAATTCTCACGCTAACAAGTAATTAATGAATAGAAATAAAGTAATATTATGTTTACAAAGTAATTAAAATATGGACAGGGTTTATATTCTGTCCAATGGGACAAATAATATAATATTTTTTCATTGGCCCATATAATAATTAATTATAGATCCTTATCACTTTTCATTCAAGTGGTGAACATACATCATTTTCATGTAAGATCAAATACAAACTATGTATTAAATTTATCACTACTCAAAAATATAAAAATAGTAAAAATCTCAATCATACACTATCAAATACTAGACAAAAAGTTTTTAAATCCTCGTAAGAGCTTAGATTAATAGATTATAAGCTGATTTAAGGATAGGCAGGCCTGCATTCACAACAGTGATGAAAGGTCAAAAGGTAACAACATTTTTATTATCATGTGACATAAAACAAGCCATCATAATGATCACAACCAAAATATTATTTGATGAAACCTTACTATATTAAGCAAACCATTAAAACACTAATCTACGAATGGAGCTTCCGAATTGCTGAGACCACTTCAGTAATGGCCTGGAAATTCCGCCTTTCTTTGAGAAGCAACTTTGCCAGTTCAAGAGCTTGCCGCTCGCAAGTTGCTCTCTTGCTATCATCGTTGATTGATTCAAAATCCTCAACATGGGCTACACCGACAATCCTCCTATCAATCAAAATGAGAAAAAAACTTCATGATTATATAGATTCACAGGATTAAATCTAAATATATTTGACGACTAAGATGATTTTGCGACACAAGTAGCACATCAAAATTTTAAACAATTTGATACTGCATGAACTATTTATGGAACAATAGTGCTATCAGCCTAAGTGCCTGCATGATGTAACTTATCCAATAACCATAATACTTATTAAATCTCATTAATTCTTTTCGAGTCTTTTTGTTGTTGTTTGAATGCTTTTTCACTACAGTTTTTTAAGATTAAATAAGTTATTTTAACTCTACTAATAAAAGTTCAAAATTTGGACTCTTGGAAACAAATATTAAAAAGCTTTTTTAAAATGTTATAATGCCTAAAATATCTTTTACTTATTTCACAATATTATTTCATTCATTTCATAACATATCCTTAAAAAACTTGCCTATTAAAATAATTTTACAATTTTAAATAAAAACTCTTATTGACAACTAAACAATTATTTAAAAAAAAAAAAAAACTCTACTTGTAAAAGCTCTACTAACAAAGCATTATTTGAAAAACTATACCAAACGAAGTCTAAAATTAACATTGGTAATAAGATTCTTTCAAGAGAAAACATGGAGCCATTCAAGCTAAACAAAGTTAGAACCCAAATTCATCTGGTTTTCTCTGAGACTGAGTTCCTGATTTTGGGATTTATAATAATTTGACAAGCAAGGCTTTTCAAAGGTCTAATGCACAAATTGATATATAAAAGAACATCCATCGACATTTTGGTACCAAAATATGGAACAAATGAAATTGAGCAACGGACAATGTCCCAAATGATAAAGAGTCTATTCCTGACAAAATGGGATTGTAACCAATCAAAAAACGGATCAAGAAGGCTCTACTAAAAGTTAGCAAAAGAAGGAAATGGGGTCCCTGTGAGTGTTGGAACTAGGAATAAAGAAAATAAATGAACAAACTAAAAAGACTTAAACTCACCTTATCATTTTGGCAGCACCAAATCCAAGGGTGTCATGGAATAGATCTTTCATAAATTTTTCTTGCACAAGCTGCTGAAGCTCAGGTTTGTTATAAATTTCTGGAAGGTATGCCTCACCAGAACCATCCTTGTGTTGATGCCAAAGTGCAGTGAATTTCTTGTGGAACAGAGTCCAAGTCTCTTCAATTGTCCTCAAAATCCACTCTTTATACTCCTACGCATAGACATAAATTGAAGGCATGACGCTTAACAAACGAGTAAACAGAAGTTTAACCCTGCAAGAATGTTTATAACTTATCCATTCCTGGCGATAAGAAACATGAAATGCCAGTTGCTTTAATTCTTGACTACAAAATGAAGGATAGCCCGACCCAACCCCACACCCCTGGCTACTCCCCAAGTTGACCCCAAAAGGAAAAAAAAAGAGAGAAGACATGCCCGTACAATCATGCTTTCATTTGTCTCTAAAGAGGAAATACAAGATTATAATCAGCATCATTACAAGTTTTGTGGCTTAAAATATACAAAAAACCATAAAGTTTCAGCTTTAATTTAAAAAACTACCAGCAGAGGCTTAAACTCATTTTCCTGTGTTTTGAAGCCTTCACTTGATACGATTTGCGCACCTTCAGCTAGATATATATTTTGTCGCCTGAAGATAGTATGAGATATGCAATTTGACTTTCTTTTTTTATTCTTTTTTTTTTTTACATGCAAGGTGGGGGTGGTACAGACAGACAGACAGACAGAATAAGACCCAATAGAAGAAAAGAGAAAGAGAGAATGAAAGCAGAGTGAAGAAAGAAAGATACAGAGACATACTTTCCTGTCATTCCCTTCATCAGCATGTCCATCTTGGGCAAAAAAGGCCAAAATCAAGTTTCCAACAAAAGCTCCAATGTCAAAACCCATCGGTCCATAAAATGCAAATTCTGGATCTATAACCTGAGTTGAATTAGGAGTGACCATAACAGAGCCAGTGTGGAGATCTCCATGTATCAGGGCTTGTGCTCTTTCACAGAACCTATGGTAAAGGAAGCTTTGATATATTATAAAGGAAATTTTAAAAGGAAAGAGTTTCCATGCACTAGGAAACAAAACAGTACCGAGGAAGAAATATTATTACATGGATTTCAACCCAGCAACTTCGAGCTTTAATGTATTATCCTCCCGAACAGCCTCAGCGTCACGATCAAGATAAGGAGAAGTCCAACGGTTAAACTTAGATACTTTGTAGGGGTCTGAGAAAACAACCTGCTCGGTGAGCCTGCATAGCTCCACATTCCCACAAAATTCAGCAACTGCAACAAAAATTAAAGGGAGCACATCAGCTACATTTAATCAAACAAATTAGCGTGACAGATACGGAACAAGACATATGCAGTACATTTAAACAAAGTGAGAACCAAAAAATAATTATATCTAAAAGAAAAAATCCAACTCCAAATCCACAGATGTAACAACCAAATACATCAACACAGCAATAATCCAAAAGACAAAACTGAAATAAATCATGTATTAATTTAAAGATTACATATGACCACCATTAGATTTTGCAAAATCAACAAACTCCAAATGTGAGAGAAAGTAAAAGATATATATATATATTATTTATACACCTAAAGGCCAATGTGAAAATAAAATGCATTCCATAGTCCAAAATCAAGTTGATGTAAATACTCTTACCATTACGTTTGTGCTCTGTGGTGGTACGATATAAAAGAGATGTGTAGAAAAGAGTCTTTGCCATGAATTCTGACATGTGTTCCGCAAGTAATGGATACTTTATTCCAGCAATCAACCCCTTTCTCAGGATAATATGAGGAGGCTCCAGGTAACGCATACCAATCAAAGACATTGTACGGTCAAAATGATAGACTTCAGGAACATGGTCAGGACACAATTGGCCATGCTCTTTCAATGCTACTACCTCAAAATACGCTCTTTCCTTTGTCATGGGCCATGATTCACCGATACAACGTACATACGGAAGAGCCTGCGAACAGAAAAGCCTGTCACAAAATAAGCTTTTGTACTCCATATCTATATGAACATTCTAATAATCAGAGTCTTAAATTCAATTTTCTCATCTTCTTGTTTCTGTATGATAATTTTAAAAAAAATTGAAGAAGGGGGTCAAGCCTAGAGGACCATAACCCGAAATCAAAGTCAATAGTTTTTGTTAGCAGTAACTAACATATAAAATATCAAAATCAAATCACATCCAATCAATTAAAATGAGCTCTGAAGTGCTTCCACTTCCTAGAAAAGCACTGATGCCTTAGTGCTTTGAAAATGAACACACCTGCTTGATGACGAAAGAGCCAGAAGAGCCGACAACGATGTACACGAAATTAAGGTTGCCGTCTCCGACTTCTTTGATCGTCAAGTCGTCGAACTTGTTACCAATCTGAGACGACAAAGACGGCGTCGCTTTAATATACTCGAACAGAGATTTATCGTCGAGTGGTCTGAACTCCGTAAAAGCCATATGTTTGGTTGTGAGATTGGCCGGCGCTGGGGATTAAGCAGATGAGAGTGAATAGGGCGTGAAGAATAATCACTTAATAGAGCTCGAGGATTTTAAGGAGCGGCAGAAGAGGCCACTTCTAAAAGAGGCATGAAAGTGGATTGACAGACCAAATAGTGGCGTGCGAAATGCCTGTTTGCGTTTGGACTTTGTTCCCGAGATTAGTAAAGGTGCGGACTTTTTGAAACTTTGTTGGGTTCATTGAACTAGGACCTTGTTTTATTTACATATTTATCTATTTATTACTTTTTTCTTTTTTCTTTTTGAAAGAATATTATGATTTAGAATTTTCCTTTAATTAAAGTGAGAATAATTCGCTCTGTATGGATTAGCTAGGGGTAGGCATTTAAACAGAAGAACTACACCGAATCTAAAAATTAAGGAAATTTTGATTGGTTTAATTAAATAAATAAAAACTGAACCAAAAATCGAATAATCATATACAACTAAGATTTTAATTGTTAAAAAATTTAAAGAAAAAATCTAACCAAACTTCATAATTTTATTGAAATTTATTCAATTCAGCTCAATTCAATAAAAAATCAAATTGAACCGAACCATACCTACCGTTAGATTAGCTTATTGATGCAGTGAAGCTTAGTTTTATAATGTGAAAGGAATATTTCCCTTTATTTATGTTTTCACTTAATTTGAGAAGTAAAAATAATTTTTTATTAAAAATTATAAATTAAATCTTCCAAATAATATAATATCTATAGTAATATCTTGGTTATAATATTAACCTATAAAAAACATTTATAATTATTGGTAGCATTATTAAACAAATTGAGTACTCGCCCTAGTCAATAGATAAAAGAGTAATAATAGAGATACACAGTTGTGTACATATTTATTTTTTAAATTGTCATGATTAAATTAATTAAATTAAGTATCTTTTGACTTACATGATTTGATTTTTTTTATTTTTTTATGTAACCAATAAATTTATACTATATCATATTACATAATCTTTCTATATTTTATTATGTAATATGATATAGTAAGATAAATAACTAGTTGAACACACGATAGTATGTACTAATGTCATATTATAGGCATTAGGCAACATTGGTTACTTGGAAGATCCACACCGTTTCAACTGGGTACTTGTAGCAGGGGTTATTAAAGGTTAATCCAAACATTATGGGAAATTGATTAAGTATCAGGGGTGTCAATGAAAATATTCTCTTAACGTTTGCATATGAGACAAACGCGCTGAAAGGAGCGTGGGATAAAGTTCCTCAACAAGATGAGAGAAATAAACATCCACTCACCTACTTGTCCTATCCTCTTTTGACGGGCAAAATTATCTTCCCGCGCACTCAATTATCTCCGAGACAGATATGATATGAGGAGGTCACTGTCATCATCACTGGTGGTTGGCGCGATTTTCGCTCTCCTCATAGGCGAGATCTCCGCCGTCGAAACCGCTGTTTCGAATCTACGCCTTCGATCACCGGACGATGGCACTCGCTCACTCTGCTCTCACCTCATCCAGCCCAACGGCTATCCCTGCAGCGAACACACCGTACAGTCTGTTTCTCTCACTCTCACATCCTTTGATTGAGCCTTTTAATGAAGTTGATTAATCACCTGTTAGTCGTTGTAGCTCTAATTAAATTTTGGCGAATGTGAGGAAGTTGTCGAGCTAGATTTTAGTTTCAATTTCTTTTCGTCTTTTTTTTTCCCTTATATGAAGTTTCTTAAGCAGCGGAACGAGGTGTTAATTAATCTCTTCTATGCAATTCGTGTAATTTCGTGAGTAATTAATTGATCTATTTTGCAAGACATTTTTTTAATCAATTATTTCAGTTTTCTAAAGAGATTTTAATAGTTTATGTTTATTGTTCGATTTAGCTGATTGATGACTGAAAGATTTTATATTTGTACTTTTCTTTAGGTTCAAACAAAGGATGGTTACTTACTGGCTCTTCAAAGAGTGTCATCTCGCAATGGGAATCTAAGAGTTCAATGCGGTCCCCCTGTTTTGCTTGTGCATGGACTCTTCATGGTGATCTTTCTTAATTCTTGTTATTCTTACTTTGCTGTTATTACATAACATGCCAATTTAGCTCAGGCATCATCTATGTTGAAATGATTTTATAAAAAAGAAATGTATGCACTGAAATCAAATGAAATCAAAATGCTTGAATTTTCAGACGGTTTGAGGGTCGTGTATGTTTTCCAGGTTGAGATTTAGATGTATGCATTAAGTGACATTTGGCCCCTTTATTTGAATTTTTATTGTTAACTGATTCTAAATTATGAAGCAGGGAGGTGATGCGTGGTTTTTGGATTCTACGGAAGAGTCATTGGGCTTCATCCTTGCAGATCATGGTTTTGATGTATGGGTTGCAAATGTGCGCGGGACACATTGGAGTCATGGCCATGTAACTTTATCCGAGAAGAGTAAGGTATATGAAGTTCACGCTTCCTGTCTCGCTTATTATTGTAGATTTTGTGATTAAATCCAGTTATTCATGGTCAGCTTTACCCACTCTTTAGATCCTGTCATTGCATGTTAAAAAACTGGCTGGTTTGAGTTCATATTCTTTGCATTTTGATCGACCAATTTCATGAAATAGACATTGTCATAAAAAAATTCAGAGTAAATGAGTTATGAGGACTGCTGTTTGCCTTGGCTGCACAAAGGTGGAGCAGTGAAACTAGAGCGAAGGAATTGAAGATTTAAGTGGATTAAAGACCAAAATACACTCCACATAAACATTTTCGGGTACTCTTAATGTGAGCATAATGACCATGATTTTTCCTTGCAGGGCTTTTGGGAGTGGAGTTGGCAGGATTTGGCTCTGTATGACCTTGCTGAAATGATACGTTTCATAAATTTGAAAACGAGCTCCAAAATATTCCTTGTTGGACATTCACAGGTTAAAACATTTTATTTGACAATTCACTAGGCACAAGATCCTTGCATCAGTACATGCTTGTTTTATTTGCATTCTTTGCAGGGAACCATCATGTCTTTGGCTGCTCTCACTCAGCCAGACGTAGTGGAAATGGTTGAGGCTGCTGCTCTTTTGAGCCCTATATCATACTTGGGTCATATCACTGCTCCACTTGTACGAAGAATGGTTAGCATGCATGTTGATCAGGTAATCTTTCTATAGTTATCTTTATTACTTTGTAGAAATGGGTGCTGGTGACCGAAATGATCATAATTCTTTCTTCCAGATGGTTTTGGCTCTGGGCATACATCAACTGAATTTTAGAAGGTTTAATTATTCTTATTTTTCCTGATTTTTTTTGGCTTAAATGGTAGAATCTTTGTAGCTTATTGTTATTGACCCTTTGTGAATTTCATCTCCAGTAATGTGTTAATTGACCTCATCGACTCCCTATGCGATGGCCATTTAGATTGCAATGACTTGCTAACTGCCATAACAGGTTTTTTTTCTCTCTCTCTCCCCCTCAAACACCCCCTCCACCCCGACCTCTATATCCAACCCACTCTACCCCAACCCTTTCCCTTTTTTAACTTTTCTTTTAGGATTTTGTAGCGATGTTTACATATTCTTGACAGTAAATTGAAAAACTGGAACCAAAGGTAGAAAAAGGTGCTTGTGAAAGCAATCTTGTAACATGCTATTCTCGAAGTAAAATAGAAACAAATGATGGAGGTTGATGTTGTGCGATGTAAAATGGTTCATATGCATGGGCTTTACATTTTGTTACCTTGCAGGGAAGAATTGTTGCTTCAACAACTCACGAGTGGACTTCTATTTGGAAAATGAACCTCACCCTTCTTCTGCAAAAAACATTCATCATCTGTTCCAGAGTATGCTTGATATCCTTTGTTTTCTGAACCTTCTAGTCTATTTACTTCTTACTGCGGTTGCAAATTCCCTTATTTTTCTAGATAATAAGTTTTGTAGTTGGAATCCATTTTATTTTTTCTTTTTGTACTTTTGTATAAAGTATCATTTGCACGCTAGAGGTAGTCCTTGGCCCTCTAAATAACTGCTGTTAGTGCAGGATTTACATTCAGTTATAAAGTAGTTAGAAAGCCAACCCCTTTATCTTTCTTACTTTCAATTGTTAGTCTCTTTTCACAGTTCAAAAGAAATGAAATTTCAGCTGTGGCAAAACTCGTTATGTTTTAGATAGTTAATAATGCATTTTCTTTACACGAATATGATTATTTATATCTTGTTGAGATGCTGAAAACTCTACCAAAAGCCTGTGCTTTGCTTTCCCATGTTTTGCAGTGATCCGTCAGGGTACTTTTTCCCAGTATGACTATGGGATTTTCAAAAACCTGAGGCTATATGGTCAGATGAAACCCCCAGCATTCGATCTTACCCGCATCCCCGAGTCCTTACCATTATGGATGAGTTATGGGGGAAATGATGCCTTAGCAGACGTGATAGATGTGCAGCGCACTCTCAATGAGTTGCAGTCCACTCCAGAGCTGGTTTATCTTGAGAACTACGGTCATATGGACTTTATTTTGAGCATAAATGGAAAGGAAGATCTTTACAACAGTATGATTGGATTTTTCAGGTCTTTGGGAAAGTCTAGCAGCTCTTGATGGGACTGCTTTTGAATCTGATAAGTTCAATCCTTAATTATGTGCTTACAGATAATATTTCTGTATATTTATTGTAAGGCCAATATAAATTTCTCTCTCTTTCTTGTCTTTCAAACATTAGAAGAAAAAGGTGTTGTTAAACACATACGCATGACATAGTATTTGGAGATAACGTCTATGTGCGTGCGCACGCATGCACCCGTTGGCTTCGTCGTCGGGTTGTAACATTTATTCAAACCACAGAAGCTCTTAACGTAAAGGTATCGTTGTCGTCTTCACTTCGTGAATTATCGTCAATTTCGGTGATGTGATGTGCAACGACGAATTGATGGCATCATTGATTCGGGGAGCAGAAGAGGTAGGAAAAAGTTAGATAGAAACAAAACTATGGAAAGCCAAAAATTATTTTACTTCCAGCTTGATGTTTTTGTCTTTTGCCATTAAGTAGGAGCGACCTCATCCTTTCTCATTTAGTCATTTTCTTATTTCTTTTGCCTTCTTTTCTGTTGTTACAAACCAGTACATCTTTAGCCTTCTTCTCTTTTGTGCGTATGTGGCTGATTTCGCATCGTAAATAACTAGAACATAAAGAATACGAGAATACACCTTTAAGCGTTTGATTGATATTATCGTTTAACATGATCAACGAGTGGATTTTATGGAAAATTAATACTTATGGCTTGGACTTTGCGTACGTACTAACACAATATATTAGTGTTCTTTTCATATGGGTACAGAGCTTGTGCCTATTAGTATTATCATTCAATCACCAGCCAGGATGTGTGTTCACGATTGTCTATAAAATAAGATGCATGTACGAGGAAATTAATACGAAATATTAGCAATACTGTTTATTTTAGAAAAACTAACAATTCAGATCGAGTTGCCGTTGATGGTGTATCACGTCAATCGCGTATCTCGTCTGTCATGCATGACGGCACGATTAATATTATTTTATCAATTGTGTCAACACAAAAGTTGAATAAATAATTGAGTAGAATAATTGACAAATTGAATTGAATATACACGTGGACTTGAGGATCCACACCCATTTTTTGAGTTTTCCTAATCCACGTTAAAGTCTAATCTAAAATTAGTAGTGCTACACATTCTAAATTTTTTATCCTAAAAAATTATCTCAAATGATATCTTATTAATTGATTGGTTGATAATTCTTTACAAAATTTAAATAAATTAATTATATTATCTCACCAAACAATTGATAAATGACATCATTTGGGATAACTTTTTGGGATAAAAAATTTAGAATGTGTAGCATTATTGATCCAAAACTAATCCACTGAGTAAGATGTTTCTGTTTGGTTTCCAACACGATAGCCTCTAATATTTACGACAAAATTTAAAAAATTAAAAAAAATTCAAAATTTTGACACAGAAGGTCATAATATTTTAAATATTTTACACTTAAGTCTATTGACCTAGATAATTTTACCTATAAAATGGCTTATTTTTATATTTAAATTATATATTCAAATTGATACTCTTTTTTATTAATTAATTAGTTTAATATATAATTAAATCATATATTAACTACATACAATATTTTATGATAAATGTGAATATGTAACTACATACAATATTTTATGATAAATGTGAATATGTATCTAATCTCTTATTCTTAGATTGTAGTTAATATTTTTTTCTCATTATACTTATTCAATATACAGTCAATAGTTTCAATACATAATTAAAAATATTAATTTACCAATTAATAGTGTGTGTTTTTTTCAATTGTTTGATAAGAAGGTATCAAAAAGTGGGGTGCTTTTCATTTATTCTTACATCTAAGAACTTGATGAACAAGTTTCATAATTTTTTTAATAAGAATTTGGAGCAGCCACTTTATGCTCCACACTTATTTAGTAACTTTTTCCACATCTCATTTTTAATAATTTTTGAATCAGCGATAGAATTCAATTGTTAATTGCCAGATATATGGAGCGGAATCTAGTGGGCATGTAAATAATTTAACCATTTTTTTACACATTATCTTATTTAATTTATTTGGTAAGAATAAAAAAATTCTTTTATAAAGAGTATACTTAACATTTTGACAGATGTATGGAGTAAATTTTCTTTTTAAAACTTTGATGATGGGTGTACGAATTAATAATTAAAAAAAATAGCCTTATCCTTTGATTTAAGTTCAAAAATTAAAACAAGTAGGGCTAATGAGTTAAATTTTAAGACTATCTGATTATTTTATTATATTATAATAAAACATAAATTTGCAGTGTAATTAATTTAAAAAAAGATAATTGCAGTGTAATTAATTTAGAACAAGACAAAAAAATAAAGAAGTATGTTACCACTTTATTAACATAGCTGCAACCATAGAATTGATATTTCGCTTCAAAATTTTACAGCTGTCTTGTACACTACTGATGATATCGTATTGTTCCCCTTTCATCCCTTATCATGTGCGTATCTGTTCTTTCACCAAATCTTTTGTCGCATGGTAAAATAACATAAATTCATTCGTATAAACATTTGACCATATAGCCACTGCCATGAAAAAATTGGTTTAACTCAAAATTTTAAGCCAATAGATATTAGATAAGTACCTTAAAATAATATTTAATTCAAGCATTAAGATAAAAACATCACGTAATTATAAAGTAGTGCAAATATGATTATTATGAAGCTTTTTATTCACGACAAGTGCTTTGAGTCAGAACTTCCAATCAATACTATACACTTGTCCGTCGCGACTCCACCAATTCTACCTTCTCAATTGCCGTTGCCGTCTTCTCCACCAACTCCTTAACTCTGTGGATTGACTTTGACTTGCTGCTGGTTATAATCTCGACACTTCTCCTTCTTACTTCATCAACGAAAGCCTGAATGTTCCTATCCGACGAGCCACCATCGGCCACAGCTTTCTCCGCCGCCTTCTTCCACTTCAACGCGTTCTCCTTCAGCTCCGCCGCCTTAGGTCCGGCCGTGGCCTCGAGCAAGCACTTCTCCACTTTTTCCCTTGAAATTATCCTGTTCTCTGCCTCTCCACGGCACAATCTTAAACCGGTCTTGAACACATCACACAAATACGTGGCATCAGTTACTTGATCACCCCATTGCGGGAAGGTGATCACCGGCACCCCCGATGCCAACGACTCCATGGTTGAGTTCCAGCCGCAGTGAGTCACAAAGCAAGCAACACTAGGGTGAGCCAACACCTTTTCTTGTGGACTCCATTGCACGACTTTGCCCTTATCTCCAACTTTCTCCAAGAACCCATCTGGCAGCTCAACAATTTTAACGCCAGAGTCTTCAGGCGGCGGCTTCATCACCCACAAGAACGACATTCCCGAGTTCAACAAGGCATAGGCAATTTCTTCAACTTGTTCTTGCTTCAAGTAGACAATCGTGCCGAAAGAGATGTACACAACGGATGATGGTGGCTTTTTGTCGAGCCAGTCTATGCATTCATCGGGTTTCGTGCAGTCATCGCCGACGGTTAAGGTTGGCGCTTTAGGGTTTTTGAACAGGGGGCCGACGGTTTTAATAGGGCAGATTTTTGCCATGTAATCGAGAATCTCTTTCTCAAGCTCATAGAAAGTGTCCAACAATATGCAAAACGGCTTGCCAAGATTTTCGTACTGCCCCAGAATAGCCCTTCTCAAGAAAGGATAAGGAGTTGACGGATGCAAGAAGCTGGGCACTTCATCATGCTTCAGTAGTGGCATGTACGGCAACTGAACATCAATTTCGGGTTCTTTTTCGCTAGGAAATGGAACCAAACCGTGAAAGTAATGGTAATAAGCAGCAAAACAAGCACAAGATTGAACCCAAAGCATAGCAGAAGGAAGCCCTAGGGATTCAGCAACATCAGAAAGCCAAGGGATAAATGGGTTATTGATCAGGCAAGAAACGGGGCGATCTTCTTCAGCGCTTTTCTTGATTATTTTTGGAATCACTTGTTTGCCAATAAGCTCAAGTTGAGCCATGTATTGGTCAAGATCTTGGCGTCTTGGATCGTCTTCTTCCCATCCATCCTTGAAGAATTCGAAGCGAATGAAGCCGTCGCCAACTGGAATAGGCTCGTAAGTGAGGTTACCTGCTTTTCTCATTTGTTTGCCAAAGCTTTCAGGTGTGGTGAAGGTGAGAAAGAAACCCTTTGAAGCAAGGAGTCTGCCGAGCCTCAGGAGCGGGTTTACGTGGCCATGGCCGGGGAATGAAACTAGTAGGAGATGAACAAGAGATTCAGTTCCCATTATTCTCCAATAATTTGTTCTAAATTAGCTGGCTAGCAATTTCAATGACAGATGGGCTTGGCGAGCTACCTCGACTGTGCGTTTGTGTGCGTGACTGTGTGTCTATATATAAGCCCCTTTTGTAATGAGGGAACATTTAAAGTGAGAATACACGATAAATATAAATTTTAGTACATGAGAGACTGTTTTATTTTTATCTATTGATATATTAAATTTTATATTTTTATTTATTAATAGTATCTTTATTTTATTAAAATAAATATTTTTTCAATATATGTATGTATCTTTATCTTATTAAAATAAATGATAAATTAAAAAATAAAAAAAATATTTGTTGTGGTGTAGGGTGTTTTATTTTATAATATTTTATTTTATTTTATTAAAAATAAAAGAAATTACGTAATAATCACAATATATCTGTATGCGCGCACGTGATTGATAGTTTAGTAATGGTAAATGCGTGCTAAGTCAAATTGAATGAGGAAAGGAAACGTAGCTAGCGTAGAACTAATTGCCAACAGCTTCGATGGGTACACGTGTACGGACTGGGGAACCCCGTTTAATTATGAGGGCGTCTAGAATTGCGAGCTGACTCAGCTTTGATGTTACCGTCTGAAGTGATTTATTACCACTGCCCACGTATCGCCCTCAATCATTGATGCTATTTATTCACCATGCCAACTTGCGTGACATCACACACACTCTGCGACGGCTCACACCGTATCAATAAGCACTTCACTTATTGTTTTATTTTTATTTTTGGTTTTTCATGTTAGCAAATTAAATTTCTCGCGAAAATTTGGAAACTGCTCATCTGCCCGGATAAGTAACAAGTTATTTTATTTCTAAAAATGATGAAAGCCCCTGCATAGCCTAGAAGTCGAAGATGAAAGGCTTCATCAAGCTGAGCAAGACCGATCGTAATTATTAGAGATAAAACTATAGTATTACAATGATATTATATCACAGATAAATTCAATCCACAGTTATTATTAGAGTTGGATCGAGTTGTGGTATAATATTATTGTGATACTATAACTGGACCCAACTTTTAGAGCCAATATAATAAAAATCACTAATATATGAATTACTTCTGTAAAAAATTTTCTCCTTGTAATTTTAACTCAACTCATTTTATTTTTAAATTGCTCGTGTTGGGAGTTCCATTACTTAATGATTGATAGAAATAAAAACAATAAAATAATATAAATAATTAATAAAAATTATACGAATTAAATAAAACTACCTAAAAATTACTCGATCAAATTTTAAAGGCATAAAATACCACTCAATCGGTCCCCTCTTGGATGCTTAAAACTTGCACAGTTATCACGCTGTTGATCAATCAAGATGAAAGCGATAGTCCTGAAACATACGCAGGTTAAAAATTTATTTCGTATTTCTCATGGATTTTCCATTGTTATATATATATATATATAAGACGACAAGAGGTAACCAAATTTCTTTTTTTCGTCTTTGTTTTATTAATCACGGCATGTTTCTAGATCTTTGCGCTTTGGGCAAATGCTGTACGCAATGTGATAATTTTTGATTCGCGTATGTTTGTGGCTGAAATTGAATGTGTTGCTGCTTCGAAAAGGACAACAACAACTTCCAGTCTTCCACCGAATTAATTAGAATATATGGTAACGAGTCTTCCAAATTTATACGTAGGAATCGTGTAACAATTGAAAAATAAACCATTGAAAGTAAATATAGTCTCTTTAACGTATAGATTAATTATTTGACATGGATACAAATTAAAATTAGTTCAACACAGCTTGACAAGACTCAAATAGTGAAAAAAAATTTCTATATAGGGGACGAAATTATGATTGATCTTCTTTGCTATAATAGTATGATGGATCACTTCATTTACTTCAAACGATAGTGTCTTTAATTGACCTTCGAGCTTATCTTTGTTGGTTTGCTATCCAACTGATCGTCCTACGTGAGAGGTCTTTATCAACGTGGAGTGAGATAATAATATTTAACTATGAGCTTAAATGGACTACATTTTCCAAATCAGCCTACTCAAGAAAATTACAACAAACAGTGACGGAGTGATCATAATTTCTCTCACAAAAGTTAAGATTTTTTAGACTTGCTAGCTTGGCTCCTTGCTCATCAAATTCTCGCTTTCATTTTGCAGCTTTCAATCTTATCATTTATGGTGATACGTGTCCTTGTTCCTAACCTGAAAAGTTAGCCAGTAAATTGAGACTTGTCTCACAATAAAATATTCTCTTTTTCTTTTTTTTCTTGTTTTTCAGTGTTTATTTTCCTTGTTTATCATGTATGATGGTGGTTATCTCAGTTTATCTCCGCCCATGATGTATGTTTTTCCACCCAGATCACTTGTGGTGGTATTTGTTTTTATCTAGATCTAGATTTTTTAGGATTTTATTTATTTTCATTTAGATATAGGTATGATGTGGTTTCAAGGGCAGCTCAACTAATTTTAGGGCCATGGATGAATTGTTTTAATTAGATCTTTTAAAAAATTTGAGATTAAATAGATGTATTAGTTTTATTAAAAAGTTATTTATTTAAAATCAAATTTTCTAGCTTTCTTAATTGCAAAATGATTGATCAAATTTTTATATTCTAATTTTGCTAATATATTTTTCTCAATATAGTTAAATCATTTAACTTTTCTTTCGACTTAGTTGATCTTAAATAGGTTTTTATCAATTGTAATTTTGAAAAATTTCGTCAATTACTAATTCTTCACTCTAATTCACATCATTTTTACAGCTTTTGACAAGCTTATCAAGAGCTCTATTTTAAGATCGAACTAGCTTTTTTATTTTTCTCCTTTTTTTTCCAAGTTTTTTGTATCTTAATGCACATATTCTATTAGACATTTCTTCTTTTTTTAGTGAAAGAGAGTAAACAAGCAAATAGTTATGCTAGATAATTAAAAGAAAACAACTATAATATTTAAAAACGAAACAACAACAACAATAACTGAATAACACAACTATTTAAAAAGAGAATATGAAGAAAAAACATGGATATTTGAAACTTTAACTTTGATAGATTGAAATTTTAAACAGTAATGATCAATGGAAATAGTTAAATTTTTTTTCTTAAGCAAAAATTAAAGAAAGCTTTTTTTTCCTTATGCATTAAAGCATTGAATGTGTCGTGCCTTTTTTTTTTAATTGATAAAAAATAGTAATGGATGACAGGTTAACAAATGTGTGACTTGTATAGAGTTTTAAATGAAATAACATTAAATAGAGATTTTGTTGGAATTTGATAATTTATTTGAGCAAAGATTATAATGATAATAATAAATATAAATATAAAAAATAATTTAATAGTTATACTGTTAGAGAAAAATTTGGGGCCTTCATATATATTGGGGCTCTAAACAACTGTCTAAGTTGCCTAGAGGAAAAGCTTCTCCTGTGCGGTTTTATCTTCATTTACATGTAGATTTGTGGTGTCTTTGCGGGTTGTTTGTTGTTGTAGTGTTTCAATGTCTTTTTTGCGTTGATCTAAAGCTTTTGACGTTTAGATAAAAAAAAATTCAGACTTCGGATTAGTGGCACCATATCTATTATGATTTTAATTGGTACAGTCAACACTCAACACTAAAAGTGGAGGTTATTAAAAGAACAAAGAATTTTTTCTTGTGGAGGGATGTACTTTGTGCACATCAAATTATGATTTCGTTATAGATAATTAGATATCTCAGTGTTCTATTTTTCTTCCCGTTTGTCATTATACTTTCAATTAGATTTATAATGGATTGAATGTATATTAATTTAAGTGCTTGTAATAGACGCATCTTTACCAGTTGATCATGATCGAATGCATCACTTTTAATCGTTGTATCTTCGCTTAATAAAAAATGTTATGCGGAAGGCAGTAGAATATATGCTATCTCAAACTAATCTAACTCAAATTCATTATCGCCAATTTAATTAAGTAGAAATTTCTTTCTTTTTTGTTTAGAAACACACTAAAATTTCATTTCATTAAATACAACATACAAATATACAATACAGTACAACATATCGTATTGCAAAGAACCATGCCCATGACAGTCAATATAATGCGACAGTTTCATCATTGCAAAGAGATTAGGACATTTATTACTGCTTTGTTAAAACTATCTTAAAAAATCAAATTGGTTTTGGATGGGACACACATACTGCAAATCACCAATTGCTTTTAATAGGGCTACTGTTTAATCCCGACTATTTTATACTTAATTCATTTAAATTACATAAAATTACCATATGTATTAATTGATTATTTTATTAACGTATTTTAGAATTTCTCACTACTGTGACACCTAACCGCCACACCGTGGTAAGATCCTGCAACGCGGTCTTGAGATGCTTAGAGGTGAAATGAACATGGTAGCAGAGATAAGCTGACCGAATAAGTTTTTTCTTCAGATGCTCCATTATTGTTCATGGGGAAATGATAACGGGACAGAATGATAAATATGGTTGACAGAAATAATGCATAAACAAATAAAAGCCCCCTCATTAGGATTGTTACGTTGACAATTAGGTCTGTAAAAGCTGGATCAAAAATCAAAATTAACGTTGTTTTCGTCAGAACCAACAGTGCGCTTATTTATGTCTTGTTTCTACTTCGGTAAGAAATGAATTGGTTGGTAACGGGTAGCTGGCTTCCAACAGGACTAAAGAAATTAAAGTCATATAACTAAAGCCTCGGCGAACACGTTGAACACGTGGAGGTACTTATTATTAATATTATTAGGATTTAGTTATGTTGGAGTTTAAGTATAGAGTGATGTATAAGTAAGAGTTAAAATAATGAGTTAAAATAAATTTTTTTATTATTTATCACTTTACGTATGTCACTAAAATTTATATTTCAAAATAAATAAATTTTAATAATCATAGCCTTATTATTATTCTGCAATTTATGTTTAATTGCATGGTTGTGCCTATGTCAATATGTGGCAATTCCGGCTCCACATGATTGTCACTATTTGTCTTGTCGACTGAATTGATGATTTGCATTAATATACATACGGGTTTTCTTAAGTTATATTTATGGTAATGTATAATCAGATTTTTCACATAAAAGTAAGTTATAAAACAATATCATTAAGTTAGCTGCTGTAAATTATATTAAATTTTATTTAGGAAGGCTCATATATAATATGAGATAATATAATTATTAATTTATTTTAATTAATTAATTACCACTTATTTGTTTATCGGCACTGGATCACTGCCTTTTTTGTTTTCATACTAGAGTTTAAGTAAAACCACGTCATTAAGGCATTTTATCGATTTTTTTAATCATATTGACCCAAATTGTTGAAAAATTGAAACCCATTATTTGACATTAAATACGATGCAGTGATGATTTTATATAAAGTTGAACTATTGGGATCCGGCAAAATCCTCAGAAAATTCTTTTTTCAATTACACCCCACATAATACCAAAAATACTTTTTTTTCTGAATAAACAATATTTTCATTTGTAAATAAATGATGAAACCCCTCTTTTCTCTCACTTCGCTGTTCAAGATCAAGACTTGGGTTCGAGTCATCTTCTAAAATTTAAACCAAATTCATACTAATGATTGCTAATTATAACCATCTCTAAAATATTATTTGGGCAACAAAATTCAATGATGTATGAAACCAATTCTTAGTTCTACGCTTCAAATGAAACTCTTGACTTTTTTTTCCTCCTTATCTCGAGCATCAATATAAAATGACAGACAAAAAAAGGACTACTAATTTATTAAGAAAATATAATCCTGTAGAGAAAAAAAGAAATAGAATAAACCAAATAGCAAAGATTAGAAGAAATTTGAAAGAAAAAAAGAGAGAAAACAGGATACTATTCTAATTAGTTAAAAATAAAAAACTCAATACATTAACTATTGAGAGGGAAATATCATTTATTAAACATTTTCTGCAAATTTTGACGGTAGAAATCGAATAAAGAGGGGGAGAGAGTGACTGTACTAGGATAATAGTGATGTTATTAGAATATGAATTTTCAAATTTTCTTGTGGCACATCTTTAGGATGAGTTTTTTAAAGACTTTCTGGAGGTGTTAATTACATAATTCTATCCATAATTGTCTTTAAATATAATTTCAATCGAATATGATTTTAATGAGATTAATTAAGAGGTGCCAATAGTCCTACTCTTTGATATGAAACGAAAAATTTGGTGATATAAAATTATTTTATTTGAAAATTTTTAATATCAAAATAGATTTTTGATATTAGTCGTAGGGTACCCTTCTTATTAGGGTCTGACTATAGATTCAGCTTATAATGACAACTATAGCTGGATCCAATTGCCATACTATAGTTGCACCATAGTTTTGTCCTTATTATTATTATATATTATAAAGTTAATTATTTTTATGCATTGATCTAGATCAATGGATCACTCTAGAGTCTAGCCTAGTGGCTTCGGCCAGCTTCACATGGTTTTTACTCTTCTTGTTAAACATCATCAAACACTCTTTAAATAAGGTTTTACTTCATTTCGAAAAGTCACATTAATATTAAAAAAAATTTAAAAATACTCCAATAAAATTCATTGAATAAGATATATTTCTCTCGTCAATATTATTAAGTGGGTTTTTTTTTTTCTGTTGTACCAATGCTATATTATTATTTTTTTGAAGAAAGTATAATGAAATAAAAGGTAATTAAATTTGTTGAGAAAAAATGGCAGTAGTTAAATTTAACGAAAGAAAAGATTTTATTAAAATAATATTAAGTTGAATCTATCTGAAGTATTTTTTTAGGAGAAGAACTTATGTTTGTATTTACTACATAAAAAAGGCTAATAAGCCAAAAAGAAAAACTTAAAAAATGAAAAGAATATTTTGACGATACTTTGTTGATCGGTGTTCTGCAATGTGCATGTAACCGGTTTTATTTTTTTATTTTTGTATTATTAAATCATTAATGCATACATGTACGTCCTTGTCGTTTTATATAAATGAACTATCATATTCTGTGGATCAGAAAACTTGTACCGTATAGGGATGGCAATGGGGCAGATATAGATTGGATCTAGTGCGCTCCAAATCCAAATCCATAATAAAAACTGAGATCCGTATCTGCTCCAGATCCATCATGTAACCCGTGTTTTCGCTCCATATCCGAATCCAAATAAATAAATAAATATCTATATCCGCTCCAAATCCAAGAAAAAAAAATAAAATCCAAATCTGCTCTAAATCCATCATGAATTCTAAAACTTTATAATAAAAGAGCAATAATTTTTTATAATGAAAATTAAAGACTAAAATGTATTAATAACGATTAAATTATATAATTTGTCTAAAAAGTCTAATAAATATTGTAGTTTATGGTTTTATACCAAAACAAGCAAATAAGAAAGGTAATTAAAAAAAAATGTAAGAGTAAGATTAATATAATATTCTATTCTCTCCATTATTTTGATATTATAAGATAGCCACCATCATTCCTACAACATTAGATAATGTCATATAAGTTAAATATGATTTATATTTAATACTTTATTATTTTTATTATGACTATATTTAACTAAATATATGAATGATATAGTTAATTGTACCTTATCCATGTCCACATCTTCTGAATATATCAATCTAATATGTGTTGAAGAACATGAATATGATTCTGAGCACAAAAATTAAATAAAAATTAAATTAGTTGGACAAAAAATAGTTAATATAAAATAAATAATTCAATTATAAAAATTACTAATATGCTATGAATGAAATTTATTATCATTTATAATTACGTAATTGTTAAGAAATTTTTAAAAATAAAATAAAATTAAAAGATAGGTGGATATGGATATGGATCTAGATATTAAGACAGATCAGGGCACTTAACCAATCCGTCTTAGATCCGCACATTGATATTCAAATCCAATCCAAATCCATTTTAGACCGACCCAAATCCGATCCAATTAGATTTGGATCAGATGGATCTTGGATCAAATCCGATCCAATTAGATTTGGATCAGATGGATCTTGGATCAAATCCGATCCATTGCCATCCCTAGTACTACCGTAGACGGAGCTCTCTGTCGCAGCATACAAACAAATATGATTATTAATTAAACGAACTAGCAAACACCTCGGTTATGGGCAATGACATCGGACTCCCTATAATTGTGGAAATTCAATTTAAACAATTAAAATAGCTTTTTACCTAAATATATAAAAGTGAAACCACTTGGACTGCACACGATATAAATAATTTTGATTTATTATTATTATTATTATTATTTTATAACTTCCTCGTTAGCCCATCGAGTTCAAATCTAACATAAATAAATAAATAAAGGTGTCAATATATAATTGATGTTTTGCAGTACATATATGTCCAATCCAAAACCACTGCGATGTTTCAAGATTATTTTAACCAAGCATTAATGGGCATGGACCTTACTTCGTTACAGACTCTGTATGTAACGTAGCAAATGGGGAGCATCCACGCGTTGCAGGAGAGAGGAAAAGTTCTTGGAACTTAGCTGATGCAAGGCCAGTTTGCACTGAGCTGTTACATACAGAGTCTGTAACGTAGCCTTGTCCGCATTTAATAGATACCTTTGTCTTCTTGCAATAATGGAACTATTACATTCAATTGGCTGTCACGGGCCTCATGGCCATGCATCTTTGCAAGTTGTGCAAGCTCTTCACTGCTGTCTGGTTGGGAAGCTCTTCTGGCCACCTACCGTGTCTGGACGGTGGGCTGGTCCGTTGTCGTGCCATCCATAATCTGCTAATAATGTTATATGTATTGTCAATAGTAAAAAATTTATCTTATAGTAATTTTTTTTATTTTTTTAATGATGGGAGCTATTTTTTATATTATATCTTGTGCACATATACATCAATATCATTAATTTACTTATTCCGTGAATCATTAGTTTTCAGGTTGCGAGCTTCGTCAAAAGAAGCTAATCAAACTATCACATTCTGGTTGGAATATGACTCGCAATTACGAATAATTATTGATTAATGGAACTATGTAGCAATAGTTGTTTATTTGGACCATCAGCCTTTTATTCTCGTAGTACTACTTTTATGACTTCATTTTACATCAAGCAATATTGGAAATAAATATTAACCTATCATTGATGATTCCAATTTTTCTCCACATCGGGCCCCACTTTCACTATAATTTCCAAGAATCTCATCAGCAAACAACTGAATATTCTGGTCCGACGAACCGCCTCCAGCCACCGCCTGCCTTGCGGCATGCTTCAATTCCACTGCATTTTTCTTGTAATACTCTGATTTCGGTCCATTAATAATTTCTTCAACACATTTCTCCAACTCCTCGTTGCCAACGACGCCATCTTCACTGGGCCTAAGCCTTAAACCTATCTTGAAAACATCGGCAACGAGTTTAGCATTCGTTGGCTGATCGCTCCATTGAGGGTATGCAATCACTGGCACGCCGGCGACGATTGTTTCCAGCAACGAACTCCAACCACAATGAGTCACAAAACAGGCAAGAGCAGGATGAGCTAACACTTTAGTTTGAGGACACCATGATACCACAAGGCCTCGGTTTTTAGTTTCTTCAAGAAACCATAATGGCAAATTACCCTCACCACCAGAACAAGCAGATTCTGCTTGCTTAACAATCCACAAAAATGGAAGCTTAATGTTCTTCAAAGCTGTGGCTATGGCCTCCATTTGATTAGCTGATAACTGAGCAAGGCTACCGAATGATATGTAAACAACTGAAGAATTTGATTGCTTGTCAAGCCATTCTAAGCAACAATCTTCAGGCTTCCACATTTCAACTCCAACATCAAGCTTTTCGTCTTGGCCTAGCAATGAAGGTGGGACTAAAGGACCGACAGGTCGTATTGGACAAAGCTGAGACATAGACTCAGTGGCTTCTTTCTCTAACTCAAAGAAAGAATTTGCTAATACCCACTTGTATTGCTTATTCAGGTTTTGGAACAAGTCATTGAGAATTCTTGGGAAGCTACCAAATGGATTTGAAGCGAGAACAAATGAAGGCAAATCATGTGTGTGCAAAATTTGTAATCCTGGTAACTCAACACTTGAATTTGGATTCTCCGAGGTGGGAAATGGGTTTAATTTGTTATAGAAACGATAGTAAATAGAAAAAAGTGAACATGGTTGAATCCAAACCATGGCACACGGGATTCCAAGCTCAGCAGCAACATCAACAACCCATGGAACAAATGGATTGTTAATGATGCAAGAGAGCTTCTTGTGCTTATCATGGTACTGATTTTTGATGAGTTTTGAGAGGTTACCAGGTCCAGCTTTCTCTATAGTTCCCATGTAGTGATCTAAATCGGATTTGCGGTTGTAATCTAAATCGAACCCATCAGAGAAAAATAGACATGGGATATCATCAGAAACACAATCATTGATTTTGCTGCGGGTGAATGAATTGAGCATCTGGTGTTGGGCAATTTCAGGTGTGGCAACCGTTACACTGAGACCTTTAGAGACTAGGCGTTTGCCTAGTCTAAGCAAGGGATTAATATGACTTTGGGTTGCAAGTGATACCATTAGCACATGATGAACAGATTCTTTTTCCTCTTTCAAATCCATTTGACTGCTCCTGGAAAGAAGAAGAAAAAAGATAAGGCTATGAGGAGCTTTGGAATCGAGGGGCAAAATTTTTATAATCTGAATTTATGTGTAGTTCAGGCAAAAGTGCGTATGCAATGACGCTACTGAAATAATGAACTGTCTCTGCATAATCATGCAAAAATGGCAATTGAAAAAACTCTTTTCGTTTTTACTTTGTATTTATAGAGCTAAAGATAATATCTTCAATAGTTTGAAGTTTCAATGAAACAATAGCATTTTGAAGCAACTAAAGTCTGGATATGAACTTTAGGTCTATTTGCTGTTGTTTGGGAATTACCAATCCAGTAAACGAGGGCCCATAAATGTCTAGGGCTGAAATTGATGGGGAAATGAATTTTGTAATTTAAATGTGGTGTTTTCCCAGCAGGCCACCAAATTAAAGTCAGTGATCCCACCGAATGAACCAAAAATTGAAATTTGGGAGGGGGAAAAAAAAAAAAGTCGTCCCTAGCCATCTCACTTTTCAAATACTAATTGGCTAGTGCCACCATGTTAGAGCCATCCCACCTAAAATTTTTCTCATCTCAAAGAGTTGAAGAGAGCAAGTGTTTGATGAAAACATGGAGGCGTTCAACGAAATGACACGCAGTGTCGAACTGTGACTCGTCCACTGCATGAAAGTGAATAGACAAAAAAAAATTTAATATTAGCCTAACTAGCTTGTCTTCTTGTTCTTGCTCTTCACCTCCAAATTTCAGCCTTTGCTTTTTCTTACTTGTCTTTGGATTATTATTGTTTCTGTTTCAATAAAAAATATGGATTGAAAGTATATGCCTCCATACATTTCGTGTCTTAATTGGTAGTTTTTCTTTTTAGGGACAAATAATATTTTTTTTGGAAGATACGTCCTCTAGACACAATTTTATTTTTTAGCATACGCACTGCCAAATTCAAAATTTTTAGATAAGAAGCTTGCCTTACTAGCAAGTGAATTGCATGAAATCTTGGCCACAAAATATATTTTGATTTACATGTGGTTAAATATGGTGAGACGTTGATATGGACAACTAACTATTTGAGCTGCTGAAAGATAAAAGTCGTCAAGTTTGAAATAAGTCATCTCTTACGTTATTGGAATAAGACAAAATAAAAAATAAAAAATATACATTTCAATGTAATATATAATAGAGAATTTCTTATTTTAATAAAATATAGAATCTCTCATTATATATATATATATATACACACGGACATCTTTACTTTATTAGAATGAGGACGTCATTAAAATTTTAAAAAAAAAAAATTTTAATATACTAAAAATTATATTTTTTCATCTATTAGTATATCAAAGTTTTTTTTTGTTTTACAATTAGAGAATGATGATGATGTGTGTGTAGAGTCCTTTTTCCGCCACCCTCACTTTTTTCACTTGGATACACTATTAAACAATGTAGTTTAACAGAGTCAGCATAGATACACTATTAAACAACATTGTTTTAGCGTGCATTAAAAAATAACTCCATCAAACCACACGGTTTGATAATAATGTGTCTGCATTAAAATAATGAGTACGCCCGCACCTAAGAATAATTATAAACATATACATTCAACTATATAATTTAATAGTTTTCTCAGACTTTAATAAAGTCTAGGATTCTAAATCAGATTAGTGTTTATACATATGCTGATTTTACAAGTGTTTGTAATTTTAAAACACTAATTTATTATTTTTATATTAATTTACTTGTTTTACCTTTCATTTACTAGTTTAATGTGTAATATTATAAAATTTGTGTTTATCACGAAATCAATTTTTCAAACATCAATTTACTATTCTTATATTAATTTATTTGTTTTACCTTTCATTTACTAGTCCTGTATGTAATACACACACAATAATCACGTTTGCTTTTGGCAACCCCCAAGTTTTTTAAAATTTAAAAAAAATAAGGTAAAAGTTAAAAAGTTTTCAGGGAGATCTCTACCTTTTTTTTATAAAGGCAGCCACCAAATATCTTAAAATACAAACATGTACTATATCTCGGCAACCCCAAAATTAAAATTTTGGTTCTATATATACACACACATACAATTTTTTTTTAAAAAAAATACTAAGATTAACTTAAATTTGCTATATCATGGCACAATATTATTCAGGAGACATGTTCACTCTCTATTAACATTTCTTTGTGACTTTTGTAACAAGAAATATGACAAGCCAAAAACAGAGGATGGGTAAAATGAAACCATGAATAAGACAAATGAATAACTGGAATGTGTACAAGTCAAAAAGGGAGGATGCAACCATGAAAACATGGAACGCTTGTCTACATAACTAGGGACCAATCACTGGGAGGTCACGGACTAATCACCAAGATGAGAGAAACTTACATGAGACCATCCCACCACCTCAGCATAGGCTGTCCATAAGGTTTCAAGTCGACTGATAATGGGGCTAAAGAAGAAGATATGGCCTAATTACAAGTAACCTACCATATCTGCCAGGAAGCATCTCAGCAAGTAAATTAGAGGAATCAAGAAGCGTGTGACCAGGTTTAGAGATAGAGATAGAGATAACTAAAGTCCGGAAACTTATGGTAAATATAATGTAAGCCCAACCTTGCAGGTAAATGGTAGCAGGGGCTTGGGCATAATAATGAAGCAGTGCAAATTATCATTCCTGGAATTACATGCACCACACATTTCGAAAATACTGAAAGTTTTGGCTCTTTACATGTTAAAATATGAAACACTTACAAAGGTGCTTGCTAAGCTTGGTTTTCATCATCTTATTAGAAAAGATTTAATTTCTTCCATCCCTCTATAACCCATTAACTTAAAGAAGAATATTGAAGTGGAAACTGATTCAGGAAATCTTTGTTGAAATATATTTGATTATTATTTTATTTAGACAAATAAAATTTTATTATGTAAAAATAACTTGAATTTAATTGGATAAATTCGATTTACTTAAAGATTTCAGTGTCAAAATCCTAATTTTGTCAGTTTTTTTTTTTTTTTGGTCATCGTTAATAAAATTTTTCTCTTTTATTAATATCTTTTTCCCCCCTTGTCGCCTTCGCTTTGTCAGGAAATCTTTGGAAGCTGATGCCACGAAAGATTTTCAGAATAAGATAGCCTCCATTTATTTTTATATTCTGTTTTCTTCGTCTCATCCAAAATAACGGGCCAAATTTTGCTATGTCGGGATCAAATCATCAAATCAAACAAGCTTTTGGGCTTTCAATATTTTGAATCTTTTTTGCCGTAATTCATTTGGTCACTTTTCTTGTAAAGATAATTAGAAAATTGACTGAAAGTTTAAGTTCTTAAAGTGGAAAACATACAGTAAGAAGTAATTAAATGGAGGATGGCTTTTAATGATTCGTGATTTGAATATAATGATGAAATAATTGCCTCTTCTTACTAAGAATAAGTGAAGGGCCAAAGACAAACCATACGTAAAGGGTGTTACGTAAGATCTGAAAAGTTATACAAATTAATAAAAATTGCTTTCTTGGATGGGATGCTCCCGATAAGTTTCAGCGAAGCAATAAATTTATAGTTTTGACTGTTTTAGAGATGTTCTAAGGTAAAATATGAATTTTAACCACATATAAAATAATAAATAATTATAAATTCATTATAATTTTGATTGTATAATTATGAATGAGTGATTTATCTTAAAGTGATTATAATATAACCGGACTCTAAATTTATTATTAAGAAGCAATAAGCTATTTTGATATCTGCTCTAGCCCTTTTCCTGTCGTCTGTATTATGCATGATGATGATTGATGAATTCATTTTGGAATTGGCAAATGCTAAGGTACATGCATATAAATATTATTCATGTGAGGGGAGTGTATGGTACATGCATGTACCTTAGGGGGATCCTTTAGAATTTGGACGTTGGATTCCAGATTCGTTCAAGATCGGTAGGCTCGCTTTTGTGCAATGGATTTCCGGAAAAAAATAAAATAATAATGATCTTTACTCTTCAGATGAAAAGCCTTGTTTGTATTTAAAAAAAAGCAGCCTTGTTTGAAAGTGACTTGCATGAAAGTCTTGGCCACAAAATAGTGTGTGGTGCCAGAGATCATTGTTTCTTTTCTTTTTCTTGTTTTTTTGAGAAGAGAGATCATTGTTTCTTTCATCTCTTTTCGCTCTCATACTTGTCATCTTAGTAATCTTTCAGTTTTAAGGACCGAGCTTCGAGACCCAGCCACTTTATAGGCCTCATGACCGAGGCAGGGTGGGATTATTAGGGTTTGGGTTTGATGGAGCCTACCCAATTAACCGAGCCTCTAGTCCTTTTAATGAAACTTGCGTGCATAATGGAATGTTCGTTTTTTGGGTTTCCGAACGACTTCTGATCCAATATCGGTCCATACTGTGCTGATCTTGGATCAAAACTAGATCCAAGACACATGAATAATATTTGACGCCACTTCATATTGTTTAATCCTGAATTTTGAAACATATGTTGATGGATTTTCAAGATCAAACACACATGTTTTACGTAAGCAGTCTTAACAATCAAGGTATCTTTCAAAATTTAAGCCTGCCACCATTTTATTTCCCAGAACTGCCTAAGGCTGAAGCACAAGTTTGATATTTTTGTTGTTTATTTTCTTGACGGGAAAAAAAAGGGAGAGAATTTATGTATAAGTAGAATCATCATGACATATACTTTAGGAAGAACTAAATACTAAAATAATCACAATTAGAGATGGGCAACGAGTGTGTCAGCCATTGGGATGGCCCGTGTGCACTCTTATTTGTGTTGTGCCGTGCCCACCAAGTGCTTCACACCGTGCCTAATTTTTTTCTCTTAAGCAGGGTCCAGCACAGGTGCCACACCCACTTTTGTTGTCTCGTGCCTTGCCGAAGAAAAAAAGTGTGATAAGTTTTTTTTTTTTTTTAACAGGACATGCTAAGTTGTTGGCGTTTCAGGACATGCTAAGTTATTGGAGTTTAACAGGACACCCTTTTTGTGGATTCATTTGCCTTTAGTTAAATTCAATAAAATTAAAATTCCAAACTCAAGTTCACATTTAATAATAAATTAATAATAGTAAGAAAATTTAATACTAATTATTAAGTTAGACCCTATAGTATTAAAATTCTTTTTTAATACTTAACAATAACAATAAAAATAAAAATAAAAATAACTTTTTTTAAAGAGTTATCTTAATTGTTAACTTAGACTTATATACAGTTATAGATGATAATCCATAATAACATTAATAAATATTTTATAAAATCATGATATCTAACATAAATCAATTAGAATAACTTCTTTTGAAACTAAGAATTAAATGAATTTAAAAAAACTTGTGCTAATAAAATATATTAAGATATTCTATTTCAAGTTATTTGTAAAAGAATAAAATTTTAAATTTATTTCCATTAAAAAGTAAAACATGCTTATTGCAGGATTTTTTGCATGTACCGTATTTTAGCACATCTCTAATTGTAGCTTGTTTTTTAAAGTCCACGTGCCTAAAAATTTTAAGTCTGGCCCAGCCCGCGTATATGCTGTACTGTGTGCCATATCGAAACATACACATACCGTATAATATTGTACAGACACGTGCCACATGCCGTGCCTGTGTCGTGCACGTGCCGCCCAGCCCAACCCATTGGCCATCTCTAATCACAATATATACATGGTAGATTTGATCTGTTTTTAATTTAAATATTCAAGTTGCATGATTATCAAACTAATCTTGACAAGATTTTGTACTGAATACCAAAAAATTTGTATCATAATATTTGCAAAAACAAAAAAATAAAAGCACAATTGTGCGCTAAAGGTTAATTCAATGTACAAACAACTTTTTATTTAGTACTACCTCACAGAAATTTTCAACTTGCCTATTTTATTCTCCTCATAGATAATTATTTACAAGGGTAACCAACCAAAAAAAAAAAAAGTATAATTCTACACACTCCAAGAAGTAACTCAATATTATTATCTCAAGTACTAAAATGACAGTCATCCATTAGATATTCAATTTCGTAAATAGTTGAACCATTGGCTCCTCTTTAAAAATCTATTAAAACCCATGTTATGTGTTTATATTTTTATTCACAACTAAAATTACCTAAAAAGACATATATATTGGATAAAACTTATTAATTTGATTTCAACGAAAACTCTTTACACTCATATTCAGATATATGTTCGAAATTTCAATTAAAATCTCTTCACCACAGTGAAAACAACACAACTTGAGACATTTTTGAAATCCTGCAATAAGTTTTATGGTCAAGAAGATTTAATAAAGCCGAGAGTTTGAGTTCACAATTCTTGTGCAATTTGCAGTTGATCTGACAAAGTCAATACTGTAAGTAATTATATGAGTAAATTTTTTATAAAATAGGAATTAATTTCTTTATCAATCGTCCACGAATCAGCAAGTAGAATGTCAACCTCTCAAAATAAACTTAATAACTATTTTAATCAAAGCAAACCACTCTCAAATTTCTTTGCTGGCTTATATTTGAGCAAACCAAAAAACCCAGCATTGTCCTTAAAAATTCGGCAAGCCGGCTCCTGAAGTATCGCAAAACAACAAACCTAGGCAGGAACCAATTCGAAAGAATATGTATTTGGCCATTACTCTGGTTTATCAACAACGTTTTTTTATTTATTTTTACTACTTTGGGAATAAGTGCGGTACTATAAAATTGTCTAATTTTTTCTTAATGTTTTAATGGGGTGAGTTAAGAAAAGGGGTTTTAAAAAAAGCTTTTTAGATATAAAATTATTTATCCAGTTCCTAACAGTTGCACTCCTTCATAAATGATAAAATTATTTATAGCGATTTTTCTATTTTAAAAGTCGTTATTGCATAACGAAATTAAAGATTACAGGTTAAGGACCTATTTGTAAAAATAACATACTGTGTCCTAACCCGAAAAATCATGAAAATCAGGATTAGTCCAAATGATATTGCTCCATTTAACTATTTAAATTGTGGGTTGCTTACATTATATTTCCTCAATTTAACGTTTCGTCGTCAAGCTGAACGCGGCATGCCCTGATTGGTGATGACAGAATGGTGGAGAAAATAAAGATATCATTAGCCATTAGGGCAAGGAACTGGATTAATATCGTTGAGCCACATGTTCTGCAGCCCTGTTAAACAAATCAACATAAACTATTTGTTTTTAACACGAAATATCATAATCAAATCTCGTGAATAAAATATTTGATGCTAAGTTTCGCTTCCACGGAAATTATTCATTATAACGAGCTTAGTCAAGATTGCTCATTCAATTATATAAATACACATGTCTGATGCAAGTAATCTTAACAAACACCAAGATATCTTTCAAAAGCCAAGCTTGCCACCGTTTTATTTCCCAGAATTGGCAAATGCTACAGCACAAGTTTCACTACAAGAATATTGATCTTTTGAAACTATTTTCGTCTGAAAGTACTTTTTAGCTGACGAAAAAAAACTTTTGTCGCTAAAATCATACTAGAAAAAAATAATATTTAATTATTACTTTTAGCGACGAAACATTCGTCGCTAAAAAAAGTACATATAGCGACCAAAAATTAGTTTAAATTCGCCAAAAAAATTAAGGCTAAAAATATATTGCGCCAATACCTTTAGCGATGAAACTTTAATATATTGCGACGAATATGCTAAAAATAGTTTTAGCGACCACATTTTTCATCGCCAAAAGTAGTTTTGGTGATTTAAAATATAGTCGCTAAAAATAGCTTTAAGGACGAAATTTTTTCGTCGCTAAAACTCTTTGCATGCCGAAAGAGTTTGTTTTGACGATTTAAAATATATTTCGTCGCTAAAAATATTTTTAGCGACGAAAAATCGCTAAAACTCTTTGCATGCCGAAAGAGCTTGTTTTGGCGACGAAAATATATTTCGCCGCTAAAAATAACTTTTGACGAATAAATTGGTGGCTAAAACTCTTTGCATCTTTGAAAAGAGCTTGTTTTGGCGGCGAAAATATATCTAAAAATATTTTTAGCGACGAAATTTTTTCGTCGCTAAAAGTTGTGAAATTTTAAAAAAAATTTGACGGCTGATTTTGCATGCCGAAAGAGCTTGTTTTGGCGATGAAAATATATTTCGTAGCTAAAAATAGCTTTAGCGACGAAATTTTTCGTCGCTAAAAGTTGTGAAATTTTAAAAAATTTTGGCGGCTGATTTTGCGCCAAAATTTAAGAACTTTAGCGATGAAATTGAATTTCGTCACTGAATGAGTGCTTTTAAATGACGAAAATCACTTTTGGCGACCAAATATTTCGTCGCTAAAAATGTCAAAATTGAAAAATTTTCCGGTTATTTTCCTTAAAATTAAGTTTTAGGGACGAATTTTTAATTTTCGTTGCTAAAAACTCCTATAACCTATTTATATACAATTTACTTCATTTTTTTTCATTCTTTCTTTCATTCTCTCATTCTCTCATTCCTTTACTTTTATTCTTTAATTCTCTCATCTTTAAATGTATAATTCTCATTTTCTAATTTAATCTCTACTTCTTTTCTCTTTTATTTTGAACTTGGTGTAATTTTTTTTTACTAATCTTATTTATTCTAACTTATATCATTATTAAATTTGTGTTTATTATGTTAACTAATTATTGTGTGTTTATTTGTAGGGAATATTGAAGACCAATTACATCAAGATGAAGAAAACTAAGAAATTTTTATTCATTTGTAACAATTTTCTTTCAAAAAAGAGATATTAAATTTTGTAATTATTTTTGTATTATTCATCAATAATAATAACTGTTTTTAAATTAATTAATTCTGTTTTTATCATTATGGTGTTAATTGTCATTGTAATTTAATATTAAAAATAATAATATTTTAACAATAGTAAATAAATAAATGAAAGAAAAATGATACCTTTTGCGAAATAGTTTTTCGCTAAAAGTACACCAAGAAGACTAATATCGTCGCTAAAAGTTCTTTTGGCGACGAAACATGATTCGTCGCGAAAAGTTCTTTTGGCGACGAAACATGATTCGTCACTTTTGGCGACGAAACATGTTTCGTCACGAAAAGTACTTTTAGCAGCAATTTGAAAATTCGACGCCAAAGACCTAACGCGACACTCAATGGCGTAAATTGACGAAAATTTTTTGGTTGCTATAACCTTTAGCGCGAAAATTACTTGTTTTAGCGATTTAAACAGTTCGTCGCTAAAGCCTTTTTTGTTGTAGTGTTTGACAATATTTTTGTTACAATTGTTTATTTCCTTGGGGGGAAAAAAAAGAAGCTACCAATTAGTAGAATCACTATATATTTACCTTAAGCTGTATTAATTATAGTGAACCGATCGATCACAGCACTATGAGGTAGATTCGGCCTGTTTTGGACTTAAATATTCAGATTGCATCATTTATTATAAAACTAATTATCTCGACAAGATCATGGTAGTAAATATTAGAAATTTTGTTATGTAGTATTATGTGGGGGGAAAAAAAAGAAAAAAGAAAAATCACTCGCACTAAAGGCCATTTCCAAAGTATAGAGAAATTCAATGCACAAACAGCTTATTATTTACATGCTACAGAACTAATCAGAATCACTATTCTGTAGATTTCCACACGTTCATGACAATGCATTTATTGCTTATTGCCTGTAATTGTCTTGTGGTGCCCATCACCAGGGCTAGGACCCGAGTTCTTTAATCCTCCTAGGGTTTTAAAGTTCTCATATTTGTGTCCAACGCCAGGGCTTGGTCCTGACATCTTCCTCATCTTAAGAGAAAATAACCGTCCGTTGATCTCCTCAACGGCGTCGCAGCGCAATCTTGAACCACGCAATGGCCTTGATTCAGCTTCAAGCATGGGGCTCAGCAAGAGCGAATAAACAAGAACAAGAATGAAAATGTAGCAAAAAGATTTGAGTGCTCCTCCGGCGCCCATGTTAATTAATGAATATCTATTTGTGTTTTGAAATATTTCGCAAAGAATGCGCTGCACTTGTTTATATTTTATAGTGCTCAATTTTACTTGTGGTGATGGTGATAGGGCATTTGACAAAATGAGAACAAAAGCACGTGGTTTTTTACAGATGTTGAACAAGGTGCATGCCGGCGCCGTCTACGAAAGGTTCAAGTTTATTAGGAGCCATCAAAGTAGGATCTTTGGAAAATAAAATTCAATTTTGGGGCAACAAAGAAGTTTGGTTTGTTGAAAAGACATTAACAAAATTTCTCTCTATGGTCAAATTGGAATAAATTTCATGCTCTACACTTGTAATTAACGTTGCTTGGGCTACCAAAAAGGTGGCAGCAGTTTCAGACTTTTTCAGTTTTTGCAGCCGATATGTGTCCATTTATATTTAATTTAAAGCTGAATGACGCGATCATTTAGGGTGGGATATTCAGATTCATTAATTTTCTTTCACCGTCCCCTTTTTTAATTAAAATTATTATTAAATTATAACTTGTTATTTGAATTCATTAAATCTAAAAGTTATAAAATTACACTTAATTAACTACTTTCTCTCTCTACTATAACAATAGTCAAAGTCTAAATTAGTGTATTTCTCTTTCCTTTTTTTTTTTAATTCTTCTTGCTAAATCAAAGTGTCTTTTTCTTAATTTTCACTATAATATTATCATTTTTTACCTATTATTGTCGTTTAGAATTTGTACTTATGAGATTTGACCAAACAATGATCAAAGTGATATAAAAATTTTTATTTTTTATTTTTACATGACGTTTACTGATCATCTTATTTTGTTTAAATTACAATAGGACTAATTTGTCAAATTTTGAATAATTTCATTTGTTAAAAGTATTATTTACTTCATGTATTGTAATAAATTTTGATAAGGGAAGGAGATGGAGGGAGAGAGAATAAGGTGAAACAAGTAATTGATCAAATTATATTTTTATAATAAAATTTTAATTTTAAAAAGGGTGTAGTGAAAAATTTAATAGGTTCAAATAATCATACCCTTTCATTTCTCATAGTCTTCTTTCTTTCTTAAGAATTTTGATATCAGGTATAAAAGATTATTATGAAATTCGTAGGGAGTGAGGGGTAAAATCTCAAAAAAGAAAAAATTGGGAATTTATTTGTCATTTTCGCAAAAAAAAAAAATTTATAATGGACCTCCAGTAGTAAAATCAATTTCTACCAAACTTAGAAAGTGTAATTCTCTTATTTATATAGAAAAACGATATTTGGCTTAAAATTCCTTTAAATTATTTCTTTTTTTTTGGAGAGATGATTGAGCGTGTCAATCTCCCAATTCGAGTGATGGGACATTTTACAATTTTGGTTTGATTTTAACAAGAAACGTAATTTTAGTAGTTTCAATTGACAGAATGCGGCCAACCATATATCATTGCTAATTTACAAATACAGAGAAAGATTATAATAATTGCACCAGCTTTTGTCCATATTTCATAATAATCTAGGTTTTTACCTATTATTAGATAATGAGAATCTAGGTTTTAGATAATAATCTAGGAACCAACGGTGATGCCCACTTAATTTTTCCAACTTTAAGAAAATACGAGTAAGGTTCGATTAATTAGGTTTATGCAAGCAATAAGATTGGACCACATGATGTGAATGGACCAGTATAATCAGATTTTAAGAACGAATTAACTAGGAAGTTCCTATTCGAGTGAATGATATTTTGGTCCCCTTTGGAAATTATTTTTTTACCATTCAAGTCATTGATAAACTTTGGCATTGCTGAGCGGTAAAAATAATTTTATAGAAAATAAAATTAATTATTTTAATTTGTAGAGGTCTCTGACAATTAAGCTGTATAAGAAAAAAATTATATTTATGCACTTTTTTTTTTTAAAGTTATTCTAACTCCAAGGATAAAGAAAGTATTAAAAGCGTGTTTACATGTTGGATTGAGAAATGAGAATGAAGAATCATTCTCATTGTGTGTAGTTACTACTATAAAAATAAATACTAGAATGGAGAGTGGTGGGTTCCATTAAGTTTTTGAATGATGAATGAGAAGCTTATTTTCATGAGAGAGGTGATAATAAAAATAATGGAATGAGAGTGACTGAACGAGGAATGAATTTACACCTTTGTCTTTAAAGAAAATTAGATATTCGTTTTACTTATTTAAATATTAGATGATGATGAAGATGGTGATAAGAAGAAGAAGAATAACTACTTTATTCAAAATATTATAGTATTACATTTGATGTTATAATAAACATGCAAATATTTCTCTTTAAAATGTTTACTTATTTGGGGGGTTATATAAAAGAGAGCAAAAGTGATCTAAAATTAAGAAATTTGAGGGGTTATATAAAATGAAAGTGCTCGCGAACCGAAATTGCTGAACGTTGTTAAAGCTGAAAAGGAAGTGTGCCAAACATTACAATTATGTGCGAGAGAATCAATTTTACAGATTTAGACGGTGAAACTTTTTGTCGTAGAGCCCACTAGAGTGGATAAGTTGCTCCTCATTAGTCTCAGTTCATAATGTTTGTTGAACGTAGCTTTTAATAGAAGAGCCATGGAAATTCCTGACAGCTCCAAAACGTCCAAATTATAACTTCCTGTTGATTGTTGGTCACCAGTCATTTTTCAAAACCAATTCCATAAAGCAGAAAATGGGGACTTTTAATTCGGTACTCCTTGCAGTGAGGAATCCATGCATGCGCGGTCAAATTAAATTATAGCCGAGGTTCATAATTAGGCCCCCACCCCAAAAAAAAAAAATATTAATTACATACGTTTCTTAAATTAGTGGCAATGTCTTACTGATAATTGGAAATTGATAGTGCTCGGTAGCTTCAAATTTATATTTTAAATATGCATACATGATCTGCTGTTGTCGATTGTATATATGATGCTTAATATTTAAAATTAGTATGATAATTATATTTGACCCATTTTGATTGGGTGTTTTCATAATTCTAAGACTTTAATTACATCTTGCTACTAAATGCTAAAATTACTTTTACCATTGTTATTATGTTTCATTTTTTTTTTCTTTTTCATTGCAGTTTTGTAGAAAAGAAACTTTAATGTTTCTAAAAGAACAAGAAAGGGAAACCATATCAAAGGTTGAAATTAGGTAATGACCCTACACGTTTAGACCCAAAATGTAAAGAGAGGACTCGATCTCCCAAGGCCCTGTGGAATCTTAAAATTCGAAGGGGAAAAAAATATGCAAGGTTGGTGCATATGCATATAATGGTTAATGCCGTCATGCATACATTCCAACTTTATCTACAATACCAGTTAAAAAACCAAACCGATTAATTAGCCATTTTCAGGAAAGTTGGGATTCTCTATAGATCTTCAAAATTATCAATTGGAATGAGAGTTACTATTGCAATGGCAATGTGATGAAAAATGGAGGTGATTATTTTGACCTCTAAAAATGCTATCATGCTCAAACAATTAATCAATATTGTTCTTGGGCAAAATCATTTTCAACGGCTGTACATCAATCACTGGTTCAGTGAAATATTTCGCATGGAATTAACAGTTTGAGATTGGTGCTTGACCTAACTCAAGTCCAGATGATTAGGAGTTTGATAAGTACCCATCAATTTTTTTTTTTTTTTTTTTTTTTTGGTACGATTGAAATCGAGTAATCATGGCTTTATTAGTAATTGCTTTTCAAAGAGAATGAAAATCACTGCAATGACCAATAGTCAAGTTTTTGTGATGGTTTCTCAACTTTTTGTATGAATATTTCTAATTGGGGCTTATCAAGACTTGAAATTGTGCAATAATTTGATATAACAGCTTCGTATCATCTCATGAAAATGAAATTTGCAAAGGTTACGTGAAAGGAAGCTAAAATAAAGTAGGATGGTATCATTTTCATATGATATCCATAATTTTATCCTTCGATAGTCCTCCCTCAATTTTTACATTAATTAACTTTGGACTTACGACCTGAGATTTGATTATTAAGTATACATCACATTGATTTGTTACGACATTTTACTAAAAAATTAATTTTTTATATTAAGTATAGATCATAGTGATTTGATAATTTTAATATAACCCAAATTTAACTGCTGCATTCAAATAGCCGTAAGCTTTCTGTTTTACAGCTAATTAGATTAGGAAGGGTGTATGTTAAAAAAAAAGGATAAATTTTGGATTATCCTCTAGTGAAATGGTATTCTTTAAAATAGTCTTAACTATTATAAGTTTCAACTTGCTACCACTTTTTTTTTAAAAAAAAAAAGAGAAAGAAAATTTATTCATAAAAAATCAGGAAAGTTAAAGCCTACAATAATTTGAGAGTATTTTGAATATTATCATTTCAAAAGAGAGATAATTTGTAATTAACCTGTTAAAAAACCATATTTATCCTTCAACTTAAAATTTAAAGGACAAAATTATAATGTTAGGGATGCAATAAATATTTAAAAAAAAAGACTTGGGGATCGAAATGTGAAAGAAAGTGATAAATATTTCCTAAACATCATTCTTGCCTAAATATAACCCCACTCAAGCTAATTACTTAAGAATTGGAACATGTTCTTGATCTTCATTGCGTCGATAAAGTATGGGTCTTCAGGTCTTACATTTTCACAAATAATTCCATATTATTTTCATTGGTACCAACTAGGTCCTTAAACTGTAGTTGTGGAAAAAATTTCAGATGGATGCCTGTAGGGCCCTTATTATTCAATTTGGAATTGATGTTTATGCTTTTTTCCAATTTACTTTTCGGGTATGTACCAGGAGGAGAATATGAGCTGATCCTTGCTCTCTCCATAAGTTCTCATTAATTTGTCTCATCTAAATTTTGTTATGGTATACTAAATTTTTTATTTCCTCCAATTTACTTTTAAGGAAGCCTTTGGGATGGTAATCTTTAACTTGATCTGTCCCATTGCCATCCCTCTTAATTTCAGTTAAAACAACCCAAATACCCTTTGTAGTATTGGAAATTTCTTTCAAACCAAAGGGTGTTTAAATTGTTTCACAATGAGTCAAGCACCTAATTGATACAAATTGGATAAATAAAGGGTATATCGGTCATTTATCCGCATAGGACTAAGGACTTGCTTAATCGCAATGATACGCAAGGTTAAAAAATACGCACAACTTGGGGGGTGTGGGGGAAAGGCGGTGGTGTTGTCGTTAGAGCCCGAAACAGGAGCATTGTTTGCGCTGGAGCAACATAGAATTTTTGTTATATATGCATTTTGGTCAATGGATTGTTGATCCTTAACACCATAAGGTCATTGATTCCGTGAAAAAGTTGAATAAAATATTCAAAATAACTCAAAGTCAATCAAGTTCCTAATTCACATTAATGGATGAATCCTAAAGTTGCGTATTTAATACTTTTCGCGTGCTCTCGTAGCTTTCTTTGAAACTTGACGTTCTTATTTTCCCGAGAATTTGGTAGCAAAACTTTAGGAGGCAGTGGATGCTATTTTATTCAGAAAATTCGAGAGTTTCTCTCCATCAAGTTAGTTCATTAAGTCAAAGGAAAAGATAAAAAAAAAAAAAGTTTTAACGAATTGACTTATACTCAACTTTTTGTAATCTTCCGACACACACACATATATGTATAGTAGTATATGATTAAAATTTAATTAATTTTATATTCTTATCTAATAACTATCAATTGTATCTTTTTAAAATGTTAGCAAAAAAGTGAACTCAATACTTAACTCAAATCAAGTTTTGAGACAAATAAATAAAATACATTGACGAATTTATCTAAAGTGACATTTGTATTCTCTTTTAAATACTAATTTGAATTTTTGAACTAGTTACTGATAAGTGAGAAATAGTTTGTACAAATAAAAAATTACTAACTCCAAAATAACAAAAAATAAACGAAATTGTTTTTATAAGTGTGGGCTGTGTACCTAACGATTTCTATATTAATTAATACTAAACTTGACATTTCTATGTGACTCAAATGTAAAAGGTTGTAAGTTGTTACTAAAATTCACTGACTTTTACAACATTAACATTGGTATTTACTTTCCCTTAAGTATAAAGCAACCCAATTCGGTTGTCTCATTTATAAATTTCAACTTGCACCATTCACCTTTTTTGCAATTCCAAGCATGTATAGTCTCCCATTGACTTCACCCTTGGGGCTTAATTAAATCCATTAATATCCTCGTATTGCATGAGCTCCTTATTTATTTATAGAGCCTGCTTGTTTAATTATCGTTGCCAGTATAGTGTTTTACAACAAATATGGCTAGAGATCAACTGAGGTCTCTTCAAGTCACTGCTCTTCTTCTTCTTCTTCTCCTCCTCTTGCTCGGTTTCACTTGCTTTGAATCTGAAGCTCGGGCGATGAACGATTTGAAGGTTGAAGATTCAACGAAAAAGATGGTGGCGGACAAAATTTCTCTGGGTGCAGTCAAGCGTTCAGGGCCAAGCCCTGGAGGCCCTGGCCACAGGTCTGATAGTCCTGCTGAAATTCAAGACAAAGGCTTCGGACACTACTCTTTCAGCCGCTTTCACCACTAATTTACAACTGTTATTTGTGTTTTTTTTTTTCCATTTTTTTCCCAATTTAATTTTACAGAATATTTTTGTTTTATTTTTATACGTACGTACTCTATGTAAGAGCCAATGCCTCCTGTAAACTCCATTCCTTCTCCAATGAGATAGTGTATCTTGCTTATCACGACAACTGCTTGCTTTGCCTTTTTTGCTTCCCAAATTATGTTCTCAAAGCAATCTTCTTTAGCGGGTTCAAAACCCTCACATTGACCAAGCGAGTTCGAAGTCCGTCCAATTTGGACTCAATTTAGTCTTCTCCTTTAGTAATTAGTCTATACTAATCTTTAAAAATAATGCGTTATTTATTCCCAAATTCCAGTAGTTTCATGATTATTAGATAAAAATTGTATCTCTTAATATCTAATAAAATAAAAATATAATATGACAGAGTTATGTAATTTTTTAAGCCACTTAATACTGAAGAGAAATATATTTTTCCTCTAAATCTGAAGTGGAAAGTTAAGTAAATCTCTATAAGAAAATAACTGGGATTCGAATTCATGCGCGTCACAGCTCACTGGCTTTTTTAAGCATATAGTTTTACATGATACCGAGCACAGTTCCGTACATCAAGTAGAGTAATCAAATGCATGAATAACACATTCACCGGGTAGCGGGTAAACCCATAAGTTTTTGCCGGGTACCAAAACCCTGCTGATCCCTCCCGCACTGGCTTGGTGCAGTGGGGCCTACTAATACTATCAAACACTAAATGGTCGAAATTCGAAACCAAAAACTGACGGCGATGCTCTTCCGCCGCCAGCTTCCCCTCCTCCGATCGGTTTTCAGCGGTGGCGCTAGACAGCCTAGACTCTCTCTATCGTCTTCATTCCACCATCACCAATCAAGTTACGCAACTAAAACCTTAACACGCAACGATAAAACACACATTAATAATTGTGAAAATAATAATAATAATGGTGGTGATGAAAGGAGAGGCAAGTGGTTCACTTTACCTCCGTTTACTTCCACAATCGACGGCTCAGCCTTAGGAAGACAGCTCGCTGGCGCCTCGAAATCCCCCACTCCCGAAACGACAGCGCTTAAGTGGGTTCTTCAGTGCTGTCCTGGCTTGCCCAGAAATCTTGTTCAGAAGCTCTTTCGCTTGAGACAGGTTTTTTTCTTTCTTTTGTGGGGGGGGGGGGGGGGGGGGAATTTCTTATTACTTGATATTACATATTTGTTGTACAAATTTGTGATCTTTTTTTATATCTATGTTTCACCTTGTATGCGTGAAGGAATTTGGATTTACAGGTCTTTATTTTTGTATGATTGGTGTAGATTATGGTTTTTCTTTTTTAAAAAAAGACCTTTCGAGCTTCTAGTTGAAACTTGAAAGTATATTAACTGTTAAAAATTCAATCTTTGTTGAGGATAAGCAAGTTTTTCATGGAATGTTATGTATGCAGGTTCGAAGAGAATTCCCTAGTTTGGACAGCTCTGCTAATGAAGGGCCAGAACAGGAAGTTAAACTAAAAAGAGTAATTGAAGATGCTGTTACATTCTCATTTGATTAAAATTAGCTTATGCTTTTGTGTAATGAATGTGGTATGCGTTCGTTGTCACCTTGAACTAATGGGTGTCATATGTTACTGGAAGGTGGCAGCTAAGGATTCATTGAAGTTGGGAGATCGAATCTTTCTCCCGATTAGCATTCAGGAGTCACCTTCTAGGAAAGAAAAGTGCCCTTGCACTGAGGAAGAAGTGAAGTTTATTCAAAGCCTAGAGTTGTATAAGGTTCTCAATTTTAACTCTTCCATGGTTGGTGTTTCACTAACTCACTTCTGTCTCATAACCCAGTACGGCTTTCCAAATATAGGATTCAGCCATTATAGTTATCAATAAACCTCATGGGATGCCTGTACAAGTAAGCTATGAGACTCTGATTTCTGATCACTAATTCTTATCCCAGATTTGTCTGTTTTTTGGTGGTCGTGTTATAAAATTTGTCGGGGTTTTATGTTTAAACAGGGGGGCATAAGAATTAGAAGAAGTATCGATGAACTGGCTGCTACTTGTTTAACTTATGATTACTCAGAACCACCACGGCTGGTGAGTTCTTTGAACTTAAGTATAAACTATTCACATCATAAATGATAGTGCTGTATGCAGCATGTTTATCCTTACAGACATAATGCTAGTTGCATTGTGCATTGCCATTCATTTGATCACTTGTTTCTTTGATTATATTGTGCTGTAAGATTAAAATTGGATTGACACCATTGCATATTTAAGCATTGCTATGCTTTATTTTGAGCTCATTGTTCAGGATCTTCTTTTTTGTTGACCTAGCTGGGTGTCAGAAGTTGAAACTTGGATTACGGAAGTGACTGAATGTAGACTTAGAGATTTCTGTATTCGTTAGAAGTCTCCTTTTTTATCTCTGGTTTTTAGGTGCATAGACTTGACAGAGACAGTAGTGGCATCTTGGTCATGGGGAGGACACAAACAAGTGCAACAGTTCTGCATTCTATTTTCCGTGAGAAAACATTTAGTGCATCAAAAGAGGTAAATCTCCCCTGTTCTCATTTATGCTTTCTTCAATAACGGCCTCACATGTGTATGCGAAATGCATTGCTGTTAGTTCTGGGATAATTACAGTTGAACGTGTTATGTATAAGGATAATGACAACGAGAAAAGAATCTTGCAAAGATGGTATTGGGCCCTTGTTGTTGGAACTCCAAGGTGCTCGAAGGGGGTGATTTCAGCACCATTAGGAAAGGTTAGTACTTGATTCTTATGAACTGTTATATTAGAAAATTCGTTTTATTTTAGTCCCTGAATTTTTGGATTGGAGTGCTTGTGAAATATATCCAAACTCAGTGCATTTTAATTTATCGCATCATGTTGAGACTCGTCAATTTGTCTATGTGTGTGTGAGAGAGATTTCTCGTACTCCTGGATGAGGGATGCTAAAAGATAATGAGCTATGCAGCTTGATAACTTTTTCTATATGATTTTGTTTTTGTGTTGCTCAAATCATACTAGTGTTCCAAGGTACCACTTGGATTTTGTTAACAGCTGGTTCACCTCCTATGCAATACATACCCTTTTCGATTAATTTATTTCTCTCTGTCTCTATAAAGTGGGAATGACAAGAAGATTGTCAGCTACACTGCAATGTAGCCCTTGGCTCTATTGCTTCTTCATTTATTCATTTTATTAGTTTTTGTGATTTTGTTTTTGTGTTGCTCAAATCATACTAGTGTTCCAAGGTGCCACTTGGATTTTGTTAACAGCTGGTTCACCTCCTATGCAATACATAACCTTTGCGATTAATTTATTTCTCTCTGTCTCTATAAAGTGGGAATGACAAGAAGATAGTCAGCTACACTGCAATGTAGCTCTTGGCTCTATTGCTTCTTCATTTATTCATTTTATTAGTATACTGGATTTTAGGCTATATTGCAAGTGCTTTATATTCTTAGAATGGATCGTGGTAATTATTGTCGGTTAACTTACACCTTTACCTGACAATATAACCTCACAGTCTTGTAAGAGAAAAAATTAGTTGTGCAGTTGTCCCAACGTAGCTTCAACTCTATGTTTCAGTTAGAGCATTTGTGATAAATTTTATGCTATGGATTAGTGACAGCTGAGCATCTGCACCTAGTTTAATTCTAACTTTATTGCTATTATTGCTTTCAGGTGGTGGTGGACAATGGAAAGTCCGATCGAATCACAGTAGTTAACAATGATCAAATTATGTCAGCTCAGCATGCAGTAACAAGATATCAAGTGATTAAACCTTCATGTCATGGTTAGTATAGAACATTTAAATGTGCTCTACTCTTGCTGCATGTGTGCACTTGTGACTTTGGTGTCAAGGAAGAGAATTAATATGCATATTAGACATTCTAAAGAGGGTGTAAATACATTGTTAGGACTTGTCCGGTTATCTAGTTTGTGAATGCCTGTTGCACTAATATCTTGTGCATTTGGCTACCACCTGTATGAAAATGGTGCAATTCAACCTTTTCCACCATATTGAGTCTGTTTTATGATGATTATTTTATAGTTGCTTTTAGTTTCTGCTTATGTTTGTCTTATGATGCAGGTTACACATGGTTAAAATTGTCTCCTCTCACTGGTAGAAAACATCAGGTACAGACCAGAACGAAATGAACAGCTCCATGCATTTGTGATATCTGAATAAATATTTGTATTTTTTATTTTTTGGTACTTGTTTTAAATCCTATTTAACCACATTTGGGTCCAACAGCTTCGAGTACATTGTGCTGAGGTATTAGGAACACCTATAGTTGGAGACTATAAATACGGGTGGCAAACTCATAGGAAGTGGAAACAATTCCATCCATCTGATCTTAATAAGGACTCAAATGAGGAGACTCCGAAAGAAAAAACTCTTCACTTTGGCCTTGATTTGGAGAGCGGGAGTATCTTGGAAAAGCAACCTCGGCTGCATCTTCACTGTAAGGAAATGACTTTGCCCAACGTTTCTCAAGCTATACAAAAATTACAATCATCTTCAGGATGTGATGTTTCCAAACTAGAAACTCTCAAGTTGGTTGCACCTTTGCCTTCACACATGCAAAGAAGTTGGGATGTTTTGAACTCTTGAGCTACAAGTATATCACGCAGAAACTTATGGGTGTGCCATCTATAATTTTTTGGGTTTTAAGTAAAGGGAAACAGAAATCCACACAAGATTTCCTTGCTGAGTTTGCTGGATTTCTTAAATGTAATGTTGGTGTGGGGGTCTAAATTAGGGTTTTTAAAACAGTGCTAAAAATCAGTTTAAATACCAAACTTTTAGCACATATCTTATGGATACCTCTAGAGTTTTAGATTATTCCTTGAGAGATTGTAAAATCTCAATTCCTATGGGGTAAATAACAAGTTATACGATTAGATTACGGGAACAAGGATGTACAAAATTTGAATTGGTTATTCATGTAATATTGTTGGGAGGTGACTTGGAGATATTAGAAATGCACCGTCATAAACAAAGAATATGTTAAGTCACATGACACTAGCTTGATAGTAGTGGTTAAGTAGAGCATGCTGAATTTCTCTATGATTGTGATGATATGCTTGACTGACTCTGTCGAGTTCAAGTTAACCGATTGTGCCTTGAATATCTTTAATCTGTTTTGACTTTTGTCTGCTGATTGCTGGTCATGTTTTTACTGTTTGTCCATCATGTCTATACACCAACCAGTTTAGTACCATACGAGTGCTGCCCTTTGCACCGAATTAACAGTTTCATGGCTGCCACAAGCAGGTATCATTTTTGAATAAAAAAATGTCATGATCTGCTATTCTGAAGGGTGACATAATTCATCTATTTATGATGTTATATATTATGTTTTCTAATACTAACATAGATTTGGTCACATGATCTGATTGTCTCCACTAGCTTAATTGGAAGTCATTTTATTTAATGCTAGACTTGCTTTCGGCATGCAATCTTTTAAATTCTTATTAATTTTTTTTATTAATTATGGATCTATATAACTGTTTCTGCAACTCGTAGAACTCATAAGTAGCAGCATGACTTAGCAACATATTTACGACTTTGATTTAGTCTTGTCTTCAAACTTAGGAGGTATACTCATCATCTCATTTGGAACTGGCCATTTAAGACACTTGAACTGAATTTCTATATGGTTGGCATTTCATGTTGTTCTTCTTTTAGTACCCATATCCTCAAACTCTTCTTATTCAAACTAAACTAGCTTACAGCTTTCAAATGAGACCAGCCGACCACTCTAAAAGAAAATGACATGCTTAGATCAACTACCTATAAAATACTAATTTTTCTGAGATTGGCTTTAAAAAACAGTTTGCATTACCAAACAGCAAAGGCAGTGGGTGAGTTGAAAAGTTTGACAGATGAACACAAGCGAAGTAGGTGGATAGCTTCATGATAATGGTTTTTTTTTTTTTTTAATTATTGGCATTTTCTTATATGTGTTTGTAGAAGTGAAATCGCAATGATTATGAAAATTCTCGGTTGGAGTAGGTGGCAAGCATGAGAAGATGATTATGATTTATGACGACCATTGATCAAAGATAAGATAAAGACGTTGCCTGAAAAGGTTATTGGTCAGTGTGAACACGTCTATGATTCGAAGGGACCTATATTTCATTTTACGTCAACAAAAATTAAAATGGTCCCTGGCCCTGGCCCTGGCCCTGGCCTTACGAAAGGGGGTATTTCTAAAGGACTATTATTGTGGTTCACTAAAAAGAGTAATATTGAGATTGTTTTAAAATAATAAAACTTCGTTAAGTGAGACTTATGAACCTCTCACTTGTACAGATTGTCAAAGACTCAAAGGAGGGTGGGCAGTCAACATGGCCCATCGCTTTTCCTTTGACTGAAATAAATAAAATCCACTAAAGAAAAGATTGTTGGCTCACATGACGCCATTAACATTTAGCACTGACCTTATTTAGAGTTGCGCCCTAGTTAAGAAAAAATCAACAAGGATTTGATAATAATCAATGCTGAGATGATTCTGACTTGATCTATAATCTTTCTTGGCCATAGTACGCTGGTCCAACTAGCATAGCAGTATAGGCTATTTTACTACCACAGTATTTTGGGACAGAATTGAATAGATCTTATTAAGAGATTCACTGTTGGTTTCGCAACAAGATCTCGTTGTAAAGTAATACCAGGTTGTCTCATCATCTTAACATATTAAGGTGGTGGGATAATCCCACACAGATCTTGTAATCTATGGATATAAATTAGAAAAAACTCTTCACGCCAGCAGTTGTTGTAAATGCATTCTTTGCGTTTTAGGTTTATTTCGTGGTGACAATGACAAATGGAAATGGTTAAAAAAAAGAAGCGATTCTTGTGAATCACAGACAATCGAAATTGGGCCTATAAATTATTATTCATATCATATTTGTGCCTCCTATCAATCTATATATATATTCTATTTAAGAATAATGTTAATTTATTTGTCATATTTGAATTAGGTTTTAATATTATTTGGTTATTGAATATAATAAATGGATTGATAAAATTAATATATTTAATAAACAGATCATACTAGTAATTAATTTTTTGACAAAATTGATAAGCAGGTTCGGACTTTTTTCTTAACGTTACGTGCATGCGCTGCTCCGAATTTTATGCCTTTATGGGCTCGGATGCTGTTCTTTATTTCTAATTCGAAACGTGGATGAATCGTAGAGTGCCAAATACAATTCGTCAAATTATTTTAACACTTAACGGCAGCAGGGCAGTACGTACCCTCAGTGGAGCGTGACGCTTGCATGACGGATGACCAAACCAAACCTAGTTTCCTATTCATATCGCTGATCACAACCAGTGGACCCCATCAATCCACTCCGATGCCGACGTGCCACAATTAGATGGAGTCGTTGCACAAACTGTACGTGAATTTGAAAGCATTCGAATGGGATGCAACCTCACCAACCCCAAACCAAGCTATACCACCCATTGCTGAGATGTCCACGTCATATTGGCAAAAATGCTTTGCTTACACGTTCATCAGTCAGCTGCTGCTTCCTATTTAAATTTATTGCACGCTTTATTCGATACCCCCTACAAAACAAAAATTCACAGAACTCATACGCTAAAACAAGAAAGTCACAAAAGATGGGAAGCCTTGATACCGAGAGAGCAACAATAGGGTGGGCTGCAAAGGATCCATCTGGGATTCTGTCACCTTACAATTACACTCTTAGGTAACAGCAATGACACTTATCCAATTCTTTGATTCTTCGATTTTTTTTTCTTTTCTTTTATCCATGTTTGTTTTGGTTTTTTTTTTGTTTTTTTGCTTTACCGATGTAAATTTTCTATTTTAATGTGTAAATTAATTGCAGAAACACAGGTGCAGAAGATGTTTACATTAAGGTTCTTTACTGTGGAATCTGCCACACTGATATTCATCAAATCAAAAATGATCTGGGCATGTCTAACTATCCAATGGTTCCAGGGTACAATTACAAACAATCCCTTTACTTTATGTAGCCGACTGTGTCATAGACCGTCAGAAAAGAATTGCTAAAAGATAAAAATTTTCTCTTGCAGACATGAGGTGGTGGGTGAAGTGAAGGAAGTGGGTTCAGAAGTGAGCAACTTTAAAGTAGGAGATAAGGTTGGTGTTGGGGTTCTCGTTGGTTGTTGCAGAAGCTGCAGGCCGTGCGAGGCAGATGTTGAGCAGTACTGCAATAAGAAAATCTGGTCCTATAACGATGTTTACACCGATGGCAAGCCTACACAAGGCGGCTTTGCTGAATCCATGGTCGTTGATCAAAAGTAATTATCACGACATCCCTTCTGTCAATCTGTTAAAATTATATCTTAAAAGAATCAAACACTATTTTCTTTATAATCAAGGTAACTGTTTTTTTTCTTTTTTTTAAATCTTTTTGTAGCTTAAGCTTTTTGTAGACGGAAATGATGATGGCTATAATATGTATCAAGTTCTTTTTGCTTGTGCTACAAGAAATTTTGTTAATCAATAATGATTTCTTGCGTTAGAAGGAAAACTCATTTCAACTAATAAGAATATTTTCGGTAGATGGGATGCTCCAAATGAATGCTCGTATGAAGGAAAATTTCATTTTTGTCTCCAGGTTTGTGGTGAAAATACCAGATGGAATGGCACTGGAGCAGGCGGCACCGCTATTGTGTGCTGGTGTGACAGTGTTCAGTCCCCTGAGCCACTTTGGATTGAAGCAGAGCGGGCTGAGAGGAGGAATCTTGGGGCTCGGAGGAGTAGGACACATGGGGGTTTTGATAGCTAAGGCAATGGGACACCATGTTACCGTGATTAGCTCTTCTGATAAGAAAAGAGTGGAAGCTATGGAGCATCTTGGTGCCGATCAGTACCTTGTCAGCTCCGACGCAACTCGTATGCAAGAAGCCGCTGACTCGCTTGATTATATCATTGATACCGTGCCCGTAAATCACCCTCTGGAGCCTTGCCTTTCGCTGTTGAAGCTTGATGGGAAGTTGATCTTGACGGGTGTCATTAACACTCCCCTGCAGTTTCTTACCCCTATGGTTATGCTTGGTGAGTCTCTATATCTTCCTCTCTCGATTAACGATTACATTTCACGATCTAACACAATAAAAACTATTTTGAGAATTGAAACTAATTAGCACACATCAATGTTATTGGTAATGGTTGCTCTGTTTTTATTGTTCTGTTTGTCCCAATTGTTGATTTTTTTTTTCTTGCTTTCCCTGAATTGTTTTGTTGGTGCAAAATATTATATAGGGAGAAAGGTAATCACGGGGAGCTTCATTGGGAGCATGAAGGAGACAAAGGAAATGCTTGAATTCTGCCGAGAGAAGGGAGTAACCTCCATGATTGAAATGATCAAGATGGATTACGTTAACAAAGCATTCGAGAGACTCGAAAATAACGACGTTAGGTACAGATTCGTCGTGGACGTTGCCGGAAGCAAACTCGATCAGTAGAGAAATTCAATTTTGGCATGATACTTGTTTTGTTTTTGAGTGCCTTGTTTGGTTTATGCTTTTGCTGTTCGCCTAACCAGTATGGCTTCCGTCCGTGTTTACAATTTCTCCTAATAAGTTAAAAAACACGCTGAGATGTTTACTCGAGAGTGTGTTATTTTAATCAGTATTTTTTTTTTTTTGAAATCTATGGATTGTATGTTCGTGGTGCAGTAACCTGTCCACTGATTTGGTGGGGTTTGACAATGAAAGATACCAAACTAGTTTTGTTATTATTATTATTTTTACATAAATTATTACCATCTATACTGCTGAGACTCTATATGAAGACCTTCGTGGTGCAGTTTAGAGGTCCAGCAATGAATAAGTTCGAAAATTTGTTCCTATTAATATGTAACCAGAAACTTATTTCTTATTTGAACGGAATGAATCCCATGGAGCTCACCCTCATGTTGAAGACATGAGTACTATTGGAGTATAAGCCAGGATGGCAAGAGATGGAGGATTGTTGATTGTTATTTATTAAATAACAAGTCAGGCCAATTTTCTCTGGATTGCATTAAATCTTGGAAAGAATAAATAAGGGAAATAATTAAATGAAACCATGACCAAAAAGGAAAAAAAAATTGTAAGGAAATCGGAGAACTCAAATATTACATTATATAAAAAGGAAAAAAAAATAAAAACATAAAATACTGATAAAATATATTGAGGCCGGTGGACTGTGGACCATTAATTTTGTCAACATTTTTTTATCTAGTTTTCGGTGAGTGCTCATATATGTTTGACGTGTAAGGCTACTAAAGTAAGGGCAAAATTGTCATTTCCTAGTGTCTGCCTGACATATTTTGAAGAAATAAGCACCATCGAAGCTGCGACGGTGACAACAGAATGGGCAGCAACATATCCACATGGCATTCTATCACACTTTATATCCCAGAAATTCTAAAATGCATCGAACATCTCACGTCGCAATCAGATGTGAAATGGCTAACTAATAATAATTGAACACATTTTCAAAAAAAAAATAATAATAATAATTGAACACAAGATGATACGTATTGGAAAAATTTTAAATTTGTTCCTTTCATTATCCTTCCACAATTTTGAAATTTTAAAATTTTATAATAATTGAACACAAGATTTGTGATGATGAAGATAACTTGACCAGCAAGCAAACCTCTGCTTCATTGTTACGTTCCCACTTTTTTTTTTTCACTGAATTGCAACCCTTGCTTTGCTATATATGTTGCCATGAATGAGTTGGAAAGACAAGAAGCCCCACGTGGGTTTTTGAGTCAAAGGTTCGAACAAATGCTAACTCATTCTAGAAGAAATTTTGGTTGTGTCGGAGGGAGTCAATTGCCAAAATCTACACGACCACTACGTCGCATTTTTTTTCTTTTAAGTATGCGGCGTCGGATCTTTCTGCATTTCTGGCAGCGGCTGGGGCGCCCTTGCTCTTGTCCGATGCCGGAAAACTTGAAGAAGGCGGGGGGCCTTGGTGTTCTATGGAACACGATTGCTACCGCGATTCGTGCCCGCAAGGCCGAGGGTACTATTTGAGCAACAGTTATTCTCTTTCGCTTATTCTCTCTAGTTTTATGAAAATCTAAAATTTTTAAGGGATAATGAAAAGAAGAAATTTAAAATTTTGCAACATATATCACCACATGTTTAATAATTATTATTAATCGATAGTTACACATTAGATTGTGACGTGGAGTCTCTGATGTACCTTAAAATTTTTTATTCCATCACATTATACGTATGCTCTTACGTAAAAATTTAATATATGAAAATAGTTTTCGCCAACGAACAATACTGGCCCTTAGCCTGGTGGCTAAAGCCACTCCGTCAGAAGTGTGAGGGAAATAGTCTGAATTCCCACAGAAATATTGTGAAAGTTTAATTTAAATTTCCTTTCTCATTTATTGAGTATAACTTGAAGTCTCTCAAATATTAGAGAGGATTAAAAATCTGGGTAATATTATATAAGATTTAATGTAAACTAATCTCAATAATTATATAAATACTAATTATAGTATCATGTAATATGTTGTATCATAAGCAATAATCTCATGTAATTAAAAAAAAAATGCTACAACAAAAAAATCTTTGCATATAGCGATGAGTACGCCAATGGTAAACCCATCCAACCGCGACTTTATTGGTTCCATAGTTATTGATCATAGGCACATATAAAATCTTAAAGATATCGCTATAGTTTAAGCTTTTAGGTCAAGTGAATTTTGTCTCAACCTTTGTGTGGAGTGGGTGGGGCTTTGTTAAGTGAATAAATTTACAAGGACGTAATGAGCATCACGTCTAGTCAAATGCGTTACAGCAAAAAGTAACAAAGGCTTAAAAGATGCACACTATGATCTTTCAAGCCAAACGGATGTAAAGTGTCTTTTCTCAATACTAGCTTCTAAACATAACAATTACGACAAATAATCAGTTGTAGTGTCATGGTGATGTTGTAGAATATTTATTAAATATTTTAGAGCACAGCCTAAAAATACTATTTTTTTGGTACTCAAACTACTAATTTTTCGTACTTCAACCATATTTTGAAAATTTGGACCGAAACAAAGTGTACTAAGGGGAGGATTAATAGGGCTGGGAATAGCGGGATACATGGGAGTGAAAATAGCAAAAAATATTTTAAAATTAAAAAAATATATATTTTAATTTTTAAAGGTAAATAAAATAAGAAAATAAATCTTTGGAGCATCTTGATGCCGGATAACCCACCACTTAAAAATACTTGGTCAGCTCGGACACCAAGACGCCGGCGACAATGAGTTTATTGTATAATATTTTTAAAATATGAAAATTTGAATAATTACATCATTATTTTTTGATTGACACCGTCGCTGCGCCTGTGCATTTGATTACATCATTGACACCGTCGCTGCGCCTGTGCTTCACCCTCTCGATCCTTGCCTTTCTTGGTTAAAAGTTGATGGCAAGTTAATATTGTTGGAAGCTATTAAAGATCCACTCGAGCTTTTCTACCCCAAGATCATCAAGATATGTGTAGTCTCGTGTTGAACTTGTCATTTCCTTTTTCAAATAACAGGTGTTGAGCTCCTCATGGTACTATCATGATGGAATTCTGCAAACGTGATTTATTTTGGATTACATCTCATCGCAAGAGAACGACACATATGTATGATCATATAAATTCATAGATTGAAGATGCATATGAAACTTCTGGACACGTGCAAATTGGAGTGAGGGAGAAAATCCTTTAATTGAATCTTTGTCCTTTGTTTTCCAGATAGAGAACAATATATACTGAACAAAATGGCACGGATCAAAATCATTACATTTTCTAAATCAATCTTATCAATTATCTTGATCACCGATAAGTGTCTCTTTAGCCTGTGCTCATTCGGTTATGAATTATCCATTCAGCGTTACAAGCCTACAAAAAATGTAAAGAGACTATATCAGACCGTAATCGCGACTTCCTTCCACATGTATGCGAACCATTGAGCAATCAAGCGTTGATGCAGTCTGAGTTTAATCGACACCTCATTATCTGCTATACGAGGCGTAAATCATAACCTCCGGCTGAAGTACATGTTCATGAAATATCTTGAAGGATTGAAGCCACTTAAAATCACTGCAGAACAGAACTCGAGTTTCAGACAACACGGAAGTCAGGAACTGAAAGGAAAGGCTATAATCAGTAGCTATATCCAGAACTTACAGATAGGAGAAAGGACAATGAAAACACCAATTGGATAGAGGAAAAATGTGGTCCTCTCCAGAAAGGGCAGTACTGCAGGATAAAAAAAGTGTTAATAAGTCGATGCAAGGGGACCACATGGTGCCTCAGGTAAACATTCAAAGACCATCAACTCCAGAATCATATTCGGACAACTAACCAGGCATGAATTCAAACAAAGAGAAAATATTTAATTTGGTTAGTAGTAAATATTCAATCTTCTGGAACCCAAACTTATTTAAAAAACTGAATGAAAACCCACGGGTTTTGTAATCATGTTCCCAAAAAATAAATGAGTTGTTCAATAATAAAAAGTCAAAACAATTGGATAACCTAGATGGCACCTGTCACAGAAAGATTTTGAGAAATAAAAGCATCTATCAAGCACAATGAAGGCACCAATACACTCTGCCAAACCTCTATTCTGAAATTTTTCTGGCCTACATTGAGTAGCAATGCAAAATAACAAACCAACAAAATCAGCTTACCATCATAACCTAAAAAGTTGAGATAATGATAGTAAGAAGCTGCCGCCATAAAAAGCAGATTCGATAGCAATACAGGAATGAAGCCATGTACCATCAATAGGGGAGACAGGAAATAATGTACAACTGCCACAAAACAAACAAACTTCAAATTATGGTAATGCATAAAGTCAGGTCAAAAGATGTAAGAGGCAAACACATTGTAACAGAGCAATTACCATAAAGCATAACGAACATTGGGAAGAAAGAATTGCAGTGCACATCAAATGCATAGAGCCTTCAGCCCAAAGAAGATCAGTCAGCCACTAAACAATTAATTATACTGTTATATATTCAATAAAAAATAAACCTCATTTCTGCATATGGAAAACAATCATAAAGAAATTTAAAATTCAAGCATTTATTTATACAGATACTGTACGAACACAAACAACCCAAGTATGCAGATGCAAAACCACGAACTGTAAGATTGGCAAATAAAAGTTTCCTGACTTGCCATTCAACTCGTTGCTCAACAACATGACTATTTGGAGAATCCTCCCGAAGGTACGAATTTGTCAAGAACCTGCATGTAATAAAGGAATGGATTTCAGAGCCAAGTTAGTTTCCTATTACATGTCATACACTTGACACGCCTTCAGAAGGGAGAGAATGAAAAAAAAGTGACGAAGACAAACCAATATACATTTCAGCATAAAGTAACCAAATAGGGAATAACAATATGCAATATATTAATAAACGACGAGACATGAATTCTAAAGTTTATCAATATTTTACTATCACATAGATCAAACAAGCTACAAGCAACAAAAAGCTAAACTGGGTTGGGCGCAGGAGCGACAGTTTTCCTAGAAGACACACTACTTCTGAATAACGGAGAGCATTCATGTTTTTAATAAGCAGCCACAGAATTTAAAGAACTTAATAATCCACCAATGTTGGCATCGAATTACACAACTCAAAAAAGAATGCAAGTAAAATCATACACATACATGCAAGTGCAGCTCTTACCAACAAAATGTAGCCAGCACAGCTCCGGTAATCAGAAAATGGAAAAGCAAGACTGAAATAACTACAAAAATAGCATGTGTGGCACTATGGTCATACCTGAAACACAGAGAATACTGCTGATAAGATTAAATCAGAATGGAAGCTGAATGAAGCAGTATATAATATAGGAACAGCCTAAAGGTAAAATAAGAGATCAATAATGCATACAAATTTTGGAAAAAACTGAAAATCGTGCCAGGAAATCACTAAACATGGAAGTAGTGGGAATATCCAAGTTACAGAACTGACTCATTAAGGATATAAATAAACAAAACTTTGAGAAGTAGTCCAACAACAAAGGAACTTATGGAAGATCTCCTAGGAAAATGGATGTGAACGTGAAATTTTGTATAGATTCTTAATTAACCAAAATATGGTCAACCTTTGTAATGTTTGATTTGTACAATAAGAATTTACAACCTGCCTAATCCGATCCACCCTTCTCTATCACATTTAAAAATTTAGCCTCTCAAAATGTACATAATAAACTTACGCAGCACAATATGCAATGGTTGCGACTGACAAAAGGAGACTGCAGATTACAACAAAAGCAGGATCATCTCGTGCCCATTGATTCTTAGTTTCTGAGATAAAAAGGAAAACAGACAATTTACCAGTATGTTGGAGTTAATGTATGAACTCCATACATGTAAAAAGTTGCATAATGAAAATTCTCTCCGCCACCACTTTCATCATAATATTAATGTAAGTAGTGTAATGCATCAGCCATAAGGTTTTCAACCAAATTCTTTTAAATAGTTTTTTAACCCCCCCAAAAAAATACAATTTAATGGAAAATGTACTTACGTTTGTGATATTTTGTGTGTTGGTAGCTGCATCACCGTACAGTTCGACATGCAAAATGCAGAAATAGAAATAGTAAGAACATTGACATCTATCAAACTCAAAAACTTACTTCTACATTTTAATTCTTATAAAAGATGAGTATTCCTACCCCATGATTCAATAAATAACTACGAACAAAATAACCACTATAAACAGAAATCATATCGAGTAAAACAAACTATGACATCAACCGTAGCAAAAACAAATGAGATGGGTTGAAACTTACACAACTTTTGGGGAAGTGCATAGGTGAAGCATTTGCCAGAAAGTATATTCAATATCCATTTGTTGCCACTACAATGAACCCAAACAATCAGAGGAAAATAATTAACTTTAATATGGAATAAATCCTTCATTTTCTGTTCACATCAGACGCAAATTCATCCCAAAAACAAGAAAAGGCACTGGTTTAGCTTCTTGGAATTTTTCTACTTCCATTAAATTACAAGGCAAAATCGAATATATGAAGCTAATATAATCATGAAAATGTAAACGCAGCCGTTGAGACGGTTGTATGATTAGTAATCGCAAATGCCTATAAGCCTAAAGCGAGCGGGAAAATTACTAAATTTCCCTAACCATAGAAGAAACTATAACGATTAAACTGAAAGATCATACTTTATAACATGAGCGTTGATCACTAAATGCTAAAAATGAATTGAAACAGATCAGATCTGTGATGAGAAAGAACCTTAATGATTCGACGGAGGTACTGAGGGAACATGGGGTTTGTTCGTGACGCCGAGGACGATGAACGCCCTTTCGAGACTGACGTTGGCAGCATCTCTTCTCTCCTTTGCTCTCTTTATCTGTCTTCTTTCTTCTAATTCGAAGTCGATTTTTTATCTTGATCGAAGATCTGAGCAATTTGTTTGTTTTTTTCACAGCTTCTCCGAGTTTCAGTTCGGATGCGAAGAAGCAGACGCAAAAACGACGTCGATTTGCTCTCTCACTGGTCACTCCATCTATCTTTCTTTTGGTAACGAATTCGTGTGGAGATCTTCGTACAGGCTTCGAGTTGGACTGGAATGATCGAGCCCAACCTCAAGCTTTAAAATGCTAAATGCACCCAACTAATATCCAAATAGCACTACCGTCCCGTCGGAGTTCAGATCGCGCATTTTAGTTCACTTTTCTATCTAGGGTAGTGGTGTTGGCACAGCATTAACTCAACTTCCTTAAGAACGCCCTCTTCTTGCTGCACCCCATTAAATAAATTTTAAAATTACTTTTTTAATTATAACCCTAATTTATTTCCAAAATTAACACTATTCCTTCTTCTTCAACTAAAATGTAAAAAACTCTCTCTGGCTTGAAATCTTAACAAAAGAAGACGACAGTCATTTTTTTTTTTCTTTTGTCCTCTCTCTTTGATGATTTTTTATCATGGATGTCATCCGAATTAAATTGTTAAATTTATGAAAAAAATGTTTAGTTAATTATAAAACAAATTATTTAGAATATAACAAGTTTTTTATTAATCATAAAACAGCAAGCTGTTGCTAGTGATTGGTGTTGCAGCGACTGATGGCTGAAAGACAAGAGCTGTTGGCTATTTGTGGCTAGGGTCCAGCTGCTAGGGTTTCGCGCAACTACTCTTCTTCAGTGATGAGAATAAGGGATATGTTGGTGTCGCTGCCGTTGGTTAGAGATTTGGACGATGGCAGCCTGCAGTTGTTAAGCGAAGAAGATGCAGTGTACGGCTATGGTGCGGGTAGAGTCTCAATGCATTCTAATATGATATCCAAATTAAAAAAAAAAAATTGTTGGATTGTCACAAATTTATTCCAACTGAAGAACAAGAGCACTAATATTCAGCTTCTACTGTGTTAACAGAATGATTCCATGTACAATTACTAATGTAACATTCGATTTATTTGGTTTGTGTAAGTTAAAAAATAAGCATACATGCAAAATAAACTTATATTATGCAAAATAACTTAGGTTGTGCCAAAAAAAAAAAATGTTAGTTTGCTACTAGTTTATTTATTCAATTAATTATTTATTTTGTAAACGTACGAGTTTGTTTAGTTAACAGGGAAGAACTCTTCCACTTTTTAACGACTTGATTCAATTTTCTCTCTTTTTCTGAAGAGGACTAAAGTGAACAAACTTTAGAATCATCACATTTAACAATTAACATGCTCCAAGTCGGCGTCGTTTTTGTGCTACGTAATCAGAAAAAAAGAAAAAAGAAAGAAGAAAAAGGGTCAATGAACCTATCAACCACCAAGTTGAATCTTGTACCATCCAGTACACGCCGTACCGTGACGCCATTAAAAAATCGTTTATAAATCCAAATTACAATCCGATACTAACAGTTCCAGCACATCCTCAGCATGCTATGGCCATGATTCATGGACCGTGCTACTGTTAAATCTCTTGACTAACAAGAATAATAACCACAACCAGCAACCGCAAAATATAACTGAATTTCCAACCGAAATTTTCAAAAGCCAGAAAATTAGCCCAAGGGAAAATTTGATTATTTCACTAACAAAATAACTCCTCCAAAATGAACTCTCTTTCATTAGCTGATTCTATACAAGCCTCAATTCTTGAAATTTTTTTTTTTTTGGTTCTTTTTAACTAATTTCTAAACCTCCTACCAAAGTCTAAAATTATCCCAATGAAAATTTAATTTTCGTTCCTTAATTTTCTTTGTCAATCTTGCTAATCCCTATTCGCTTAATCCCAGCATTCCTCACCGCCTCCTCCATATAATTTCTCACTTCGTTTCTAATCATCTCTTGCATCACAGAGAAAAACTCTGGACCAAACGACGGCGTATTGCTCGTTTTGTCATTATCTCTATTATTTCCCTGCTGTGAAACCGACTCACACTTCTTCAACTCAGTTACAGGCAAGCCCAGAGTAAGATCCGTCGACACATCAAACACTTCGTTGTATCGGCTCTCGCTTTCAAAAACCCTAACCGGCAGACCCGAGTCACTGACGTCGGATCCGGACGGACTGCAAGAAATGCCCGAAACAGAAACGGCCGACCTTTTCTTTTCTCTCTCATCGCTATCCTCGCTGTCTTCATCAACTCCAGCCGCCAGCGCCGACCTAGTAGTCTCGGCGTATTTCCTTTTCAACGTCGAGTTCCAGTGGTTCTTGATCGCGTTATCAGTACGACCGTTCAAGAGCCGTGCAATGGTGGCCCACTTGTTGCCGCACTTGGCATGGGCTTTAATAATGATCTCGTCTTCGTCGGGAGTGAAAGCCCTGTGCTCCACCCCCGGCGAGAGCTGGTTGCACCACCGGAGACGGCAAGACTTCCCGGAGCGACCGAGGATCGACTTTGATATCACAGACCAGTTCCTCGCGCCGTATCGTTGCACGAGTTTCAGCAATAGCTGGTCCTCTTCAGGACTCCAGGGGCCCTTGACCCGTTCCGATACCGAATCCCGATCCATTTTACAAAAACTTAGCCCCACTAGTAACTGAAATCTGAACGAAAGAGGAGAGAATTTGGAAAGATGTGGTATTGTTTGTGAGGGCAGAGACGGAGAGTTATGAGGAGCTTAAAAAGGGAGATAGTTGTGGGTAACTGACGGAGCCAGTTAACTAATACGGGTAATAAGCGTTATGGGGGACCGAATGACCGGTACTAATAGGTGACCAGTTGAATTAGTTTTCTATACAGTTGTTAAAACGTCCATGCGGGGGCCACGTCAGCAGCTTCAATTTCGAAGAATCCCGGTAATATATTACCGGTTAAAGTCGGAATTTCTCGAGGGTTGGTTTCTTATTTGACTCGTTAACGGTTATGATGACTGGGGACATTTGGGGTCGTTATACGACACAGCCTTGATACACATTTTTTTTTCCTTTTTTGGGTTTAAGAAATTTTGAGGGCACTCTTTGTAAACAGTAATATAATGTAAATAAGATTGAGATATAAAATTTATATTACAACTAATATGAGATATAAATGGCTTCACCATAATTTATTATGATTAAATAACATGACAAATGATTGTTTATTCTATCATTTTTTTAACTTTATAAGTGTAATGTTAATTATTTATAAATAAGATATTTTCAGTAAACCCTTTAAGTATTTGAATTTTTCTATGGCTAGCATCTAACTGCTTATGCCTTTTACTAATAAAGCGGGATATTTAGAGAAATTTTGCTAAATCTTTTAAAATGTAAGCATTTTTTATTATTTTTAATAAAATAATAAAAATAGATTTAAGAGTCAGAATATATATTTAGCCTTTTTAAACATTGATTCTCTACATTATGTGAAGCAATTGACTCTCAAATTTGAGTTAAACCAGTCAATAAAATGAATTAATAATACATTAAAGTACTAAAGTTTAAAAATTAAAAATAATAATAGTTGTTGCAAAAAAAAAAAAACCAATGAAAATAATGTCCACGGGTCTCCTTGGAGTTTTGCATTGAATGAGTGAAAATTCCAGCTTAAATGTAAGCATTAAAAAAAATTATTTATTTTAAGATGGAATTAAATTATAATCTATCCTATACTCAACACTCTTGTGTAAAATAATGATAATATTACAGTTTTATTAATTCAAAATAAAAATATTCATTTATTAAAAATTAACAATAAATTAGTTTATACTTTATCCACTCCTATCTTAAAAAAAATTAATATAATAAAATAAATCTTTACTAAAGAAACGCATACTATTAAAACTGTATATGTGTGTGTATTAATTCTTAAATATATTGGTGAGAGTCAATTTGGTTATACTATAACTTTTAAAATAATTGTTGTTAACTATGTTGTAGAAAAAATCGAATGTAAAGTGAATCAATTAAATGATTTATTTTAAAAAGTGTTGTGAGTTTTAAAAATAATTATATGCATTCGGTAAATCTTATTGTTAAGCCACTATAAAAATATAATTAACTAAATAAGGCAAAATTTTGAATAAAATTCATTTAAATATGTATATAACATATTATTTTTTTATTGTGCACATATAATAATTAATAACAAAAATAAATATTTTAGATTATTAATTCTATTTTTATTAATAATCTTTTTAAGATTAATGATTTTATTTCCTAATTAATGAGGATAATTTTAGATTTTTATAATTTATATGAGGATATATATTAATTATATTAAATATAAAAATAATTCTCAAAATCAGATTTTAAAAAACTACCCTTCGTCTACTTTTTAGAATCTTCTATATGATGGGGTGAATTTGAAAAAAATAATTTTTAAAAAATTTTATTAAACACTAAAATTAATTTTTAAAATTTTAAAATCATTTTTGAATTTTTTAAACTGACCGTGGGTATAAAATTTTGAAGATATTGAACTGAATTTAAATTCTTGACTGTATTTGTAAGTAATTTGTAAGGATAAAACTTTGGATGGTATTAAACTGAATTTGGTTGTAAATATATCAATTGTATTGTATCTCCAAAAAGAAAAAAAAAAAAAAACAAACATAGAAAGCTAAGTATCGTTTCCTTGTTTTTGAAATTGTTGAACGTTCGTAGTAGTTAATAAAACGGAATAATCGTAAAAAGCGTGATAAATTGAGAGAGCATTAGTGAGAAACTGGAACAAGGGCTGACGTAATGTAGATAGGGATGTGAATTTGACTGAGCCAGGCTGGAAAGCATAACGTGTGGGAATTTGATTTGGTTTTCTAATTTTTTCTAATCAAACTAATCAAGATTTTCTTTTGTTAATAATGTTGGGGCAGTTGTTTGGGGAGCGGGTGCGAACTGCGAAGCGCGAAGGAAACAACGAAAGTGGGGTGACGATGAGGTGGAGAAAACGACAAAAGAGGTCGCGGAATCAGAGTACCGATGATGGCCGATAAGCTGTCAGTCCAGCCTGTAAACCTGAACGGCCAAATTGGTCACCCAAGTCCCCCACCATTTCGAACCGCCAACACTGTTTCGCCGCTCCATGAGCCACTTTTAGTCACGCGGCGACGCCGTTTGCTAAACTTTAAGTAACAAACGAGGACGTCACATACAACTTACACGTGTGTCCTTGCATTTGTGATTTGATTTCATCAAAAGATTTATTCGTCGGGCATCTTTTCCTTTTTTTTTTTTTAATTTTTCCTTCTTAAGTTTTCTAATGACGTTAATCCATAACTAATTTCTTTAATAATTTATAATAATAAGAGTCTATTTAATTAGTCCAGTTTATGGGAAGCTTATGAATTTATTTTCTCATATCGAGAATTTTTGTTACCGAAAATAGAGACCAAACTTTAGGATTTATTCAATTCCAATAAATTAATATGACAATATTATACAGGCAATTGCTAAATTACTGTTGGTATAATTTACAGTCTTTGAAAATAATGTAAAAAGTGGTGATGGGTTATGAAGCCTGCATGTGTTTTATTGAGAATTATAATATACTTTAATGAAATCCACTCACTAATTTTAAATATTTATTACATATATTATTTTTAAAAATTAAATTTGATATTTTTTTACTGAAATTTTTTAAGCAAATTTTATTGAAGCAATCTATCAATAGATATTAAAAGTTAAAATAATATTTAATGAAAATTATCCATCCACCATTAAATTTTTTAAAATTAAAAGCTTAAAATTTATGTCAAGATTTTGATTAAAAAAATTTAAATTAGAAATATCTCAACCCTCACTCACTTCTATGCGTTTTCGAAGGTTTTTTTTTTTTGAAATAGTTATGACTCTAGTAGTTGACAGTTGTCGGTTATCACCTTATAACGGCGCGTGTAACCTCTCCCAACAATAGCGAGTGGCGATTTTGGAAACATCACTTTCAATTCCCGTTGCGTTAAACCGGTACGGAGTTTCGTTTCCCCCTTCACTTTCCATAAATAATTTTTAGTTTAAAATTTGAATTTAATAATAAATGAATAATTTAATCACACAACGGATTCATAACTGGATTTTTCTAACCAACGTTTGGCTAAGTTTCTTGCTGTAGTTGGCGGTACGTTGAAGTTTGATTTTCAATTGGGTCAACTTACGCAAATAATAAATGCGGAGACTTGATAAAGGAAACGTGTTTTATTGAATTTTGACACGTGGATGTCAATGGTTGCGTCCGCACTGTAATCTGCTTGCCAAGTACCGCAAGTAACTTCAAACTAATAATTTGCGAAAGCCACACCTTGCAATTTGACAGTGTTCATGTTTACGCGTTTAGATTGATAAGTTTATATGAGGGTATTATTAATATTTAACCAGATTATCAGGTTTATAAATTTGTTAGGGTATCTAAATTCCTCCTAAATTTTAACATAATATTTCCTCAAAATTTTCTCAAGTGACTAAAAGATATATCGAATGCAAATTAAAGTTCCGAAAACAATATAACTCACGGAAAATTCAATGGTAGTCTCATAGTCAACACTAGAATGTTTTGTACATCTCATCGCAAGCTTCGAGACATATTATATACGAAAGTTTGTGATTAGGTCACATCCATTAACCGGCAATCACTTATTGTACCATGGATCAAGTATGCTATTAATAGTTTAATGTGGTATGTAGAACTTAGCTTAGTTCACATTTCAAATAAATTTACAAACATGTGATCACTTCAAAACAGTAAAAACTATCCCTTTCATATACTTTTTATTTGGACACTAGAATGGAAATTAAATACAGAAACTTTTTTTCCCCCATATATTTTACCGTTGACAAGCAATATAACTCGTATATTTGACTGATTTATATGTAATTTTAGCATGATAAACGTGAGGGAGCATTGAATTATGTTGAGTAACCTTGTCAATTTACGAGAAGATAAACTTCAAAACTTTTGCATTGGGTTCCGACCATGGGAATAGGGTAGGTACGTTGTTACATAAAATAAATGCTATACACATGCTATAGAACTCAAAACCCAGAATGTTCTGTTGGGTATATATACATATATATATCTTCATTTTCCCTAGGCATTGCACATGTGGTTTCATTCATCACACATGCATGCTTACATGAATCTGATCATATGATGAGTTGCTTTGATCCGCTTACTTAGATCAGCTTATCAATTTCCAATTCCCACGTTTGGTTCTAACTTCTGACTCAACCACTACAATGATTTAGAACGTGAGTCAATACAAATTACAATGTGAATTTTGTATGAATATAAGGGAGTCATTCGAGTCTTTTGTATACATTTGTGGGTATTTTTTTTCCCCTTTTACGTGTATTTTCTAATTATAAAAACCAAATTACTGCTCATTTCAATTTTCAACACGTATGCATGCAAGGAAAGACCAACAAATACTTAAACTGGACTAAAATATTTTTCAATTTCACAAATGTGCGAGTAATTTTCGTTCATACTAAAATGTAGACATAGTATATATGGGCTAAATAAAATTCATGATGCACTATAATTAAACTCATCTATAGAGCGATTCCCAATAAAAAGTCTAATCTCAGGGCAATGTATGTATAATTTATAGATAATTATTGCAAATGGTTCTAGTCATATAAAAGAATTTGTACAAGGCTGAAGGGTTCTTGTTAGTTAAAAGAAAAAAAAAACAATTGAAACTTGCTAAACAAAGAATCCAAAAGAGGGAGACAATATCCAACACAACCGCCCTAATCCTATGAAAACTGGAAAGAAAACATGCTGGCGCATTAAGGTATATATTATCATCTCGAAAGTGCATCGGATTTTGGGGCTGTGTGATTTAAAAATATATTGAACACAAGCAATGGCCAGTTGATACACGTGGATTATGAACAATCGAGGATGTTTCCTTAACCAATTTAATTAATGCGTTTCCCTTAATAAATAATTCTTTAATGAAATGTAAAGCTTGCTTTTCCCAAGCACTGCACATGTCGCTGCTTTCATTGCCTCTAAAGGCTTAATAATTTTGCGTAATAAATTGTGTTAATTTATTGTTCAGTTGGTCAGGCATCTTGTAATAAAAAAAGTATAAGATGCTATGGTTAAATCTCGTGAACATTAATTTTTTTTTTTTTTGTCTAAACTACGAGGAGGTTTTGAGTAAATTCGTACTGTGGGAGATATTTTTAAGCCCATATTATAACTTACATTAATCCTCGCTCGCATCGGATCGGTCTGTAAAAGATAAAAAGATCTTGGCTTAAGTGGTGGACGAAAAAAATACGTAAGCGGACTTGAACCCCTGACCTCTCTTAAAGAGTGAGAGTGCCGAATCACTCACACCAACCAACTTTAATTTCATGTACACTAATTTAATTGAGAGATTATTTTAATTAACTTTTTTATCATTTTCGATTTAATAAGAATTGGAAAATCATCAATTATGTAACTAAAGGATAGCGAACATTCACAAAAATTTTTTAAATCAATATTAAAAGTTAACTAGTTAAGGACTCCCAACTCTAAATACACCCTTCTCGTGTTAATGTACAAATTTTCATGCCACGAAGGAAGCCTTTTTCAGAGGTGGGTGTACTTTATGTTTAAAAGAGGTGCATTTAGCAACATCCGTGTGCAGACAAGAAATAGACGGCAGGAAGTTAAATGGGTCTCAGCAGATGAGCCCAAGCTTGCAATCTGTTTCCTGCGCTATATTCTGTTTCTTTTAACTTATTGTCGCTTGTTGAGTCTCATTTTTCATAATGAAATTTCTTTCCTCTGATGCTTTTAGCTTTATCTCGCCGTAGCATTCAGAATATCTAGAGTTGTCTAAGAAGTGGATGGAGTTTATTTAGTGACCCTATCGATTTTGGTTCTTAATTAGTAGCTAAAAGAATACACAGACCAAACCGGAATATTGCTAGGGTTTTTGGTGCATGATGTCGACGGGGAAACCCAAAGACGGCGACTTGCAACTGGCTGCGGTGGCCGATAAGTCTAAGCAAGGGGCGTCGTCCACGGCGCTTGTGGAGTATACGCCGCCGGTTTTCAAGGAGGAGGAAGAGGACATGGAGATCAAGCTCCGCCGCATCATGGAAAACGTGCCCGTTCGCGTCAGTAACACCTCCGGAAGTTCCGCCGGTTCCGGCTCCGGTGACTTTCACCAGGTAACTCTTTAGTTTAGCTTATTTTTATGGCATTTGAGCTTAAGCCTAGCGAAGTCACATTAAAATTCACATTTTTTTTTAAGTTGAGGATGTTGGAAATTCTATATAACATGCGAAATTAAATATGGCAATTCTGAAATCTGCCGCTACAATGACTTTAGTCTCTGTGAAAGAATTGTACGTTGATGCAACAAGCAATGCCTGCAAATATATATATGTTTTTTCCTGGCTCGATTGTAGTAGTAGAAAGCCATAAGTTGTGTACAAACATTTGCTTGATCAGTATTTATTTGTTAGTGAACGGGCGGTATCTATGTTTAAACCTGGTTTGAGAAGGAATTGATTAGGCTGAAGATAAAGATTGAGGACTAAGGGGTATGCAGATAAGGCAATTCCTGCTTGCCGTGGATTTACTGTGGACTGATTGCAGAGAATAATTTCTGACATAATTTAGACTGCAGTGCTAACTTAATGTGGGGGGCTATCGTTACCTCCTACATTCAAATGCCAGGCTGCATGGTGATTAGGCAATTATACATACAATAAAGTAGCGGCAAAAGTGTAGGTGTGTGATTGTCTGTTGGTCTAGATTTTTGGAGTTAATATCATCAAGAGCTTTAGTGTAGTTTAGGTTTTTGGAGTTAATATCATAATTCCAGGGAAGTTAATGCTTTCAGATATGTTTGCTACTTATTCTTAGAGATAGAAGTGGAATTTGTTATAGAATGGTGGTATGCCATCAAAGGAATTCAGCTATCTTTTAAGAGTTAAATTTCTGCGGCTTTAGGGAGATGAAGATTCTTTTCTGAAGTAAAGATTGTAGGCTATTGTAGGCTATGCGTTACACATTTCCCCCATATCATTTGGCAGTGAGCAATATGGTGTAGAGGAGGTTTAATACGGCTACTGTTCTCTTCTGAGGAGCTGTTCTAATTTTGCTTTTCCTTATGCATACCCTATAAGCACTTATGCCGTGATAATGGTTGAGCCCTTTTTTGTTTTTTTTATACTAGTTGCTGAAGCACTTACCGTCGTGCACTTGATTTTGTTCTATTTACATTCAACCTCTTTTCTTAGTGTTAGGTGTATGACAGTGAAACTAAATGCTTTGTTTATGCTTTCTATACAAGTTATGCGGTTTTGTTTAAGCTAGAAGATTTGCTTATATATACAAACACATATTGGTATTTGGCTTTTAATTTGAAAGTCTGTTTTCTGCAGTATCGGCAGATGAGACGAAAGGAACAAGATCGGCTTTCTAGGATGGATGCTGACTACCAGAAAAGAAAAGAGTTGGCGGAATTTTGTATGAGAAGGGAAGAAAGGATGAAAGCTGCCGAGGAACGAACAGCAAAGAAGCGATTGAAACGGCAAAAGAAAAGGCAGAGGAAGAAAGAGAAAAAGGCCAAACAGAATGCTGGTGGAGAAGAGCATCAGAAAGAAGTGTCCTCAAGTAGTGATGATAGTGGGGACTCTGATAATAATGGTGAAGAGGCAGCAAAATGAAGTTATGTTTCCCATAAACCTAACTACTGCAGCATGGCACCTTACAAATCTGATTTTTACTGTTTTTGTAGTCTAGTTGTTGCTGTTCGAGCAAAGTTAGATTCCATTTCACTTGTAAAATGTGAAGTTCACTGAAAGAGGAAATGTGAAAACATGGATATGTGATCTGCATCTGTAGTTGCAATTTTCCCATCAAATGCCTATTGAGGACACTCTGATTAGCTAGCTGGACCTGGAGTCGATTGTGATTTGTGAACATTCACAAATCGTAACTTTCTATTTTATGACATGCACCTAAAACTGCCTTTGGCTCTTGTTTAAGCAAGTAAGGTGGCGGTGGTTCCGTGGATGATCCCACCAGCCAAACGTGGCCTACTTCTTCTAATGTCATACAAACAAAGATACGAATCCGATGGTCCCCACTTCTCCATGTATATTCAAGAGAATGAAAGTAGGTCTAACATGGTGACCATCATATTCATTCCATCAAACCAATTCAATATCCCCATTATGCAAATTTTAAGGGCATGTTTGGATTATTTTATTACTTTTCATCTTGGAACCGAATTAAAAATTATCATAATATTCCTCCCTAGAACCTTCTTTTTGGGCCGACTCAGTCCAATTCCAAGGCGGCCCAATGAAATCGCACACCAATTTTGCAGTTGTCAAAGACGTCATCCACTTCTCCGTTTCTTTTATACTCTTCATCTCCCTCCCTTTCTATTTACTTCTCTTAATCTCTCAGTTTCCGTTAAGCTTTCATATACATCATCATCATCATCAGTTCAATCAAAAACCCTTGCCACAATCTGCCCATGGGAGACTCTCATTCTTACGATCGTATATCCGTTCACCAAGCCCTCGGCGGCGGCTCAGGTCCCCTCCTCTCTCTTAAAATTCTCGCACGTATATATATATATACACATCGCTTTTTATCCATACATACAATAAGCAAACATGATTTCGATTCTTAACGGATTTGATTATTCTAATATTCTTTTCTATATTTTTTTTGCATCTGAACACTTTGGAGTTTTTTGTTTTTATTTAAAATTGTTTTGAGTTAATCTTAATATTAATTATTCGGTGTAGTTGCTGACGTGTTGTTATGGAGGAAACGGTGTGGAGGTGTTTTATTGCTAGTTTCTTCTACGATTTTGTGGTTTCTCTTTGAACGAGCTGGCTATAATTTCTTGTCTTTTGTGTCTAACGTCTTGTTGCTTCTCGTCGCAATCCTTTTCTTCTGGGGCAAATCTGCTTCCCTTCTCAACAGGTAGGTTTTGTTTCTTTACTGTAGTTGTAATTTTCTGGAAACATTTCAATGCCTTGCATTTTTAGATGTAAATTATCAACTTGGATAAATAATATTTTAGTGTTGGTGGATCAAAACCAATGTAATGCATCAGCTGAGATATAATCGTTTCGCATCAGATTGTATGTAATTGTTTGTTTGAGGAGTTAAGAATGTGTTGCGTTACTTTAAATACTTTGATTGGGGTAATGGTAATTGTATTGCAACAGCAAGTGCAAGTGTGCTGGCTTAATTGGTAGGCCTTTATTTGGAAGATTGCTTCCAACCGGATGAATTAATGGAAGGATTGTAGAGAATAAGGAAGTTTTGATTATACTATATTAGAATTAGTTACGTCGAGAACAAATATGTAGGTACTTATATTGTTCTGAGACTTGAATCTGTTGGAAAATGAAGTTGAGTTTGAGATTGAATTATGATGCGGCTTGTTTTAAGTGATGGAAGGGATTTTTTTGGTTTAGGCCTCTGCCTCCCCTTCCTGATCTGGAAATTTCAGACCAATCTGTTGTGAAGGCTGCTGATGAAATTCAAGTGTGGGTCAACCATGCCTTATCTATTGCAAGGGATATTGCCATGGGCAGAAATTTGAGCAGATTTCTTCAGGTTGGCTATTGATCTTTTTCTGAGTTTTTTCCAGTGAGATATCATATTTTTTTATGTTAATCAATAGAGAAAATAATTTGAGGCGTTTCTTTCATATGCTGGGGTTTGACCATCAGGTTGCTTTTCTGTTGTGGGTGGTATCTTATGTTGGTAGTGTCTTCAACTTTCTTACTCTTGTCTATATTGGTGAGTTCTCTACTAATTTTATTCTCATGTTTTCATAATATCTTTTATGCACAAAATTGATTATATCATTTTGTTACTTCTGCAGGGGTTCTCCTTAGTCTGTCAGTGCCTGTGTTGTATGAAAAGTTTCAAGACCACATTGACGAAAAGCTGTGCAAAACACAGCGAGTTATTCAAATGCAATACCGGAAAATTGATGAAAACCTCCTAAAAAAGATTCCACTGCCCCAAAACAAGCAAAAGAAGACTCAGTAGGCAAGTCTGCTGGTTCCTTTGTTATCGTACAAGTTGCTGACTCTCTCACTTTTGTAAATGTTTAGTTTGCAATGCATGAAAAATTGGGTGTTCTCTTTGCAGTTATGATGGCTTTATTTTAGGAAGATATATATCATCCAGGAGTAGTTGCATGTCTGTACGTTGCAGACTTACGGTCACAAGAATTTAATTAAATGTTCTAGGACAGAAGCATGACACATAGGTTACTGACCAAGATGTCAAAAGAAAAGTATCTACCTGTATGGGAAAGTAGTTGGTTGTCATATTTAGATGATTCTGGATTCCTCTTCTTTCTTTCCTTGTACTGATGTAGTTATGACTGAGGATTTGGAGATGTAAAATAGTTCCATTAATTCTGAGTATATATCTGCAAGAATATGAGTTTTGTTGTTGCAATGTCTTTGGAAGTAGTATTATTTAGTTTAGAGCTTAAGATATTGTTTGAACTTTTGCTTGCGGTGAATTTTTGGTTCTCATTGGATATTTGCAGATGGCTGTGTTCATGGTAAGAATGCTGTGCCGCAGCCAGAAAGTCTCCTGTTTTTGTTGACGTGACTCTCTAGACGGTTGTTTTTCCAAACAACTGCCACTTATGAGGAAATTGAGCAGTCTTTTCTTTCTGTCTAAGCTGTATTGTCTCCTCCAACATCACATGGGCCATGACCTTAATTCCTTTTTGAATGCTTCGGTTCCTTGTATGGCTGAGCATTTTATTTCAGTATGTTGCATGTTGGATGTTAGATGCTGACCATATAGCTTATGTATTGCTCTGTAACTATGTTTTAGGGTAATTTTTGTTAAGTTATAACATGATACAGTACTTAAAAAAAAATTGGTTAGTACAGTAGAACCTCTATAAATTAATAGGGTTGGGAGCATATAAAATCTATTAATTAAAAGAGAAATTAAATAATCAATAAATTAATGATTTATTAATTAATCGATAAATTAATAATTTATTAATTTACTGAGTTATTTACAATTCAATTGAGACACATCAATAATACTTCATAATTTTTTATTATAATTTCAGAAGTCAACCCCAGAGCTTTTAGATGCAATGAGAAAAATAAGAGAGGAGCTCTAACTAGATTTAATTTTTAAGAAAAAACAAGTAATAATAAAGTCATATTTTATGTAAATAAGTAACAATAGAGTCATATTTTATGGGATTAAAATATCATAGTCAACTGGATTTGTAATTTCACCAAATTATTAATTTATGATTTGAATGGGACCATAAAGCTATATAAGATTTTTTTAGAAAAGTATTATCTTATTAATTTATCGAAATTATTAATTTAGTCCATTGGCCCAAGTCGGGACTATGAAAATTTATTATATAATAGAGATTATTAATTTATCAAATATTAATTGACAGAGGTTCTACTGTACTTTAATGCTGCTTTTGTCAGTTAGTAACCTTAGAATTGTATTCTTTATAGCTGTGGTTTATAAATTTGGGCATAATTTGATCTTTGACTATGGCCATCGTATGTCTGGTATTATGATCACAATCTTGTTTAGGCAAAATTTTTTTACCTTTATCTTCTTTTTGGCCTATAAGATGAAAATACCAACGCTGTCATCAAACATAATTAGTAGGCTAGAACACTTTTCTGTACTATTGGCTGTGAACTGAGATTCAAGAACTTTTATGGTGATAAACCCTTCAGCATATGATAGTTTATAATTCATTGATGCTTCATCAATCATTTAATATATAAGTTTAAATTCCAATTTGTCAGTGTAATAAACATGTTGATGCAGCTAATTAAACATGTGAGATGAAATAATTAGTGTACAAAACTTAGCTGCTATCATTTAATGCAAGTGTCTAGACTTCATGTATCATCACACACACACACACACACATTAAATATTTAGTGTACAAAAATGAAAGGGACATCTGCTACATATTGCAGTTATTTACTCTTATGGATTCCCATGTTGCAGGTTGCCTATAAGTTCATTGAAGTGCCTAGATCTTGCATTTGGATTTTTGTAACTTTGAAGCTTTTGGGATCTTTTTGCTGGGATGCTGTCAGTATTCATATCAAATGCCAGTTAGTAGGGTAATCCTTTAGGCGCTGGACTAACCTCAATGGCCTCCACATTTGTGGCACATGCCATTTTACTTTCCTTCCCATGTAGGGAATCAATATTCTTCGTAAGTTTTGGTATGAGTTTTTAACATCATGTGATTACGGAATCTTTTCCACTGAATGAAGCCCTCCAATGGCCGAGTAAACTGGCGTTTTGGTTGTTAAATTTAATGTAAGGTGGTTTGTTTAGTAAATTGAATGGTCAAACTTGGTTATTCTCTAGAGAGTGATTTTGGATGATGGAATTCTGCACTGGTCTTCAATTTTCCAGCCTAGTTAGCTGGCAGCCTCTGACATGGTTGGCCCAACGCATTGATGAATAAGAATTGCTGCTTAAAATTGGTTTTCATTGAGCAATTGTGTTCGTACTTAGCATGAAATATAATAGCAATGTCGTGGGTAATCTTTGTTAGAAGTGTCATGGAGATACTAAAGTGTATCACGTTGCAAAATTCTCTCAATTCTTTCCCAACCAAAAGAATGAAAAGCATGAAGTCCAGTTTGGGCTGTGAGATCTAAAACATACTTTAAAAAAAAAGTTCATTCGTTTTTTTTTTTTTTTAATTATAAATCCAAAGTAAGAAATGTGGGCTGTGAGATATAAGAATTGCAACACATGTTTTGAAACTTACAGTGAAGTCGTGCAAACATTCCATTTCTCAAAACTACAAAATCATGTTTTCACAAGTAGAATTGAAGGACATTGTGGGTATCCAAAGAGTGAGTTTAAGCGACCCTTGGGACTGGTATGCCTTCGGAAGGTGGTAGTGTCACAGAACGCAATAGCTCCAACGAGAAAAGAAGCCCCAGGAAATGAGACAAGATGGTGTTTGCTGATGCCTGTACAATCAATAGATAGATGAGATTGAAGAGAGAATAAATAACAACCCAACCAAATACTATGACTCGGAATTCCCCTCAACAATCTATTAATCCAAACAATTAGCTGGCCTGGTGAAACACTTCTGGTTCATTTGACTCTCTGTCAATAAATACCTCAATTCAATGGAAAATAGCAATTTCAAGAATCCATGTCACTGAATATAAGGCAGAGACAAAGTACTTGTTTAAGTTCAGCACTTCTAAATAATTTTCTTTTATCATTTTCTCTTTTCAAGCATAACAAACTTCAGAAGGATCTCTTTAATTGTTTTTTTCCTTAGAATGTATTTTGTTTTTGGTACCAAATGATGTTAAGCAAAATGGCTGCTTAAGCTGCAAAGTTTGAATCCGCAGGCTTCATTTCTGTCAGAATTATCCTAATCCATCGTATTGCTTTTGGATGAATACTAGAAATTTGTAGAACAAATAGATTCGATATTTGACATTTTCCAGATTTCAGTTAAGTAATGCAAATCTGAAGTCAGTAATAAGTACCTGCACCAAGAATACATCCAATGCCAGAACTGGGCTGTAGCCTGGAGTGACGCCCTGGTAATAGGGATTTGCTGAGGTTGTAAGAGCCTTAGCAACCAACAATCCCACTGTGGCTTGCATGCCAAGAATAGCAGCACCCATTCCCACGAGGTTCACCCCTATGCCATTTTTCAAGCTTTTCACCACATCAGCGCGAGGTGGAGCCTGAAATATCAAGCAATTGTTCACTGAAATGTTTAAAGACATGATTTTTGTTCATTTCCTGGGTTCCAGGACTATGCAACAAGCACTACCCAATGCAATTAGAAATCTAATGGTTAACTGATCTTCCACACTCGAAGTAATCTTACAGGTGTGGTGAATTAATCATTTAATTATTCGTTCAGACACAAAGGAGCCACATATTATGATATATATATATATAAGAGAGATAAAAACTAACTCAGATCCTTTTGACCACGGTAACTTACTTTATGAGAACCATCCTCAACAAAGAAGATTCTGCTGCCATTGTAATTGCAGACATACAAGCCAAATCAATTAATTCATGCAATGCGGAATTCATACAGTACCAATTCTACTAGGCATGAGCGGAAAGGCTCAGGGAGGCGAACATGATTTAAATCAATTCTTTTTGACATCTGTTCTTTGAAGCACTAACATTCAGTCATAATAACAAAGGCACAATATAAACACTATAGAGAACTTTTCATGTACAGTGATAGAAGAATCTTAAGATTTCCTATGTAACTACAATAGTACCTTGGAAGGATCACTGGCAGTTTTCCGAAGCTTCTCAGAAAGCCGAATATACCCAAACGACCAAAACACCGAAATAAACGCAGCAGCAATTGCACCAGCCGTGCAATAAAATGTTGTAGGTGAAGTGATCTTCCCAGTAATAATAATAGAAAAAGACAGAATCACTGCAGACACCACCGTGCACACAAGCTGACCCCAAAAGCCGAAACTACCAAATCGCTTGAAATGCCTTGCTGTGTTCTCTAATCTCTTCGAAACCTATGCCATGTAAAACCCACCATCTTCGCTTACATTAAACATTGCATGGAACATAACATAAAAAGGTTTGACTTATTGCATAGATTATAACCAAGCAATTTACAGCATGCAAACCCAAATCTTCTTACCCTCATTTCCAAATTACACAAACATTATATCAAATCAATTGAAAGTTCAAATCACAAACACTTTCAAACATTCACAAGTCCCCAAGTTCATAAACATAAGCAAAACCCCATATAACCTTATAATTCAATACATTGAATGTTCCTTCATTTTCCGTTTACACAAACAATGCTCTTCACAATTGCAAAGAAGACAGACTGTAATTTCCTAGGTAAATTTCAAAATTTTGACCAGAAATAACATCATTCTACAAATTAACTCATTAACTTGTAATCCATCAATATTCCACCCTACATTTGGCTTTTGGGTCTATAAATATAATGAAGGACAAATCATTTCACCAAGTCAAACAGTTATATAACACATAATTGGGCATTCAATGATGATAAAGAGCATAATTTTCCTATTTCCAAACAGACAAATCAATCAACAGTAAAGAAAAAAAATGAGAGAGAAAATTTTTCAAAACCTGGGCAAGTTTTGCTTTTTCGGACTCGTCATTTTGGGAAGTGAAAGTGGGCGGTATTTGAGAAGAAGCGAGTATTGGGAAGCAGTGTTTTGATCCTCTGTTCGCTAAAGACGAAGGCTGCAGGGTTTTGAGAGACAGGAGAGAATTTGACGACGAAAAGGAGACATTGGTCCCCATATTTAAGAAGGGCGCTCGGCGCAAATGACTCGCCGCCGCCGCCGTCGGTGATATGCCGGAGCGGCCCGCCGGCAACAGAAGTGTTTGCATAATTTACAAGTTACGAATCGGTGAAAAAAGTAAACGGAGAAAGTGAGCTTCAGCTAAGCTGCTATTCTGTGAGACACCCGAGAGTCTACAAAACTCTAGTGTATTTTTTTTTGTAATAACATAGAGGTCCCTCAATTTTAAAAAAACAATGGTGAAAGACATGATTTGCATTTATCTTTTTACTGGTTTATGATGTCATATTCTGTCATGTATTTCGGGAGATTGTTATATTAGATAATTATGTAACATACATAATTATATAGCAGCCGTTAGATTTTCATTCAATGATTGTAGAAATATAAGATAATAAAGTTATATTATTTCCACAATCATTGGATGAAAATTCAACGACTGTTACATAATCATATATGTTACATGATAATGTAACATAACAAAAATATGTATTTTGTTAATAAAATCAATAACTTGAATATTTTATTTTTGCCTATCTATTCATTTGATTTTTTTTTTTTTTTGGGGTTAGCAAGAAGTTGAGGACGTGAGTTCAAATCTTATGAGATAATTTTTTCTTATATATTAGCAAGAGTAGATTTTTAAATTTAATACTCGATAAATTTTGATAATTTTTTTTTCATTAGTAAGACTGTAAGAATAGATTTTTAAATTTAATGCTCAACAAGTTTTTGGGTTGTTCCAGTAGATTTTACATCATAGTATATTTATAGTGTTTAATAATTTCAGACATAATTATACATGTCCTTAACATGGAAAAAAAAAAGTTTTCAATGAATGATTTTATTAGCAGATTCCAAGAGTATGGACCCGCATGGTAATTTATTTTGTACCTTTATTTTGTATTCCACTAGAAAATTGGGGATCCAGATGTTTTAAACCCATTCCTGTCTTTTGGGCTTGTGATTTTGGGCTCACCATTGCTGGGCCTAATTTCTATTGTGAGGAGATCCGATTGCAGTCGGCAAAACTTAAAACAGGAAGGGAAAAATAAATAATAAAAATAATAATAATATCGAAAGTAAGCGCATGTGTACAATATTATATAGTCATTCAATTGCGGGACTATATTGACATAATTTGGTTGCACTATCACTGTATTTCTTAGAAGGGCACAAATATGATAATAATAAAATATGCATTAGAACTGCATATATAGGTGTTGATACTATTCGTTGCATAGGATTGTCTTTGTGCTTTTATTTAGCACAATATATAATTCATAAAATTTAAATCCAGTTATTTCCAGAGTTCTATAAATATTACTAAATAAACATTGAATATTGCTAAATTCATAAAGACATTCGGTAGAGTTCTAGACAATATTACGAAAAAAAAAAAAGAAATATTGTCTTCTTATGGTCATAAACCTATTATTAAATGAATTTTTGATTAATTCAGATTATATTTGTTGCTTTACTCTCAGTTTCTAATAACAATGACTGGAAACCAAATAAAAATTGAACATTGCTATTAGGGAGACAAAAGATTATGCCCATTTAATTTTATCAGTATTTTGCATAGAAAAAATAAAAAAAAAATACAAACAAAAAAGTGTCTGACGAACGAGTGAATAGATAAAAAATAATGCACCAAAACCAAACAAGAAGTCACCAATTCTTTGACTCATCAACAGCGCCGTAGGCCACATTTTGGATGTCACAAGTGTAACAGAATTTAAATAACTTTGGAGCATATGATATCAAAAGTCCCGTCACCCCTGCTTCGATCAAATCTCAAGCACATTAAACTATTGACCTTTGATCAAAGCTTTAACTCAAGTAAAATAAATCAATGGGCACAATGTGTTTAATAAACGAAAAAAAAAAGCCCATTTTATAACCTTTTAAGACTTCTTTAGTTCTTTTTTTTATTTATTTTTACCATAACAGAATTTTTTATAATTGAATACTAAACAATCAATTTATTTATTTATTTCTATAAGTTGCTATATTTGTAAAAGATAAAAACAATAAAAATCTCCTGCTGGTAAATACTCTTTTTGAAAGAGTGGTTGCAGATAAAGAACCAAACGCATGCTTTTCAAAAAGGTGTCACTTTTTGACATTATGAAAGAAACACAAAAATGATTTTTGCGGAAACATACCTGCATTATTATAACATGACAAACAATGGATCTCGTGACTTGAATTTATTTATTTATTTTTTTTATGTTTCATATTTAAGGAACAAATGAAGCCTTTTTTGGATTATATATGGTCCACCAAATAAAAGCAGTCAAACTAGAAACATTTACTTTAATTTTGGAATTGCCCATATATCCTGCTTTATTTTAATCATGACCATGATTATTAAACTAAGACAAGATCAAATTACAACCATTTTCAAAGAAATTTTTAGATTATAATAAGAGATTACAGGTTCAGGTGTTGTGAATCAGTTTTGTTTGGTAGTTGAGTTGTTTTGGTGGCATGACAAAACCATTAGTGGGTCAGTATCTTTTTTTTTTTGAGTGGTGAAATTTGATCATATCACAAAGATTCGGTTCAATTCAATTAATTTGAGCTGAATTGGTTTTTCATTCTTGCTAATTTTTTATTTTGTTGGAAAAGATTAAAAAAGGAGGTAAATTTCACTCTTGAGTAGAGACTTGATCCGATCATTTGATTTCAATCATTCAAAATTAACATTCTTGGAATCATTTTGATCCAACCATGATCTCATTTTAAAAAGAGGGGAACAAAACTTGATTATACGCTATATATTAATTTGTAAAATTAAGTTCCAAAATGAAAGATACCTTGCCACAAATCCAATGCAAGATCTCCTAATCTTATGTTTCCATGTTCAATTTTCCATCATTTGGTAGAAGCCAAATATTACATGTATGGACTTGAGTCAGTCAAAATTGGTCTACTCTTGGCCTTTTCACTCCCATTGTGGTCCTTAGCTACAATGATCTTAGAGCTATCCCCAAATTGTAGTAACACATGAATCATCTTCTATATCCTACTAAAATCAAGAATTAAAATTTAATGAAATAAACTCTCAACAACTATTAAGAAGACTCGAACCCTCTACCTTAAAATTAAAAAAAGGGAGGTAACATTCAATTTCACTAAAAAAAAATGATTAACTATTACATAAATATGAACCTAATCTTTTCTAACATATTGAAGGAAAATTTTCTACCTTATTAGTAAGCAATGTCTTGAGAATTTTTCACCTATGGTAAGAAGTGAAAACGGCGTACCAGCAAAAACCATTGGATCAAAGTAAAAAACAAAATGATCTGATTGAATTTGGATCATCTTGGAGGTGATGTGATGATGGGCTCCAACTCACTTGTGTGTCTTGTAGTAGAGTAGACATGAGATTCCTGTCTGCTCTGTCTTCCAAATTTTATGTGTTAATTTTTTTTTTCTCCCCCAAAGTAAACTGAGTTTTGGCAGCACTCACCGTCCTGCAGACGCCCCATATTCATTAATTATCTTTTTCCAGTACCGGTTCTAAGTTCTCACTTCATTCATTACAACAACTCCACAGAAAGTCAGTGCAGCTGCAGCCTCTTTCACATTAACAAAAGAGTCAGTTAGCTCTAGCTTTTGCTTTTACCTTTCGTTTGGTCACCTGAACAACTTCCAACCTTGCAATTGATTTGGTCACCCTCTCCCTTCTCTTCTCTTTCCCCACTATGAATATGTAGGTATTACGTACTCTAGGTTGCAGAATCATCAGTCAGTTAAGGGAACAATGAGTTTCATTCTCTTTGCTTTCGTTTTCCTTCATCTAGTTCCCTCATTTGGTCTTAACACAGATGGCGTTCTTTTACTTTCCTTCAAATACTCAATCCTCAGCGACCCTTTATCAGTCTTCCAAAACTGGAACTACGATGATGCAACTCCATGTTCGTGGACTGGAGTCACATGCACACAAATCGACGCCACCACCATCCCAGGGTCACCAGACATGTTCAGAGTCACTAGCTTGATCCTCCCCAACAGCCAGCTTCTAGGCTCGGTCACCAAAGACTTAGGCCTCATTCAACACCTTCGCCATCTTGATCTTTCCAACAACTTCTTCAATGGGTCACTCCCACTCTCAATCTTCAATGCCACTGAGCTACAGGTGCTGTCTCTCTCCAACAATGCCATCTCCGGTGAGCTACCGGACCTTATTGGTCAAATTCCCAGCCTGCAGCTCTTGAATCTTTCCGTTAATGCATTAGCTGGGAAAGTGCCTAGAAATTTGACAGCCTTAAAGAACCTAACCGTTGTTTCCCTGAGGAGTAATTATTTTTCTGGTAGCATCCCTAGTGGGTTCACTTCAGTTGAAGTTTTGGACCTCTCTTCCAACCTCTTTAATGGGTCGCTTCCTTTAGATTTTGGTGGTGACAATTTGCGGTACTTGAACTTATCTTACAACAGGATCTCGGGTTCAATATCTCCGGAATTTGCAAAAAGAATCCCACAAAATGTCACCATCGATTTGTCATTCAACAACTTAACTGGAGCTATACCAGGGGCTTTGCCGTTGGTTAATCAAAGAATGGAGTCGTTTTCAGGAAATGTTGAGCTTTGTGGGAAGCCGTTAAAGAATCTTTGTTCAATACCTTCAACTCTATCAACAGCACCAAATGTTTCAACCACTACGTCGCCAGCTATTGCTGTGATTCCAAAGTCAACAGACTCGGTCCCAGTCACAAACTCATCCCCAGCAGCAGCATCAGCGACTGGGGCCCAAAATCAAAGACCTGGGCTAAAACCAGGGACTATAGCGGTCATTGCGGTGGCGGATTTAGCCGGAATAGGCCTTCTTGCTTTGGTGGTCTTTTACGTTTATCAACTCAAGAAGCGCAAAGCTCTAGACAAATCAGCAATGAATACAAGCTCATCAGCAAAGCCAGAGAAGAAACAGCCAGTTGAAGCAGTCACCACAGTGGCAAAAACAGAACATGCAACATGGTCGTGCTTGAAAATGATAAAAGGAGAGGAGACATCGGATGCTAACACAAGCTCTGATAGTGACCAAGACGGCAGCGACAACAAATACGATGATCATGCGAATGTTGCTCAGCAGCAACAGAGCAAAAGGGGAGCTTCAGGCATGTTGGTGACTGTTGATGGGGAGACAGAGCTGGAAGTGGAGACATTGTTCAAAGCGTCGGCTTACATTCTGGGCACGAGCAGCTCCAGCATTGTGTACAAAGCCGTGCTGGCAGATGGAACTACTTTAGCTGTGAGAAGAATTGGGGAGACTTGTTTTGAGAGACTCAAGGATTTTGAGAGCCAAGTGAAGGCCATTGCTAAACTAAAGCATCCCAACTTGGTTAAGCTTCGTGGGTTTTACTGGGGAGATGAAGAGAAGCTTCTTATCCACGACTACGTCTCCAATGGCTGCCTTGCTAGCTTCAGTTTCAGTAAGTTTTCACCCCTCAGCTTCCCGTTTCTCTTCTACAGCGCATGCTAGCAAATTTCAACTCGTGTTTGTTAAAAAACATCATTTTCGGTACACGTTAGCAGTACCTAGTCCTTTTTGCTAACATATACCACTCATCCTCTAGATTCGCATCTGCAGTCACTCAGTCAATTTTAATTTGGGTATATTCATTACTCAGTCACGGACTCAAAAAGTTTTATAAATTAAATATAGGCGTAAAATTTTATAAATTGCGTTTTATATATTTAATTAATTTTTTTCTGACGCTTTTTATCAGTGAAATTTTTTAGATCTAAATTTCTTTTTAACCAAAGAACATGATTTGATACCTCCTCTATGTGCTTAGTAGGTTAATGCATTAATCTTTTCTAGTGCTTGAGAGATATAACACCGTTAGATTGCTTTAGTTCGGGGGCTTGATGAGTCAAAACGTTTGATTAGGCGCCTTGTAGCTAAAGTCTTGTAGCCCGCGAAGCATGGCAGTAAAGATTCAATAAAGAGGGAAATCCATAGAAAACGCATAAAACGTCAAAAGTGTATGTCGTTTTCGTAATGAGAGCGCTACCGTTGAGTGGCTGTGGCGGTCTGGGTCACAGTTTTGAAAATCCACGTCATTTTTTAATCTGAGCAGACAGCTTCTTGGGCCCGTGTTAACTTTTGCTTGTTGCTGTGGCATATGTTTGTTCTGAGATAATTTTAGATTTGTTTGGTTAAAATAAATTGAAGTACGATTACACCGACCATATTTTATCCTATTAAACAAACAAATACAATTTTTAATTTTTATATTATTTCAGATGAAATATGATGATGATATACCCTTCTTCTATGTGCACCAATTCTCAAAATTGGTGGCGGAAAATTTTTGTTCATGATAGGTCTTCTGTTGCGGGGTACGCCCATGGCGTATGGACCATACCATACGCGTGTGTGTGTACACTTTTGAATATGTTTTAATTTAGTTTATTTTTCTTCTTTTAATATTTTAATATAAGTAATACCTTGTTTATTTTATGAATTAAAAGCATTTTAAATATAGTTATTTAACATTTATGTCCTTATAAATTAAAATGAGTAAGTTTAAGAAACAAGTATACTTATTAGGAATATTTTTAAGATACAGTATTACTTCACACTTAATTTTTTTTTCATTTAGATAAGAATTACAAAAATTTACCTTTTTCTGTTTATATATAAATTTTTAAAAATCAGACATAATTTTTAAAAAAGAAAATTTTAAAAAAATTTGAAATTCAAGCCCCTGGTTATATTCAAATATACAAAGTTCGTATTTTTAGCTCATAGCATATGAGATAACATTGTTTGAAAAACTACTAACTATTAAGCAGTTATCTATGTAGTTATTTTATCATTTCACTACCATGCATAGTAATGCAATGCTAATTTTGATTTCTGAATTTCAGGGAAACCAAGCTCATCGCCATTGCATCTACCTCTTGAAGTAAGGCTCAAGATAGCAAGAGGAGTAGCTCGAGGACTAGCCTATATTCACGAGAAGAAACACGTACATGGCAACATTAAACCCAGTAACATTCTCTTAAACTCGGAAATGGAACCCGTGATAAGCGATTTTGGTTTAGATCGCCTTGTATCCACCAACATTCGCTTCAGCAACAACACGAGCTTCAAAGAAAACAATTCATCATCCCGGCTTTTCGGCAGCCAAAAGTTCACCACTCATCAAGACCAACATGCAACTACTAGTTCAAGCCCGTATGCCCCCGCCGGCTCATCCGGGGCCTCGATGTCGCTTTACCAGGCGCCAGAGTTGTTAAAGACCCTCAAGCCAAGCCCTAAGTGGGATGTGTATTCGTTTGGGATTGTTTTGCTTGAGCTTCTAACAGGGAGAGTGTTATCAGAACGGGAGTTGGATCAATACGGTACTGTTACTTCAGCTTCGGAGGAGAAGCTTAGGGTTTTGAGGATGGCTGACGTGACTATTAGGGGTGACGTGGAGAGCAGGGAGGATGCCATGTTGGCTTGTTTTAAGCTAGGGTTCCGTTGTGCGTCTTTTGTGCCGCAAAAGAGACCTTCCATGAAAGAAGCAGCTCATATCCTGGAAAAGATAATCCCATGCTAATTGCTAATGATTGTTTGGGTCCCAGTAAAGTGTATTCTGTCGGATTAAAGTGTTTTCGGTATCTTTAGTTTTGTTGACTTGCATGTTGCATAAAAAGCCGGGAGAGAGAAATGCAATATATGTTGATAATTGAGAATGGGAAGTTAATTGCTGTGTGGTTTGAATGATTAATGAAATGTCATTGTTATGTATATTAAATATTAGGAGAAATAAATGTTAGACTAGGGCTTTGTTTTTAATTAATTGCCAAAGTTATGTTCTCGGAGACACTTCGAGTTTGGTGAAGTGACAATTGTCTTCTTGACCATTCTTTTGTCTAGTTGCATGGCTCTATTTTATATGAAAAATGCTAAGGGCGGAGAAAGTTAGAGAGAAATCTAAGAGAAATAATGATGAAAATGGCAGCGAGAGTGTGAATTTCTTTAGCTTTTTCTCATCTTTCTTTAGCTTTTTCTCATCTTTCTTTTTCTTTATTATTAAATAAACCATGTACAAGTTAGTCTTTCTTGAATTAGAGAATGGTATGGTTCGGGTTAGCTTTAGCATAAGAGTGGATAGGTTAATTAAACATTAATCTAATTTTGCTTTTAAGGTTTAGAGGATTCAATGACATATGGCAACTACGCCATTGTGTGGTTGAGATGAATTTCTTAACTACTTCATGATATTAGTTACTAAACTCATCAGTTAATTAAATTAGGAGAGGATTTAAGTTCGTTAATAGGTTGTTGTTATACACTAGATCTTCTCTAAATTATTATTTTTTAATTAAAAAAATAAAAAAGCCGACTCCAATAGAATCTTCCATTAAACTCCCACAAGGTGTTTTAATACTAGGATTATTTAACTTCAAAATTATCAATTTTTGTGATTATCGTTCTACCTAAGTTAAAACTTTAAAGAAGTTGAAAAGAATATTTTATTCATGTGCATTTTCATTTAAGTTAATTATTCATTTGTGAAAAGTCCTTTTTTTTTTTTCAAACATAAACAGATAGTGCTATTAAGTTGTTGTATGATTTTCTTGGTGCTTTAGACATACTGAAAATTCATAGGAGTCACAGATGAAAATTCTTAGTTGAATTTTTATATAATGAGTAGAGCAAATGACGATAAGGAAATGAGACTAAGCCCATATTCGCTGGGGAATTGGACTCAACTTGGGCTTTTAATATGGGCCAAACATAGGATTACATCTTGGGGTCCACTGTCCACTGTCCACTGTCCACCGTTCACAATTCTGTTTGCAATTGGGATTGGATTCCGTAGAATTGAAGCAAAGAAACTTACCCCTTGAAGGCCTAAACCACCTACCTGTCAACGCTGCTTCACGTTACGCCTTGATTTTGATCGCCAATAAGTAAAACATGGAAGCTCCCAACACAGACCAGAAATCGGACATCCAAAACCCGACCCAGATTTTCATCCTATCTGGGCAGAGCAACATGGCAGGCCGGGGCGGTGTAACCAAACACCACCACTGGGACGGGGTAGTCCCGCACGAGTGCCAACCTCACCCCTCCATTCGCCGCTTCAGCGCAAAGCTCCACTGGGAGCCAGCGCGTGAGCCTCTCCACGCCGACATCGACACCAAGAAGGCCTGCGGCGTGGGGCCCGGGATGTCTTTCTCCAATGCGGTCGTTGCGCGTGCGGAGGGGGAGCGAGTGGGGCTGGTGCCGTGTGCGGTGGGGGGAACTGCCATCAAAGAGTGGGCCCGTGGAGAGGGGCTGTATGAGAGTATGGTGGCGAGGTGCAAAGAGAGTGTGAACAAGAGCGGTGGACGGATCAAGGCTTTGTTGTGGTACCAAGGGGAGAGTGACACGTCGACGGATCATGATGCCGAGGCTTACCAGCGGAACATGGAGACACTGATTAGTAATGTCAGGGAAGATCTTCAGTTGCCTTCACTCCCTATAATTCAGGTCACTGTGAGGTTTTCTAATTTTATAATCTGATATCAAATAAGACACATGTATAGTTAGTTGAATGTTAATTTTGCAACATCTATCAATATATATAACGCCTTAAATTTATAGAGAAACACCCAATATAGAGTCAAATCAAAATTCATATAACTATAAATAGGGTCTATGGCCTAATCCAGCTATGACCACATTTTGTTTCAATCATAGAAAAACATTTGATTTTGTTTGTTGATTGCATGCGAAAAAGTTGTGCAGGTAGCGCTGGCTTCAGGAGACAAGTATAAAGAGAGAGTAAGGGAAGCGCAACTGGGGATCAATCTTCAAAATGTTGTGTGTGTCGATGCCAAGGGATTGCATCTCAAAGAAGATCACCTTCACCTTACTACGGAAGCTCAGGTTAAGTTAGGTCACATGCTGGCCGATGCATACTTTAAGCATTTTACAGGATCAGATTAATCTTGCAATTGTTTGGAGGTACTGACTCTAATTGGTAAGCTAATCTACTTTGTTTGGGAAGTTTTCAATAACAAATGTGCCTAGTCCAAAGCATTTAATAAGTTTGCCAGGAGCTAAGCTATGACGATTATATATGAGCTCTTGGATTACTTGAAAGAATTATGCATTTCAACATCTGAAATCATCATGGAAAACGCTCTCTTTTTATGTGGTGTTGTGATATTTTGTAGAATCAGAACATTGTTCTTGACATTTATGATGTTCGTATAGAATTTATGGCTTAGTGTAAGTTTGTTTGTAGCAAATATCATTAAGCTGAAAAATAACATCTTATGATCAAATATCAGTTTGTACTTCCACCTACAAATTTCTTGTACGTTGTTTTTCATCTCTCTTGAATAGCATGATTAATGTGGGAGTGTTATTTCTTATGATCTTGTTATTATTATGAGCCTTCTCACTTATTTATTACACTTTTGTTTTTTGGTCAACAAAACATAAATTTCCTTCCTCCAAATCTAAGTATGCTACATGGTCATCATAGACATTGAAATAAATATAAAGAAATATATTAAAACATACAATTGGATAAGACATTATAGTAATTCGTCTCAAAATTATAGAGGACATTGACAAATTACCTCCACCAACAGTACCTACATAGAAGTAGGGATGACAATGGGTATTGCCCGCAATAGGTTTGACATTACCAAACTCAAACCCCACAAAATTTAAATTATCAAACTTACCCACAACCTGCTGCAGGTTTTAATATTTTTTTAAGAAAACTCACTTAGGACTTGCATATTGGTGCACTTTGCATTATTTATTTTATATTTTTATTTAAACAATTATCAAATCAGATACCAATCGGAATTTGGTACTTGGTGGATTTTTTGCAGGTTTCCACATTTAAAGTTACAAATGTCCAACTTGTAAATTTATAATAATAACCTAAAATTCCATATAACATACTCAATTTTAAATTTAAGCAAATGGAAAATAAAATTTCAACATCAATTCATCATAAATTTTCAAATTTAAGTATAAAATATATAAATCCATAAAAAAAGTCACAAACTAATATTTAAAAATAGCAATTACCATTTCATATTATCATTCAATACAAGATTCAAGAGAAGATTTTCATTTCATTCACCATCGTTAGCACCCATCCAACACGATTCATAGAATAATAATTAAAATTAAAATTTTCTAAAGAATAATACTTTTTAAATACTAAACCAAAGAACAAATTTATAATAATGAAATAATTCATGCATTAAATTAAAGAATAATAGTTCATACAAAATTATAATAAGTATATAATAATCCATGCATTAAGTTAAAGCTTGTTAGGACTTAAAGCATATTGTAACATGCGCGCACGTTTGCACTTTGCATTATTTACTTTATAATTTTTTATTTAAATATTTTTTAATTAAAATTAAATTAAAAATATTTAAAAAAGTTACAGGTTAGCGGATACCCATCGGATATTTGGCTAATAGCCAAATCAGCTGCAATGCAGTCCATGTTTTAATTTATAATATCAAACCCGCTTATAACCCACGAAATTACCGGCAATAGGTGAGTTTGGACGGATTTACAAATTTGTGGGTACTATTGACATTTCTACATAATAGCATGGCTAGAAACTGAGGGCTAAACTGTCGTAGTACAAAGTTAAAGCCTGTTTGGCTCTAAGTTGCCAAGCTTAAGCCATATGGGTCAGCTAGGCTTTGAAAGCTGGCCCATGGCCCACCTGTGCTTCTTTCAAATAATTCGGTATTATTTGACTGAAAATATTGCAAATATCATCAATTTTTATCCTCTAAATAGTGATTTACCAAAAACTCATTATTTTTTTTTTTCAGCAACTGACTGCTAATCTCAATACCGAAATAGCCCTGAGATATTTTGATATCTATTCATAAAACATGTGGAAAAAGCATAAAATCCTCAATGTTTTAAGTTTCAAATTATGGAGGCTGTAAGTACCAAGCACATTGCAGGTACCAAACCTAGTCTGTGCACGTAGCAAATTAAGGTACATTTGGCTTTTGGGATAAAGGTTGGATAAAACTAATATTCAGGACTAACCATTTTAATTCTATCGAGAGCCATGTTTGGCTGCTTGGACTAAGAAAATAAGCCAATTTTAAATTAAAAAAATCTTGGGATTATTAATCCATTTTTTCGCATGGGTTTACACCGGATAAGAATAGCTAGTAAAATCTCAGTCCTCTCTTTTCTCATTAAGACAAAATAGATCTTAACTCAAAAAATGAAATATGTTCTGACCTAACTCTTGTCAGCAACAAGTTAGAAATTTTGATTTTTGATTTATGTTTTGGTTTGTTCTTCATTTTTTTAATTAAATGGGAGCTTTTATGATGGATCTTAAAATTGATTTTTTTTATTGCTTTGGTTGTGGGAGTTGACAAACACACTTTTATTCTTCGGTAAGTAAATCTGCATGCTTTCCCCAGCCAAATCTCAATTATTTTATTTACCTTTCCCAACTTTGTAGTGGCCTTACTCTAATTTTTGTATTATCAATATATATTATTTGGTTCTGTTGTTGGATTTTTTTCCCCTTCACATTACAAATATATTTGATTATGTTAAGACTTTTTGATATTGTCTTTTAACTTATTTATTTATTTAGTTTGCACAGATCCAGTGGCATATTTTCTTTATTTCATATTTAATTACATAATTATAAATCTTTTGATGAATGCATATGGATGAAAGATAAATGTATTTGCAAACGAGATTCGTAAACAAAAGTTGGATGTCTATATTATGAAAGTTGTTACACTACACCATATAATAGCAAGCTTTCATGAAAAATATGTGCTCAAGAATCATACATTTGCTAGGCATCAAACTCGTCTTCAAATTCTAAATGACATAATAGACAATGGTGATATAGAATTTTTGAACCAATTTAGGATAGATAGTACTTTTGGTTTATTATGTGAACTATCATGTGAAGAGTAAGTCTGTATGTTCTCACATGTACCTGCACATCATGTGAAAAGGGTCGAACAATTAAAATCGCCTCAAACATTCTAGAGAGACAGTTAGTAGATTCTTTAATTTTGTTTTGAAAGCTGTTTTACAACTATAACACGTCCTGCTAAATTTGTCTACATATTTCAGGACGTCATGGAAAATTTAAATAACCTTCTTGGTAAGTTACAAAAGGAAAGTATCAATTCACAACTTGGTGCTGATATGTTGCTAAGAATGGATATTTCTGTTCATCAAAGAGCTGAGATGCAAAAGATATTATTGAAACAACCAGAACATCCAGTAATATTTAGGATATTGCAAAACGATGAAGAAAAAAAAGAAATTTATGAAGAACTTATCTTAAGTGGGTATGATGATTGATAATGGTGGTATTTTAGGATCCTTTTTGTACAAAGGACTAACCATATTTGGTGTTAGTGAGTCTATGAAGCTGACGATGACATATTTTTTTAATTTATTGGTAGCTAATCATATAAATTAGATTCGGTTTGTGGGTGACTGTAAACTATTGGTTACAAATGATACTCAATATATTTTTGTTAGTATTTAACCACATGTTAGACAATGGTTTAATGGTAAACATGTATAATGTATCAAATACTACTCATTTATATTTATGTAATTAAATACATTACATGATGAATTATATCTTATTTAGATTGAATTGTTCTTGGGATTTATATTTTTTTAATAATGTTGTGTAGTGTAAATAATGTTTTATGTCAGGTGGTTAAATATTGAAATGTAAAATATTATTGAATTAGTGGCTAGCTTTGTTTTTTTTTTTTTCTAATTGATGTCATTTATAGATAGTAAAACTTTGTTCAAAAGTTATTGTCAAAATTTAAGCATGATTTATTTCACTTTGTATACTAATTATTATCATTTTTATTATCCAATCTTATAAAATATCAAACATAAGATAACATTGTTATAGTGTTGTCTGACATTACACTAAGTAAAACACATCTAATCTAGTTTATTTCAATCTAATTTAATTCAATCTAATCATGTCTTCTAAATATAACCTTTAGAACTCCGCTTGAGACATTCATTTGCCTCATTGAGTTTTTACAACTAATATCAAAACAAATCTTCCACATAAATTGATTTATTGTCATTAAATAATTTTCTCTTGATTTAATTTGTGAAATTTATAAAAATAACCTAAAAATTTTGGGTATTTTCACAAATAGCCACCCTATTTTTTTCTCTTATTAATAGCTAATTTTTTTTTGGACCAACCAACCCTTGCATTTGAAACGAACAACTCACTTTCTCTCCTCTCCCAAAACTCGCAGTAGCTTGATCATCCTCTTTCATTAGTGCTTTTCCTGCAAAATCGATGGCGACTTGATGGACTGTTGGTGGTAGCATTAATTTCGGTAGGATGTAGCTATATTTTCGGGCATTGGACGGTGGTTTTTTTTTTTTTGGCAATCGGACGGCTGCATCTCAAGATTCTGACATCAAAGCAAGGTACTTGTTCTTTTCCATAATATTGAACCATCAATTTGTATGTAGGTGAGTTGTATATTTATGTATATTTCATGATAGATGAGCATTTGGTGAATATTATTTTGTGTTAAGTTTCTATATTATAAGCAGCATGTTAGATGTTTGACAAAATGCCTCTTAAGCTTTATTTTTCTCATTTTTGATAGATTAAGGTTGATGGTGCCTTAGGGGGATTGTCGCACAAATGGCAAAACACAACAAGTGTTTTTGGCGGTAGACACTTGTTACACCAAAATACTCACTATGTTATTGGGTGATGGGAGCCTGTCGCATAAATAGACACATGTTGTGTTTGTAAACGATAGGGTATTTGTCGCATGGGCAACAGGTGCTCGCCGCTCAAAAACACAGCAACTACATTTTGTAAGTTTGTGCAATAGGTGCTTGTCTCTCGTGCAACAGGCGCCCATTGCTAAAAAACATAGTAATGTATATATATTTTCTAATTTATATTTCGAGGTTAATGAATGTTAATAACAAATAAAATTTGAATTTTACCATGTTATAATGGCCAAGAAGCTGCATGCAAAGTGTAATGCACCCGGTCCAAAGAGGGAATTGGGTACAATGAAAATTTTGACAGTGGTCTATTGAAAAGGAAAGTAATCTTGATGCAATGATGTCGTCAGTGGTAACACTTCTTCTTCAGCAGCCACCAGTGTAACGTTCTTCTCTTCTTTAATAGGCTCTTAATTTGTCACTTTAGGAGATTTGGTAACAAAAATGGGGATGCACCCCTTGTTCACCAAATTAGAGCTCATATATAACAGCACTCTTACTATTTCATCAACAGGTATATCCATAAGTAGTTGAATATATGGGTTGGGTAGAACATCTCAATTGTAAAGTTTTTTTTTAATGTGATGCTATAATCATTTGAATTTATTTGCAAATCTTTTTATAATCTTGCAAGAAATACAACAAACGTATAGTTTTTTGGAACTAAAAAAGCTCTATTTTTTTTTTCATTTCTATATTCAAAGTGACCATCTGTCAATTTCTCCCGTAATTTATCAAAACACATTTGAAGAACAACTGACTCCATTAAGCCTAAATAATTAAGAAAAGATAAAAAAAATTAATACTTAAAAAAAGCCAAAATGTGCGACGTGCACTTGTAACACATGGGATAGCAACTTGTTGCACATTGATGTTGTGCGATATAAGTCTGTGGCACATAAAAAAGAGTTAGGAGACAAACGTAAAAAATGTGAGACAGACACCTATTGTACATTAAGGTTGTACACAACCTCAAGGTGCACATTGTTTAAAAATAAATACTAACCTTAACTTGTTGCTTTCCAATTAATGATTTGCTGAGTAAATGGTGGTGAGTTTTGGTTGAGAATGTGATTTGTTAGGCATTTTGTTGATACATCTGAAAGTATTTAGGTCCATGAATTACATATATGGTTAGACAAGATAGAAAAACTTAGGGTGGTTAATTTTAAAAAATTACCAAAATTTTTAGTTTATTTTTTATGAATTTCCCATTCAATTTTATTTTCCCAAGAATAAACTCAGAAAAAAAAAATTAAACGAGCTTATAGGAATAATACTATTACTGTAAAGATTATAGAATTCAATTAAGGAAATGGCAGCCTTGTGAGCCAAAGTCTGCCTGCAAATAAAGTCTATCCCATGGCTGCTTGCATGAGAATCACCAAAAAGGTGGGGACATTTTTGCCTTTTTGGGCCAAGATCGTATTGATTGAGGCGTGCTCTCAGTAATCACCCCCATCATTCCCCAGTCCGGACGAACCAACTTTTCACGTCCATTAATTATCATCATGTCTGTTTTCTTCTCATTGAGCCAGCCGGCGGACCCGTGGAGGAGCCTTTTTGACATGTGAGAAAAACCTATGATTAAAAAATATTAATTCTTTATTAAGTAAGTGTTTAATAAAGTTTGATTACCACTACAACAAATGTCTTTTTAGAAATTATTTTTTTCCCCTTGAAATTCCTCGATAAAACAAAGGCGAAGCAATCTTTTCGAACTCTTGGGGTATTGTCACTGACCTTCCCCACGGTTTCATGATTTATTACTTAAATGGCAGGAATTGAGAAATTGGCACTTAACTCCCCCCTCTCAGCAGGATTTTTGTTTTTTTGGGTCAATAGTAATGCATTTACAACTAAAAATTCTTTGAATTCTATTTAAATTGTGATTTGTAACTAAGATGATGGAAAGGAACATGAAAATTTATTGAAAAGTGATTTATCACTTGATTAATTAACGAGTTATTATCTTAATTAGTAAAAGCCATACATTGATAATTTGAAATTTTATTTTATTTGTAGAATGTAAAATCATTGTTACACCGTTTTGCCTATGAATTTGGTCTAATGTTATGTTGAACCGCTAAGGAGGGAGGCTGGTACATTTTCTAAACACGCTATTTAATTGAAAAATCACAAAACATGGGGCGTTTCCTTTACGTACCAACAGGGGGTTAGTGATAATTCCCCCAAACTCTTTACCTACCATGCCAAACCGTATATGCCGTTTGGGTCCCACAAGTGTAGATCCTAGATCCTTTGATACTGTCATACTGAGATCTTGATTTGCTAGTGCGCGTAGTTCACGCGAATACAAACAGCGTCGACAGCGAGTGATTTTCCTTTCTCCCACCAAAGGCACCAACCTTCTGACTTAATCACATATTAAAAAATTTGCATACGGAATGATCAAATACAACTAACCACCCGGAGCTTTATACGTACGACTGAGCTTTTAAATAATTATTTTTAATCATATTAAAATTAAAGGTAAAATATAAATAAAAAATATTTATTTAATACATATATATATATAGTAACTAAAAAATAATTTCTTAAATTATTAAAATAAGGGATAAGATGAAAAATTAAAAAAAATCATACACTTTATTAAATGGCACACAAAATATATTGTATTAGAATGTATGTTTTATTTGTCTTTTAATTTATTTCTTTTTTAATAACTTAAGAAATTAATATTACAATCAAATCTAGCTTTAGAGTGAGAGTGTGTGTATGCATTTAATTAATCATTATATTGTTTAGGGTGGGTTAATTTAACATAAAATAATGAAGTATGTTTTTCAATTATTTGTTGTATTTAATGTTAAATGAATTAGATAATCCGGGTAATTTGGTCTTTTGCGCTAAAAAGCAAATGTTGGTTTATCCAGATTAATAATTTTGGGCTTTAGTAAATTATTAGGCAAACATGTAAAGATTTTAGAAAATTTTTGTAGGGCAAGGGTATAATGAATCACATAAATAAAATTATACTAATTGAAGATACACACATATTATAATTATTTTGCTTCATGTCATAAATAAAATATGAAGCCACAAGCAGAGAAAAGAGAGAATAAAGGTGCATATTTGTCATCCCTTCTAGGGAGATGTCGGAACTTATGCATGGCTTCTTGTCTGCTCTTTATTAGTCCATTACTCAGACTTTAATGTGAGAAGAGGCTGCTGTCTGTGTTTAATCTTTATATTTCATTTATGGTTTTGATTATTTAATGGTTTATTGATCCGACATGTACGGAAGTGAAGGTCGTTGGATCAATAGAGAGATTTTACACTAATCTAATAGAGAGATTTTAGACTAAAAGTTGCAACCTTGAGATCATTCTTTAATTTAGGAGACGTTGCACCCAGTCTTTTAAAAAAAGGTCACTTCTATGTTACGATAAACGTAAGATACACACACTCACAACATCAGTATTTATGATGGGACTTGTTACTGTTGCTGTGAGTGTGTGTATGTTACGTTTACCGTAACATAGAGGAATCCTTAAAAAAAAGGGATCGTGTGTTTGCAATAGAGCGATTATACAGAGAGATGACATATTGTTGACTTTAAGTCTTGCTCGAGAGAGGAAGTAAAAGACGTGTAGTACATATAAAGTATTCACTTGGTGAGATTATAATAAAATGACGACAGAGTATCTCATATTGTGTAATATTTTAATAGTCAATAATCTTTTAAGCTTAATGAATTCCTTAAAAAAAATCCTTAATAAAATTTAACTCTTATAATGAATTCCTTAAAAAAAATCCTTAATAAAATTTAACTCTTTATCTTGAACTTTTACTTTCATTGCTTGAAGTTATATCAACTAGATTATTTTTTCGGTTAACAAGTGAAGTAACATCTTAGACTCTTAGTTATATAACAAATGATATGCTGATAATGTAAGACTTACATTTATGCCTTAGTGCCATAATGATCCCATGATTGACGTGAAAGTTTTATTTAATGTTAAATATATAAAATTTACCATGAAACTCTTGTATAATGAATTACAAATAAAATAATTTTTAAAAAATGATTAAATATGTAAAAATGAATGAGTTTAAATGTAAAAATTTTTAAAATATATAGAAAAAATAATCAACTGATCATCCAAATAATGTAAATATTACGTTTTTAGTTTAGATAATTTTTTTTCCAAAGAAACTATTCTAGATTAAGATTAAAATATCGAAAATTACAAATTCTAAAATATACACGACCAAACGAAAACTTTTTTTAAAAAAATAATTAAGGAAACCAAAACCAACTTTGCTAAAACAAGATGAAAAAAAGAGGAGCAAATCAGGCTTTACCACCTCCACAACCACGCGCAAAGCACAACACGCGCTTACATAAACCCTGATTTCAGTGTCTGATTCACACTAACACCTGAAACAAAACCCTCGTCCGTTTGCTCGCTCGCTCACCATCTCACCAACCACCCAAAGAAGCCACTATTATAAATTTGTATTTCTCCATATATCTCTCCCGCTCTCGCTCCACTGCACTCCCTCTCCCCATACGACGCCGCTTTAATCACCCTGAAAATGGCCACGTCAGGAGCCTCCTACGCTGCCTCCCTCCGTCAGCTTTCCCTCAAGCAATCACTGTCTTCCAAACAGTCTCTTTCCCCTCTATTCTCCGTCTCCTTCAACCGCAAGCGGGCCCAGCCGCGGTTCGTAATAATAGCATCCGCCGCCGCTGACGGCATCTCCTCAAAACCGACCGTTTTGATCGCCGAGAAGCTCGGACAGGCCGGCTTGGATCTTCTTAAAGAGTTCGCCAACGTGGACTGCGCATACAACTTGTCGCCAGAGGAGCTCTGCACCAAGATCTCGCTCTGCGACGCGCTCATCGTGCGCAGCGGCACGAAGGTCAATCGCGACGTGTTCGAGTCGTCAGCTGGAAGGTTGAAGGTCGTTGGGAGAGCCGGTGTTGGTATTGATAATGTGGATCTGGCTGCGGCTACTGAGTTTGGTTGCTTGGTTGTGAACGCGCCGACGGCGAATACAGTTGCGGCTGCTGAGCATGGGATCGCGCTTTTGGCTGCCATGGCTAGAAATGTCGCCCAGGCTGATGCCTCTGTTAAGGCTGGTGAGCTTTTATAGCTTATTGTTTGCTCTTTTAGTTTCTTTGCCGCATTATATCGAACGTGTTGGAGATTTAAAAAGCTAAATGACCAACTTTGGGTTTATAAAGTAAGAAAAGGCTCAATTTTTAAGCAAAATGTATTGTCGTGTTTGAGTGATAATTAGCAAAGTCTTAACAAGTTCCAATAAAATCTGAAAAACCGATTTAGAATCTCGAAACAAAGAGAAATTTTTTTTTTTTTTTATCTCAACTTTATTGACTTGATGGGAAAATATAGTACACTGAGATCTGGTGGGATCTTTATGCAGCAACTGTAATTTCACAGCATCTGTGTCTAACATATCTGCCATTAGGATAGTATAAAATGTAGAGTTATAGTTTTACTACTTTGGTGTAAGGAGGTTTGGTTTGTTGAAATGTTCTTTTATTTTATTTTTTTTCCTTTTTTTTTTAATTTCTAGGAAAGTGGCAAAGGAACAAATACGTGGGTGTCTCCCTTGTGGGTAAAACACTTGCTGTATTGGGATTCGGAAAGGTTGGTTCAGAAGTTGCTCGTCGTGCCAAGGGTCTGGGTATGCATGTCATTGCACATGATCCGTACGCACCAGCTGACCGTGCTCGTGCTATTGGTGTTGACCTTGTGAGCTTTGATGAAGCAATAGCGACTGCAGATTTCATCTCTTTGCATATGCCTCTTACCCCTGCTACTTCAAAGATGCTCAATGATGAAACTTTTGGAAAAATGAAGAAGGGTGTTAGAATTATTAATGTTGCTCGCGGAGGAGTGATTGATGAAGAAGCTCTTGTGAGAGCCCTGGATTCTGGACGTGTTGCTCAGGTGAGCCTCCTCATAATTTGAAGTATGAATGTATTTGCTGTCAAGAAGAGTGAATGATGCATCTCTTCTTTTCAGGCGGCTCTTGATGTTTTCACAGTGGAGCCACCACCGGCAGATAGTAAGCTGATACAGCATGAGAGGGTTACTGTGACTCCACATCTTGGTGCTAGTACAATGGAGGCTCAGGTGTGTTTAATAATCAGTTTGATGCATGCTGCCCTTTTTTGTATTAATTTTATTTTTATAACTCTGTGTTTAGTGTAATCTAACCATGCATCGTTTGGTTTGGTTTCAGGAAGGAGTTGCTATTGAAATTGCGGAGGCTGTTGTTGGAGCCTTGAAGGGAGAGCTTGCTGCCACTGCAGTTAATGCACCAATGGTTCCTGCTGAGGTATTATCTTATGTTCTCAGTTTTACTCTCCCTGATCTTAGTGTTCAGATGAGATAATATAGCTCAAATAAAAAGCCTTTATTCAACAACATCCAAATCATGGCTGCCTTAGCAAGATGGAGAAAAGAAAAGATTGAAGGTGAATAAGGTTTCACTTCTTGTCATTATTATCAATTGCAGGTCCTTACAGAGTTGAAACCATTTGTTGAACTGGCCGAGAAACTTGGTCGGCTTGCTGTCCAACTGGTAGCAGGAGGAAGTGGTGTGAAAACCGTGAAAGTGTCGTATGCTTCTTCGAGGGCCCCCGATGACCTTGACACAAGATTACTCCGTGCCATGATCACCAAGGGTCTGATTGAACCCATATCTGATGTTTTTGTGAACTTGGTTAATGCTGATTACACAGCCAAACAGAGAGGCCTCCGGTTAACTGAAGAACGAATTCTCCTAGATGGTTCACCTGAGAGTCCACTCGAATTCATCCAGGTTCAGATTGCCAATGTGGAATCAAAATTTGCCAGTGCCATATCCGAGTCTGGGGAGATCAAGGTTGAGGGACGAGTGAAGGATGGAGTTCCACATTTGACAAAGGTAGGATCTTTTGAGGTGGATGTGAGTTTGGAAGGCAGCATCATACTCTGCAGACAGGTTGATCAGCCAGGTATGATCGGCAAGGTGGGAAGTATTTTGGGAAGTGAGAATGTGAATGTCAGTTTTATGAGTGTTGGAAGGGTTGCTCCGCGGAAGCATGCAGTGATGGCAATTGGAGTGGATGAACAACCCAGCAAAGAAACTTTGAAAAAGATTGGTGATGTTCCTGCCATAGAAGAGTTTGTTTTCCTTAAGTTGTAATGTGTCTCAGCGACACTACCACATCCAAATTTTTTATGCTATTATTTTTTCCGTCCTCGGAGAGAGAAAAATGGGTGTCTTTACCGCATTTTACTGTTCTATGTTCGGCTGGCAGTTTTAGGAAAGATAACTGAATAATTAATTGTGCTTTGCGAAGAAGGGTTTGTTGTGCTTGTGTACTTTAATCGAGTTGTTATCATCTTAAATTGAAGTTTTCTTTAGTCTGCTTATTTCTTGCTTCCTTTCATGGATGATTGGTTCTCGGGCTTACTGACTTTCACAAAACCCTCTGGAAAAAAATGAAGCAATTTTATTACGCTACATAACATGTGGAAATGAGTTCTGTTGCTCGCGATTAAAGCTCGCCAAAAGATGACTAAAGTGCTATAATTTTTAAATTACAATTTGGTGTAAGAAAAAAAAAATTATAACTATAAAATAATTTTTTTTTTAAAACTCTAAATTTTAACCTACGATTGTCTAACCACAGTATCAAACACAACTTGATTACGATCGCTTGATCATCCATCATCTTCCTCAAGAAGAGTGCACAAAGATTTTGCTTGAGAACTCATAGCGATCAATTCAATGCAAAAACGCCTAGAATGAAAAAGTGATTGGACCACATGACCTTGTATATTTACTTCCTAGGATCACGCTAACGGTATAAACTGCATTCTAACAAAATCATTGTAATTGTCAAAACTGCATTCGAGCTTGTGTACAGAATTATGAAGCAGCACTAAATCAAGCAAGTGCTTGTAAATTCAATATCAAGCAAAACAATACAACAATCCAACATTAAAATTCACCATGCTCCGGGCAATAATACATGTTGCTACAAAGTCAAAGTCAAAGTCAATCGATGAAATTTGAGTATTTGACGATAGCAGAAAACATTCAACCACTACTACTTTATTCAGATAGACATTCTGTTTTTTCATTTGGCGTTTACCCTCAAGATTCATCTGGTAAAAAAATTTCCAAATATGGTACAATGTTCAAATATCCCTGCTTTGAGCAAAGCATATATTCCTCTGATAGGCCTGCCCTTGATGAGCAACTCAAGCTGTTCCTATATGGCAATAGACGATAGAAATGTTATTGGCCTGTGACCAACATTACATTTCGCACTTGTCGTAATGTGTCTTTGAGGGCATAAAGATCTAATAAACCTCAATTTATTGAATATAATAACCATAATTAATTTTTTTTGTTTCTGTTCATTAAATTCTCTATATTCCCCATGAGAAAAATGTATAGATCGCCAAACATCTTCTACAAGTCTCATTCTTCACTGTGTTCATATCGTGTGAAGCCTCATTTTGAGAAATACATTACCCCATTGCTGGGATCAGAAAGAGAACGTCCAAACCTCAGCACTATCATCTAGGAACCGGGAAGGAAAGGTGCCTGTGCAAGAGTTGTGGGTAGGGAGAAATGAAGTCTGTTAACTGCCAAATAGGCAGCAATACCAGCAGCATAACCAGCAAAAGCAAAGCCACTCACCTATACAAAGGAGAATGGCTCTTATAGTAAATCAAAAAATGGAATTTTGATCCAAGAGGATAGCATAAGCTTCAGCAATTACCTTCCGTAAATACCAAAAGAAGTCCACCTTTTCCATTCCCATGAATGCAACTCCAGCAGCAGAGCCAATAATAAGCATGGACCCACCAGTACCAGCACAATATGCTATCAGCTGCCAAAACTCAGAATCCTGTGGGAAAGAGGTAAGATCATACATTCCCATTGTTGCTGCAACTATTGGAACGTTGTCTATTACCGCTGATACGACACCGATTGCACTTGCAATCAGGTCAATATTTGGAATATGAGCATCAAGATAATTTGCAATTTCCCGGAGAAGACCTGCTGCCTCCAGGCTGGAAAACAAGAATTCAGAATTTCAAATTAGGGGTCTTCTAATGGCACACTGCAATCTTCTGTACCTAAAGGGAAACAGAGAACCAGGTAGGATTTGTTTTTGTACCTACTGACAGACAAAAGGATCCCAAGAAAGAAAAGGGCCCCTTGTGTGTCGATCCGTGATAACGCCTGTGGTACCTTCAACTTCTGCCTTTCCGATTCACCATAATGAATAGCATCTGTCAGGATCCAAAGAACTCCAAGTCCAAGCAGAATACCCATGTAAGGAGGCAAACCAGTTAGTGCCTTGAACACTGGAACAAAAATCAATGCCCCAATACCCACAGCGAAAACAAGCTGTCCTCTAGGAGCCATCTGTTCAGATGCCAAAACATTGGAAGATTCCTGTCCCTTCCCATTAACTTCACTGAATTGAAGAAGAGACACTCATATCATTTAATCCTGTGAGATGACGCTAACCAAATTTTTCCAAAATTCAAATTCCGTGGATTTGGTTTAACAAATCAAGAAAAGTACCTAGTCAGCGACAAAAAAGCCAGTGGAACAGCTAGAGAAACAGCCGAAGGTATAAACAAACTCTGCGAGCACAGAAAACATTTAAATATGTGAGTGAAATAAAATTGTATCCAAGGAGACAATTAAACAGATTATCTAACGTCCATATCACGTGTGAAACCGTCAAAGCATGCCCAGACGAGTATACTTCAAGCACATCAAGATGTATCGTGGGTAGTGTTAAACTCTTCCACTAACCTCATACTTGACATGTGATGATTTACTGTGATTCATCTTCACATTCTAATTATCAAGCTGGTTAGGAAGAAAATTTTCCAAATCTGTGAGCACTTAATTTCAACCTACTTCAAAGTTAACATTTGAAGAAATGTAAGTTCCACCACTCACTTTAGGAACAGAGTTAACTAAAACTTTTGCAATTGTACTTAACCACCCAAACTTTCAGCTACATGGTTCAACTTGGATGGTTCATTGTAGGATCCTGTGCAGTACTTCTCAGACTTGTACAAGGAGGGTCATTGAGAGAGACAGAGTAAGATGAAAGTATACATCAACGCATTTGAGGAAAGTGTTGCTCTGTTTCTGGGAAAAAAAGGTGCAATTTATAGCTGCTCCATAGAAGGCTTATGTACATCTAGTTCAATTAACCAAGGCATCTGAGAGCACAATCAGGTCACCAGAAATGCACTCTTTGAATGTGAATCACATCCTAGTCATACTTATTATATTAGTAGTGAGCAATTTGAAAACCAGAAAAAAGTTTGTCCACTAGTTTCACCAGAACTTCCCAAGTTCATTTTATCTACTTTCTAAAAGTATTTTTAATATGAATCAAGAAAACAAAGAATATTATTAGCAGACAATACAGTTACTATCATGCATAAACCCCACTAAACAGATGTTTGGGCTACAGAGTGAAGAGAAAAGACCTTCATCGTTGGCAATGTGGATATCTGACCATGTATCCATAACATGGTAGTCGTAACATCCCCAATTGGAGTCCATGCACCACCCGCATTTGCTGCTATTACAACAACAGCTCCAAGAAGCCTGCAGAAGAAGTCCAAATGTGTGAATGCAGCTTCAATGAGCCAAGCGAAAGTTCATTTCTTCTTGAAGAACAAAACACTGAAGAGAACTAACAAAGAGTTGACTTAGTAGATTCCATTAGAGGGAAGCAGGAAAAAGCCAGAAGCAATTTACACAAAAAATTGAACATTTTAAAGCCATGTAAGTCAATATATGATGACTACAATGAATGAAGGTGTCTTTGGAAACATAAAGATGTCCCTATTATCAGACTCAGACTACCAAACATTTGGCAATATCTTATTAAAAATAGAGTAGGAAATTATGAATTTCAAAACATAATAAAGACTAGCATCAGGAACAGGAAGTACTCAAGAATACTTTTTAGCATGTCACAAAGAATGTATAACAGCCAGAACTTACTTGCGGTATTCTGAGGGAGGTACTAGTTTTCTCAGCAAAGAAACCATGACAATGGTAGATGTCAGGTTGTCAAGGATTGAACTAAGGAAAAAGGTCACAAAGCCAATCTGCAATTTTCAGAATAAAAGGTCAAATGCCCTTATTCATGAGGCAATATTTGTGAAGCATACAGTAAAAAGAAGGCTAAACTGCCAAGTATTTCACAAGATGCCTCATTTCACAGCATGTTATGGTTATGGGGATCCGAAAGAAGGTGTCATAGAAGCAATATGGAATTTGTCTCTAGTTACAGAGCATGTGCAGACATGGCCATGCAGCAGAAATAAAGCACCCACCACCCAAAGCAGAGTACGAGGCTTTCGAGTAGTTATATTGTCAGTAACCAGCTTAAATCCTTGATGAGCATCCACTATCTCTACAATGGTCATCGCACCAAGCAAGAAAAAAACTATTTCACTGACTTCTGCAGATGCATGAGACAACTCGGACACAGCAATTTCAGTCGAAGGAGCCTACTCAAGAAAATCAAATGAGTTAAAACTCCAAACACCAAAAGTAGAGAAACGGGAATACATATTTAGGAGGAAAAAGAAAACCTCAAAACAAATAGATCTAACTGAATGAATGCAATTAATCCTTAATACATAAAGTGTCATTAAAGAAGCGTCGGATACACTGGTCTTATTAATAGTACTTAATTATACTGTTCAAGCAATAATGAATATTGAAAATCAAGTAAAAGGAAATATTGCCAGCACAATCAGAAGATGGTAAATAAAACTTATTTGAAGCAACAGCTCCATGGATATTCTTCAAATTTTGTTAATCCTCGAACAACATGCAGTCATTAAATATGTTATCATACTAATTTCTATGACAGAAAGCCATTAAAACCTAAAACCATTAAAATTAGGAAATAATTGTAAAACAAAATCAATAGGCAACATAGGTTCTCGATCTTCATAAAATATCCAAGAAAAACAGAGAATCAACAGAATGAAAAGCAAAAGTTGAATACATGCTAAACCTTATTAGATACATGAAGCTTTGGTACATTTGAAAGCAATTGGTAGTGAGAGGGACTGTGAGTAAGCAGCTAAATGATATTACCACCTCAGTGGTAATTTCAACTGGTTAGTATAAATTACGAATCTTACTCCAATGCTTCGCACTATCCATAAGCTCACAGCCATCAATAGTCCTACTCCACTTTTATTGAAAGCCAGAGACTCTTCAAAAATGATCCCTGTATACCCAATTCCAAATAACAGTGCCATCGCAAGGTCCTATTTACAGAAACTCGATCAGATCAACTAAAACATGTCACACACCAACTGAAAATAATATGTGTGCTTTTTCTACTCAGAGACAACTAAGCCATATGAACCTGGAAAACAAAACCCAGACAAGACGGAGATAAACCTGATTGACAGCAACCCATGAGTGGTTAATTGCAACTGCCCCTGTGATAGCTGCTGCAAAAACTGCAAGAGCCTTCAGCAAATCAGTCTTTGGTTGGTAATTGGCTTCAAAATCATTTGAGCTTGTTTCATCGAGTGAACATAAAGGATCACATGTTCCAGATGATGATTCCAGTTCCTGATTACAACCTAAAGGGTCAATGTGAAGCAATACAACTGGCAGGAAGACACAAGATGCAGCATAAATGATAATAACATTTTTCATAGTGACATCCAATTCACTCCTTAACAATTTAAAACCAAGTAGGACTTGCTACATACTTCAACTCAAAACTCCATAAACAAATAGACACTGCTATAACAATTGAATAGCTTTTCAACATTGCCCTGCAGCAACTGAGGGCCAATCTGGAGCTGGGATTTAAGCAAAAAACAACTTAAATTTCCAGCTTACTGGGCCAAGATTGTATCTGTGAACTGACTGCAAAATATTTCAAATTAAGATGCAAAACCTCAAAAATTAATAAACTTCCAAACTACTCACATGAATTTAATCAAAATTTTAACACCACTTAATAATAATTTTTTTAATCCAGAATTACACATGCTTAACCAATGTCCTTCACCCAAATTCATGAAATAGCTAAACAAAGAAATGGGTAATCTCAAAAAATGAAAACGTTAACAGACAATAGGAGCTATTTCTTATTCACCCACGCTTACACAATATACTAATCCGAATTCATATATTAGCAAAATAGATAAACGGGCTGTCTTAAAAATTGAATCTTGAGTAAGAAAAAAATGATTGACCAAAACCAGGAGAACAAGAACACAAACATTCAAAAAAGTTGAGCTGTATTTATACATGCTTAATCAAATCGCCAATCAATAACTACAAAATTTGCAAAACATGAAGGAAAGCGCAACTGGCTACTCATAAAGACTTGAACTTTTCATGTTAAATAATGTAAAAGAGAACCTGGAACTGCTTTTGATTGTTGGGTTGTTGTTGAGCTTCTTGTTGAATTGAAGAAGAAGACTCTCTTGCCTTATCTTCAGCTCTAGTAAGAACCTCATTGCCAAGCAATCTTGGACCTCTAATTCTAAATTGATAACTATCAAAGCTAGACAAAGACTCTCTTGCCTTATCTTCAGCTCTAGTAAGAACCTCATTGCCAAGCACTCTTGGACCTCTAATTCTAAATTGATAAGTGTCAAAGCTAGACAAAGAGTGAAGTGAAGACACAGAAGTGAGAGATGGAGAGTGAAGTGAACGTTTCTTGAATTGTTGCAGTGGAGAGAGGTGGGTTCCTATTGATAAGGCAGCCATTAAAGCTTAGCTTTTTACAGAAATTTTATCAAAATGAAAGGTGGAAGAACCAGAAGGAGGAAGTGGCTTTAACTTTTAATTGGTATTTTCTTTTGTTGTAATGTTTTACAAGTTGCATGGAAGTGACTGCGAAAAAATGAGAATGGGGAAAGAGGATAAAATGAAAATGGCTATTTGCAAGATTAAAATTGGCGTGGTTTTAGCAGAAATAGGAGTGGTGTTAGTAGTGACTAATAATTTTCTTGTATTTGTCGAACATTTTCTCCTCGTGAAAGGGAAAAATGTAGAGTCATGCAAAATTAACTTCTTGAATTATTTCTAGAATAAAAATTCTGGTGTAGCTAAAAGGACAAAACAAGACACGTGTCAATTTCCCACTCTCTCAAACGCCTGGTCATCTTTCCAACACAGACTAGATAGATATTGAGAGGTTGTCTAGTTCATTCTCGCCTTGCAAATTCACCAAAGAATGGCGTTAGCCCAAGTCTCAGCTTCTCTTTCCCTCTCCATTAGTGGTACCTTCTCTTCTCTGTATCCTTCTCTAAGTTTTACAGTTTCACTAATCTCATATACTTGGTTTTTTTGTCGTTAATGTTGCAGATGCTTTTGCTTTCAGTTCAGCGAAGACTCGCACCATTTCTGGATTACCCACGTCTAGTCATGCTAAAATTGGGACCACTTTTGCCACTGGTTCTCCACTTTGTATGGATTGCTGCTTCCATTAGTTATGAATATATGCTGTGGCGATAAGCCTATAACATTCTCGTCAATATTGTCAGTTTTAATGAGGTCTTGGAAACCTTGTGTATTCATAAGAATTAAGAACCCACGGATATTTATGTGAAGTTGGACTGAATGTCTTTTTGCGCACAGACCTAGAGCTTTGATTGATTTTAAATATTTTGCTTCAAGTTATGGTTGGGATTTAGGTGTTCTGGCTTTTATTCCACAGCTCTTTGGAATAGAATCACTAGTTGGGGGGTAATGGTTGTTTACTGAAGCACACTAGAAGTTGTGCTTTCGAAATCAAGTAGAAGCACGACACTTGCAACTGTACTTTAAATCTTTGTGATGCGAATGATATTCACTTTTCTTAAAGGGTCTGTTTTAAATTGGGACTGTATAGCAATCAATATAATGCATGTCTAGAAATGTTTTTTTACCTCTTCTATGTCCATTAGTGTTCTATGTCCATTAGTGTTAAGATATTTGGTCTGATATTTGATGCTGTCTTTCATTTCAATAGTATGGAGAATTTCTCCTCAAAGGAAGTGTTTGCAGAAAGCAACTTCAGTTACAATAAGATGTGAGCAGGGTACCAAGGGCCGTAACAGTTTGGATGTATGGCTGGGCCGGCTTGCAATGGTTGGCTTTGCAGTGGCTATTAGTGTTGAAATATCAACTGGCAAGGGACTTCTGGAGGTATGACATGCTCTTTGTGTGTTTTCTAATTCTGATCCAATAAACTATTGCCTTTCAGATGCAAACTTAAGTTTTAAACATCATTCTTGATGTTTTTGCCAGTTAATGTGATATAGCTCAGAATTGTTTGATTGTTAACAAAGAATTAGAAACCTATCCGGTTCAGATAATATACTAGGCACTTATATAAGGCCAGAAATAACGGAGTTGAGTAAATGATATAGATTTTTTTTTTTTTGGGTAAAAAAACAAAGACAAATCAAAAACAAAGAATGCCAAGGGTAGAACAACTTGATTAGTAATGAACCCAGAATTTTCTTGGCTTATGTATTGTTTGATTGCCTAATTGGGAGGAAACCTTTAGCCTGATGTGAATTACTCCTTTCGCTTTAATGCATTTGGGCTTCAATATCAGGCACGCATGAGAGCATATAGAAAGCACTTCCTCTTTCTGTGCTTTAGACAAAGTAGGCTTTAACAAGTTTTGTCCCCTTGAAAGATATGCTTCTCAAAGAAGCTACTCTTGTCGAAGAGCTTAAAATGTAGAGTGGATGGAAGCTTCGCAATACACTGTACAGGCACAGGATACCTCCGCCCACCTCCTCCCTTTCCCGAGAAAAAGAAAAATATAAATTCACACACATAATTGACATATTTTTTACCCACTGTTTGAAAATGTCAAACTCCGGGTGGCGAAGACAATAATGAGTTGATGGGTCTAATCCTGGGCAAATGATTTCAATTTAATGATTTCTTTGCTGTTCTCCATTTTGTTGGTTTCAAATCCATGCCTGAAATTCTCTGAGTCCCCAATTTCAGCACTTAAAGCCTACTCAAAATATAAAAGCGCTTATGAGCAATTATATAACTACATCCATGTCCATTTTTTGTTTTGCAGAATTTTGGGCTTACATCACCCTTGCCAATAGCAGCCTTGGCAATTACAGCATTAGTTGGTGTTTTAACAGCAGTATTCATCTTCCAATCTGCCTCTGAGAATTAATCACACTGGATGTTGCTTTTTGGTCTGTAAAGTCTTACTGATGATACTTAATAGCTACATCTTTTGTTCATTAATTGTAATTTTGTCTCAAACTGGCACTTGAAAAATGTACTCATAATGGAAATTTTTATGTTGGGACTTTCCCACTTTTTTGTTTCATTACATGAATTAACTTACCGTTACATATGCTCCGGCTCAATATAGCAAAAGTTGGTTTAACGCGAGAGCTTCTGTTAGATTACTTCTGATAATCGAGTAAAGCATCTGGTGCAGTGATTAGATTGGTTTCTGATTTAAAGATCTATTGTAAAAGATGATCGAAAGAATCAATCCATGGTGCTTAGTCTTTGTGTCATGTATAAGTGTATGCTTGGCTTTTCGGAAAGTTCTGAGCATATTATATTTCAACCTCCAGCCATACCGCAGACAGAATCTCGTTCGGTCCCACTATTGTTTTGAATTGTCCTGGCAACAACTGCTATTAGTCAAGAGACCAAATCAGCTTCATTCTTTACTTCTATCAGAACTTTTTCTCTTTACCTTTCTACTGCCATTTCTTTTGAAACCTTCGAAGATTGTCTCACCAGAAAATCAATTCTTCATATTTTTGTTCGCGATTTCAAGTATGTTTCTTTAGTTTGATCAATTGTGCAATGGGCAAACTCATATCTAGACTTGCAAAGAGGTTCTTTCCACAATGTAGAATTAAGCTTCTGATGGTGGGTCTAGATGCTTCTGGGAAAACAACAATTCTGTACAAGATGAAGCTTGGAGAAATCGTTACAACTACGCCAACAATTGGTATCTGCCCTACTAACTCTTGCTTTTATAATTTTTTTCAGCCTTTAGGGCGGATTCTTTCGCTCCCTATATATAGCTGTTGTTTCTATTTTTCTCTGTTTATTTTACATCTTTGAATCTCTGACTGGTCTCCCACACAGCGACTTCACATTTGTTAGCATAAAATCCATAAAATCATTATGAACAACATATAAACTTCTTATTTATAACATTGTTAACTATAACCATATACTAATGACCAGAATAAGGAATAAACCTTGGTATATTTGAGCAGAAAAACTGTTTTTGCACAGAATTTTATTATATTATTTTTTTGAGATATAAGACTATCTTTCTGGGTTGATTCTGCCTTCATTGAAAGGGGTGATTTCTCTCCTTAATTTGCTCTCGTTTCAAAATTTTCCATCTTCAAATAAGTCAATGATGATCTCTTGCTCCATTTGTTAATTGCCAGGTTTTAATGTAGAGGCAGTCGAGTACAAAAATATAAGCTTCTGTGTCTGGGATGTAGGAGGTCAAAACAAGGTACTAAAGCTAATATCATTGATTCATTTCCATTGTCACATAGATATTTGAATTAGAAGTTAAATGAGGTGCATATTTCCAGAGGTTCTACAAAAAGATACTTCTGGTGCAAGTATTTGTGGTTGAATATAAGGGAAATAACAGAATATTTCATTTGACATTTCATTTCCCTTACGGGAAAATTGTGCAAAGATTAATCTTGTTCTATTATGTAAACAGATACGGGCGTTATGGAGACATTACTTCCTGGACACACATGGACTTATCTTTGTGGTGGACAGCAGTGACAGAGAAAGAATCTTAGAAGCTCGGAATGAGCTGGATCGGATTTTGAGTGATGTTAGTAAGCTCATAATTTCTGAAAAAATAATTTGTTTACGTGTCAACATTAGAATAATCTTTCACTAGAATCTTAGTCCCTTTGATGAATTTCACTTTTTGGATCATTCCAAGTTCCACGCTGAGCATGAAGACAAATTTTTGCATTCCCATTTCCATTTTGCAGAATGAGCTGAGCAATGCTGCACTACTTGTCTTTGCCAACAAGCAAGATTTACCAAATGTTATGCCTGCTGCTGAAGTTGCTGATAAACTTGGACTTTACTCTCTCGGTCAGCGTCACTGGTAAAAACTAGCTTCTAATCATTGCTTTCACAGACTGATGGACATCTGTTGAAATACTAAACTAGTAGTCTATAAGCTGGGGTGATTATAATCAGTTCCCAGATTTTATTCGTGTGATATATTTTACAATTAAAATGCTGGGAATAGAATGGAGACACCGGAGCTAATGCTTTGATTGGTGATGTTTTGTGAATCTTCTTATTCAGGTCTATCCAGAGTTGTTCTGCAATCTCTGGTCAGGGTCTCTATGAAGGTCTTGATTGGTTATCCAACAATATCTCAGTGAAAAACTGACCATCACAGCTTCACTGGTTTCGTTAACAAAAATGGAGAGATTAACTCTACTGATTGAACGAGGCCTTCATCTCCCTTGATAGAATTGGGAAAATGTTGGGGCCAAGCATGTATCACACAACTATTAAGTACTTAAACAGCCCCTTGTGCAAGTTATCTAAAGTATATGGCTTGAACCATTGGTTACCAAGCAGCAAACAGTGTACTTAAGCCGGCTATTTATTTGATGAAGAATAATGCTGATATAATCAACTACAGAAGAATTGATGCTGAGATGGCGTTTGCTAAAAGATGTGGAGTAGACTTGTACCAGGCATGTTAATACGTTATACAAAAACTGCACGCCAAGCCATATACTTGCATTTGATAATAATAGTAATAAAAATAATAATAACAATGCATGCTTAGTTGTTATCTCACCACGAACACGAAGTTTGTTGTTTTAGTCAGCCATTGGTGCACCGGTTGACATATAACTGGTCAGAAAGCGAAGCAAGACTAAGCTAATTGTACCATAAAAGGTACTCAACTAGTACTACTGTGAAATTAGAGTATAACACTTTTTTCTTCATATTTAATTACCTAAACATTAAAACAGAAATGACTTTTCAAAAAAAAAAAATCAATGCACGGTTTTAAGATGATCAGTCCTTTGTGACAGTTTTTTTTCCCCCCTTCATTTTTGAAAGGTTGTTCATGATAGTTCAATGCACAAAATTTGATCATAAATCAAACACAAAACTTTGCAACACATAGTGCAGTTTTATAATTTCAAAAAAGATAATATAATGAACAAATGAAGATACAAAAGAGTACATTTCCTCTTCTGTGGGGGTTGCGGAGTGGTGGTGGTGATCGGGGGTGGGGTTGGCGCATGCCCCAAGTCGTGAACTCATAAGTCAGATATCCATAGATTGAGCTCTATCTGAAGTCTTTGAATTCCCCTTTCTTTTTTTACTTCCATTTTTATTCATCTTTTTCTTTGGTTTCTCATCTGAAACAGGTTGTGTGCTCTCTAAATGTTGATTAATGGCAGCCAATGGATCCACCTGGAAAGCAGGATGGTTGAGAACTGTACTCAACTGTTTCCCTTCCTTCAATCTATTAATCAAAACACACCCATTACTTCTATGTCATAATAAACAAGTACAAAAATGAAGCAAAAATATAATATGGCATAAGAAAATTAACATAGCCTGGAACTACGCACATTAGTCTTTGCCTGGCTTTGCAGTTCAACTTCAAGTTGGCTGCTGGAATTGGTTGCCGAGGAGCTTTTAACTCTGGAAGGGATTCTGAGAGAGTGGAGAGGTTGTATGCTTTCAATTTCTTTTGTCGGCTTCTAAGCTTCTTCTTCTGTTTAAACAAATTAGTTTTATTAGCTCATACTACACATGATGAATAACTTTAAAGGTAAAGCGATTTTGTAGCCAAATGTAAGCATTCCCACATTATATCATTAAAAGTTGAGAGGTATAGCTGTTAAAATAAAGGTTGATACAAAATGAAGATATAATCATGCATCTACGTCAAGAAAAGGCCGTATATTTTAAACATTTCATAACAACAGAGAATTCAACTACGCATCAGTGCCAAAGCTATCGGCTAAGAAACTGGTCTACCTTCAAATCTTTTGCTTTATGAAGTGCAAACACGAGTTATTCATCCTCTGAAAGTGTGCTATGTTGTTAACAAATTCAATAAACAAAATAAAAATATCAACTCGGTTCAAGCTCTCCCTTAATGAAATTTTACTTGACATGACATCGTTGGTCAAATTTTTCCATGAAAAGTACATAACTTTCCCTTCATCTCTCCATGTACCAATGTTGCAGCATGCTGAAGTTGCTCAAAGAAACTTGTGTATATTTGGGGTTCAGGGAGTTCAAAAACACAGCAGCAATTCAATAGATGGTTGAAGAAAAACAAAGAAAATAGTTTGAAAGTAACATCATCACCTTTGTAATGGCCTTTTTGGCAGACAAGGAAGCAACAGTATCCCTAACCTCTGCACAAAACGATAGCAAAAAACAAATTAGCAATTTTCCAGTCAATTAACAGATAAAACAATTGATTTTTAACTTTTTTAATATCGTTTTTAGAATTCAAACTCACTGGAATAAAACTGGAGCTTCTTTTCGAATTTACGATCGGATTTAGTCGATGATTCTGCTCTGCATCAAATTGTTTTGAGTAAGATTAGTAAGCCAAAAAATAAAAATTGTCTGCCAACAGATGAACCCACAAAATTTATATATTAACTATCCCACAGAACCAAAAAAAAAAATGCGACCAATTCTTACTTTGCGCTTGATTTTCCCATTATTTTAGTCTTGCAGAATAGAGATTAGGGGTTTTACAGCAAAATAAAATTAGGGTTTTAGATTCATAATCAGCTACAGACACGAGAAACAGAGAGAGTGGACCGGGAGGGTTTTCGCTTTGTGATGGCGCCAGCCCGGTCAAAATCGATTGGATTGGGCCACAGTCAGCGCTTTAGTTTCTGGCCCACTACAAGGATAAGATTAAAATTTATCACATCTACCCATGTAGTTTATAGAAGCTACAAGTAGGTCGATCAAATCACCCATTTGTCTCATGTTAGTCCATACAATCCGTCTAGAGTCTCTAGACCGCAAAAACCAATCACGAGTATCAAAGGGAGTGGTGATGCCAAACGCATGAAGGAGTGGATTCAAAGAAAGACAAATGAAAACCAAGCTTTTGTGTATTTTTTCATAATTTTATAATATGTTGACGTATAAATAGACATATAAATTCGCTGATCCATTCGTTATATAAGAAAATAATTTATAAAAAAATAGTAATTAAATAGATATTTAGTTGATTTATTTAATGATTGTAAGGAAGTGAATCAAAATTTTTTGAAAGCGTGTTATCAATTCAATATGCATGTTTTACTGCTTACCATACAGTCCACCCTTTACTATTTAAAATAATCAAAAAATAGTTATTTATTCTTATAATGTATCTGGCTAAAATTCTAAAAACATAATAAAAGAATGTGCTTGTTAAGTTATATAATCAATCCAATACTTGCTACAATTAAAATAAAAACATAAATAATAAAAACCAAATGTGTGTTAGTGGTAGTAAATATTAGGTTGATGTAAGTTACATTAATTACGTAACTTAACAACTATCTAAAAAAAAGGTTCAATTACGTGGTATCATCTGTGACCAAACTATTAAATCCAACTATGTTGATAATTGTGGAAAAAAGGTCCAACTGGTATGGTATCACAAGTGAATCGTGATATTTCAATCATACATATAATCGGCCGTTTACATCAAACTTAAATCCATTTTTAACCCTCTCAAATATTCGGTGATAATTGTGATCAATTGAATTTTAAAACGATGCGTCTGAGAATACCCCTTCCCCTCAAGACCATGGTATGGTATGGTATCACAATTATACTATAATTTTAACCCAAAAAAAATTTATTTTCATTTACATATGTCTTGTCACGAGTAAAGTTGAAAAGATGGGTTCGAAGTACAAATATCGGATTCACAGTTTCCCCACTTGGGTATGGATTAAGAGAAGGACATCATAAAAGAATTTAGTGCTTATGGACTAATTTGTTATATTTGTAAATCTTATAACCAAATTTGATAATTCTAAAACGTTTGAAACATTATCTCGGAAAATATTTTCGTCGTTCTGCAGAAAAAGTACTGGCGTTCTGTTAGCCTCTAACCGTGTTTCAAAAACGGAGAAAAGGAATGGCGGGAGCAGAGGGATTCGTTGAAGAAGACAATGCAGAGGCAATACAAATGAAAACCAAGCTTTTATATATTTTTGATAATTTTATAATACAATGACGTATAAATAGGCACATAAATTCGTTGCTCCATACATTATATAAGAAAATAATTTATAAAAAATAGTAACTAAATAGATATTTAGTTGATTTATTTAATTGTTGTAAGGAAGTGAATCAGTAATTTTTTAAAGTGTGTTACAAATTTGATATGTATATTTTACTGCTTACCATATAGTCCACTCTTTGCGATATAAAATAATCAAAAAATAATTATTTATTCCTATGACATGTCTAGCTAAAATCTAAAACATAAGAGAAAAAAAGAATTATTGGATTTCATTAGATTGGGTTCACAGTTTCCCCACGTGGGTATGGACTAAGAGAAGGGCATCATAAAAGAATTTAATGCATTATGGACTAATTTGTTATATTCGTGAATTTTATAGCCAAATTTGATAATTCTAAAACGTTTGAACATTTTCTCGGAAAAATATTTTCGTCGCTCTGCAGACAAAGTACTGGAGTTCTGTTAACCTGGAACCGTGTTTCAAAAACAGAGAAAAGGAATGGCGGGAGCAGACGGATTCGTTGAAGCAGACAATGCAGAGGCAATTATCATAAGAATCGAACACAAATCTCGCAAGATCGAAAGCTTACTAAAACAGTAACATTTTTTTAGCCTCTCTATTTCTTCGAATTTTAATTTTAAAAAACCCTAACTTTTGCTATAATTCTTGAATTTTGTTATAAGGGGTAAGCCAATAGAAGCTCTTAAAACAGCCCTTGAAGGCGCTCCTCCTAAAACTCAAGATGAGCGATGCAAGGTTCTATCTTTACTATTCCTTCATTTTTTTTAATGATTTCTTTTTGGTGGGATGATTTTGTAATCAATCAAGTGAACTGTGGGGTGGTTTTGCAGTCAGCAAATTGGATAGTGGTTCACAGAGCACTCATGGCTATAAAAGATGTGGATTTCATGTTCTCTTCTTTGGATCCTGAGTACTATGATATTCTCATGAAGTATGTCCATTGGATTATCTAATTTAGTCCACCTAATTATGATTCTAGAGTCAATTTTCTATCTAATTTTGTCTTCTTTGTAGTTTCCTTAACCCCATTTATGTTTTTGTAGGTAGTTCTTTTAATAATTCTTTCTTTCATGCACTAACTGTAGCTTGACTTGACAAATTTTAGCTTCCATTTGATGCTTTTGTTGATATTTTCTGTTGCAGAGTATATGGCATTATCTTTGTTTTGCCCAAAGGGATGTTTTACCTTGAAATTTACCAATTCTATGTGCTGGTCAGTTGTAGTAATCGGTCTGCTATGTCACAGTTGATCAAGTCTATAGTGATCATGTTGAATCTTATTACTATTTCTGGAGAAAAAGTTGTGTACCAACTGAAACTTGGGGCTACAATGTCATCTAGTGGTTCTCTGGTGTTTGCGATTGCAATGCTAAAGGTTGTGGAGGTTGGTATTTAATGTAGTTAGATACAGTTCAGAAAGACCTTGTGGCAGAATAGATATTCTGGTACTTTGTTATATGTGTAAATTTAAAAGTTCCTGTTTTGCACGGAACTAGGTTCACATTGTCTAACTTCAAACAGGAGCTGTTGTTGCATAATTGAAAGGTTTATGTTTTCCTTGAAAGGGAGGGAGGTTTTCTAAACATAAGGCAGATTTTGGTTACATGAGAGGTTTTGAGTTAGAAAGTAGATTGTGGAGTTAGTAAAGAACAAAGCTAATTGGGGGATGACAAAACAAATAGAAAAGAATAGATCAATGCTTAGTTATCCGCTGTATGATGGATTAATTAAAAATTTTCAATAATCTTATTTCATATAGTTGACTAGCAAAAATTTAGGCCTGGATTAGGAATAACTAAAACTAAATCAAGGCAGCTAGCTGGAAAGAATATTTGAAGAGGATGAGGTAAAACAGGCTGAACATGGCTAGAACAAGGATAAATGTGTCCTCAATGTTTTTCTATGGTATTATTTTAAAAATTTTGGGTTATCATTAAGGGGGAAATTACGAAGGTCTCAAAATATTTTCATAGCAGAGGAATGGTAAGAATTTTAGTGATCTGACTCTCAGTTTTGTACCAAGATTGAGGATATGTGGCTACACTGCCTTGAAAGAGTAGAGTAGGAAGTCAGCCGTTTTGAATTGGTAAAAATTAGGATATAGCTTACATTGCAACTGGGAAGACACTGGAGAAATGATAGCACTATTCAATTGAGATAGGTGAATCTTTGGGCCTTTATCAGAGTATCATACTATATAAGCCAAGACCACCCAAGGAAATGGCTGAATTAGGACCTGTTAATCACTAATTTATAGTTGGTTGGGCATCTCCAATGAGGTAAACTGATTTATCCTTGGGACGTTAAGCATTGTATGTTGGAGAAAACAGTCATTGTGGACCATGGGGGTTGCCACTAGAATGAGATATTTCTTGCTTGCTCTTTAGCATTTTGTCTATAATGGGTATTTAAAAAAAATTCCTTGTTAGTCATGGCTTTTCAAGGAAAGTGATTTTATACTTTGCTAGATTCTGGTGTTGACTTAAATATGCCCTTTATTTTGTATATAAACTTTTGGGGTGATTCTTTCCACCATTTTTCAGGTTTCATGACCTTTTCTGAAAATTTAACCTATTTATCATGATTTACAGGTACCTTTACAGGGGTTTATCTACAGGTGATCGCCCCACCTGTGACCAGTGCCTGCGGATACATGAAAAGCTAACAGAGAAAGCTGGTTTGGGATGCATACTGCGCTGCCTTGCAGACACGGTGAATACAGTTTAATCTCCAGTACTCCTTACTTCTAAATATATGTACGTTCAAGGAATCATCTGTCAATGTTTTTATTCACACATGTATGAAGGAATGCTGTTTAGGTTAGGGTTCATCATTGTAATTGCGGATTTTCAAATACACTATGTGCAGAAGTTTTCTAATTTTGGTTCAAAACACTTGCTTATTTGATATCAACTTCTTTGGTCTCTTATTTCCTTGAGCATCCTCAAATCCTCTTGCTGCAAGCTGCTTGTTTTTATTTTTATTTTTTATTTGATTTCGTTTTGGCCAATTACCTCTTGTGAAGCTGCTTCGCTTCATATATGTTTTTCCTTTAATGAGGAAATTCAGACTTCACTCTATTGATTGTTGATTGTTTGGGCAATGAATATAATATAGCCTCTGATTTTAAGACGTAACATTGGAATCTTGGGTTGAATTGAAAGTTAGGAAGAAGCATCTTGAGAGCTGGTATTTGTCTCATTGAGGTATTAGTTATTAGTTGAACCAACGCATGCTCAAAAATTCAAAGCTAAACCTTTCCAGGGATACATTTGTCTCCTACCAACTTTCAAATGTGAACATGGAATAGATATTATAATTATATGCTGATAAAATTTTATATGTTATGATTTATAAATAAATATCAATGCTCATTAGTTGTCTCTTAGGGAGGTTATGATATAATATAAAATCTTAGACGACCAGATTGAATGTTTATAATAGTAGAAGATATTATAAAAATTGAAATATAGATTTTGCCAACTTGCTTGATAAAGAAGATCGAAGTAGAAAAGAATCTTATATTAGTCTTAAGAACCCGAATCTTGAATTCTGGGTGTATAAAAATATCATCATCGATCAAACTGTGCAGAAAGTGTTTTATTCGTTTGACAAGAGGGATACAGGAAACTTGGACCCAGAAACGTCATCTTGAAGTTATCGTTATTAATTTATCATTCCTAATTTGTCAAGAATTGGCTTCAAATTTAAGCTGAGACGAAAGGGAGAATTACAAGCACTAGCCCTGCAATGATTTACATTATCATTCAAAATTAATACGCACCCATCCTTTTTGGTAAAAATATGCTCAGCAGATCCGAGGACAAGTGTTATGGTTGGTCAAATTCTGTATGTTATTACAATTTAGGCGAAGGGACACGTGCATTTGTCTTGCATTTGCAGAGTAGATATTTTTAACGCTTGCCTTTCCGAAAATAATAAAGGCCCGCAAGTGCCAGTTGTAAAGGGCGCTTAAATGGGGGCGTGGAGGGCATCTAGACTTTCTGCAAACAATATTCTCCTCTCATTTTGAAGTGCAGGTCCCCTCCCTCCCTCGCTCTCCCTTCAATTATTGTCATGGCAAACAGCCTTTTCACCTTTTTATTATTTCTCCTCTCTTTCATTACCATATCACTACCTAACATTCGCATGTACTGCCGGCATCTTTAGCTCAGCTTTTTTTTCACTCTTGGTTCAATTATGATGTATGCCTGATACGTGTTAAATTTACCTCGTACTTGCGAGTATCAACAAGAAAATACGAGTGTCTCTTAAGAACTTGAATTAATTTTCGAGGGTGGAAAAAGAAAATTTTTTTTGCAGTTAATTAACGGCATTCAGATGTTGGACAATAAAAATAGAAGCATTAATGCACTATTATTAATGTTCTAATCATATATGGCGTGGAATTAATATGCCCCTGCATTGTCAGTTGCCACTTGCCACTCTTTTGACGGAGGATCCACCAAATGCTTTGAAAACGAAGAAAATGACACATGCAAGTTTCAAAAGTTTCACCTACATCATGTTCACATTATTATTATTTATTATTTATTATTATTTATTATTATTATTATTATATAGGGTAAATCTTAAATTATTCTCTCGAAAAATAATAATTATAAATTTCTATTATAATACAAAATAAAGATAGATTAATAAAAAATAATTATTATCTTGAAAAATACAATTAAAAATATTAAAAATTGCCGAGGAAAAAAAATCGAAATCAATCCTACTATTGCACAAGTGGGAAAACAGTTAGAAAACCACCTCACTTTCACTTCATGAATCTTTTTTCCCCACATTAAAATGGTGTTGCAACTACAATTTCCTAATTCATAATCATAACTGTCCTTTGGTCAGCTTCTGCTTTTGGCGAGTGCGACACAAAAGGCGCCCTTTTACTTCAACTTCAAGGATCATCATCATTCACCATCATTAAACAACTAATCCAATCCAAACATTATACAACTTTTCAATATCTCATTTACTTTTTTTTTTTTCCCCAATACACATAATTTTCGTTTTTTTGAGAATAACAAACAAAAATATGAAGTAATAAATAAAAATAATAATAATATGAACAACACTACGGCCTTGGCTTTCTACCATAAGCTTGCTTGCACACAGAGTAAGATTTTTGGGAAGGAGAACACAGCTGAGAAGAAACTGGACATCCCCGTAGACAATTATCCCCCAGGCTACCGGCGACCGGCACGTCACCGGTGAAAAATCCTATCGGTGCTTTACCAATCAAGAAATTCCCATCCAGAAACAACCTCTTCAAAGACTTCTTGTGACTGAACTCCAATGGGATACCGCCACGTAGCTGGTTGTAACGCATCGACAGAGACGACAGCATCGGATAATCAGCGAAATTCACGGGCAGGTACCCTTGGATCTTGTTGAACCCCAGATCAACCGCCACCAGGTCGCTTCTGCCATCCACTGGCTTCGAGGCCTCGACGCGTGTCAAGGTGTTATTGGATAGGTTAACTTGCTGGAGTGCTGGCAACAGGAAGAACCACGCTTCGAGTGTCCCAGCGAACGAGTTTTCACTCAGTTCGATAACTTCCAGCTGAGTTAACCCGTCAAAGGAGTTTTTTGTAACAACCCCAGATAAAACATTGTTCTTCAGAGCTAGCTCTGAGAGATTTGGCGGCAGCTTTGGTAATGAACCGGTGAGTTTGTTGTAACTCAGATCGAGTCTTCTCAACCTCGACATCAAAAATGTGTTTTTGGGGAGAGACCCGGATAGAGAATTATGAGAAAGGTCTAAAGAATCGAGATTTTTGAGCTGGGTGAGTGAGTCTGGGACTGAGCTGGAGAACGAGTTGGAGCGGAGGGTCAACATTTGGAGATTTGAGAGGGAGGAAATGGAAGCTGGGATCGGGCCAAAGAAGTAGTTATCAGAGAGGTCAAGGATGGTGAGTTGGGTGAGTTGGGATATGAGAGGGGTGAGTTGGCCGGAGTAGCCGGCGGGGTCAAGCGTGAGCTGGGTGACCCGGGTTGAGTCAGACGAGCAGAGGAGGCCACAGGTGAAGTGGGTTCGGCGAGGGAGGGCACATGGGTCGGTGGCTGTGAAGTCCCACGAGGCTAAACAGGACCAAGGCTGTATTGAGCTTGGCTTTATTGAGGCTTTGAATGCTTTGAGAGCTGATATGTCTTGTGGTGAAGTTACAGCTAGGGCTAAAGAAATTTGAACAATAACAAGAAGGACGCATGATGCAGCGTTTGAGATTGAAGAGAGTTTCATGTTTGTGAATTTTTTTTTTGGTGGGTTTCGGGTTAATTGGATTTTGCGTTTGTGGGTTTTAATTTATAACTTTTATTACGTATGTGGGGTGGAAAGCACACTGTACGTTGGAGTTTGGTTGGTCAATGCATACATGATACGCCGATACATGTCCGTGTTGAGATATTTTATTTGTGAATATGAAGCGGGTCGTTTTAGTCTAAAATTGGAATATGTTCTCTTTTGATGACTGATGCATGTCTTACGTTTGCTTAGAATTGAGGATGGGCTAATATAGTTTTTTAAGCTACATCAGTTTAATAAGTTAAAGTTGATTTAATTTTATATTTAGATGAAGAAAAACTTATTATATATTTATTAATTTTATTAAAATTATTATATAAAATTATATTTATTATATCATATATTTCTATTAATTTTTAATTTTATAGTTACAATTTTTTTCTTACAGCGATTATAGTTTAAAAACTACAATATCTTAATGCCAAATAAAACTTAAAACAATTTTGAATTCGACACTAACATAATGCCGTAACGAGGATAATATTTAGATTCTTGTGAGAAGTGTTTATTAGAATAAAATGTGTGCATGATATAATATCTTTAAAAACTTACAGTAATTCAAATCTCGATTAAAAGATTATTGATTTAAATTAGATATCTTAGATTCTAAATTTAAACTTGTGCACATAGAGAGTGAATATATCAAGATTTTGGCTTAAATATTTGTATTACATGATGGTTTTTGGATATTTAATCCCAAAAGGAATTAAATTTATTCATCATTTATTTTAGGGAAGTGATTATGGTGGAGCTGTTCTATCTATCGTGTAGTACTGATAATGACACTCAAATCACAGAAACAAGTACAAATTTAATAATCATTTCTATAATTGTACGGTTATTAGCAATGCTCCGTCGTGAAATAATTCCATTGTAGCCGGACCCTTATTTAGCTAGAAGAGAATTAGTTGCTTGTGTTTGACTCATTTGGCTGCATGATTACTCGCAAAGGCTCGTTGCTTCTGTTTGTCTGAAACTCAGAATTTTTTAATTGAAACATTGATTGTCTCAAGTCTCACTACTCGCTCCGGAATAATTTGGTGGGCAATTTTGGTTCAGCCAAATCAATGCTTCAGTTGTTACAGGATACGCACCAGTTGCAGATTTATTATTTTATTATATACCACAAACTATATGTTCAGAGTACTCACTACAAACGATATCAACTTGTTTTTATTTATAACAAATTCGACCAGCATAACAGCACTTGTCTCAAATAACTATATGTGTGAATAATAGGAAAAGCTTAGCTGTCACGGGGAAATTTACCAAATTAGCCATAATACTTTAAGAAATTACAAAACTAACCATACAAGTTTTTTTATATCAAAACTAGCCAAACAACAAATTTTTGGACCACAATACCCCTGTCAATCTCACCCAAACCTCACCCAAACCTCACCCAAAGCTCACACAATACCCCTGTAACTCACCCAAACTTGTCACCAAACGCCAGCACCATAGAGAGCCAAATCGGAGACCATCATCAGCGGCAATCTCACCGGAATCAAGTTTAACAACGCTAATTCCACCAAAATCACGTCTAATAGTAATCAAGATCTCCAAGATCAACAGTTGAAGTTCAAAAACCCTAGGTTAGCAATTTCAAACACATGCTTTATATTGTTCTTGTGTTGTGTTGTGGTTGTGTGTTGTTGTGATGGTGTTGGTGTTGGTGGTGGTGGTTGTTGGTGGTTTTCATGAACTGTCGGACTATGTTGGTGGCAATATGTCGCAATGGGTGTTCATCAATTCGTGAAAATTTAAAATTTTTGTGCGACAGGTGCCTGTCGCACCAAATTTTTTGCGACAAGCTGCTGTCGCACAAAAAATCAGATTACGCAATCTGAAAGTTTGTGCGACAGGTTTTAAATCGCACCACATTTTGTCATGACAGAGATAAGCTGTCGCACAAAATTTCATATTACACAATCTGAAAGTTTGTGCGACAGGTTTCCGTCGCACCAAATTTTGTGCGACAGATAAACTGTCGCACAAAATTTCATATTACACAATCTGAAATTTTGTGCGACAGGTTTCCGTCGCACCAAATTTTGTGCGACGGACACCTATCGCACAAAATTTCATATTGCACAAAATTTAGGCTATTTTCTGAAGGTCATAATTTAGGGTAAATGCTTCCATTTTTTTGTGTATAATATATCATTTCGAAGCTTGTAACGAAACGAATCAAACCCATAAATTTTTTTCGAGTCTCTCCTATGACCAAACAAAACATTTGCCTCAAATTATATATGACAGACAGCCGTTATGATAGTTTTAACAAAATCAATATAAAATGTCGTATATGTACTTTATCATATTTTTTAGTGTGTAACCATATTTGTTATGTTTTTTTTTATATTTTTTAGGTTTAATGGATTCAGTTGTGCTTCAATTGTGTTACAACGGTTGGTGGGAGACGTTAGCGGATGGGCGTATGGAGTACGTGAATGGCAATAATACAGCTTTTCTAGTTCGTAAAGATTGTACGTTTGATCAGTTTCTGGCAAGAGTTTATGATGTGTTACAGATAAATTGTAATGAATACAATATCACCATGAAGACAACTTTGAGGTCTAGTAATACAGTGTATCGTACATGTTCACTGCCTATGGACATATTTAACGATGAAATAGTCAAGGTTGTATTACATATGGCCTCTGATGTGGTAAATTACGGATGCATTCCAATATTTGTGACCACATCTCCTCGAGTTGATTACCAAGATGTTGAGCCACCCGTAGAAACGGAAACTTCTTTTAGAGCAAATGTCTCTGTCCCTGGTAGTGAAGAAGAGGTATTGCCACAGACATTGTCTTTACAACAACGTTACTCTCCACTCCACGACTACAATGACACTATTAATGACGATGGCATTACCCTAGCGGATGTTGAAGAAGAGACATTACCACTAACAACATCGTTAGAGCAACGTTACTCTCCATTCTACAATAATGAATTCCGCAGTTATGATGATCCTATTAATGACCTCGGCAACACAGCAGTGCGTGATGGGGGCGTTGGTCCTTCTGATATTCATACTAATGTTGACGATGAAGATCGGAATAGTATTCCTATTAATAACAGAGACAGCCAACCTATTCCTTCAGTGCCCCGTTCCATAAGGAGAACAACAGTTAGCCAACTCGTAAGCCTTGCTCCTGTTTTACCTTCGAACTTGGCTGCTCCTGACTTGGTCAGAAATTGTAATTATGATGGTATTAGTGCGGGTAAGTTGTTTGTTGCCAAGAATGAGTTAATACTAGAACTGCGTAAAGTTGCCTTGCGGGGTAAATTTGATTTCAGGATCACACGGTCGACAACAACACGTTTCGAAGCCCAGTGTTCTTCAGAATCATGTAAATGGCGTATTCGAGCAACAAGAGCTTCGAATGAGCAGAATGTTCCGTGGTTAGTGAGAAGAGTTGACAACTTACACACTTGTTGTAATGAGGTATTGGCCGGTAGTGTTTGTTATCGTGATGACAAATATAACAAGATAGTGTAAAAATAATTAATTAATTTATATTTGTGCAACATAGATGATTATTAAGGAAAATATTACCTCAGGATCCCTTCTGTTGTCAGAATCATAGTCGCGGTCGTCGTGGTCAGCTGGAGCATACTCGTCGCGGTCGTCCTGGTCAGCTGGAGCATACTCGTCGCGGTCGTCGTGGTCAGATGGAGCATGCTCATCGCGGTCGTCCTGGTCGGCTGGAGCATGCTCATCTTCAATAGGATTCTGCTCTGGTACCTTCATTCGAATTAGCGGCATATTGACTATAGATTGATGCTGCACATGGTACAAAATTATGAGTAAATAATTAGCAACATTGTCCAGCTTCGATAATGTATTAAACTTTTTACTACTCCATGCCACTTACATTACAAACCCATATCGGGATATATAGCACGTAAGCCTTCACAGACTTCCAATAGTTTTGCATTTTCTCGTTTGCATCTGGTTGGAGGGTTTGCATAACATTCCCCTATCATACAATTAACCAATTTTGAAGTTAGAAAATTTTTTTAGTACTTAGTAACATTTTTAGTTGTTTTATATATATATAAATATACTTACAAAACGTGTGTTGTCGTTGAAAAACAAATGCACTGCATCATAAGTTATTTTCGAAGAAACAAATGCCTTCCACTTTAAGATGCGGGGAATATGATTGTTTATCTTTACGGCCCACTGTGTTGGTATCCCCTCGAACACTTCAAAAATCCAAGCCTACAACAAACAAACAAAAAAAAAACCACATAAGTTAATTTGGTATAGGTATAAAACTAAAAACTAAAAACTATAATATTATTATTTTTTTTACCAACCCACCTGAACCCCATGACTGAAGCCATAAATATTGTATTTCTCAATATTATGGGAAGGATTTTTCAAACGCTCCGTCTTAAATTTGTTGGCCTTCTGATTCAATGCATTGTTCAAACTATCATATATTATTTGCCACGATAAACGGCCCCATGGTCGACTTCGAAAGTGGTCTATATCATCAACATGATTCATTAGCTGAAAGTCAGCTTGACTATGATCCTTTCTCCCATTCAGTACCCTATCCGCAAAGTAATACAACGCAATTTTCAGGGCATCAGTGTCGTCTATAGCACGAAAGTTCAAAGCGGCAAATCTAGCATCCAATTGCTTGAGATTCAAGTCCTTGAACCGACCACCGAAGTACTTATTAAGCAACCTATGTTGCGGCTTCAATTTTTTTGGTACGCCGTCCGGACCATCGGAAAGCCCCGTAACGAGGCACCACTCCCCAATCGATAAACGTACCAAGTGCTCTCCAATTTGAAACCATAACGATCTTCCTTAATTTCTTCATGTGCCACTTGCCTAAGCAATAGGTTGTGAATTATAACACCACCTGAAATTATAACTACCCAAGTCCAGAAGTGTCCAAAATATCACTTTTGAACAATAACAATTGTTTGCAGCGTTTGCGTTAGTTTATGTTTGGATAGATGCGATAACTTTTTTAAATTTTGACGTCTCAAATACGGCCCGGAAAATGATCATCAAAGCATAACTTCATCACGCCCAACTCCTTTCTAGGTTCAGGTGGATTGCGCTTTGCCAACTTAGTTTTCGCCATCTACATGATACGCCGAGACAAAATCGAAATTCAAACTCATTATTGTGCTATTTGTAAAATAATAATATTAATAAATATAAAATAAAAACGTATCTACAAAGTAAAAATGACTTTGTATGTAATCTATATTTTTATTCTTTTGATGTCTCTCATGTTGTCGTTTGTTTTTTTATCACACACAATCTTAATTTTTTGCGATTGCTGGGGCACCCATCGCACAAATATTTTTGCGATAGGCACTTATCGCACAAACAAAATAATATTTTCTTTGTCAATCGAGGCTTAAATTTTAAGTGACGGCCATTTTCGCTCAAAATTTATTTAAAATTTATATTTACTATTGTACAAAAATTAAGATCGAATACTCTTGGAACAAAATCGAATTTTTTTTGTGCGACGGGTTCCCGTCGCACAAATTTTAATCCCAAACGACAAACATGCATGCCGCCGCACAAAATAAGTCAAACGATTTAATTGTTAGTGTTTGTGAAGAAAATCTTTGTATATTTATAATTTTTTGATTACGGGCATTAAAATTACAAAATTACAAATAGACATTTCTATTAATTTATAATTTTATAGTTATAATTTTTTTTTACAACAATTATAATTTAAAAACTACAATATCTCAATGTCAAATAAAGCTTAAAATAATTTTGAATTCAACGCTAACATAATGTTATAACGAGGATAATATTTAGATTCTTGTGAGAAGTGTTTATTAGAATAAAATGTGTGCATGATATAATATTTTTAAAAACTTATAGTAATTCAAATCTCGATTAAAAGATTATTGATTTAAATTAGATATCTTAGATTCTAAATTTAAACTTGTGCACATGGAGAGTGAATATATCAAGATTTTGGCTTAAATATTTGTATTACATGATGGTTTTTGGATATTTAATCCCAAAAGGAATTAAATTTATTCATCATTTATTTTAGGAAAGTGATTATGGTGGAGCTGTTCTATCTATTGTGTAGTACTGATAATGACACTCAAATCACAGAAACAAGTACAAATTTAACAACATTTCCCAAGTTGACAACACTACTACTACAAGCACCACCACCACCACCACAATTCCTATTCTCAAACTACTATCACTATTTTCTCAAATTTATTTCTTAATTAATCAAATAAAAATAAAATGCCTTACTTATGTTTTGTTCAACTTGAATGGTGGATCTTGTTGAAACATTTTCTTCAAGTTGCAAGTGGATCGGACGTTGATGGTGTGTGGGCGCCGATGATGGTTGAAGCCGAATCAATGCTTTGGCTCTTGGAGATCTCACGTGAAGAGAGGGAGTTGGGGGAGAAATGTGAGAGGGGCACTTTGGTCTAGAAATTTTAATTTTGGCTAATGTTGATACAAATAAACTTGTGTGGTTAAAATTGAAAAATCAATAATTTTGGTGGCTATTTGTGTAAATTTAGCTGTCACGTTCTAACGTTTAATATGCTACGGTCCCCTTTGTCTTCTACAATGTTACCATGCTAAGACTTTTTAACAGAAAAATCTGTCCATGTTCAATCCACGCTTGAAGGCAAAGAAAATTAATAATATGCCCATTATATTGATTAGTAAGTGGTGGACCATACACTTAAATTAGGGGATCTAATTCAAAAAATAAAAAAAAATTAGACACGGCACGAATACGAGTATATATGGGCCTTTCTTTGATGGGTTAAACCAACACGGTACGATGCATTGACCATCTCTAATTGTAAATACTGAATACTTTTCATCTTATACGGTGGGTGGAGATTGTGGTGGTGGTTATGGTATTTTCTCAAAATATGTAGATGTCCATAATACATTTCCACAGTGTGTGTTAGAGATTCCAAAAGATTTGTAGATTTCTATCAACTAAAAAGTTTTTTCAAAAAGTTACTTATTCCTTCTTGTAAGTTTCATAACCTTTGATGATATGCAGTAACTAGAACTTATTGTAGTAAATTACTCGGATTCAAACACAGTTTATTTTCCAAATTTATCAACTCAAATGCTAGTGTCTATGGCTTCGAAAAAAGTTATCCTTAATAGTAATCTTAAACAAGATATATCAGCAAAAGATATATTATTATTCTACGACAACTGCCGAATAAGAGGCCCTCTCCAACTGCAAACTTCTTGAAATAGTTGGCAATAAATTGGTAAGCTTTTAATTAGTTTGGCCTCTTCCTAAAACAGACAATGAAATGATGCAACGCGGCATTAGGTGTTGCTCGACATACAGGCGTTATGTGGCCGGGAGAAATTGTGTTCAACTCAAGAACCTGCATATGCATGCTGGCTGCTGCGATGGTGAAGCGAGCGACCGTGAATTGTGATGGTGGTGCTCGAATTAAATTACTCTGCCTTCAAGCTGGTCCTACTCGGCCGACGGCCACTCTTGCTCTTACAAAATTCACGTGCTCATTAATTATTCACATGCTTTTCTACTAGCAAGCTTGAGTGGATCCATTCGAATCCCAATAATAATTGGGACTTAACTCTTCTTTGAAAAATTATTAACCGTATACTCTTATTTTATATTTGATTTTTTATAAATTTTTTGGATTCAACCAATATTTGTTATTTAAATTGGATTAAAATATATTTGAATCCACCAAAACATTTAATGACTTACGCAAATAATAACTGATATTTTTATCCTTACATATCTTATCAAATTTACTACAATATTTTTAATATATAAGAGATGATCCATTTTAAGTTTGACAAAATATATCTAGGTTAAAATATACCAAACGCCGGTTAATTGTCATATAAATATGATGACATCAGAGAGGTAATATGATCTTTTCATATGATACAAGTCATAATTTAAGAGTATACAAGTAATAATAAGAGATGATAATAGATTTTAAATTATATTGAATAAGAATGATAATGACTTTTCATTAATAGGTTAAAATCATTAATTTGAAGGTAAAAAAACTCGTTAACGGTTTAGTGGTTAGAATTATAAAAATTTTTATAAATTTAGATTGTGATATTTTAGTATATTTTTAAAAAAAAATATTATAATTTTTTTTTTATAAAAGAGTAAATTTAATGTATACAAATGATAATTTCCCTTCTTCTTTTGATTATATTGAATAAGAATAAAAATGACTTTTCATTAATAGAAATAAAATAGATATTTTTTTAGTATTTTGTGAAGGTAAAAATTGAAACTCTAATTGTCTAATATATTAGAATTATAAAAAATTGGCTTGATAAATTTGTGATTGTGATATTTTAGTATATTTTTTAAAAAAATATTTCAATATAAATGACCTAATTGGGTCATACACTTATATTAAACCACTGAATGCAAGTACAAGCGGATTAGGATTATATTACACTGATTGGTGATTTACTCCTACAGAAGGATAAATTTATATATATTTCTGTAAAATATCAAAGATTTGAGGAAAGATTTTTTTTTATAAAAAGGTTATTTATAATCAAATTTTTTTTTGAGAATATTTATAATCATTTACAATTAGAAGTACAGTGTAACAAAATTTCCTTATATTAAATATGTTATATTTATAGTTCCAATAAACATCCTCTTTAATTTATACCTCTTTTTATTCACCTCCAAGGGTCATTGACTCGTTGTCGACTCCAATACTCTCCCAATCATGGCCAAAACGACACTCAAATTGCCGTTTTCGCTTCTCTTCTTCACTTCACTAACGCTCACTCTGGCAACACTCACTCTCACCGCCGCCGAAACGGCCGCCTACCCGACGATTCCCGGAACCACGCCGACCGGCTGCTCGCTATCAGACGAAGTAGTGCCGACGCCGGTACGGCGAGAGGTGTACGAAAACGGCCAAATTTACGACATCACCCACCGTATTACGAGCGACATGCCGTCGTTTGGCTCGAAGGAGGCGTTGGGGCAGTACTTGTGGTTGCCCAAGAGTATTAAGAACGGGTCGCTTGCTAATAACTCGGAGATGAAGCTGCCGTCGCATACGGGAACTCACGTGGACGCTCCTGGGCACGTGTTTGATCATTATTTTGATGCTGGTTATGACGTCGACACGCTCGACTTGGGAGTGTTGAATGGTAATTTAATTCTGCTGTGGCTCTGTTATTTATTTGTTTTTCTTTTTGTGTGTTTATTATGTGTCTAATGAAAGTTCTGTGTGAGTTTCTGTGCAGGGCCTGCACTGTTGGTTGATGTTCCGAGGGATAAGAACATAACGGGTATGTAACTTCGGTGCCCTTTGCCGCATTGCGAAGATAATTCTAATTATTTTGTTTTGCGTTTTAATTGATTATGTTTTGACTGCTTCTGTGGGAAGCACATTTTTATCAAGTGCTTCTGTGACCTGGACTTACCGTTGTTTATGGCTTTTGTCTCAAATTATATTTAGTAGGAATTTAAAAAAAAATATTGGATTTCTGGTGGCACCGCAGCAGCTAAAAGGGCCATCTTTGTTAAACAAAGCTGCATCATGTGTTGACTACAAATGCTAATTGCCCATGGGGATATCTAATAATATTAAGAGAATGCTATTTCATTGATTTTGGTTTCACTTCCTACTAGTGTGAATGCCGCGAATTTTCTCTCATTTTCTTTATTGTCTTTGGTAATATAAAGATAAGCAAGAAAAACATATAAAGCAGTTCGAAATTGAAAACTGTGCTATATTGGACAAAGGACAAGAATATTTCTTGTTTCTATTTTTCTTCAATTCAGATATGTTTGTGATAAGCTCTCTTTCCCACAGCTGAAGTTATGGAGTCCCTAAATATTCCCAGGGGTGTCCGCCGTGTGATTTTCAGAACATTAAATACAGACAGGTAACTTATAACATTCGTTCCCTGAATTATTAAAATTCCGTTATTAAGTGATGAGAGGAGTGCCCACATCCTGTGTCTGTACAATTGTTAACCCTTATACTGTACATTCAATTTGTTTCGAGCATCATAGGAAATGTTGAATGGGAAAAGCATTTATAACTTGGAGTAGTTATGTGCTAACTAAAATTTAGTTCCATTTCAGGAAGCTTATGTTTAAAAAGGAGTTTGACTCGAGCTATGTTGGATTTATGAAAGATGGAGCAAGATGGTTGGTACAAAACACTGACATCAAACTTGTTGGTAAGTTATAAATTATTTTCAGTAGCTCTGAGCCACCTATTTGGGGTGCATTTTGTTCAACCTTTTTTTTCCTCTCACGTCTCGGAGTAATGTGAAAGCTCCATTCGATGCCGACACTAGTTTGTTGTCTGATGCCTATGCATATTCAATGTCTATTCTGTTTAACTTGATGATGTGAAGATATTTCTGTTAAATTTCTTTTGTAACTTCATGCTAATTCTGGAAATTTATATGAAAGTGCAGCTGTTTCCTTCAGTAACATTTGTTGGAATGATTTGTTAGGGAACTCTAGGGACATCTCCCAGTTTATTTTTATTTACAAAATTGTCTTCTAATAGAAGACTAATGCATATGTCATTGTAAAATGTAGGAATTGATTACTTATCCGCTGCTGCACATGATGATTTGCTTCCATCTCATTATGAATTCCTTGAAGGCAGGGTAAGAAAAATCATTTTTGTACTCCAGGATTGGTTGTTTTACACATCAAGAAGTTCTGGTTTTTAAAAATTTTTTAATTTCTAGAGAAAAATAGCTTACACATCAGATGACGCTAACACTAATAATCTTCTTCAGGAAATCATTCTTGTGGAAGGCCTTAAATTAGATGGTGTGCCAGCTGGACTATACACTGTCCACTGCTTGCATCTGAGGTTGCTTGGCGCCGAGGGATCGCCAATAAGATGCATTCTCGTTAAATGATATATTGTCCATGTGAGTGTTTGCTATAGCCAGTTTATTGATCCTCTTCAGTAAATGATTCCGCTATTTAGTAAAAAATCAAACGTTTATCCAGGTTCCAATGGAAATATTTCTATTATTTTGCTTGGGATCAATCTTAGTGGTAAGCTAATGTAAATTGGTTGTTTTTGCAGTAACCCAGTAATGGTTTCATGAGCTATCGAATGGAGTAAATCGCTTGGAATCATAAAGCAGCGAAATCCGTTAAAACTTTTTGATTTAAATCAAGTAGATGTGCGTATGTTTATCATCCATTACACTACTGGACATGACTGTCTTGTTGTTGTGGCTTTTAGCATGAGTAAATTGATTATTTATTGTAACCAGTTTATCATTTTTCTTTTCTTGGTATTAGATCAGAGTTTCCACAAGTCCATGGTTTGATTTTAACTAATATTTGATTGTGGAAAACTCATGGCATGAGAGGCGTTGATGACACTCAAAAATGTAGAAACAACAAATTTGAAGGGGCGAAAACACGAAAACAGTGAATTTGAGGGGTCAAATAATAAAGTCCACATAAAAGTGATTATAATTTTATTTTGAACCCTTACCCCTTTGTGGTCCATTTTAGGCTAAGATGATGAAATCTAGACCATCATATTCTTAAAAATTATGTAATTCACATTCCTCACGAGCACCCATTGGGTTTTGTGGTGAAGTGGGTTAATGTTTTATCATTATTATTGATGTTGTTATTATAAATGCGTCGAATTTACTAAGAGACAAAAAGCTAAGGATTAGACAGTAATAGGGAAGTCAAAGTCGATAAGAGCCACATGGTCGTGACACCAAATAAATTAGCTGTGATTAAACAACCGTGATAGCTCAGCAAGTTCCTGTTCTTGGGAGATTATTATGATTCCACTTCAAAAAATCATCAATCATGTTGTCCATTTCAGGCTAAGATAATTCCAGTAGGGACCATGTTAGGCTAAAAATCATCAACCATGTCCTGATCACTTCATATTAAAATTAAATCTGCATGTGATTTAAGATCCTATAACATTATTTTTAAACCCTCGTTACATCTCTTCTCATAAAAACTAACCAAACCAAGAGCAATTTTCGAATGACACCCTCATGCTGTAGCAATAACAATAAAAAACTCTTTTTTCCCGAAATCGCAAAAACATTTGCTTCCGAAATACTTTTTCAGCTTTTATTTTTTTAGAGTTTTTGTCTTCCCTCTCTATATCCATCTAGATTTAAAATCTAGGATGGTTTCTATCCACCAAAATCTCATTTTGTTCGTTTTAGGTGTTATGTGGTGGTTTGATTCTAGATTTGAAAGCTCAGCAAAATTTTGAAATCTGTGTTGTGTGTTTTAAAAAAATAAACAGCAATTTTTCTAATAAGCATGGCCAATAACACCACTAAGGACTCTCCGTTTTTACAAAGCTTCTTCACACTCTTACTCGCCATGGTAGCAAACACTGCCTGCCCGATAACTTCCGATTGCTCATTAACCGGAGTCACGCACCGGTTCGGCGAGAGGTTTACGGGAATGGCCGGATATACGATATTAGCCTTCGACATGCCGGCGTTTGGCAAGAAGGGTGAAATGGGGTCAGTTTCTAATGGCTGGTTGAAAGCATGAACAACAATAATTCGATTGCTAATATGTCCGAGACGAAACTCTCAGTGCATGCGGGAACTCACGTCGATGCTCCTGATCACATGTTTGATCATTACTTCGATGTTGATTCTCTTGACTTGGAAGTTTTGAACACTAACTAATGATTTTTTAATTACATATTATAATCTCTATTAATTTTTTGTTCCATAAAAAAAAGACATCTAACTTCATATCCAGACCCCTAAAGTTTGCTCAATAAACAGTTAAAAAAAAAACTCATTATTTTAAAACGAATAGTTAAGCCTCCACTATCTTAAAATTAAGACATCTTCTATTAGGAAATTCGATCTATTTTGAGTAGAGATATACATACATTAAATTATTAATTTTAATAGAGATTATAATACAAAAATTAATTATGGCGGATATTATAATAAACTAATGTCGTCTAAATAAATGAAATTCACTTTCTAGCTACTCATTAAGTTATAATTTTTTAAGTAGCTAAACTCTTTATGAACTGATTATATTTTTTTTTGGACCTTTCAAAATTTATGCTTTTTAAAGTATATGATTGGAGATGGAGGTGCTCTTCTTATTGTTGCAAATGCAAATATTTGATGGCAAAAGTAATGATCGGTGATGGCTGATTGAGCTTGTCTGTAGCTGTAATTAAAAACGTTAATAATTTTTAATGACCTCTTAATTATCTCTTACGTCTGAAGTCATGGAGCCCGTAAGTATTCCCAAGGACATACGTCGTGTACTTCTCAGATACGTTCGTTTTATTGCCGTTTATACATTTTGCAGCACACGACTATATATTTATCAGAAAGAGGAGTTTATAAACATTTAGCTCGGTTTCAATTTTCGGGAGGCTTAGGTTCAAAATTGATTTGAATACAAGCTTCGCAGAATTTATGGAAGATGGAGCAAATAGTTAGTTAGTGTCCTAGTATTTGTCCGTAGCAGCTTTTGATGATAGTATTGAAGCTCACCATGTTTTTCCAAAAAAAAAAAAAAAGAAAAAATTTATTATTAACATTAGCAATAATATTATGTTTACTTAATTTATATCCTGAGTAAATTACATGTCATTGTTTAATTTAGTTAATTATTAAGTCTTATAATTCCTAATCCTGATAGTGAAATTCTATTAGTGACATATCAGTTGAGATACAAACTAAATATTATAATTAAATAAACATAACTAGATCCATTTTAAATATGACGACACAATCTAAATATCAAAGCGTGAAAATAGATTGGATTTACTTTTTAATTCACATAAAATAAAATCGTCAAGTATAAGTGAACTGCAAGCGAGTAAAATAGTCGTTAAAAGTAAAAATATAGAGATGACAAAAATATCTGGAGCTCTTGCCTAATTCGGATCAGGTATGGGCCTATGAAATGCATTTAAAATGAAAATGGAGTCTATTTTGGAATGAGCCCAAGCCTCAAAAAAAATTTCAGATTTGGGTTTGGGGCCAAATTCAGAAAAAGAGAAAACAAAAAATCTACGCGGAATAGCGAGTTTCCTTGCTTTCCGTCGTTAGAACCAAAAATTTTGAATACATTACTCAGTTCCCCCGCTTCTTCTCATCAACGGCGGGAGAAATTTAAAATATCTCAATCAGAACACTCAATTGATATATAAACATTTGTCATTAAATTAAATACAACCACCACTTACGTGAAGTGAAGTTTATTGATTGTTGTATGGATAAGATCAAGTTTGATATTTTGGAATTTCTCCAATATGAAGCAACTAAGAAGTACTTTTCAAGAAATCATTCTTGTGAAGCTCTTAATCTCGACGATGACCCAGCAGGATTACATTCAATCCATTGCTTAACCCTAAGGTTGCCCGGCCCTCGAGAATTATCAATTAGGTGTGTTTCGTTAAATGGTGCATTTTAATTTCTAAGTGAGTTCAAATTTCACTTAAAAGGTGGTTTAGAAGAAGTTTGATAATGGATCATGCTCATATGGAGCAGCGGTGGTTTTAGTACGTGCATACAATGTGACTGTAACTAATCTTGATGTTAGGGAAAATTATAGTGTTAACAAGCACTTGGGCACTAATTATAGACTAATATATGTAATCAATAACGGTCTCTTGATCATTTTTGCTAGTTCACAAGTCAAAATTGATCCAATCAAATCTTGAATATACCAATACTTTTTCATTCGGATGGGTGATAAGGGGATTAAATTGCTGTTAGGCTAAATAAGAAAAAAAAAATTCCAACAATTCGAGTATCACCTAAACGATCTTAAAATACGACGAGATCATAATTTACAAGTAATTTGAGTTTTAGTAGTTGTTCATATATAATGTTTTTTTATTAAGTATATCATAGAATTATAAGATATTAAAATATAATAATGATATAGTGCGAGCAGTTACGAATCTTATGATGCAAGACTGCACACCATTAAATTATCATTAGTAGGACTATTTTGTGGAGCTCATAACCCTACCAATAATAATTTAACATGTGTGCAATCGCACGCTAGATCATTATTCTATTGAAATGATATGATTTTTTTTTGCCAGATTAAAAATATATATATAACAAATGAAATAAGAACAAATAAAAAATCAAAAGCATTCACTGCAAGTGGGCTAATTTAGTCAACAATGTACTATAATTTTTTTATTTCCAAAAGGGCAAAAAAAAAAAATAAAAAACAATGTACTAGTTTTTAGACCAGAACAAAATATATCACGACTACATTTTGAATTCTTTAAAGTTGTCTCTAAAATATAGTATTATTTTTCTCACAAAGTTACAAAGAACATTTCTCACGAAACTCTAAATCAATCACATGAGGCAATAGGAATTCGTGGATTATTCTTAAATTATCTCCATCTTTATTTAAAAGCCTCTTCACACGTCTTCGAATACAAACCAAACAAACAAACAAACAATTTTCTACTAAACATGGCCGGCGCCCATAATAACATGAATATTATAATTAATATGGTATCCCATATCTTGGGTATTATACCCATAACTTGGGCACAGTAAAACTATCATAAAATTAACAAAATTTAATAACAAACCTAAGCTGCAGCCTGCAGGTACACCTACGACTTCCTGATAAGAATACCGTAATCACATCAAAATTCTATTTAATATTACGGGAAAAAAAAAAGGTTCTTTCTAAACACATTTGCATCAAACACAGGCTCAACACGTATGCCTCAGTTCAGCGCTTGTCGTGATCAAACTTATTGGGCGCGACAAATTAAGCTGAGATTAAAATAAAAGAAATAAAATGCTCTTGGCTACGCATACCTCATCTCAGGGGCGGATTATTGGACCAGCATGGGCCGACTAAAAAAAAAAAAAAAAATTTAAAAGTTTGTAGTCGTTTATTTACAAAATTAAAAAAAAGAAGAAGCTTGTAGAAAAGGAGAATGAAGAAGAAAATAAGCAAATCAATTTTATTTTTAATAAGGAAGTTGAAAACTTGAAAAAATTCTTTGGCCCCTCCAACCAAGATTGGCTTGTTCGCCCCTGCCTCATCTCTCACAATCTTATCGTTTCAAAAGTAGATTCATACACGCACCTTTGCAGCGGTGGCTTTTGGTATAAGCGAAGTCGTCTAAGCGTTCATGTTTTAAAAAAATTTCATATTTTAAGTATTTTTTTAATAATTTTTTAATTAATAAATGTTTTTAATAATACGTATTTAAGAAATTAAAAAACTTATTGGATATGTCTTTATTTTTAATTATCTTATAATTAAACATTATTTTTTAATAAAAAATTTATATTTGAGAACTTTAATCTTCAAAAAATATAATTAATAATATTCTTTAACTATTAGTTCATTCTTTTTCAATTATTCAATATTAAAATCTTTGACTTTTAATTTTTTTTTAATTTCTATTAAAAACCTTATAATCTCAAAAAGTAGTAAATAAAAAAATTTTTTACTTTATAATCTCAAGAATTAGTAAATAAAAAAAAATTTTTTTACTCTCTTCTCTATAAAGAAAATTATTATATTCATTGGTTCATTTAAAATAATTAGTTTCTAAACATATAAAGTCTATTTTTATTTCTAAACATCAATTCATCATTTTAAAATTTTATATTCTATCATTCTAAATATTTTATTTGAAAATAATATTATTTTTATACATTTGCTTGTTTGTTTTTTAACGATTTCAATGGAATAAAAAAAGATTTATTTTCTTGACTAATTTTTAGGTTTCATTTTTAAAATTTTTATTTTTTATTATTATTAAAATTTAAAAATTAAAGATAAAATAAATTTTGATATTTTTGTATATATGTTTGAGTATTGAAAATACAAAATAAATTTGAGGCCTTGTAACAAAATTTCGTTCGCGGCCCTCAAGACTCTAAAGCCCGCCCCTGCTCCTCTGCAATCAACATAAATTCTCTTCACACGATCACATCTCATTTCTCACAGATTAATTAAAAATAAATAATATCCATAAGCATGGCCAAAACTACCATAATCAACTTTCAGTTCTTGTTGCCACTCGTAATCTTCACTTCACTTACACTCACTGTTGCAGCAAACGACGAAGCTTACCCCGCAACTACTGCTGCACCCGATTGCTCGCTGTCCGATGAGCTCCTGATCAAGCCGGTGCGGCGAGAGGTGTACGGTGGCGGCCGGATATTTGATATCAGCCACCAGGTCACGGTTGAGCTGCCGTCGTATGACACGGAGGACGGGCGGCTCGGGCAGTTTTTAAGGCTGCCCGTTAGCATGAAGAACGGGTCCTTCTGTAACATTTCGGAGATGAAGTTCACGACGCATACGGGAACCCACGTCGACGCTCCTGGCCACTTCTTTGATCACTACTTCGATGCTGGCTTTGATGTTGACTCTCTTGACTTGGATGTCTTAAACGGTCAGTTTTATATATGTTCGTGATTAACTTTTATCCATTTCTAATGGAATTTCATAAATTTGTTGCTTGATGCTATTTTGGTTTAATTGGTTATTAATTTGATTGGTGACTATGGTTGCTTGTTTTGTTACATAGGCCCTGGACTATTAGTTGATGTTCCACGAGATAAGAACTTAACTGGTACGTGTGTTCTTTAATTTAATACCCCTTTTGCGTTTGTTAATGGAAGTTCAAATTGTTTACACTTTTGTACGTGATTGTTGGTAAACTCAGCTAGTATGAAGATGCAATTAACAAGTTAATAGTTTGTAATAAACTCTCTCTCTCTCTCTCTCTTACAGCTGAGGTCTTGGAGTCCTTGAATATTCCCAAGGGGGCACGCCGTGTACTTTTCAGAACGCTAAATACAGACAGGTAAGTATATTCACATAAATTTTATTGCCATTAATGTGCGGATCATCTCAGTATTGCATTTAGTGACTTGGAATCAAAAGCTGATTTAATTGTCAATTATATAGGGCAAGACTATCAGTCTAATGTTACATACCCTGTTTCAAAATGAGTTGCCGGTTCAGTAAACTTGTGGGTTCCTCTGATTAGTTTTATTATTGGAATTGGAAGAGATTCTAGTTGAAATGGCGTTGCTTCATTAATCAGAATTTTCATATTTCAGGCAGCTTATGTTCAAAAAGTGTTATTACTAGACATTCATTAATCAGAATTTTCAAAGAAATCACAATCTGTGCATTCAATTGTGATTCATATTTCAGGCAGCTTATGTTCAAAAAGTTTGACACAAGCTATGTGGGATTTAAGGCAGATGGGGCAAAATGGTTGGTTGAAAACACTGATATCAAACTTGTTGGTAAGACAAAAAAATTTCTCAGTAGTTTAAATTTTCTTCAGTTACCTTCGGCTGAATCCTTTAAAATTTACACAGAGCTGAAATGATTTGTTCAAAAACATGTATTGTTGGAATATGCAGGAATTGATTACTTATCTGTTGCTGCCTTTGATGATATTATTTCAGCCCATCATGAACTTCTAAGAAACAGGGTAAGAAAATCATTTTAAATTTGATGCTTTAATTAAGCTTCGTTCCTCCAGATGAATGTGATGACAAAAGCTTTGTAATATGATGCATTGTGTTTTAAGGGTATATTTAGCGTTGAGGATTTGTAGCTTATAGTTATAGTCCACAACTACTGCAAAATGGAATCATTAACTGCCAAAATAAAAATAGGGATTTTGCAAATATTTCAGGTGTACTTCAAAAGTAAGCTTTAAAAACACAACGCTCACTAACAAAATAGTTCTCGAGTCTACAAAAGGAAAGCAGAGTTTTGTATGGTGTTTGTTTTAATTCGATGGGAAAATTTAGGGTGAATTTCTCATGAGTTCTCAACACTAGCTAACACTAGTACTATCCTCTTCAGGAAATCATCCCAGTCGAAGGCCTTAAACTTGACCATGTCCCAGCAGGATTATATTCAATCCATTGCTTGCCTCTAAGAATGGTTGGTGCTGAGGGATCACCAGTAAGGTGCATCCTCATCAAATGAGAACATCAGTTTTCCCATGTGAGTTTGTCAAATGAGAACATCAGTTTTCCCATGTGAGTTTGTACTTCAATTGAATTTAAATTATTAATGTAACACTTGATGCATGCATATGTATACACATATGAAGGCTTTTGTTTTCAACAATTCCACTATAAAGTTATATATCTCCCCTGTTGCTTATCTTTCTTTTGTCAGTGTAATTGATATGGAAATAATTTAACGAGAACATGCTTCTAGGATCGGTTGAAGATGTGGTAAATAATGTAAACTGAATTTTTTCTTGCAGGAAACAATGAATGAGATAATGATAAGTAAAGTCAAGACCATATACTTATTATATGCATCAGAAGAGATATTGTAGTGTGCTTATGCATAGCCTCGTTATGGATAAGACATTATGCTTCTTTTTTTTTTTGACATAAGGTTTAATTTTCCTGTTGCGGTAAGCTTGGAGACATTGGGAAATTGTTTTGCTGTACTTTGATGTAGCATATGTAAACCTATTTTAGGCCTTGTTTGGGATTAAGGTGGTAGTATGAGTATCAGATAAGGATATTTCTAAAAATAAGTGTCTTTTTGTATATCTGAGACTGTAGACGTAACGTGAAATATCTTATAATATGCTCAATTACTCATAGATGGGCGCTGAGTTGAACAAGTCTGCACATAAGTCAAGTCAAAACCCACACCTAAACAACTAAAATATGTTGAAATTCTTGTGAGCATCTTCTCTTTTTATGCTTCTGGATTTTAAACATTCATAAGAACATGCATATCTATAATTTCATGCCAAAAACAGTTGGCATTTCCTATTAAAAATTGCTTGACTCAGTAAAATTCGGATCATATCTCATTTGGATCGTGCAATAAAGATGATTCTTTGTTTCTTTCCTCTTATATCCAATGCGCCTTCTCAATTAAGGATAGCTATTAATCGATGTAGTAAAATCTCTTGAAGCAGTAATTTCATCGGTGGAGACTGGAGAGGAACTTAATTAGCTTCTTTAATTTGATGTTATTGCTATACAATAGTCGTATTTCTAAAGGAAAGTTGCTAAAATTATTTCGTAACCACTTTCATCTTTAATTACTTAAGAATTTTTTTTTGGGTGTATTAAACTATTTAGCATGCGAATACCACATTGGACTCCGACTAATTCATATTCAAGTTAGATAGGACTACTACGGTGGTAAAGCTCTTCCAACAAGTATTTAATGTGGTTGTATTTTTAAATTTCAAACCGAGGACTTTACTTAAGTTAAAACAGACTTATGTCAGCTGATTTACGCGTTTGTTAATTAATTACTTAAGAAGTTATTTGAGCTAATCTTACACGTTGTTTGATGAAAACTATATGATCTTTTGTAATTGACTCTTAACGCAACTTTAAAGTTATAATTATCAAAAGTTCATCGACTTTCACTAATTGATAACTAGTTCTTTTATTTTACAGTAATTATAACTTTCGAGTCAAATTGTCACAATCCTGAATGAAGCCTTTAACTAATTAGTTTCCAATCGTAATTGCTTATTTATTTATTTAATTAATTAGTTTCACATTTCAGTTGTGAGCGTGTGAGTTTTATAGGAGAGAATAATTGAAAAAACGAGTGTTTCTATCTTTCTTTTCAAACCAAGCATCAAACATGAACCAAAGTTTGCTCATGGTAATACGATGCACGAGGGTCTTGTTAACAACTAGCCGACCTTTGGCTGCCGACGGGGTCCCGGAACGGAGCCAGGCGTATGCGAATGGAAGAATGTTTGATATTAGCCATAGGGTCACCAAGGACTTGTCTTCATGGGACTCCTTAAGGATGGGCTCGGTCAGTTCTTATTTCCCCTGGCAAGCAGAAAGGATGGCTCTGACGTTAATGCTTCTGAAATAAAAATTTCTGTGCACATTGGCACGCATGTCGATGTGCCGAGCCACATGATTGATAATTATTGTAACGCTGGGTTTGATGCTGACTCTCTTGACCTTCAAGTGCTTAATGGCAACCTGAAACCACGTCATTTTTTTTTTTTGAATTCTCTAAATTTTTTAATGTACATATTTGTGTTGGTGACTGCATATGTACATGTTTTTGTTGTTGCAGGTCCTACTTTGTTAGTTGATGTTCCAATAAGGGATAGGAACATTACTGGTAAGCGTATTTCTGTTGGAATTGTTTTTGCTTGATTCCGGCATATTGCTTAATTTCCTCAAAAATCTACTTATAATTGTACTATTACAATTTTTTTTCCCCATAATTTTAGTTAGATTTTGATATGATAATGTCTGCTTCTAACAGCTGAAGTAATGATGTACTTAAAACATTCCAAAGGGAGTACACCGAGTGTTGTTTGGTGCTAGGAAATTGATGGGTATAGCAGACACGCAGTTAAAATGAAATTAGAAGAAAATAAAGAACAAGCACAAAAAAGGACACCCGTAAATTACGTGGTTCGGCTTTTAGCCTACGTCCACGGGCGAAGACGGAAGGAAAATATTTTACTAGTGAACAGGAGTTACAAGTATTGTGGCATTTTAGCTCACTATCCAAAAACCCAATATATTCAAACTCTCAAAACACTAATCACTCAAGAGTTTATTAAACTTTTAATACTCTCAACTCTCTAAAGGAATGAAATGCTTCTCTCTCAATGGAATGAATGAGCTCTCCCTTAGCATACCTATTTATAGGAAATACCATAGCTAAAAAGTCAGCAATTGTATCAAAAATTCAAACAACACAGCTAGCAATCATGACCAAATTTTAGCAAATTTTCCTCCACCAACTAAGCATCAAAATTGGTGCTTTTAATGTCAAAAAGGGATGTGGAATTTCTTGCCCTTCTACAAAGAGTAGCCTACCTCAATTGACATTCTCCCACTTAGAGATTAGATTGAGAACCAATTAATCTCCACACCATCCTTTCTGCTTTGCCAAGTCATATTGCCTACGTTTCTGCTAGGTCACAAGAGGATCTACTCCAAACAAACTTGTCAGTATTGATTAGCTTAGTTAAAACATCTACTAGGTTCTCTTTCGTATGGATTTTTTGTAAATCATAAAAAAAATAAGTATTAGGATCCATGAACTTCTGTGTCAAAAAATAAAAAAATCCAAGAGAAAAAACTCTTTCCTCTTGTCACACAATTCTTGTGAAAGGCTTTCCAATCAACTTTCAATTTGAACTACTTTCATGAAGCCACCAAGCACGGAATTTTGTAACTCATTGGACAAGTATCCTAATTTCTTTCCTTCTCATATATTTCTCATATGGCCATCTAAATAGATATGTGTTTCTTTTATCTCTCTCTCTCTCTCTCTCTCTCTCTCTCTCTCTCTAATATATATATATATCCCTTATTATTGCATCATCTAATAATGAAACTTATTCAAATAGAATGTCTTTTTGAAGAATCATATTGTACGCCAAGTTTAGTGCGGTTTTTATCTTCTAATTGAAAAATAACACAAAATGAACATGATTTAGAACACAATACGCTAGGCGTACAACTACCTAAATTGCCGCATGGATCCGTTTATTCTTTCACGCTCACTGGCCGGTGCTGGAAATGGGAATATATTGTTGTAAAGGTGAACCACGTCGCGTAATGGTGATTGAAACCCAGCTGATGACAAACAGATGCATGCATATGCTCTGGAGAAGAAGAGAGTTCTCAGAAAGAAAAATCTTCTGCGCAAGCAACATCAACCTCCCCTGTTTATATTATTAATGCTTACTTGCCACGAAAACATATATATATATATATATTTGTTCTGTTTAAATTCTTTAGATTCATATTCGCTCAATCAGACCCGTTACGTTAATTCAGCATTGTTTCTTGATCTCGATAATCATTTCCCAAGTAATATTTGAACAAACTATTAAACTAACTTTAGATTGGAGAAGAGTAACATTTCCAAAAAGTACTTCCTCTTTACTCTTCATGGCTAAGCGAGTAGCATTTTGCCATGTTCATGTTGAAAGCAAACAGATGCAAACTAAAGTATATTTATATGAATGAATTACTGAAATAATGTCATGTGGAAGATGTGACTTCTGAAAGAACATTCACTTGAAAAGAAGCCTAAGCTCGATCCGAAATATTAGGCATTTGGGTCTCCAAATTATTAATATTCTCTTTTGGACATCTATAAAAGGGGGTCATTGGCGATTACAAACTCACTCACAAACTACAGGAAGTCCCTAAAAAGAGTACTAAGATTGTTCCAGCAGGCTTGCTAAGAAACTTAATGATACCGATGGCTCACTTTAATCTACACTTTCTCGCGCCAAGTCTGCTCATGATGATGGTACTAGCAGCGGAAGCAGCAAGAACTCCACCAGGGATTGCAAAGAACCCAAGCCAAGCAACTTGCAAGGACATTAGATACAAGCAATGCTACAACTTGGTGCATGTTTGCCCCAAGTTTTGCGCCGATCAATGCACAGTTCATTGCCAGTCTTGCAAGCCTATTTGCTCTGGAGACTTCCCTTCACCGGAGGAAGGTGATGCTCCACCAGCCTCTCCAACACCATCATCAACTCCTTCATATCCTCCTCCAAAGGAAGATGATGATGCTGGTAAGGGTAAGGGCGATGATGAAGGAGATCAACGTACTCCACCAGTCTCTGCAACACCATCACCTCCTTCATATCCTCCTCCTACTACTCCAACTCCTCCTACACCTACTCCGCCAACGCCTTCAACTCCATCTCCAACTCCGTCATATCCTCGTCCTACGCCACCTACTACTCCATTGCCTTCATCTCCAACACCTCCTACTACTATTCCAACCCCAACACCTCCCAGTACAACGCCCTCTACGCCTTCAACACCCTCGACTCCATCTCCAGCACCTTCTACGCCCACTACGCCTTCGCCATCAACGCCATCTCCGCCTACTTCCACTCCTCCATCATCAGAAACATCACCAGCAACAGCAAGATGCAGAAACTACAACTATCCCCAGTGTTACAATATGGTGCATGTATGCCCCAAGGCTTGCCCTGCTGGATGTGAGGTTGATTGTGTCACTTGCAAGCCTGTCTGCAGTACGTCTCCTAATTATTACTAATATATATTTCAAAGCAAAATATATATATATATATATATATATTATAATAATAATAATAATAATAATAATAATAATAATAATTTAAGAGTTTTATCTTTCAAACTTTCAATGCCGTTAACGAGAAATTTTAATTTCGTATCATTACTAAAAAGTTTTTTTAAAGCAAATATAAAAGCTAGAATATTTTAAAGTGAAATTCGCAAATTATTGTCTTTACATATTTGATATGGAATTTTACAATCACAATTCTATTATCTATATCCTCAAGGCATTTATTTGTAATTATTGTTCTTTAGTTAACTTAATTCTGAGAGCAAAATAACTAATAAAGTGCTTTTTTTTTTCTTTTTCAACGAAGAAGAGTTTGATAAAATAATATACTGTAGAAAACAAATGCTAAATTCATAGTTTGTCCCTATCCACCAAAAAAAAAAAAACCATAGTTTGTGATTATATTTCATAGTTGTTGTGCCTTTCTTACAAGAATAATTAATAAATTACCTCAATTCCAAGTGTGATTTTTTATAAAAACCCTAATGAAGTGTTTGTTATTATTGTCTTCTGTTTAATTTTTGCAGGCTGTGACAAGCCAGGAGCTGTGTGTCAAGACCCTCGTTTTATTGGTGGCAATGGCATAACATTTTACTTCCACGGCAAGAAGGACAGAGACTATTGCCTTGTCTCTGACTCCAACTTCCACATCAATGCCCACTTCATTGGCAGGAGAAACGAGAATATGAAGAGAGACTTCACTTGGGTCCAATCCATTGCAGTTCTCTTTGAAGAGCACCAGCTCTTCATTGGAGCCCTTAAAACCTCAACATGGGACGATTCCGTTGACCGCCTCGCCCTCAGCTTCGACGGATTACCCGTTACTCTCCGGGAGACCGAGGGCTCCAAATGGGAATCTACCAATGTGTCCATCACTAGAGCTGCTGACTTCAACAATGTCGTAGTTGAAGTTGAAGGAAAGTTCAAGATCACAGCCAAGGTTGTGCCTATTACTGAAGAAGACTCAAGAATTCACAATTATGGTATCACTAAAGAGGATTGCTTTGCTCATCTTGACCTTGGGTTCAAGTTTTACTCATTGAGTGATAATGTGAATGGTGTCCTGGGACAAACTTATAGACCTGGCTATCTTACAAAAGTTAACATGGGTGCAAAAATGCCTGTAATGGGTGGTGAAATGGACTTCGCCACTTCAAGTCTTTTTGCTGCTGATTGTGCTGTTTGCTCGGTTCAGTGGCAAAAATGGTGAAGACTCAATGTATGGTCTGGAGTTGCCAAGCCTGAGCTGCGCCAGCGGGATTGACGGGAAAGAAGTTGTGTGCAAGAGATAGACATGATGTTAATATTGTTCAATTGAATTACTTGATGAAATTTAGTACTAAAACTGCGAAAGAATAAGATTGTAAGCAAAATGGGTCAAAATAAGGACAAAACCCATACATTGCTCCATTTTTTTTAATAATTATCTTTTTAATTATGAAATGAATTAGCGAGTATTATATTGCCTTAATTTCCAAAAAAAATATGATATAATTATAAAGTTAGGATACAAAATTTGTATACTAATTAATAATGTGGCACTAATAGAATTTCATCATTTTCAGTTGCACAAAAAATGATAAACTTTAATAACTAACTATTAATTCAGCTTTTCAAATATAATACCACGTCATGTTGGGGTACATCAGTTGGACTCAATGAATGTTTTGAATGTACCAACAAAGTGTTGGCTCCACTGGTAATTGAGTCCTCTTAAGTGGTTTGACTGGGTTTGCTCCCCAGTTCGAGTCGCAGGGAAGTCGCTTTTGTTGGGAGAACCTGTGCCTCCCGGTTCGAGCGGAGACTTCTAGTCTGGGTTGTAGTACGTGCTTAAAGGTGTCTCCGACAGTTAGAGCTCTACCCAAGATACCTCTTGGATAAGACCAAAAAAAAAATTGAATGTTTTGAATGTAAAATCATTTTTTTATAAGTTGGATTTTATTTTATTAAAGTCTTCTTTTTAATTTCGTTATACACTTCTTAGTTCAAAACCTATCTTAACCTTTCAAATGAAAACAATTCTTTTTTTTTTTTTGTTTAGAATGCAAATTATTAACCACGTACATATACAACGCAGTAAGAGAAAATTTTCTCAAGTATAAACTTATTTTAAAATTTAACAATTTAAAAAAATATTTTAGCTTTAATTGATGAGTATGGTTCATGGTAATTATGCTTGCTCGGTAAAGATTACAATTAAAAAAATAAATAAAGATAAAGATGAGCAAAGTTTAAATGTAATATTTAAAGTTGAACTCGAGTGACTATCCTTTAACAAAGAGGTTGAAAGTCACATGACCATGCCTTGGAAGCGAGTACTTAATAGATCTATTAAAAATAAAATCAAGTATTTTTCTTTACAAAAGGCGATTATTACCTTGCATAATAAGCTAACAGACATAAGTGATTTAAGAAGTATTATATGTCAATAAAGTTATCAGACATAAGGATGTAAAACGAGACATAAGGATTGGACTCAAGTGAAACTAGATTACAATTATAATGAAAATAAAATTTTAAATCACATACCATAATAGACTTTAATTAAAATAAAAAGTCGTAGAATAATAAATAGTCCTAAATTAACCTAAATACCTAAATTAACGTCCTACATCAGTTACTTTGCATTATGGTATCAGCAACAAATTTATTCTACTTTTATTTACGAAATTGCAACATTTATTAACCATACTTCCTGTATATTCGTATATATTATAGCATCTTTTTCATCAAATACTTGACTCGTACGTTGACCATTATTTCAACCACCTTCAATCGGCTCCAACAGGTAAACTTGTATTAATTGGTGGCAGCTACACGCGTTGGTATCTTGATGAGACGCTTATTTAATCTCTTATGCTTGTTACCTTATTATGTAAGGTAACAACAAAAAGTACTAGATAATTTCTTACAAAAACTAAGTAGATATTTGTCCGATCATAACATCATGCTGACGTGGCGAGACAAGTTAATTCCAATTTGTTGCATAAAGGGTTGAATTAGACTTGTATAAATCAAAATAATATGCGTTTGCTTTTATTTTTTACATATATAAAATAAAATATATATTACTTTCTTTTTTTTTTTAATCTTTATAAATACCATAAAGAAAGAGAATGTTCTAGTAATATATATATATATATATATATATATATATATATATATATTAGAATGCACTATAAGATTTCGACGGCAATCATTGTTTTTAGTAATCAATATTGAATACAACTTATTCACTTATTTATTTTCAACCATTCAAATGTTTTTACATATAACTTTGGCGGTGGTTTAAATTTTGTTTGATAATAAGGTTCGGCGGTTGTAACTTAAAAATTACAACAGTCGCTACGACTAAACAACTAGTTGATTTGATGCACAACTTGTATGATAGAAAATTTTATAATATTTTTATTATTTTTATCAAAATTATTATTTAAAAATTATATTTACTATATAATGTTAATTTTTATTTGATAGTTACAGCCTTCTTTTCTGAATAGCAATAGCAAAGCACGTAATGCGATCTTTTCGATACACTTTGGAAATCGGCTTCTAGTTTTTCAATTAAGGATTGCAATTCTTTTATACTCGATCTTTGACTTGATTCCAATGAATGAAACGTTTAGCTTAAGGAAAGGGGGGGAAAAAAGAAGACAAGAAAAGACAAACAAATTAATAAAGGTATTATTAACTTCAGCCGATCGAAGTGAATAAATTGAACGAAACAATTTGTAGCAGTACACATGGGATTTTCATTTTCCCTTTGCCTGCAGTCTTATTATTTTACGGAAGACTTTTAATCATTTGTAAATAAATTAACAACAATAATAATTTCTATCTCTTGCACCCTACTCCTTTGCCATCAAGTCCACTATCACAGCTCAAGCTTGGCGGATCCAAAACATTCATTGACTCCTCACCGTTGTTGCCACTGAACTGAGCAACGGCACAATCAGCAGCAAACAAACTTGAAGTGGCAAATTCTAGGTCACCTCCCATTGCAGGCATTTTTTTCACCCATGTTAACTTTTGCCACATAGCCAGGTCTATAAGTTTGTCCCAAGATGCCATTCACGTCATCACTGAATGAGTAAAACTTGAACCCAAGGTCGAGGTGAGCAAAGCAATCTTCTTTAGTGACACCATAATTGTGAATTATTGAGTCTTCTTCAATAATAGGCACAACCTTGGCTGAGATCTTGAACTTTCCTTCAACTTCAACTATGACATTGTTGGTGTCAGCAGCTCTAGTGATGGACACATTGGTGGATTCCCACTTGGAGCCCTCGATCTCCAGGAGGGTAATGGGTTCTCCGTCGAAGCTGAGGGCGAGGTGGTAGACAGAATTGTCCCGAGTTGAGGTTTTAAGGGCTCCAATGAAGAGCTGGTGCTTGTCAAAAAGCGTTGCAATGGACTGAACCCAAGTGAAGTCCCTCTTCATGTTTTCGTTTCTTCTGCCAATGAAGTGAGCATTGATGTGTAAGTTGGAGTCGACACAAGGCAAAAGTCTTTATCTTTCTTGCCATGGAAGTAAAATGTTATGCCATCTCCACCAATGAAGCGAGGGTCCTGGCACACAGATCCTGGCTTGTCACACCCTGCACAAATTAATTCGAGGAAAAAAAAAAAAAGCTGTAACAATATAATACTTTTATCAAACAGCTAAATAGTTGTGGGCTTGTGGCACAACAGTTACAAACAAGCCCTGTCTGACATATCATTAAACTTTGTAGTCATAAGGGGTTTTATATCAGACTCTGTCTGACATAAATGAATAATATTTATAAGCATGGTTGAGTCTTTTAATTTGTTTTGAAAGACATACTGCAGACAGGCTTGCAAGTGTCGCAATCAACCTCACATCCACCAAGGCAAGCACTGGAGCATACAAGGTCCAAATTATAACACTGAGGATAGTTGTGGTTTCTGCATCTTTGCAGTTACTGGTGAGGTTTCTGAGGATGGAGTTGATTGTGAAGGCGTAGACGGAGAAGGAGTGGGATGTGGAGGAGAATGAGTTGATGGAGATGGAGTATAGGGCGGCGTTGGAGAGAGTGGTGGAGTATAAGCTTCCCCTGGTGGAGGGGAGTCCCCAGAGCAAATAGGCTTGCAGGAGGGGCAATGAACTGTGCACTGATCAGGGCAAAACTTGGGGCAAACATGCACTAAATTGTAGCATTGCTTGTATCTAATGTCCTTGCAAGTTGTTTGGCTTGGGTTCTTTGCAATTCCAGGTGGAGTTCTAGCTGCTTCTCCCGCCAGTAACATCGTCATCAGGAGAATTGGCACAAGAAAGTTTAGCTTAAAGTGAGCCATTGGAATCATGAAGTTTCTAGAGCAAGCCTTGAATAGTATCAGTTTGGTTCTTAAAGATCTGCTATATGTAATCTGTCAGTGATACACGTCATGGCCAATGGTCCCTTTTATGGATGTCCAAAATGAGAAATATGATGGCCCATGTGCCTAATATTTCGGATCAAGGCTTCTTGTGAAATGAATGTTCTTTGACAAGTCATTTTTCACATGGCACTGCATTGCTTCTGTTGCTTTCAACACGAACATGGCAATATGCCAATACGGCATATCTTAACCAACACTTGCTACAAAATGTTGCTTTTCTCCATCTAAAATAATTAGAACGAACAATATGACCAGCCCAGAGTTAAGCAGCTCTCAGGTTTCAATAGTGTTTAATATACTAAGCATTACTAGCGGACAAAAAGTTGCTTGTGAAGAAGATTTTCTAAGAGCTCTTTCCTTCTTCCACTACGCGACGGGTTCAACTTTACAGCCATGCATTCACATTTGCAGCAGCGGCCGGTATAGATACACAGCCTCGTCTTCTTGTTCGAGAATCTCATATTTTATTAAAGTCGGGGCGTCTTCATAACGTTGTAACAGTGAAAAAAAATTTATAATATTGAGAAATTAAAAGTGTGAAATTCTCGAATAAGAAGCAGACAGATTGAAAAAATTCTTTACCTTATTTTTTTGAGAATCTAATTGAATGTGGATTTAATTAAGATTTATCTTGAACGTTTATATCAATCCAACGGCTATAAATCATATCATATTGTCATATCTTAGATGGATTTCGGTTCGGGTTAATTAGACTAATTTGGGTAACCGAACACCTAATAAATAAATAAATAAATCTAAATAAAAAGAGGAAAAATCGACACCGTTTTCAATATGGTCTTGACTCTTGACATACCCCCAAACGCACCGTTTAATATTCTGACTGACTCCACAACAAAAACCCTGTTTTCGGGTTTAAAGAATTAACACAATCCGCTAAAAAACCCGTATTCCCTCGGTATAGCTATTCGCCATTCGCCGAGCAACGAGAGCGAACGACGATGGATGGCGCGTCGTACCAGCGATTCCCGAAGGTCAAAATCCGCGAGCTCAAAGACGACTACGTCAAATTCGAGCTCCGGGACACCGACGCCTCCATGGCCAACGCGCTTCGGCGCGTGATGATCGCTGAGGTCCCCACCATCGCCATCGACCTCGTCGAAATCGAGGTCAACTCCTCCGTCCTAAACGATGAGTTCATCGCTCACCGCCTCGGCCTCATTCCCCTCACCAGCGAACGCGCCATGAGCATGCGCTTCTCACGCGACTGCGACGCCTGTGACGGTGACGGCCAGTGCGAGTTTTGCTCTGTCGAGTTCCACTTGAGAGCCAAGTGTCACTCCGACCAGACCTTGGATGTCACCAGTAAGGATTTGTACAGTTCCGATCATTCGGTTGTTCCCGTCGATTTTGTTGATCCTGCTGGCTACGATTCCACGGATCAGCAAAGGTTATTTTTTTTTTTAAAGTAATTTTAACTATAAAGTTTATGTTTTCAAACCTAGAAAGTTTTCTTTTTTATAATTTAATTTTTGTTTGTGGTGATGTTGTTAATACCTTTCCCTAAGTTATCGAATTTACTTGTGTGACTTGAATTCTTGAAAGTTGTTATATATTTTTGGTGGTTTCATCTCATTGTTAGAACTATTTTAGGGCTTTTCAATTAAGAAAAAAAATGAAATTAGAATGGGGGTGGTATTACCGAGGCTTACTAGGTTATTGGAAGTATTATAAAATTCATATGGTTACAAGATCTATAATAGCCTGAATTTGCTTCAGCTTATCTAAAGGATGGATTAAAGTTTCTCATAGTTTAAAATGTTATCTTTAGGATTCTTTCTTCTGAGTTTGTTACTGAGATTGGAAACTGGTCCTTTTACTGTGTGATTGAATTGGAGAGTACACAACTATACCTGGCCAGTTCTTTTTTTTTTTAATTGATTATCACTTTTTTTGGGTTTTGAGATGCAAGCATTGTTGCTTTATTCACATTTGTTAAACTTAGTGTGGATAAAATTGCTGATATCTGTGTCATGGTATCTTAAAGCTGTTCACCATTGCTTGATTTTGCATTGCAACTGCATTGGGTGTTTTTGGTTCTCTGCTTTCTCATTCGGCCTGCATAATATAGATTTGAAGTGCTAGATTCTTGTTTGTATCTTAGAGATTGTTTGTTTAGTTTGTGGTCTTGCTAATATAGGGCGTTGGCATTTTGTTCATACCAACCTTCTCTAATAGTTTTGTTATTGACATTATACTTTCTATTTTGCCTGTTGAGATACTGCTACCACTAGTTTCGGGCTTTAGGATTTTGTTTTTGGTACACTGTGTGGCAAAAGTGTTAACACATCCAAATCTTGATAGCTATTTCACATTTTGTTGGCATTAAATTTATAATAATATTATTCCCTATATTCCTTTATTCTTTCTCTAAAATTTTCCTTTCCCCCCTTTAGAATGCAACGCATTTTGTTGCCTCTGCTAGGAATGTTAGTTTGTGGATGAAAAAGAAATAATATTTTTGTTATGGTTCACGTTATAAGTAACATAGTTTGAATTGGAGTTGGATTCTTTGGTGCTTAGGGGGATTATCATTGTAAAGTTGCGTCGTGGGCAAGAATTGAGGCTGAGAGCAATAGCCAGGAAGGGGATCGGCAAAGATCATGCAAAATGGTCACCTGCTGCAACTGTTACATTCATGTATGAACCGGAGATCCACATCAATGAAGATTTGATGGAATCTCTTTCACTTGAGGAAAAACAAAGCTGGGTTGAAAGTAGCCCTACCAAAGTGTTTGACATTGATCCTAATACTGGGCAGGTTCGTTTGTAAATATATATTATATACAAAAATATAGTTTCTAGTCAATTTTATTTATGTAGTACACTGGTAGCTCTATCATTCATTTCACTTGATTGAGAAACATGCTTGCTTTTGTTGTAAAATGTTCAGTTCTTATGTGCTAAATAAGGTAATTGTTTAAGAGGGACTTTTTATGAGAGATGCAATATTTAGCATTTTGCCTGTCATTCGGCATAGATTTTAAGTCAATTACAATTTTGCAGTGAGTTGAGGATGCATGTGAAAACTAGCTTTACACTAAGTTGGGTCTATTTCATGAATAACTGTTATTTGCTACTGTGATGCTCAGTTGAGAGTTACTGTTAATAAAATGGAGGAACATTCAAAATCAGGGAAAATACTTAGATTGTATTGAGTGGTTTTACACAGATGAGTATGAAGGGTTTAGACACAGGCGTTAGTGACCTTGTAGTCTATTAGTGTTGTCAGTAAAGGGGCATAGAGCAGCACTTTTCTGGATTCTTATCTATAGAATTAGAGTGTCGATCTATTTTCTTTCAGTCTCCTTGAGTTTTCTGAAATCCTAAAATTAGATTTTCGAATGGAAATATTTACCTGGTAACTTTCAGCAGTTCTTCATTCTTGGACTTTTCTTATGTAAACCTCATTTTTGTAGCCGATCTGATATTCCAATGGTTCTTGGTCTGGGAATTCGGTGGAAAAGTTATTTCTAGTTTGGAAGTCTCACAGTGAATTTCTTGTAGCTCTGCTTTTTGAATGTGTTGAGTGTTTTCTTTTCTTTATGTTCTATAGTATAAAATGAAATAATCATACTTCTCTCTTATTGTTATCCACACCATGCTGGTGTATGATGCATATTAATGTAGTAATCCAGAATAGACGAAGAATGTTAATGGAGGTATTTACGGGGTTAGACATTTGTGGGTGTTTCAAAGAGAGGGTGAGGGAAACAGGGAGGAAGGGGAAGAGAGAATAGTAGCAGTAGTTAATTGTTCTGATGAGATCATTTCTTCTTTGATGCCCTTTTCACTTAAAATAAATGGCCTTTTAACGTCATATGATATTTTGTTTATTTAATAGGTTTATGTGGTCGATGCTGAGGCATACACTTATGATGATGAAGTGATAAAGAAAGCCGAAGCTATGGGAAAACCAGGACTCGTGGAGATCTATGCCAAAGAAGATAGTTTTATATTCACTGTTGAATCTACTGGTGCAATTAAAGCGTCTCAGCTGGTACTGAATGCCATAGAAGTCCTGAAGCAAAAGCTGGATGCAGTTCGCCTCTCTGAAGACACAGTAGAAGCTGATGATCAGTTTGGTGAACTTGGAGCACATATGCGAGGAGGATGATTCATCAGTAACATGACTGATAACTTGTGTGTTGAAGGATCTAGTAAATTAAATGAATCCGTAACTAACCAAATGTTTTAACTATCGTTATGGATGAATCTGTTTTCTGCTATCGTTCTTAGACATTTAGAAGACAGTTAACATTATTAGCTTGGTTGGATTTCACGTCAAAGGTTACCAACTTCCCTACTGAGCATGTTAGCAGTGTATTAGATTATGCCAATAGATGACGGTTAATTTGGAACTATTATTGTTCTTGTGGTTCCTGTTGTTTAGACTGTTTACGGCTGTGCATATATTTTGGTATCATTGCATCTCGGTCTAATGAATTATATTGTAATTAAACTCTGCCTGTTCTTACTGAAAATATTACCACATCACCCGAAGTGTATGAAGTTTTTTTTTTAGGAGACTATTATTTATGATATTTACAATCATATAGGTATTTAGATTTGTTTATATTAATTTTGTTAAATTAATTTTAATATAGTACCGTTTAGATTTTTAATTTTTTTAAATATTTAAGAGACGTTAACTTTTTTTCTGAGAGAAAAATTATTTTCACTCAAGTTGAAAAGAAATTTAAATGAAATTTCTTCAATGCATACGCGAGGAGGTTTCTAGGTTTATGAAGATTATGCTTACAATTTATCCTCACGTTTCACATTTTATGAAGTATGAACATGGTATTGTAGGGGAACTAGACTACTAGCCTAGCCTAGCCTGGTATTGTAGTTATTTTCCACTCTTTTACCTCATCAACTGTTGCTTTACGCGAAGTTCATTCCGATGCACGATAATTTAATGATAAATGTTGGGATCAGCTGTAAAGGCGCAAATGTGTTTTCGACTTTTTCTCGTTTGTGTAACAGATTGGGATGTTTCGTCTACTCAACTTTTCTCTGTCTCAGGCTAAATGGCTGATAGCAGACTCTTTTTAGCCTTGATATAAAGAAGTTTGTGCAGAATCGTACCCGTGTTTTGGAATATATACCAACATTATTATATTGTCCCTTTTTTCTTACCTTGTATTTGGAGCTTGGATTTGATCGTATTCACAATTCTTTGCGAAGTTTCCTGGCTTCGCAAAGGCTTTTCATATTTGGGCAATCACATCATAATTATGTGACATGGTTTGTTAAATAACATGAAATTATGACCCCCGAAATGAATGATTCATTTAGTTTCTTCAAAGATTGGCTTCCATTAATTGCAATGCTTCTAGAAATTGCTTTCGTTGTTACTGCAATTATTTTTGGTTCAATTATTAGAGCTTTCATGCAGCACATCAAATCATTCATACAACACTACATCGTTACCTTCGATTGTACAGGTATTTTGGCAGTAATTTCAATCAGTGTCTTCTGTTCTCTTGTGGCTCATGAAATTTGATTTTATGGTATCTTCGGATGGGGTGCTCAATGTATTCAAGTCACGGGATTCAAGTTTTGAAGTAAAAATTGTGGTCCAAGCAACATTAATTCTTGCTGCAAGCCATGGCAAAAATCAGAACCACTTGAGAGAATATGAACAATCAATCTCATCCCACCATGAAGTTATTGGATAGATTAATAGATAGGAAAAATAGATGGTCTCATATTGATGAAGGCTAGACACTCTGACAAAAGAGATTGAGGCTATGGCAAACTGAGAAGAATTTTATGTTAGAAAAAGAAGTGAAAGAATTATGGCTCATGGTCATCTACTTACACTAATGATTCAATTAGCAACTTTGCTGAAATTCTACAGCAATTAACTTTACCCTATTTAGTTTAAACAATAGTTTCAATATTATTTATGAGACGTTACAGAATTGTAACACGTGAGCAATGTTTATTTCATCGTGGGCAATCTGCATCCACGCATGCTTATTATTTGTCAAAAATTTTCACTTAGTTTCATTATTCATGTAATCAAATCTATTATTTGAGTTTATATTGCAATCTTATGATATTTTAATTACGAACCTATTACGTGTGAATATGGATCACATGAGTTGGAGACTCAAATTCATTGCCTCTAAGACAGGACAGGTCTGTATCATCGGGGCCATTAACACGGGTGGCTAAGTGGGTCTAATCTTGAATAAGGTTTAGCGAAAAGATGGGTTTTGTATTTCACAAAAGAGCTCCGTAGATGCCACAGTTCAAGATATTATTGTTTGAAAAACCTCTTTGATAATGAATTAGGTGATAGTGGGGCGGATGGGTCGCTCTCTCTTGTCCCTCAATCCTGAAAAAAGATACCAAATCTTTGTCTGCGGAAGCAGACATGCTTGCAGGTCTGCAGCCAAGTTTCACAGTTTTGGGACATGGCAAGCCCAAGCTGACCCTCGAAAAACATCAAATGCTCCTTTTGTCCTTTTCTTTCTGAGTATTGTAAAGGGACGCCTTGAGTCTTGATGAGCCCTCAAAGCCAAACCCATTCATGGCCTTAGCATTTAATATTTACCACATTATTAATGCTAAATAGAGCAAAAATCGGGTGCAAATACAAATGCCCATCTACCCCTTTCAGTTAACCCATTTAAAGACCAACTCAGTAACCCACCGAATGCTCTGCTGCTACCATTATTGTTTCATATAATCATATTGAAGGTTTATTAATTGAGGTCCCACGTGTGAGATTTTGTTGAGTAAAAATTTTTAATGAACTTCCATAATTTCCAGGACATCGAGCATTGATTAGGTGAAATGGCCTCAGCTTTGATTTCAGTTCATTTATTATGCCATCCGAGCATCTTTACTAATTGGACGAGCTTTTCGTTTAAATAATATTGAGGAATAAAAATTTAGCAGTGCTAAGTACAGAGAAAGAAAGATGCAAGAAATACTAAAGAAATTTACTTTTTTTTTCTTTACTTATCTACTCTCTCTCTTTCTTTTTTTTATTTCTTTCTCTCATCTTTCTCCATTCCACGTATTTTTTATAAAAATTAGGCGTCCTTGACTAAATTCTCTTTTTTTCTTTTTCTTTCCTCTCTTTTTGGTCGTTGAACATTAATTTTACAATCAAATTCTACTAAATCCCCTAAATATTTTTCAAAGTTAACAGTGATTATCTACAACAATCTAATTTATTTTTAAAGTCCGCATAAATACCCTCAATTTTGTTGAAGGCCTGTTTGTGTTGGACACATGGGCACACATTAGCTGTAATGCTCCCGGAGTTAAGTTGAAGGACAACAATAGCGAGCCATCTGTAAACTTAATAGCGTGATAGCCATTTCGACCACACATCACCATATCTTCAATTCAGTGAGCTAAAATATACCTATCATTATCATTATTCATTATTATTAGTTTGATTCTTTGAACGCCATGGCTCTGGCTGGCTAGTATATGGTTTTTGGCATTGGCATTACATGAGATAGTGACTACTTTGAATGATTTCTGAAACCTGTAACACATTGGATGCTCGTTGAGTTGTATCAAACATTTACTCTTTTAACAGTAGGGGCACGAAAGGACTCAGCACGGACACAGTTATATGATTCACGTAATAGACATGAAATGCAAGAGGCAAGTGTTGACAGAAGCTGGGGGGCCCTGAATTTTCTGATTTACTTGGGGGCCGGGGTCAGGCGGCCACAGCCAGAGAGGCATTGGTGGCTTGCTCTGCGTTGGTCTCGGTAGCCAACCCTCTCAGGCCTGGTTCCTGGGACCATATTTGTTTTTTTTAAAATTTTTTGACAACTTGTTGAGACTCTGAAACCCGTAATTAATAGCATGTTTGTTCTTGTTCAGTTACCTTATGTGCTGTAGCCTTTGACAATTTCTCTCTAGGTAAATCGAGAGACTTCTGTCAAGCAGACCATCTTCCTCATGTGGCGGGAGGCCAGATATTGAAGAATTTATATGGGTACAATAGACTTCAAACTTCGATGCATTGGACTTTTAATCTATCGAAATTCGAAATCAATACATTAAAAACCTGAAACATTAATCTTGAAAGTTTGTTAGTTTATGATAAACTTAGAACCTAACATATTAAATTTATAAGAGGATACAATTGAAAATAAACTTGTAACCTTAAAAGGTTAGATTTGAAACCTGTATCAATATTCTTTGAGATTCACAACAAATGGGTTTGAGTTTGGTTGGTGGTAGAGAAATCATTAGATTCAAAACTTGAAATGTTAACCTTGATGGTTTTTAATTTTTCTTAGATTTTTGAAACCTGACACATTATTATGCTAGTCACATGTTGCAACATTAGATGTGTAATTTGGAGCCTGTATATATCCTTTGTGATTAACAGCAATGGTGTTTGGGATTGGTTAGTAATCCCATGCACATGGTATGTGATCAGATCTTGACCAAAATCTGCCTCATTCAAAGTGAATTACATCATCTTTAGATCTCTAGCTACTGTCATATACTCGTATTACTACTGTGTGTGGTTTTTAGCTTTATCTTTCAAGTCAAATCCAGAAGCCTACGCAATATAGGGCCTAGCGGCAGGAACCCACCCAGTCTTTTTCTTTAATCCGAACTCATCAAAAGAAAATTAGAGGGCTTAATTCCATTATAAAGACAAAAAAGATGCCGATGTGGCTGTATACGAGTAACGTACAATGACATCTCCCATGCTTATATCACAATTTGGAAACATTTTGAGCATCAAATTTCGCAAATTATAAAGGAAACAAACGCTTCCCATGTTAAATGTTATATGAGGTGGAAACATTATTGAAAGTTGGGGTCATAACATTAACATTTTTGGTGATTTTTCTCTTTTTTATTTTCGGTCAAAAGAACCATTGATTGCATATGCCCATTGCCCAAGCGCTAAAGATAGGCAGAAACCATAAAAGTAAACATTGTATGTTTAACTAGTGAGAGTCCTATGAATGTTGTCACCATTTTCTCAAAATAAAACAAAAACTTAGCTGCAGGCAGGCTATGCAGAGTGTATAGAAAGAGCCCCACCGCACCACCTCATTTGGTCCTCTCTTCTTTTGTTTTTTTCTTTAAAACTTTACAGCTGTGAAGCAAGAAAAAGAGCAGAAGAAATTACAGAGAGACTTTTTTCCTTTTTTTTTTTTTTTTTGGGGGGGGGGGGGGGGGGTTCCAAATTCCTGTAATTTAATAATGGAAAAAATGAAAAGACCGGGTCAAAAGAAAGTGTTTTTTTAGATCAACAAGCAAAGGCCCAACGCCACAGGCCGTGATCATATTATTCTACAATTATTGGTGTGGGGACAGACTAAAATTAAAACCCCTTCATTTTTTTTTTCCTTAATCTTTTTTGCCTTTTGGTCCTTGGGAGCAAGCTGTTTCCCTTTGAAAAACAAATGCAAGATCTCTCTCTCCCTCTCTCTCATGAATCATCATCATTCATTATGAGCATTATAAGCATGCATCTGCTTACCAACTCTGTAAGTAGAGAGATTTAAAAAAAAAAAAAAAAAGAGGACCCGATTGAGACATCCCTCACAATATCAAAGATTTTGTCTCCCAAATTCAAATTCCACTTTTTCTTGTTTAGCTTTTGTAGATTGAGTGATTGCCCATCAAACTATAACCATTAGCCAACTACAAATTTCTCACTTTCCTAATTAAGTGCAATTTTCTATTGTTTGATTGTTTCCCATTTCTTATAATTGGTGTTTTCAATACTTACTGTTTTATATAGATTGCCCAAAAAAAATGTAGATTTAGATTTTTTTTTTCTCCTCTACCCATCAAACAAATCCTTGATTCAGTGCGGAATAATGTGTGCCTATAATTTTTTTTTTTAAAGTAGGAGGTGCATAAAGTTCAATTAATTTTTTAACCCCTCCCTATTTCTTCATAATTCAGACTCAAGATAGTTATCCAAATAAAATTGTTCAAAAAGGAATTTGAATTTGAGAGATAAAATTTGCTTAAAATAAAATTTCCAATAAAGTAAAAATTAAAATTTCAAATAAATCTACTTGAAAATCACTTGATGGAGCAACTATATATTAAGGATTCAAGATAAATCTCAAATATGTACATGAAGGATAAAAAAATCGTTCAATATTTGCTTATTCAATTAATAATGAATATAGAGGTTTGAATTATACCTTATTACACTTTGTAATTGAGATTCCTTTTTATTCAAATATATCTTTATGAATCTCGCTAGAGTGTATCGGTGAAGGCACTCCAACGCGTTTATTAGTGTTTGTTTGAACTTTTGATAAAATCTCGAATTGGTTTTTCTATTAGCAAGTGAGAAATATAGCCAAAGATACTTTCTTAATCCTTTTGAAATTTTTTTATAGACTGAAAAGTGTGGACTTGACAAGAAATTCAATTTTAGATCTAAATTTCTACAGTATTTAAGCTTTCGACACGTGATTTCTTTAATAATCATGTATCGCTTATTGTTCTTCCTGAATTAGACCAACAACCTTTTTCCAGCCTTATATAAGTTACCATGTGATCTTTTACATTACAGCATGTTGAATTCATTATAGTCCAAATTTAAAATAATGTTGTTTATTTTGATATGTATTTTGTATGATTTTCTAAACACATGGTGTGATGTAAATGGCTATATATTTTGGCACTTACAGTACAATTGCATCCTCCTTTGGTCAAAACCCTAAGGGCGTATAAAAATTGGAAAATAATGGAGTTGCTTTGAGCATGCATTATTGAAGAGCAATTATTTCTCCAATAAAGGTCGCAATAGAGCATACACTTTGAAGATTCAACGACTTGTACATATATATATATATATATATATATATGTACAACACGTGAAAAAAGCATGAAAAATGCTATAGCCAAAAATGGGGAAAAAATTTCGAAAGAGGAGAGGCATGCTTTAGTATTATAATTAAAAATCTCACTGAGGATTTAGTACAAAAAAGTGAGAGCTATTAGCATACGTAATTAAACCTTTCCATTGCAAAGGCAAATGGGTATCACCACTCGCTACTTTAGATTAAAAAGATTAAAGGGTTGTTAATCCGAGTTAGTCTAATCCAAATAGTTTTCGCAAAAGGAGATATTTGATCAATTTGATTATGTATAAAGCTAGTAGAAACATTCCAATGGTTAAAGTTTGGGTAACAAAGCAATTGAGAATTCTTTTGGGTGTCGTGGTGCTGTTGCTGCTGCTGCTGCTATAAAATTAGAGAGTACAAGTGAATGAAGGCGCGTGTGCTACAGTGGAAGAAGATGCATGGGAGCGAAGCATCTGATTTGGATAAGCAGAGGAAGAAGATGCATGGCAGCAAACCATTGGATTTGGATAAGCAGATTGTACAAATGTAAATACAATCTCTATATATTAATTTTCATGTACATTTTTTGCTATTAATTGATATTGATTTTTATACTCACATGATATTGAAAATTTCATATGGCATCAATTTAGATATAATAGGATGATAGTATGGCTTCGGGGTTTATTGATTCATAATTAAGAATTATGTGCTAATAAAGGTGAGATATTTCATACAATAATAGCATAATTCTGGGATTTATTACTGTAATGATATAAAAAATAATAATGTGCCAATAAAGGCAAGCATCGCTCTTTCTTATTTTTATTTTTGAGTTACATTCACCCAATGACGATTACATTGATGGTGATAGTCTTTTCTCCCCAACATTCAGTATTAAATCATCAATTTAATGATGGAGTATTCAAGAATAAGAAGATAGAAAAATAAACATGCCCAAATTTAAATCCTCTTTCAAAACCTCTAGAGTTCTAATCAATTACACTAATAAGTTATACAACTTTTCACTTCCCCATCAGTGGGTAAACCCTTCAAATTTTCAAAACCAAGACCGCAAGAAGAAGTCAAGAACTGGAATGTAGATAAGACATGGCCCTACAGCCCTACCCTACACAAATTCATGCGACTGCAGTCAGTTGCTTTTGTCCACACTCCTGGTCGGGCGAGTGAAGTAGAAAATCTCAAAGTAGGGCCAAAAGAAAAGAGCCAATCGGGTGAAAGTTGGAAAATCTAAAAGAGCAATGGGTAGTGTTTGTTTAGGTGGGATTTAGGTGAATAAATAATATATTAAGATAATCACTTAATAACAACCAACGATATACACTGACCCGCAACAAAGGGAACTGAAGCCAAGCTAGGGTAGCGACTATAGGCTCCTCTATCGAGGTCAAAGCTCTTCTTGATCTTCTTCCCTTCCCCAATCAAAAACATATACCAAACCCCATAAAGCCAGAGAGCTACAGCTACTGGCCGACAAAATGTTTCTCTCCCTTCACATGCAAACAAAAGCCTCTTACAAAATTTAATTTTATCAATGGTTAATGAATAATTTGCATTTTCGGCTAATTCTAGCTCCTAGCATTATGGTAAAGACCAATGGGAAGTGAACCAATCCATTTAAAAGATAGCTTACTAGTATAAATAAACCAAAAATTTTTTTTTGATTATCATTTTTTTATATAATAAGATATGTCTATGCTCTTAAAGACGATACTTGTAGAAGTAAATAAAAGATGCCCGCATACATTCTTTTGTCCCCCTTTTTCTTCTTGTAAATGCCACCAATCTCCGCAAACTCTTCTGGTTTTGCCCGGTAGTGGGGCTTTATTGGAAATATTGTAGAGATTGAAGACAATTTAACTCGAATCAAAAGAGACCTTGACAAAGAAAGAGAAAAGAGTTTAATTCAACTTGGACTGCCCACAATGACCCTATTGAGATTGAGAGACGGCATTGGCAAAGTCATTTGTGGGTCTTGGACTCTGCTCTTTTTGAAGAGAGGCTCTGGTGACGATAGGACTGATGATGATGCCACTGACCACGAATCGTTTGAGCTTTCATCACAGCTAAACACAGTAGCATCAATCACGCCACCAGGGCTTCCAGGGATTGCTTCAAACTTGCGCTTGTGAGGATTACTATTAGCATTGGTTTTTGCATTAGCCAGCTCAAGAATCAACTTGTAACAGTCACTTACTTTTTCCTGTTACAATTAAATTAAAAATGTGACATTATTGCCATGTCCAAGTGCAAATAATTGTGTATTAATGACAATGATGAACTTAATTAATTAGATCTGAGATAATATAAGCAATTAAATTACCTTGCTTATTTTAAGCACACCTAGAAGCTGGTTTTGATAATCAACGGGATTCATAGGCTCAACTTGGTCTATAATGTGCATCATTGTGGCGGTGGCCAATATTGAAGGAAGGTAACTTACAGATCTTGAATCTAATAGGAAAAAAAACAAAAGAAACAAATCATCATCAAAACAAAAAAAAAACACTTGAAAAAAATGATTACCAGCTAGCTCTAATGAAACAAAACAAAAGGGTATCTTTTTTATTATTTATTAATATCTTTCTTACCAGAGACCAAAGTGAGAAGCAGACGCTCACATCTCTTGAGAAACTCCCAGTGAAGAGATGTCTTCAATCCAAGCCTTCTTATGATGTGGTCAAGAAATGAAATTGGAGTCACTGGATGCATCTTCCATTCAAGTGTTGAGAGCACCAAAAGCTCCATTCTTTGTATGGCTTTGGTCTCAAAAACACATTTTGCCCCCTCAACCTGAAAACAAAAACATATTTTGAGTGTTAGAATCAATAACGGAACACGTAAAAGGTACAAGAATATGAGCGTAATAAGGTTCTGTTTTATCATACTTGGAGGTCTAAGAGAAGGGGCACTTGGGTTTCCTCAACTTTAGCAGCCAGGGAGAGACAAGTGACAGCCAAAAGCTGAATCATCCAAGGCTTGTCTATTTGAAACTGGAAGCTACGGAGGAACCTATCCAGATAGTTAATAGCGAGTATTGCAGTGAGAGTAGAGAACCCATAATGAGCATTAACTTTGAGCACCCACTCAACAGCCTCACTCCTAGCAACAACAAGAACATCGGAATCTTTATAATGGGTTTGTGTTCCTTGCTTTAAAAGCTGTTGCTCTTCTTTGGAGAAGAGAGACAAAAGCTCTTCATCTTCCCAGAACAAGTCTTGTTCTAACAAAAGAAGTGAAAACAAACAAGCTGGGTTTTTGTTTTGGCTACATTCATCATCTTCTTGGTCAATAACCTCATCTTCTAACTCTTCTTCTTCACAATAGAGTGCATCAAGCAAGAATGAAGAAGGGTATTGTTCATCTCCAAATGCCATCTTCTTCTTCTTCTTCTTCTTCTGCTTCTTCTCCTTCTTCAATGAAGAAAGAAATTTTTTTTTTTTTTGGGTTTCAATGCCGCATTACACAAAATAAAAGCTCATATTCTCATTTCTCTTTCTCTTTTCTCTTTCTTTGTGTGAGTGTGCAGGGCTTTGGAAGAAGAGAAGGAGAAATGAGAAGAGAGAAAAAGGAGGCTATTGATTTTATCAGAGTGAGGAGGATTCACGCTCATACTTTTGTTTGTGCGTAATTTATATATATATATATTATTTTGTGGGGGGTTTCGAAAAGAAAGAAAAATCTTTGTGCTTTCGGTGAGTTGTGTTCCGTTGGCGGGCAGAAAATTGTAAATGGCACACACACCAAGCTGGACCCATGAAAACAACCACCCTCAAATAAAAATAAATTTTACCAAAGAGGAGAAAAGTTACGTAGCAGGAGATAAATGGGAATTTCCTTCCCAAAGAATTTTTTGTTGTGGAACTAATAGATAGTGTTGCTCAGTTTATGTGTAGATGTTGCTCATTTTATGGGCGGACCTTTTAATTAATTCACGAGTTCAATGTCATTCATAATATGTCATAAAATTATGTCACGTGTACGATTCTGTGATAAATTCAAATGAGTTATTTACAAAAATGTTTATGTTTTGTTTTGCCAAACAATTAAGGTTTCTTCAATTATGTTGAGAGATAATCAATTCATTCAAATCCATCATCCATTTCAAGAATGACATCATTTTTCTTAACTCTAATGATAATTAAATCTTCTCTCCACTCTTGTGAAAATGTTCAAAACCCCATATTATTTTCATTCAAAGTCATTTTACAAACTCAATTAATTGGCACCCAAAAGAATGCTACAATTTTAAATGTATGCAAGTTATAAATAAAGCAAAAGGGGAGCGTTCAAATCCCTATATGGGAACTCACATCATCCCTTGTATATATATCTAAGTGTAGAGTGGATATTAATGTCATTTCATTATTTCAGATATTAATGCTATCATTTAGTGTATATTTTCAAGTTATGCACTCATAAGAAGAGATGCACTCTATCTTGGCATAGATTTTAAGGTTTTGGTAGAAGCTATCTATAATTGTATGGATTTAGACTCTTGAGTCTCAATCTTTTAATATGAAAGTGATCGTTCAATTTTTTTATTTGACTAATTTTTATATTGGGGCCGATCCACACTCTCTGTATTTTAATGAAATAAAAAAGTAGATAATAACTATATCTTAATTGATTGATTTTTTTTTTTTATAAATCCTAAGTTCGGGTTTGAAATTTGAATGTCATGAATATACATATAAATAATAAAATTCCATAGAAAGAATAATTACTTTTATGGTTAATGAATTAAATTATGGTATTTACCAACCGGACCGGACCCATAAAGATCTCGAAGAGATAAAATGGGCAAAAAGACAATCCACTCACTCCGCAAGAGAGAACAAGACAGGCACAAAAAAGGCAGATATCGTCCACGCGACGTTGCTTTCGACGCGCACGGCGCACCCATTACACACTCTGACACTCCGCGCCAAAACGGGGCGTTCGGACTTTAGACGGCGATAATTCGTGGAGCGTGCCGTAAATGACGTGGATTGAAGGTGGGATATAGGGATTGAAAAGAAGAAGCTGACTCTTCGAGTCTTTTGTTTACTGGAATCGAAAAAGTCAAAGAAATGATGCCGTTTTGTCTGCGGCAAGGACTGCCTCATCACTCAACTCTAACAAGCCGTAGTCGTACGCTGTCCTCTCCTTTCCTTTCCTTTCCTTTCCCTCGCTTGCTTCTTTTTTTCCTTTTGTGTTTTTTTTTTAATTTATTTTTTTACATGCATTTCATTTGTAATATTTTTCAACTCCCTCAAGTCAATCGTTAACCTTCATTTTCAACTTATAATAAGGTAAAATTTTTTTATTTTTTATTTTTACTGATAATACAATCAACCAACTGATATTATATCACATATTAGATTATAATTACTTACAACTACTATTTCAGCAGACAATTACATATTAAATTATAATAGCTATTTTAATAGACAAGTATATATTAAGATTACAATTTTACATACATTAAATTTTGTAAAACACTTGTCTAGATTATCTATCCTTACGAAGACTGCAATTGACTCCACTCATCATGTTAAATTGAGGGATAAATAAGTTTCTAAATACTCGAACTATTGATGTCATAAATGATCCACCATTCAGCTATAAGACCAAGTTAAAATTTTTCATCCTTAACCGACTTTAATTTTATTTTCTTCGTTTAACAGATAAATAATAATCTCTTTAACTTTCTCTCTTACTTATTTTTCAATGTTGAGTTTGAGATTTTAGCAAAGCCGGCATAAACAAATTCATGGGAGGTCGAATACGAAACTCTATTAAACAGAGAGATTTACTCCATTAATTACAAACTTGATGATTTCTTCATGAATTTCAAAGAGAGTAATTTTTGTTGATAACATGCATCGGGTTATATTATTTCATTGAGCTGGTCTACATGCATGATTAGCGGGGATTTTACTGTACAAAAAACTACAAATTAGCAAAATAAGAATTATAAAATTTTAACACATTGGGGGTAACAGTCAAGGGTGGGCTTCAATTATTTACTATCTTATCAAAATAAAATATTGTTTTACTTTTACCTTAAAAAAAAAAAAAAACACAGACACACACACAAAAACAGGCGCCCTATAACCACTTGAGACTTCGATGCACCACTAGCTGGCAATGGAATTAACCACCGTTTACATCATTAGCAATTTAAAAGTAAACTCATTTCTTTCATATGCTGTGAATTCTTATCAATGCTGAGAGTTTAAAATTTAAATTTTATTTATCACGCCTTATTGGTTCAATATCATGATTTATATATATATATATTTGAAACGCCAGCTAGTGTTGACAATAACACAATAAATAACATAACTCTTGAGATCAAAAAATTACTGTGCAATTTAAATCGATCACCATTTCAACATATGAAATTAATTGATTGATCTAGCTTTTCGAAATCAGTGCTTCTGCGTGCGGTCGGAACTCTAGTCTAATTAACTCGATGCATATTTCATGCCCGTACAATATTCAATCAAGCCCTAGCTAGCTAGTTTCTTGGTTCAATCATTGTGATTACATGATCATGATTATTGCCAGAATTCTAATACTGGTGGGTAAGAACAGATCGTTAGATTAATCTCATGATCATGATCATGTTCCATTAATGCTAATCAACTTCGATATCTCTATCAATGACATCTTCAACTACCCAACTTTTGTTTGCCGATCTGCGTTCAACAGAAGCAACTTTCATGCAAAAAAAAAAAAAAAAAAATGCAACTGTAATTGCAATTTGCAAGCAGTCACTGTAACGGGAATCGATTTCAACTTCATCAATTATAATATCTCCACATGGGTTTGACCTAATTTAAGAAAAAGAATTGCCCATCATAACTCGTATATAAAGTAATAAACACAGCTGAGCTTGACTAGACATTTTTGACTGATCATGCACAAAACTTGCCTCAACCACTCAGAAAAAAGAAGAGATTGTAAGTGGAGCATTTAATGCATTATGGCTCCCACCTAAAAGTAAAAAAACCGAAAAAAAAAGTCAATAGCAAAATCTGAATGCAGCCCTCGTTTTTCTTTTTTCCCCCTAAAATGTTCATCAAATTTATATTATGATCGTGTTGGTAACATACACATATGTCTTAATTTTCTCATGGACAAAAGAAAAACAGCTCGGGCTTTGTGTTGGGCCTAAGTGAGGCCTGTCTTGGAAGTTGTAGTCAGGCCCACTTTGAACGATAAAGAATTATCAAATATTTGGTTAGGGCAACGAACAAGAAGATCATTCTTTTACGGTGGTAATTACCTAATACTTACATGAATAGTTTTGCATGAGGGGAAGGTGGGGAAAAAAGAAAAGAAAAGAATAATCCATGAACCATTAAAATCCTCCAGCTTTGTTGATACAAGTTTAAAGCGTCTCAGCTAATTAACTTGGCATGCTTTTACTTTTTGGCCCATCACAAGCACCGAATTAGAGTTTCATCTTCATCTTGATCATCTTATTCATCAAGCTGGTGGCCGCGGATGGCACCCTGTTAAAAAATAAAATCATTAAAACACCTGTTACATTTTATTTTTTTTTACACAAAACTAGTCAGGCAGTTTGTATATATTAGATGGAAAGTAATTAAAAGTGAGTGTTTACCAATTATTTAAGCTGTTTGTGCCTTCAAAATTAAACAGAGACAAAACAGTTACCAACATATCCAAAATATAGCAAGAAGCAAAAAAGAGTAATGCATGCGAATTAATTATAACGCAAAATATAATCACCACCATGCCCGTGTTGAGGTGCCCCATAGCCATAAGACGGTGGACCCGGTGGTGCCCCATATGGATGTGGACCGGGTGGCGCCCCGTAAGGATATGGATTTGGCGGTGCCCCATAAGGATATGGACCAGGGGCGGGGGGTGGTGCCCCATAAGGATGCGGACCTGGGGGAGGAGCATAAGCTGAAGGTTGTGGATACCCAGATGGCGGAGGCTGCGGCGGATAACCACCATAAGCGGCCGGTGGATGATAGGGAGGTGGGTCAGAAGACGGATAGGCCACCGCTGGCCCGTGTTCGTATGCCGGGGAAGTCATTCCCGTGTTCTTTAAAACATAATATAATAAGAGAATAAATAGCTTCCGTTAAATTTGGTACTCTCCGTAGAAGTGATACGAGGATGAAAGAAGATAGATAAAGAAGATAAAGAACCAAAAAGTTCCATACGTTGGCACAACGCAGCATGATATTCACTTCTCCTGCATGTCTGCATTGGTGAAAAATAAAAAAAAAAATTGTATTTTAGAATTGACACATGTCTTATGTATGGATAATGATTCTCTCCTAATGCTTTATTATTATTATTTTTTTCTCCTAGTAAAATAAGTAGTCAATATTAAATTTTAAATTTTGATTTTGATAATTAAACCGGTTTTATTTATAATAAAATCAACTTTTTTTTTTAAATTTGAAATACTGAAAGAAAAAATCACTAGAAGAGAATCCTAATAAGTATCTATCAACTATGTACTCAAATCAAACATCAATTTTAAGTGTATTAATTAACAAAATGTGAAGGATAAATTATTTATATTAGGACACTAAAATCAAGTTTATAAATATACATTTATATCAATACTCGAAAAGAAAATAATAATATTGTAAGTTCTACTTACTTCCCCGATCGGGTCCAAAGTGGCCAAGGGTTATCATCATAACCTTGGGTAATAGCCTTAGTCAATTGAACCCTACACAAAGCAAAATAAGATGTGGACATTAACATTTTAAAAATAATAACTTTAAAAAAAAATTCAAAAGGGTTATCAAACTAAATTTTAACAAATAACAAAAAAAAAAAACGAAAAGACCGTCAAATTTGTTCATGCGCTAAAACATACCCGGCCTTATCATGAAGAAGAAAAGTCCCCATTTCGGGAACTTAATGTCTATCTTATAAACATTATTTATAAATGTAGTATAAGTTTCGAATTTATTAGACGTAAATCTTCGAGTTATGTTTAATTTACTCATGCACTATACTGTAATTCTATGAATTTCTATAGAGATAGAGATGAAAATGAAGTAAAGGATAATCACTTTCCACTGCCGATGAAATCGTCTCCGGTGATGGTATTGCTATTCCAAACAACAAGATTCATCTCATTAACCCCATGAATTAAAGGGAACATAAACTTTTCTTGAAAAGTTGGGTTCTTGCCACCATCTAAACCACAGGGGGGAAAAAAAAGAAAAAAGAATCAATATAAGCTTTCTCACTACATGCAACTTTAAAACTATAAATTTACAGAAGCATTTAATCCCCCACCTGTGCAAGTTCTGGTACGGTATTTGGTGCTGCCATACTCAACACAAACGTAGGGATCTTGTTTTGAGAGCCATTCTGTGTCTTTCAATCCCTTGCATGCGATGACTACATATAAAAAGTATATGTTAAAAAATAATCAAACGAGTAAATTTATTTATGCATCACAATTATTATAAAAGAGAAGAAAAATTGATCCTTTTTTTTTTGTTTTAAAGTAATATATCATACCAGTGACCTCAAGAGGCTGCCCTTGAACATTAGCTGCCTCCATTGGAGGATGAAATGGATAACGATGGTGATGCATTAAAGTTATGATTTATATAGGAAAATAAAATTTTATAATCTTAAAATAGCAAATGACATGATCCATTAGAATCGGATGACTCTAATTTAAGAATTGCGTGTCTGGTTCTTACAAGGTATACAAAATTCTCCCTCACATTCATATTAGTCAAACTGTTTTCTCCGGATTTTGATGATTTCATATATGTGTATGTACGTGTTTCTTCTGTTGCTCTTCGCTGTCTTTGTCAAGACAGTAATCCTCTCTCAATAAAAAATAAAAAATAAAAATTGAGCGTTATTTCCACCTTGTCCCCAAATGTGTTGATATTTTTCAATGTACACCCAAATGTTTCGACAATTCATCATTTCCGTTAATTTGACAGTTATTTTTAACGAACTGTCAAATTAACTGCATGCACACATATGGCGCCTGTTACCGAGTTGTCAGAACACTGACGCGATATACCCCAAGTCCTCAATGCACGAAAGATTTTATCGAGTTCGATGACTTTCTTATATCACATCAGCTGGTTAGCAAACCAATAATACGCTGTCGTATATTATTTCCAGTGAAAAGTTACCGAACATATGGAGGATTATATAGTGGTTACATTGCAAAGGTGTAGCTGAAACAGATAATGTAAACATGTATGGAAGGGAAGGTCTCGTTTCATTACAACTAACAGATCAAATTTATAAATTCCAACCGCATTTGAGTAAAACAATTATTTCAATTATTTTTTGCCCTTCAGCCAACTTTTGATTTACAGAATCAATAAGCTAGAAACAAGGCTTAATGATACAAATTAACGAATAGATTGAACTTCATAATCGTCCCACGGTGCTCTTATACTTTGTGAGGCGATTTATGTACAGATTCTCTAAATCAAAGCAACCGACTGTTCTGCCTGAGGTCAGTCACTTTCGTAGTCGTCTTCATCTCCGAACGAGAACACAGATGCATCAGCAGCCATTGCCTTGAATTCACTTTCCCTGTTGCTAGCGTCAAGGCCGGAGGTAGCTCCCACAACAGCACCCCTCTTTGTCTCACCAGCACCATGTGTAGGTTGGGAGACTGCGTTTTCCAAAGAAACATCTTTGGTCGCACGCGCTAAATTTGCAACTTGATCCGACTCGGTCTTTGTTTCTGAACTGGGAGCAGCGGAGACAGTTCCTCCAGCAGCAGAGGCTGCAGGAACTTTCTTGCTTTTTGATCCAGCTTCCTCGGACTCATTGTCTGAGAACACATCATCTTTATCGTTATTTCCCGAGTCCTTACTTTCTTTTGAAGCATCTAGACCCTGGCCAACTGAGGCTGGAACAGAACCTGACGTTTCATCTGGCTTCTTGGCAACAGTTTCAGAGTTGGCTGCAGCTCGAACAGGGCCATTATAATCTGCCAATACGACTTCCACCTGGAATCCTGGTGAAGGCAGTTTCCTCTGCACACAAACCATGTCGCATGGGTTAGAGGAATAAGGAAGTTACATGCATGTGAAAAGAACCGAGATGGCACAACAATCAGTTTTGATATTATCGTAAGCTATGACATGTTTCACATGTACCTTATCAAATCCATCAAGATCGCCAGTGTTTAGAACTTTTCTGTTCTCCATCATGGTTGTGTTTAACCAGCTGGAAAAGCAGAAAAAAAAAACAAAAAACTGACATTTTAACTTTACTTCATAAAAGTTTAACAAATGATTAGTTCAATCATGGGGAAGGGTACAGTACAAACCAGTAGAAATCTCCTTGACGGTCATGAAAATGGATTTTGAAGTCCCCAGCCAACTCTGCCAAACCTGGCTCTCCAGGCAGGGCAAAGACCATAACTCCTTTCTTAGGCGCACTAAACCAAAAGTCTTCTGGCTGTGGCATATTAGCAAAAATACTCAAATAGCCAATCAAAATGTCGAACTAATTTTCATCAAAAGCTACAACAACCTACCGACAAATCCTTGGTTCTAGGATGCTTCTTTGAGGAGAAGAGTACACCTGCACATTAAAAGAGCATTAAAGAAAACCTTACAGATTTACCACTTCAGTTCAATACCAGACAATACATGATAATATGGCAAATATGTACATAAATCTGGCTTGAAAATAGAAGTCCACCGAGATCATAATCAGACACTAAATAGTTACAGGCCAACACCAATAATAGAATCCCCCCAGGTTTCCTCTTTTACAAGTGTTAAATTCCTTGGAATAGGACCAATACTTCAACTAGTTGAGATTGCAGAAATATAAATAGGACCATATCTCAGAAGTTTATTAGACTATTAGCTATGAAGATTCATGAATGGCGTCCAACCCCTAAAGTGGTCTCATCATTGTTAGTTGACCACAAAAGCAGTATGTTAAAGGAAAATTGGTAAAACCATGCAAATGCTATCAACTTTGACAGAAAAAAAAAATTGACAGAAACGATTGACGATTTTGTAGTGATGACAAGCCTAACAAGACAGCTGTTTAGGGAAATAACAGACTCTGGTAATTACATGGACCGATAAGGGATATCAAAGATTAAGCAATTGCAGGAAAATTAATGAGGCGCAGCAAGAATGCAGTAACACACCATTATGATCAGAGACTGCTATGTGGGGCCTAATCCAGTAAGGACACCTATGAAGCCGGAAACCCCTTAGCATGCACCTGCACACAACAGGTGTTAACAGTTGTCAGCACAAAGCTAAAGTTAAATTTTTTTGTTGAAGCAAAATCCATATGAGAAGTATACCTACGCCCAGGCTGATTCTCTCCATTGAAGTATGTTAAGATCCGTTCAAAGTATTTGACATACCTCTGGAAGACCAATAAAAAGATAAGCACACGAACAAGTAACTCTCTCAAAAAATTAGCACCTGTTAAAAACATAGACTCACAATTTGACTTGGCAGGACAAGGCCTTTCCCATCCACACATCTTTTCTGGTTGTAGTAGTCAATAGATTCCTCAGCAGTGGGGAAGAACTGCAAAGAAACAGCAAAATTTTCTATAAAGTTTAAAAACAAAGCAGTGATGGCATATGAAAACTTCAAGAAACTTGTTGAAGCATCTTTCAGTAACATGCTACAAGTGTCTAACCTTCAAGTACAGTAGAAGGCTAGAAATCATTAACCCTGTCCTTGCCATTCCAGCCTTACAGTGCACAACAACAACATTCTCAATATCTTCCTTCAACCACGAATATGCACTATGACAAAATGATGTTATTAGTTGAATTGGGGGGCAGTTGTGATCATCAAAAGGGAAACTAGCCACCTGAAACAAGCAATCAATAAGTTAGGTATCAAACACTGCCAATGAACTTCTCAACAATAAAATCCAAAATATGAACAGCCTGAACAAGTCTCAACTGCGTCAACACCAAATTGAAACAGGGTAATCATAAAATTGAAATTCTAATAATTTAATATGTTTTTTACTCTCTAAAGTAATTTACTACAAATCCCTCTTCAGCCGTCATCAGGCAATAAGTTGACTATTGACAGTCATACTTCTTGATTGTCATTTAAAATATAAAGTGCTTAACATATAGGAGGACCTAGTAGAAAATAGAAAACACAACCATTTTCCAAGGCTGAACAACACCCAGGCCACATGTGAGTGCAGCCTCCCACTGATGATGCAAGAAACAGACCTAGTTTATTCTATTTATTTTATTCCAGTAACACACCTTTCCCTCAAATAATGATGCATCATAAAGCCTCTCTGAACAAAGATTGTACACTTTGTACTTGTCCTGCACATAAAAAATAGTGGAAAATAAGACATAGAATCCCATATGTAGCAATAAGAGAAAAATAAATACACCAGGTCAATAAAAATGTAGAATGCAAACAAGTAGTGGCAGAACCTCCATATATTTTATTAAAACTCAAAGAAATGTCCTTAAAAAAAAAAAAGAAAGAAAATCACCTTGTGATAGGTTTCAAAGAATTTAATCACTTCTTCCATGTGGTTTCGGTAGAATCCCTGCATCACATGTCTAAATCCTATTACTGAAATTTAAGTGAATAACTCAACTGTAAATGAAGGTTAACTTTCTTACCTCAACATATCCGAAAAACCCTGAACTCATGTCACCAGCAGGGAATCCCATTGCAATTATATTCTCAGTGATATATGTCATATCCAAATCAAATCCTCCATCCTGAAGAAAATGCATATGGTAACAAAAAGATCATTACAAAATGATTGTGATATCTGCATATGAATGAAGATGTATCTTTATAGTCATGGTGGTTATATTTTAGGCACAAAGAAAAATGGTGAAGTAGGCAGAAATGCACCAATGTGTCTAAGTCACATAACATTAATTTTTTATGGCCTAAATCATACACCAAGGAAAGTGTAGGACAACGTAAAAGCTGAAAATATATAATTAAATCACACAAAAAAAAGGGACAAAAAGCAAAAGCATTGTGATTCATGATACTGTTATTTGAATGGAGTAACAAAAAAAATTGAATAAAATCACAACATCAAGAACCACACCTGGTATCTTCGTTTATTTTGAGAGACAACATGCCGAGCCTTGACCTGTACAGCCTTCACTGCACTCTTAGACGAGTCGACCAACCCCTTTGTAATTGATCCAATAAAACCAGGTTGTGCAGCTGCTGAAGTCCCCTCAGAACTATCATCTGACTGAGGAGATTTTGGAGATGAGCGCAGTCCTAAGCCACTAGTAAGACGTGCAAAAGTTGATTTTCCAGAATTTCCAGTTGGTGACTCCTCTTGTGAGCCAGAAAATGGCTGAGGAATTTTCAAATTTTTGGCCCATGATGATATCCCAGTAGCAGAAATCTTTGATCGTGCATCACTTGCAGAATTATCTGTCGCAGATTCTGTAGTAGGAGAAGGTTTTACTTCAGGAGCCTTCGTAAGAGGCAAAGCTGATGAATCAGCAGATCCAGAATCCATTCCGGCTTCTTAGAGGTCTCAATGGTGATTGATGATAAAATTCACGAACACTGCACATAAGATGTACTGTAATGTCTCACAATAGTAACTGCAAGCATATAAAAACAAAAAAATTAAAAAAAAAAAAAAACAAAGGATAGATAAGGGCAATCATCTTACATCTGAAGCACTACAAATAAGGAATTTGCTACCATGAACACAAATACATTGATAATAAAAATAAAATTCCATATGTGCCTAATAGTTAGGAGCGGTTATTGGATGAGAATAAAATATGCAAAATGCTGCAAAAGAACCATGTGACTGGTTCATTTTCCATTTCTACACGCATGTCCAACGCAAAAAGGAAAAGTGAAAAGGAAGCTAAAGATTGCAAAATTTATATTTCTGAGGCACTCAAGCTTTGAATCACCCAAACACCAGCAATGCAGTAACTGACTTAATGAAGTTTCTACCATCTCAAATCAAGCGACCTCAAACCCAACAACAACTATCACTATTACCTTAGAATTAAAATTGACTTCAAAAGCAAAACTTAATCAAACTTTAAAATTATTTCACCATACGTTATAATAACAGCTAATGCAAAAAGCAAGTTTCAATTCAAGCAAACTCATTGTATAAACCTAAACACATAACAACTCTGCAAATAATGGGTCCTCAAAAGTCACTACAATTCATTTACGCCACCCATGATTCACGAAGCATAAAAATCATACCTTTAGCTGAAACAACGACACAATGCACTCTAAATTAACAAAATTCGCATCTTAAATAGAAAAAACACCCATCGCCGTTACCTTAGTTTCGCTTTGGACAATCATTTAATATTCAATAACAATTCGAAATTTAAAGATTCTTGCTTTCACAGTGATTGTTGCAAAAGAAAAAAAAATTAAAAAAAAAATAAAATAAAATGAAAACCATATACAAAACTATCAGCTAAAATATTCAGTTACCATCACAATTTATCAAAAAATTAAAAAAATTACAGCTTTCACACCAACGCTACCTCTTTACAGATTTAGAAATGGAAAAACAAATATGAAATTAAAAGCTGCTAAGTGAGCGATTCCAGATCTACGGTCGGGATCTTGTCTTACCGTGATTGGAATTGGAGTCCAGTTGAGATAGTTGCAGAGGATCACACAAAAGATTATGGTGAAGCCAAGCTAGGGTTTGTTTTAGGGAGAGAGATAGAGATGACGATGATGAGAGTATCGCTTTTGTGATTTGCGAAGGTTGCGGGGTCCCGTGGTCAACGCGTGTGGTGCGTTGATTTTGCAGAAACTCTGTAGTTGATTATCATCGGACGGTGAGCGACGGGTTTTAATGAAATTTAACGGATCAGATCTCGTAACAGAATAAACTGTTCTTAGTCATCATCGTAGGTTTTATTGTCATTTCACCTATTATGAGGTCATTTCATTTTCAAATTTTTATTTACTTTTAAACGCAAATAATTATCAGTTAAATTTATTTTTTCCTTAAATTTTATTTATTTCGTAATTAAAATCCACAAATAATTATCAAATTTTTCCTTAAATTTTATTTATTTCGATTAAATAAATTAAAAAAAATTATTCTCACAAAATTTAGAATATTAATAAATGCGAATGCATGGTTGTGTGATTATATCAGTCATACTGTAAGGTACCACAGTTGATCCTTGAATGAATAGTACATATTGGACTTTGTTTTTAAATTAGCAATTTCATTAAAAGGCTAAATTGGCCAAGCCAAATTAAAGTTGCGACATGCTCAAATACACATAGAGCACATAAAATTAAGCCTCAATGAAAGGTGTCCGAGGTTCAGGACATGAAATAGAACAACTTGACGTAACAAAAAAAAGTGTAAACCGAGTTGAATCATAAGAGTTAGAACAACGGATAATAATGTAAACAAAAGCTCTATACGCTAAGATCTAGTAAAAAATTAGAAGAATTGTTCAAATTTACTCTAATCTACCCACCTTAAGAATTGTGAGTAGACACATCCTAATAATAAAAAAAAATACTGCTATGCTTATTAATACAACACATAAGTGTCACTGGATTTGAATAGATAAATCTGAAATTTATTAATTGAATATACAAAACAATTAAAAAATAATAATAATAAAAGAAAAGAAAAAAAAAACCACCACTGCCACAAAAAGTGGAATTAAATATTTCATAAATGTAGCCACATCAGCGCCCTATCCAATAAATAAATATAAGGGTGGGGATTTAATTGTAAACCCATCAACAATATATTCCATTCCAGAATTTGATGTTTGGATTTGCTTGAGCACAATCAAAGGTGTACTTCTTTGCGGATTTGACGATCCCATTAGTTTACCTTTAATATATGCACATTTGTTCACCTTTAATATATGCAACAATCGATGATATTTATAGTTATCAAGATTGATCACAGTTAATGTACTAGGGCCAACTTTAAGTTCCAAGATTTTATAATCCGTATTTTTAACGCAATTACTTTTTGGAAATTGCACAATTCTAAGTAATCAATCTTCGATTGTACTTAAGGGTGGACAAATCCAATCTAACTAAATCAATTCAACCCAACTCAATCTAATCCAATTAAATTTTGACAAATTGAGTGGATTATTATAGATAAATTGAATCAATTTTTTCAAACCCAATCAACAATTGGGTTGGGTTAGGTTAATTATGATGAACCAATGTAACCCAACACAACTCACATAAATAATAACAATAATAATAAGAATAAGAATAAAATAAGTCTTAATTGTAAAATCTTAAAAATCGAAACAGATAATCTATTTTTTATCCTCTTTTTATTCTTTTATAAAAGATATTATTCTGTCCTTGTATCTATTACTCTAGACTCTAACTCTAAAATTGAAATCACTCTCTTAAATCTCAATTCTTAATCAACTAAGGTACTTTTCTGATATATTCATTCTATATTCTTTTAGTTTTTTTATCAAATACTAGAAAATAAATAAAATTTTCATAATATAATATTTTTATTTTTTTTCAATAAGTTTTATTTCAATATTCGTGTACTTTATTTAATTTTTAATTTAAATTTGACTTTACATTTTCAACACAATCAATCTAACTCAATCCAACCCAATAATTTAAGGGTTGGGTTGGATTGAATTGAACATATTTATTTAATTGGCTTAGGTTGAGTTATCTCAACTCATTCAATAATGGACTGGATTGGGTTTTCACAAACTTTATCCAACCCAACCCACGCCCACTCCTAATTGTACCCCATAAAAATGAGTTGTGTAAAGAGCACTTATTAATTTTTAAAACAAACCCATAACTCAGGAATATGAGAAAATTAATATAAAATGAAATGGTGACGATATTAAATGAGAACAATTCTTGACATGCATATATACATGATTGAAACTAGGAATTTGTTGCTAGAATTGCAGTTTCTATTTGAGAATTTAGAAAACTTATGTACAACAATCACTATCAATTAACTTATCAACCAAATTTGGTTTTAAAAAGGGTTCTTGCATCAGCTGATGACGGTTCAAGAGTAAGAGATCTTGCTTCAATGGAAACCATGATTAACTTGTTCTTCTTTCCATTCCATGACCCAATATGACTTCTTAGCCTTCTTCTCAGTTGCTAGTAATCACCTTATTGCCAAGAATGTGGTGAGCCCTAACACTTCTAGCTGGAATTTGCTTCAATGATTTTACTGCCAATGGGTTATTGGCACTCTGCATATTCAAATAAACAAAATCGTCAGAAAAAAAAAAACAATTAAACAAGTTGCAGAGCATCAGAACTAATTAATGTGGTGAATTTAATTAAATTACCATTTGGCAAGTTCCAGTTTCAAGGTCACATATGGGGAAGTCATGAGGGCAGCAGCTGTAATGGTCTTCACAGCAAGTAGCAGATTCAATAGGGCAGCAACCCCATCCAAAGCAGAAGTCACCATACTCATACATGCAGCAGCAAGTGCTCCCCGCGGGGCAAGTGTAGTAGTCGTCGCAAACGGTGGGGGAGCTCGGAGGAGGGTTCACCGGAGAGGGAGGCGAGGGCCCGGGATTAGGCGGGTTCTGGCCTTTCTTGATCGGATATGACGGCTCAATGGCGATGCCACACTTGCCGGCCTTAGTGTTCACATTACGTTCCATTCTGATGTATCCGCTTTCACCCCAGTCGGGTCCCCATGAGTTTCTCACAATCCAGTAGTCCAAGTGACCATCGGTACCATATCCAACAGCAATAACGCCATGGTCTAGTTCTGTTCCGCAGGTTCCAGTGAATACGCCCTAATGAATCAACCCAAAAAAAAAAAAAAACACCAAGTTTTGAGTTACTGTTCATGTAATGTAATGTGACAAAAAGAAAATTGTTGCTTCTTAGGAGTTGAGTTGTTATACCGATTGGTAGAGCTGGAAGGCCATGCCACCGGCTTCAATGGCAACGCTAACTGGTTGGTTTGCGACAGCCTTTTGCAACGATTTCTCATCGTTTTGCGGAACATCTTCGTACCCATCAATGGCTACAACATGTGCATTTTTCTGCATAGGCGAAAAAAGTGATAGAAAATTAATTAGGAGAAATTTTGAAAGGGGATTAATCAAACATTTGATGCATTTATGTTTATGTATATGTATGTGTGTCTATATGTACCCTGTTGGGATCACAACTTCCATCAGTAGCCTTGTAAGGGTAATCCTCTTCGGTGTCAATGCCGCCATTTTTTATGATGAATTCGAATGCATAGTCCATGAGACCTCCATTGCATCCCTGGTTATAATGCTTGTCACAATCAACCAGCTCCTGCTCCGACAAGGAGATTAGATCCCCTGTTACAATCTGGTTTATTCCCTCCACTGCACCAACTGTAGAGAATGCCCAGCAACTTCCTGTGTTCACCAAATTTGTCCGAATTTTAAGGGTTTTTATATGTTATTTCAATCCCAACGATTTGAAGAAAGTTTTCAATCCAATTCAACCTTAACAAATATTAATTTTTTATTTGGATAAATATGTATTAGGCAAACTAGTTTTAAAAATATTATAAGATTATAACATCTAGTCACCTCCAACAACTATTTCTTAATCAATAAGCCCATCACAAACATTTTCAATCGAAGTCACATGCAAGAGATTCCACAAAATCAAGCTATTTCAAACACAAGCAATTAGGCAAACTAGTTTTATAAATATTATAAGATTGTAACATATAGTCACCTCCAATAACTATTTCTTTATCAATAAGCCCGTCACAAACTTTTTTAATCAAAGTCACATGCAAGAGATTCCACAAAATCAAGCTATTTCAAACACAAGCAAATAGGCAAACAGGTATAATTGATCCCCACATGAAAAAGTCAATCAAGGTGTATAATACGAATCAAATTGCATATGACCATTAAAATATATCCAAAAAGAAAAATCGTGACTGACCACATTGGCCTTGATCCTTGACAGGTCCAACGGCACCCTTAGCTCTCCAATCAACGGACTCCGGCAACGCGTCGCCGTGCTTATACACATACCTGTCGCTGCCCTCGGCGTTGCCTTTACCGGCCCTAAGAGCCTTCTTCCTCTCCATCTTGGCACCCAAATACATGTTCCTGAACTCATCGTTAGTCAAATCCGCAAACTTGTTTAAACCCACTTTGTAGGTCCTGGCAACAGCGTTATGTTCGTTGACAAACTTCAAGTTATCCTTGAAAATCTCGAACCGCCTCTCTTTTTCACCCAACGCATTGTAGTTCTTGCCGTGCTTCACCAACCAATGTTCGTACATCATCCTCATGTGGGACTCCGATATGTTGCCCCCGCCGTTGCCATGCATGCGGTTGTAGTCGATGATTGACATGTCCAGGGCAAAAGTTGACGTAAACAAAAGGACACACAAACACAAAAACGTTGTCACCATGGTTGAAGAAGAAGAAGCCATTGTGAAAGGGGGAGAGTTTATTGAATATGATGAGATTTGAAGAAATTATATAGACGGGATTCTGATTAAAGGAGAAGGAAGTTGCGTTGAAATAGGAGAGTTGTGCAACACGCTAGGTCATGGGGGCGCGGTGAATGTTTTTGCCTATATTTGGTTAATTTAACTGTATGTGTGATTTGTGATTAATGGTGGTAATAAGATTTTGACCAAAACTATCGTTTTTGGGGAGATTTTGTAATTAATGAATGTCGGGTAACTATGAGTTCAAACTTTGAGTTATCATCCTCCTGCCTAATAACAGCAGGCCATTTATTGTGTTTATTTATTTTATTTCATGAAAGAATTGGTTTATTATTGAATTAGTTCTTGTGGTTTCGGAAAGTAACATTTGAGTCCATATGTTTGTTACCTTTTGTCTTATTAAAAGTTCTTGGTGGTTGTCCACGAGTTTATTATTCATTTTTGTTAGCAAAAAGTAAGTAATCAAAATTATGGCAAAATTTTGAGTGCTCTCATTATTTATACTCTTGTTAGTGCGTATTTGTGTATTGTGTTTATATTTAATTGGTTGAGAGATACATTTAATAAAAAAACTAATGAAAAATAAATGTATAAACTAAAATTATCTAAAACTTTCTCATAAATTGAAAGAATTCTTTAATTGTTTCTATCTTCTTCTTTTTTTCAAACTTTGATACCAATTTTGTAACACTTTAATTAAATATACAAGTATAAAAATTCGCGTGTGAATTTTTGCAGCGAACTGTCCAAGATGGATGGTATTTGATAGGGACTAATATGATACAAGTGATAAGAATATGGAACTCAATGTTACCTTGTTAAATATATATATATATATTTGGCTAAAAAGTTTCTTTATTGGTTCGGATTTAATTAACAGATTTCGTGCCCATCAAAACTTGTAATTATATGCTAAAAGTTATGGGGTGACTTGTTTAAATAGAATTGGTTAGCTAAACTAATTGCATATTGTTTTATTTTTCATTTTTTATTGGTTTTCTCTGATTATTGGGTTTTATTCGAAAGTGGACATGTGAAATTGAATCTGCGTAAACATAAAAATAATGTATGCCCATCTTTTGTATTTAGCAATTTAATTTTTTTAATCTTTAAATTGCTGGGTTCACTATTGTCTAAAATATTTTAGAGATAAGGGTTATGACATGATTTGTCTTCTTCATCAAACTATTTGCTGTCCCATGTGATCTTGATCTACTTCAGAGTGGGTGGGAGATGGGCAGGAGATTTCCATGGATTTTCTTGACTAGATAACGTAAGAATACATTGTAATACTTTTTCATTCTTCAAATTTGACATCCCAATAATTAGGATTACAAAGTGTGATAATAGTTGACAAATAGTATTAAAGTCTCACTTCAATTATAACATGGAAGTGCATCCAGCTTGTGATAGAAGAAATATCGAAGTTGTTTTACTATTTTTTAGCCTAATCATAGGGTTCAAATTAGATAGCACCCAATAGTACACGGGGAACAGAAAAAAAAATAAAAAAATAAAACCAATAATCGTCTTTAATCTCAACTATTATTTCTTTGAAACTAATAACACAACAAACTTTTGAATACAATAACACAAAGAAAGCTTGCAAATCAATGTACAACTACAACATTTTTTTATCGTTAAAAATAAATAAACATAGAAATTTGTGTTGAAATTTAAGTCACATTTTTTCGAGTCCAATATAAAAGGGTTATTGATTTCTATTGGGGGAGTGTGAAGTAAAGCACAAGACTTTCAATTGTTTACACTTTAGAGGAGTGCTAAGTTTTTGGTAATATCAACACGTAAATCTAGGTCTCTATTCCGTAAACAATTGGATTAAGATAATTAACAATTTTAAGTCAAAATTTTTCGAGTCGCGAAATAAATCTTCCAATATACAAGGGTTACTGATTTCTTGGGGCAAAAACAGAAAAAACAAAACCACAAGACTTTCAATTGTTTAGACATAAGAAGATTGCAATATCAACAAGTAACTCTATGTCTCCATCCATAAAAAAATTGGATTAAGATAATTAATTTTTGTTAAAAAAAAATAAATTGTTTAGAAAATTACAACATTTCACAACCTATGCATAATATTTTATATGATGAATAAAGAAGAGAAATCTTTTATTGGTATGTTTGGAAAAGAATTTACATGAGATAGAATAAGATGAGAATTTTAGTGTAATACTATGTTGCCACGTAGTGGGACAATTACGGAATTACCCATCATAAATTCCACTGATTCTTTAAATATAAAATTTTGTTGTCACACAATAAGATCTATCAATAATGTCACTTCAAGATTTATTACTTCATAATAAAGTAGACTGAGGTGACAAACCAATGTGATGCCAGTTTTTTCTCGTATCTTTGCGAATCTACTTAGCGATGGCAACCATTGCACATTGGCTGCAGCTGTCCGACTAGAGTTGAGCCCAAGAACGTGGCCCATAAATAAGCCTCATTATGTGGCACTTGTTTACATGGTTCATTGCGTTTTTTAATGGATTGATGAATGACCCAATTCAGCATCGTTCTTTGATAGATATTTTGAAAAAAAAAAAAAATTATGTTACAAATAATTATTGATCAGCTTCAAAATGATATATTTTATGCCAAAAACATACGCTTATAGTCCAAATTATGCTCTCGAAACGTACACAACCATCCTACATCATAAACCTTCTATTATAAATCATCACATGAAAGTAAAATGATAAGGTAAGTAACCATATGAGACATGACAATTTATAATAACGTCATGTCATATTACATGGCGCTTGCTACACAAGTTTTGTAATTCAATTTCGTAAGTATAAAAATATTGATTATTATCTTCTTCTTTTAATATAAAGTTGCCACTAATCTCTATTCATATGAATGGGAATCATCCAAACCCTAATGATAAATGACTTCTATAAAAAAAGTGTTTTGAGTTGTTCATGTATATATTTGTGGAGATAGATTTTTTATATTTATAAATATTTAAAGATAGACATGGTCTATTAAAAATAAGATATCCAAGCTACCTCATCAAAATGGTTGCACCATTCTATTCCGTGGCCGAGTCAAAAATTTTGCTTTTTTCTTGATTGTTTTTCAATTTTAAGATATTTTTTTATTTTTCATATTTCTTCTAGGATTTTTATATTTTTTTAGAATTTGGATTTGAACACTGTTTGTTTTTCTTTTCTTATTTTGATTAAGAGTATTTTATTTTAAAATAATATTTCAAATTTACTTATTTTAATAAATTTGTAATATTTAGGGTTATTATATAAAGAGGTTAAAATCCTAACTTTGTCTATTTCATAACTATCAAATAAACTTTATTATTCAGAATCTTTGTTTCAATTATTTTCAACTTTTTACCTTTCTATTTCATCAGGTTATGTGATGTCACATCAATTGATATCCAAATTTTATATCCTTACTTTATAAGAACATTCAATAAAAATTTAATTCTAGCCAAAATCAAGTTGCTGTCCGCAAGCCCTCTCAATTGATTCTAATCAATGAACAATCTAATTAATATTAGCTTTTATGGCTTTGCCCTGTTACCTGAATTTGGTTTCTCATTTTTCATGGACTGCTTCTATTTATCAACTTACCAAATAATTTTACTTCCCTAGATACATGGTGAGATTTAGTTAAGTACAGGGGGGCCATTTTTTCACAAGAAAAGGAAAAGAAAATCCCTATCCAAGTGCATGTATCATTGCTTTGTTTTGAATTTTTCATGCAGTCTTGTCCATTTTTCTTGATTGCCAAATGCCAAAGATGGAAATCGAAAATTCTCAAATACATTCATGACCCAAGAGCATGTGAAAGACAATGTTTAAAATAGATGCTAAAAAGATTATTGTTCAAAAACTTGAAAATTGTTGTTAATAAGAACAAGCAGAGGTATAAAATTATGGATAAAACCTTGGCAATTGGGACTGTAACAACTTGATGATGAATTTTTTATCTTACTTGCAATTTTGACACTAGTTTGACATCTTCATTAGCAACCAGTAGAACACTAATGACATTGAGTTCAGTTCAGAAGTTTATTTCGGGAACAAATTGATCTCAGATCTTCTAATAGAGCATTCAAATCAGAAAAAGATGATCCACCTTCTTCAACAGCTTTCCTTGCCATCTTTCCTGGCTACTTAGTTTTGTTTCTCATGTTATTTGCACTTTTGCTAACCATTATCTCAGTTACTGCCTTTGTAATATCATCTTTCTCTTCACAATAAATCTTTTCTCATCCATCCGTCTAGCCCATATTCCTGAGCACCAACTCCAACTCCTATTCTTAGCGCATCGGTGACCAACTTTTTCTTAAGAAACTGCTCTTCATACAATGGCCATGTCGCCATAGGTACCCCGGCAGCAACACTCTCTAAAATTGAGCTCCATTCATAGTTAGTCATAATTTTCACCATTTATATAAATCCAAATGAAGTCTTGTATGTAGGCTTCAAGGCCCTCAGAAATCTGAAGTAGTTGAGCAGCTGAAAATCGGTACACCCTTGCAAAACATACATAATGATCAGAGTTGGGTTTCTTTGAGTCTAGCTATCTTAGGCAGTCTTTACTCGCGGCTGCGTTTGTTTGTCCTTGGCATACCTGTTGGAGAGTGAAACTGGACCAAAATGCCATGCCTTTCGTCCCATGACCTTTCTGTAATGTTCAGAATAAGTTGACTCTAGCCCATGGAAACTATTTACAATGACTCCACAGCTTTTCAGCTCCACTTTAAGAGCCCGATTCAGAATGTTTTTCAATTTCATTTCCTTCTCTTTGGTAGTTGCAGTTTTGTCATCGTTATCTGGTCCGGAAGGCGACGTATGATGAATTGAATGGCTCTAAATCTGATCATGCAACATTTCTATGATGTACATGCATCTTAAGCTATCAAATGCACAAAAGCGAAAAGAAACTGCTTTCATAAAACACTAGCCATGGAATATCTGTAGACCAAGGAAACATCTGTCTTGGCACACAAGAAACTTCTTGATAATGAAGTAATGAATCATCTACTAGATCTTGAAATTTTTGAACAAACTGCCATGTAGCAGTTCAGCTGAATTTGTCCACCTCAAAATTGGTTATGTTAGAGAAGATAGACAAATATACTATATATAGAAATGATTTATTTAGTAACTTTGTCTATCGTATAGTGAGCAATTAATTTTGTGAACAAGGTTATGGTTGTGGATTAACCAAACAACTTTCTTCTGTCAGTATCTTTTATGATCCCATTACTCGTTAGCACTTAGCAATCCGACAATCAAGCAGATATTGATTAATAATTGACGAAGATTAAGACAATCAATCGTATATTGATTAAGCAGATAATTAATTAAGAGAATCAATCGTCTATTGATTAAAAAGACAATTAATCAGATACGTGTTGAATTTTATTTATTTCCATATTTGTTTTGATTTTTTAAAAAGGGACCAAATGGCCATCGGGGCTTAGGGGCCGGGTTGTGGTGGTCTTGGTCTGGACATGGCTGTGGCAGTGGTGAAGCTAGCGGAGGAGCGCACATGTTGATATTCAGCATGTGGAGGTTCATAGTCACCTCCAACTCCACCTCCATCTATGAATATTTCAGTTTCTTGCCTTCTTGTTTCAGCCACAAGGTCACCAGCTGCTACTTCAAAATGCAAGCATGACTGCAAAATGAAAGTGAACATTAAAAATGAAGCACAGAGGATATTAACATTGGTACCCATTTTGGCTTTCTTCTTCATCCACAAGATAATAAAAGAATTTCATTATAGAAAGAGAGGAGATTAGTGAGTCAAGGACCCATCAGCATACAAATATTAAAAAAATACACCTAAAATTGTTCCTTCTTTTTTTTTTTTCTTTTGGTAGTTGCCCTATCATTTGGCATCATCTTGCTTTTTTTAAAAAAAGTTACGTCTCACATAAAGGGACCGAATGACCAAATTATTCAACTTAGCAGCCATGAAAGGACACAAAAGCAAGTTCTAATTTTCACAAGAATAATAATAATCTATGATGAAAGTGTGGTGGCAAAATTTAGGTCGAAATTCGTTTATTTAATTTGATTCTATGCGAATTAAATTGAATTAAACTATTTGAAATTGATCCCGACGGTTGGATTGCAGATTTAAATAAAATCGAAAAAGATGAAATATGTAAATGGTCTTGAATTGCGAGATGAAATAAATCTTTGATGAAAGTGTGGTTTGGCAAAATTTAGGTTTGAAAAATTGCGTTTATTTAATTTGATTCTAAAAATGATGTTGTATTTTAAATTGAAAAAAGACCCCATTTGAATTGATGTTTTTAATGTTTAATAAATTGTTTAGACATATTTTTTTCTTTAAATTTTATAATTGTTGATAAATGCAGTGTTTGGTAAATTTTATAAAAGTAGTTTATTTAGATTAAATTTTTTAAAAGTAGTTTTTTTTTTAAATTGAAAAGAACATACTTGGATTTAAAAAACGGCGATAAAATAATATCTAAATTTATATACATTTACAACTTTTAAAAGTAAACATGTATTTTAAAAGGTGAAAAATTATTAAATGGTTATTTTATAATTGCTGATAAATGCGAAATTGGAAAATTTCATAAATGAACATTTTTTTATATTCAATAAGCTTTTAAAAGTTTCAGACTAAATAATTGCGGGGCCTCAATCATAAGAACTTATTATTATGTCTTTTTAAAATGCCTATTATAACCCTAGTATTTTAATAAAAAGATAATTATATCTTACTTATCCATAAATCCTAATATATAAATCATTAGATATTATTTTACCGCCACAATTTAGTTACCGCCATAACTAAGTACGTTCTCTCCAATTTTGATCCGGTAAGTTCATATGCTAATTTCATAACTATGCTTTTAAAGTTTAATCTATAAATTTATATTTTTGTTAATTAATTGTTTCAAATTCATTGGCAATCTATTTTTAACATAATTTTACATATTTAAGAAAAAAAATATGTCTAAACAATTTATTTAACATAAAATAAAAAGTAATTAAAACGTATGTATATTTTAGTCATTATATAATACAATAATACTTTTGTAATAAAATTTACCAAATGCATGTACTCTATTTTTTAAACTCACAGCAATAGTTTACCAAACACCAAGCTACTTTTTTAATCAGCAGGTTATTTCATCTACTCAGCACAAACAACTTATTTCATTAGGCTCTGCAATCCCAAATTGGTCTTAAGTTTGAAAAATTAATTCATTTAATAAATGAATAAATTCGATTCGATTCACTAAATAAATGAATAGAAGCCAGGTTTAAAGACATTAATTAATTTAATAAATAGGTTATAAATGAATCGAATACGAATTATTAATTTAAAAATTCATTTATTATGATTTAATTAAATTACCTTTTTATCTTTCAATTTATATGAAAAAGTTTTAAAACTTAAATGTTAATTTAGCAATTATCAATAATAATAAGACAAAATATGCAAGTGACGGCAGCATAGCCAGCCCTCGTTTTCATCCACCCTTTTTACAAACAACAAAAAAGATCAAACAAATTCAATTCATTTTTTATATACGGTTAGCAAATCTTGGGAAGTTCTAATATTAGTGTTCACATTCTTGGCCTTTTTAGTGGTCTTCTCAGGACTCACTCTCACTTCCTCCATCTCATAATCTCCCTTCAATAATCTGCTTCTCGTCGTCACTCCAATCAAATCATCATCAGCAACTCTATCAAAATTATTTATTCGCTTTGCCGCCCTAATCAAAGCTCAAAGGGCTACATAAATTAAAAAAAAAAAAAAAACCATTTCGTGGGTAGGTTACTGGTTGCCGAATATTATTCGCTAGCCGAAAATCTCTTAGCTCGAGTTCTTAAATCGGTCATCACCAAGATGGCTTTCATCTGATCTATTTAATTTGTTCAAAGCATTTATAAACAAATTTATATTCAATTCGATTTGTTATGTACTCATTTATCATGGGATAAATGAATCCAGATTCGATTTGATTTATTTATTAATTCAATTAAACAATCAAACCGAATATTCGTTTAATAAACAAGTCAAATTTGAATCTTAAATTTTTGCTTAGTTAAATAAATGAATCAAATTCGGATCAGTAGAGTATTAACCTAATTCATTTAAAATTCAATTAGAATTTATTTACTTTGCCGCCCTAATGAAAGGGCTACATAAAGAAAAGAAAATTATTGGTGACAGAGTTATAAATTTTCATATTAATATCCTGTTTTTCGTCCGATGTCTGATATGTACAAGAAATTATTCGTTGGCCTTAGGCCAATAGACAAGCTTCTAAATTTTTATATTCCTAATTCTTTGTTCACTTTGCAAAGCACAGAATCATAGGCAGGAAGAAGAACTTGTCTTTATTTGAAATGGGCTTGAGCCCACTAAAGTATCTTTTCATGGGCCTCAATTGTTTAGAAATGGAAGTGTATACGTTTTAGCACCTGTAAATTCCTTGTAACAGTAATACCCTCTTAATTTTATTTCTTAAAATATCAGTAGTTTAATTAATAAAATATAAACTATTTTGAAATTAACGATCTCCCTATAAAATTTCACACTAAAAATATATTTTTCCAGTTTTTATTTATAAAACGTCCAAATCTTAAAACCTTAAAATTATTGTCTTATTAAATAGTTTCTATCTCCAGAATTCTAAACTCTTTTAGTTAAAAATTAAAATATAAATATAAATTACGAGCCTCGTAAGTATAAAAAAATTTATTAAAAGAATAATTTATTTAAATTTTTAATTGAAATTCCCATTCAAAGTAATAAATCAATTAATTGTTCCTTGGTTATTTAAGTAATTTCAATTGAGAAAGAGATTTATTAAGAATTTTGAGGAGCGCTAGATGACAGACTCGAAAAGGAAGTGCGCAGTCACGGGTCTTACGTAGAAGTCCAAAATAGAAGCGCCATTTTTCAAAGACAGGATTAGAATTATCATTGCCGACGCCTTCGCCGGTATTATTAAATCATAGCATTCAATCATAAGTGATGCTTCTCTTTTGCCCTTCTGTTCTATGATTTCAACTTTTTAATCCTTGCCGTTTTGAAAGCTATCTTTAGATCTGTTTAATTGTTACCGTTTTGAAAGTTAAAGAACCTTCTTGATGGTTGATGATGATGATGTAATGAATCTTGTGGTAGATCCTGAATTGCTAAATCAACACATATGCATGCTTGAGGATTCATTAGTTTTAGATCCTCCATGTAAATTGATCAATTTCTTTTAGCGAATTTAGGATTCATTAGTTTCCACAAAGTTAGGAGGTCTCATGTCAATATCCAAAAAAATGAACGTTAAGAATTTCAAACATCATGTGGTAAGCAATTGAACACGTGGTGTGATTCATTGAATTATTGTAAGGAAAATTATCATTGCACTATCTTTCTTTTGTTTTATATTCATCCAATCATCATAAAATTTAAACACGCATTTGGTTTGAGAAAAGGGAGAAATTTGCTTTTGGTTTTAAAATTTATATCAATTAATCACTTTTATAATAACACTCTTAAATAATTTAAACGAAATAATAATTTTACTCCTAAATAAACTAAAAAATTATTTTATCTTGTAAATATTTTGAAAATAAAAATAAATTATAATTATAAAAATATTCCTACATTTAATAAAGATATAAATCCAAGCAAGTATAAAAGCAGTTGTTGGTTAAGTCACTGCCAATTAAAGACCAGAAAACTATGTGCAGAGATGTATATATCATAAGAAGCATGCATGCATATACATCGATTCTTTAATTGGCAGTGACTTAACCCACAACTATTTTTATAATTGCTTTGATTATTAGCCACCACATGCGGGAAACATCACAATGATAATTTCTCTTATTGTAAATAGTATTAATATTGTGACAACATTAAATGGTTACAAAAATAATATCGCCCACCAATCAATAAATACGTAGTTTTTATTCTGTCTCCTCTTAAATATGATTGTAAATATAAAACCAATTAAGGCAAAATTTTACATTGAAATGATTTTGATGTTGTAACTTCTGTGCTCCCAATAATTGACCTAGAGTCAAGCAAAAAGTTTTGCTTTTTGTTTTTTATGCAATCAAGTTGCATCAACTACGGGTTCAATGAATTGGCAAATAGGCTGATTGACAGCTCGCAACGCTGTTCGAAGGTTTTTATTCGTTGTCTGTTCCCAAAATTCAAAATTTCAACTAAATTTTTCTCTGTATGATTTGATTCTCTTTCAATTGCCCACCACCTCGCGGCTCGTGGGGAGTGTAGACCACGGTTAACAAACAAACCCGCAATTCCATTTAAAGTGTCAGGGAACATCGTATTGGAAACTTTAATGATGGGAAAGTCTGTCCTCTGTACTCCTCACTTCGACTCTGTTCGATATAATTTTTTAAGTAAAATTTATTTAAATAAAAATTTTATTTAAAAAAATTTATAATTATTTAGTAGTCAATAAGATTTTTTATAAAAAATTTATAAAATTACTTTAATACATAAATATTTTAAAATTATGTTATGAAAAGAATAAAATAAAATTGCTAAATAAGTTGATAATATTTTAAAAATTTTAACATTTAAAAATAATTTTTCAACCTCTACTCCTAAAAGTTCAAAATTTAAATTTTTACTAGTAGATGCAAAATATTTTATTTAAATTTTAAAAGTTTTATTAGAAAAGCAATCAAATAATAACAAAAATTATGATTAGAGCTTATGAGATTAAATAGGCACTTATAACCATTAAATAAGTCATACCAAACAGGTACTTCAATGAGGTAATATAATTAAGCCCGCACAATATAACCTTCAATTAGAGTGATATTTGGTGACCAAAGACTGTGAATTAAGATTAACCAAATATCAAATTAATAGTGCGTAAGATCTAACATGCATTGACCAGTTAATAGGAACCATATATTCAATGCTCCTTGTTGTAAACATATCAAATTTCTGCTACAAACTAATTCGCATGCCTAACGAAAAAAAAAAAATAATTTGAGACATCGAACGCTAAACTAAAAATATCAGTTATAATTCGTTTTTTTTTTCTTTTTTCAATCAGAATTTAACTATTCTTCACATAATCCTGAGCTATAAAATTTCATAATCTTCTATCAAGAATCAAGGTGTATGCATGCATGCTTCTTATGATATATACATCTTTGCACATAGTTTTCAGGTCTTTAATTGGCAGTAACTTGACCCACAAAATTTTATACCTACTTTGATTATTAGCCATTACATGCGGGAAATATCACAAAATTTTATGTACCAAAGATTGCAACACATTTTACATGACATTGGGAGAAATTTACTCCTACTATATATATATATATATATATATATATATATATATATTATAGGACTCACATATCGTGTAACAGTGGCACTATACTACGTATAAAATATCATTGAGGCCCCTTTTACTTATTCTTATTTAAACTTTACTTCACAAATATTAAGTTTATTTATCTCAAACTCGTGAATCATTCAACGGCCTATCAACGGTAAATCAGCTCACTCGGTGGCTGTGACTGGTTGAAAAAGACATAGGGAATTGTGGGGAACAAACCCCAAGTGGTAGCGTCACCGGAAACCGGTGAATTAAAGCCGCGATTCCCCGACTTTTCACGGCTTAGATCGGCGGTTTTCTGAACACTTTCTGACGATAAGGATGGCATGGAGATGACCGGCATTGCACGAGCTTCCGATTGGTACTAACCTTAGCCGGTGGAGTGGCCGTAAACAAAAAAGGAATCCGAGTCGGGTTCACAAGTTCAGATCGACCCGGTTTCTTTTACCACAAGGACGGCATGGAGATGACCGGCATCGCACGAGCTTCCGATCGGTACCAACCTTAACCAGTTAAGTGGTCGGAAACAGAAACGGAATGGGAATGTGAGTCGGGTTCGTCGGTATTGTGATAAAGAGAGGAGGTATTTTGATACATGTGCAATATAAAATAAAAATTTATAAATAATAAATACTATAAGGATGCTAACTAAAATTTTTATATAGATTCAGTAGAAATTAATTTAACATTTAAGAGGAAAATATAAATAAAAATGAGTTAAGGGGACTGAGTGAAAATTTCCAAGATAGTGATACTGGTATCGTAGCCAGATCCATATATATATATTAATTATGAAAATGCGAGCAAGAAAAATGCTGTGAAAACTCGAACTAATAGCTCAACGTAGCCAATGACACATTCACCGTACCTTTTACTATTCAAAAGTTGCATTATTGTTGTGAGTTGTGACACATGGCATTATGCATGTGAGGTGAACTTGGCAGGATTGATATTGAGCGCTCTTTGGGTTCTTATTTACTTTTAAATATTAATAATGGATTTTGTCTGTGCTACTGCTGGTCCATTTAACAATTTTGGCACCGACAGTTTAAAGCATCAAGTTCTTGCCAAAGAAGTACGTATTTCTCCGAATTGTTTCCTTGGAAAAATTGAAACTTGCATTTGTCCTTCCATGGCCACTAGACTGAATAATTGGTAAGTTGTCCCCTGCATGTGAAGCTCGCCCACATTTTTTTCAATCAAGAAGACCTCCAAGTTTCAATCGTTGTCCTGTTTTCATGCAGAGGGTGCTTCTGTTGTTTTTGGCTTCAGCAATAAAGTTGCAGCTAGCTAGCAAGGATTAATTTTGTAAGTGCTTCCCTTTGAACCTTAAAATTTTTAATTCCGTTTTTAATATGTATATAATATTACATAACGCTTCATGTTCTTTCTTTCTTTCTTTCTTTTTTAGATGTTTAGTCTAAAAAATGAAGTTGAATATGTTTGCCTTCAGAGATTTGAAAGAAATATTTATAAATCACATATGAGAGGACTTAAATCCCTATTCTTACTTGAAAAGATAAATGATTATCATCTAAGTAATGGATGGTTCCAACTCAAACTCCAAAAACTTTTAAGTTTTTATCATATTAATTTTTCACATAGAATCAGGAGGTTACGTAAAGTAAGTGGAGCCGAAGTCATGAAGCCAAACCATTAATTTTAGGACCTACCAAAAAGTTTGAGCAAGCAAATATACAATAAATATGCGTTTCTCTTGCTGAAAATGATAGGCAAACTACCCCTCAATGCAAGTAGTAACAGTGCACATCAGTATCTCTCTGTATGCATGTGAGTCCTTGACTCCTGACAAGTCTCCGTTTTAGTCTCCGCTCTTTCTTTATAATTATATATCACATTCTATTTTAATTTATCCCTGTAGATGATGAAGAAGAAAGCAAAAATGGGCACCAATATTATTGTCTATTTTCTCTGTGCTTTCACTCTTATTCTTCACTCATGCTTGCATTATGAAGTAGCTGCTGGTGATGTTGTGGCTGAAACTAGAAGACAGGAACTTGAAATCATCATTGGTGGAGGTGGCTATGGTCCTGCTCCTGCTCCTGAATATTGCCCCCCTCCTCCCCCTCCTGAACCCATATGTCCGTCGCCTTTGCCTCCACCTCCACCTCCACTTCCACGTGCACGTCCAAGTCCACCTCCACCTCCACCTCCACCTCCACCTCCACCTCCACCTCCACCTCCACGTCCACGTCCACGTCCACGTCCACCTCCACCGCCACCGCCACCTCCGAGTCCAAGACCTCCAAAATCCCCTAGCCCATTTGGTCCCTTTGAGAGCGAGCGAATCCAACTTGCATTCAAAGTAATTCAAAGATTCAAAAAGAGAATCACTTATGATCCACAAGGAATAGCAAAGACATGGGTGGGTCCTGATGTTTGCAAAAAATACAAGGGCTTTGTTTGTGACACACGTCCTGACATAAAGAAGAAAGCGGTCGCCGGAGTAGACTTCAATGGTTACAACTTTAACGGACCAGACTTTAGCCTCTCAGATTTCCTGGAAAAGCTTGAAGACTTGGCCATTTTCCATGCCAATTCCAACAACTTCACCAAATCAATCCCAATATTGACATCAAAGCTGAAGTTCATATACGAGCTTGATGTGAGTAACAACAAGCTATACGGCGGTTTTCCAATGGAAGTAGCTGATATCAAGAATTTAACTTTCTTGGACCTCAGGTTCAACTCATTCTCAGGGCCAGTCCCCGCCGAAATTTTCTACCTGGACCTGGATGTTCTCTTCCTCAACAACAACAAATTCTCTCAAAATCTTCCGGAAAATATCGGCTCCACAGGAGCCCTTTATGTCACTTTTGCCAACAACGAGTTCACAGGTCCCATTCCAAGCAGCATTGGCAGAGCTAAATACCTGTTAGAAGTGCTTTTCCTGAACAACTTCTTTACAGGTTGCTTGCCATATGAGATAGGCTTTCTGAGCAACTCCACAGTTTTTGACGTGGGCAACAACCGGTTGACTGGCCCGATACCGCACTCATTCGGATGCTTATCCGGCATGCAATATCTAAACTTGGCTTTGAACCAATTTTACGGGCCAGTGCCGGAGATGGTGTGCGAGCTGCCGAAGATTGTCAACCTGTCTCTGTCTTACAATTATTTTACTCAGGTTGGTCCTGAATGCAGGAAATTGATACAGAGGAAGGTTCTTGATGTGAGAATGAACTGCATTTTGGATCTTCCGAATCAGAGATCGAAGGAGGAGTGCGGGAAATTCTTCTCCGAGTCAAGGAAGTGTCCGAACGAGAGGTCGTTGACTTTGGTTCCTTGTGCGAGGAATGGCCATAGATTGAATTTAACCGAGACGTTTGATAAAAAATTAACGGCTCCAGCTCCATCACCTAGGACTTATGATGCTCTCGAAAAGCATTTCTGATGATACCTATCATCATATGTAATGCAACCAAATCTGCATTCATCCAAGATGATTGATTGTTGCTATTTGTACGTAATTCTCCTACGTTTCTAAGTGATTTATATGTTGTCCGTAGAAGCCATTGTAAACTAGTTTCCAATCCAATAAATCAGTTTTTATTTAATTAGTCCTCCTTAATTTGAACAATGTTAATTGAAAGTACTTTCATAGAATTAAAAACACCAGAGAATAACTATCGTAGAATATTTTATTGCCTAATTTTAATTTATGAGTTTTTCGTTGTTGGTTCCTTAGAATTTTTGCTCTTATTACAGAACTTGGCATGTTATTAACGGGGAAAACAAAAAAAACTTTAGGGTGTAACAAAAATAGCCCGTCCTCAACAAAGAGTCCGAAGCATTGGAGCAAATAGCACCGCATCCTGCATCCACTTTTCAATGTAATTGGTGTTGAATTATTCATGCAACCCAAAAATCAACTACTTTGCCCTTTTACAGAGGAGATTGAACGAATTAATGCACTAGGACGTAAATAACGTTGTTCTGTTTCTTCGAAAGTAGATTGGAGGGACCAAAGACAGACTCGGGCCCGTGAAGGGACCAATATTTTGCTGCTTTTCAAACGACGACAGAGAAGTTAAAGGAAGTTAGGACCCTACATCCGTATGCCGACAGAAGCTATAAATATCTTTATTTTTTTTATGCCTGATATGGACAAGTAATCTATAGCTGGCCTTAAGAGGCCTCCAAAATAAGTTATATTCCTTATTCCCTGTTCACCAAGCGGAAGCACAGAAACAATTGCCTTACGCCTTCAATGGGCTCAACCCTTGAAGCAATCTTTTTCATGGGCCTAGAAAGATCATGGGCCTTCACGGATCTTACTTAAGAGACCCAAAATGTAACTACACTGAACTGTATTAATTTTTTTTAATTAATTTAATTTAAATTAAATATTATATTATATTAATATTTTATATTATATTATATTATATGAATATATTTAAATTACATTGATATTTTATATTATTATTAATTTTAAATTAATATTATTAAAATTTATTCATATTTAAATATTTATTATTAGTTATAATAAATTATAAATTTATTAATAAATTATAATATTGAATAATAAATTACATATTTATTAATTTATATTTATAATTATAATGTAAAAAAATATTATAAAATATTATATTAAATAAAAAATTATTATTATTATTATTATTATTATTATTATTATTATTATTATTACAATAAAGCTGAAGCAAAAGCAAATGCAAATGCAAAAGCGAAAGGGAGAAAAAAAAAAAAAGAAAGCTACAGTTGCCGCTTTAACTTGGGCCCATAAATGCGGTGCTACTGTGGCTTTTTATCAACCAAACATGCCCAAGCTTGATCATTGCTTTCCAAATTAATATTTTCTCACAACTTTGGAATGAGAGAATAATAATTCATAATGTACTTCCTTCCTTCGAATGACTCAACGTATAATATGAATTTCACCCACTAATTTTCTACGTCCTAAAGTTTGAGAGAATGAATGAATATATCCCCTGTACAGTAAAATCGGGATATATTAGTGACTAATTAATTAATCTATAATTTAATAATTTTTTAATTTATAAAGATAATTTTTTTCCCTAAACGTTGCGTGCAATATCCTTTTATTGTAATTAAGCAAATTACATTTTTCGTTCGGAAAACTTACTGTAATGTGTTCCTCCAACTTATGAAGAATGGTGTTATAGTATGTTATGTTGTTTGGTGCGACACTGCTCCCTTGGTGTTAAGTTTCAAATTTTATATATATTACCAAAGCCCAATAGCCAGTATAAATATTCAAACAAAGCCAAGCCATTAAAATATAAAAAAATCAAAGTAAATATCTACGGTCCCTGAAAAAACTCAAAGTCTCAACTTTAAAATTAAGAGTTGCCGGCTAACCCAACTTAGAAAATTATGATTATTTGATTATTTTATCATTGAATCCACTAAATTTGAGTTTAAGTTTTGTGACATGTTGTACCCAGTCTGATTTTTTGTGTTGTGATTATTTTTGGATCACATAATTTGATTATTTTAATTTTTTAAAATCGTCAAAAACGCTGCATTCTTGAATTCTAAATTTCTAATTGCTTCAAAATGGTGGGCTTTCAAGACGCTGTAAACTCACGCGGTTTCTGTAGTTTCAGTGTTTACTTTCTCGGTAGAAATATCATTATCAAGTAATTTTTACGGAGGATTAACCAATTAATGCATGAGGCCATGAATAAGGCGTCACGTTTCTTGTAGCTGGAGCGAGTGACCAAAACCGACCGAGTTCAGTGAATGAATAAGAAGAGTAGGGACCAATATTTTCCTGCTTTAACAAAAGCAGAAAGAGAAGTGATAGAAATTGTGACTCTGCAGGGTCATAAGTGCCTTTGTTTTTATTTCTATGCCTCGACATGGACAAGACATAGTTAGCTGGCATAGAGAAGCCTCCAAAATATTATACCATTCCTAATTCCTTGTTCACCATGCAAAGCACAGAAGAAGAAAAGGTGTAAGAACTTGTCTTGTACCCTCGATTGGGCTTGAGCCCACTGATGCTCATTTTCATGGGCTAATGGAGTTACATGGGCTCAGTTGGGCTTGAGCCCACGAGGGCACGTATTCATGGGCTAAAAGAGTTACATGGGCCTTCATGGATCTTACTTGGAGGCCCAAAATGTGGACATCACTGACTCTCTCATGATGACGCAAGTGTTTCCATCCGCAATTCCAATTTCCCACAACTTTATTATTCGCGCCTTGGGGAGCGCACTGAGAAAGTGAAAATCCGTTTTAACGTTTGATTGTTGCTTTTGGAAATGGCTTCTCAACTATGGTCTAAGATAATAATTCATATTGGACTTCAAGTAATCGAATGATCCAATATATGAAATTGAATTTCACCAACTCATCGATTTTATCTTTCAAAAATTCGAGGGAACGAATGAGTATAAATCTCATAGGACTCCATTAGTGACCATTTATCTGTCTTGTCTGGTAATACTAACATATAAGAAGTCTATCATATATCTAGAAGATTAGCCTATTAAGATACCCACCCACCCACCCACCACTACAGTGGCAAAATTAGCACATTTTCTAAATTCATTATGACATCCATGATGAACAACCAATCCACAAACATTACATCAAAAAAATCATATGATTAATGATTCCAGTTACTTTACAAATGAGACCATCAACAATACCTATACTTCTCATATATAAAATTCATATCAAAGTCATTTAATACCCATCTTAATTCTTTCCGCTTGTCTCTGATCTATATAACCTCATACATCCAATATGGAAAACATTGCCACTTCCAAAATCAAGCACTTGAATCACTACGCTTTCATCTACTTCCTCCCATGCTATCTCCTCTGCGTAAAGTGCCATGATTGTTCTCCAACCCCATCACCATCGCCTCCATTAGTACCAGAAGCCTTAACCTTCTTGGACCAAAGGCTTGCGGCCATTTACCCAGTAATTCAAACCTTCAAGAACACAATCACATCAGATCCCTTCAACATCACAAGCACATGGATTGGTTCAGATATATGCAACTACAAAGGCTTCTACTGCGGTCACCCTCCTGACAATCTCACAGCCATCACCCTCGCCTCAATAGATTTCAACGGATTTGGGCTTGCTGCCCCGACCCTTGACGGCTTCATCGATCAACTCCCTGATCTTTCCCTCTTCCATGCAAACTCCAACAAATTTTCAGGCACCATCTCTCCAAAGCTTGCACAACTTTCATATCTATACGAGCTAGACATAAGTAACAACTACTTTTCGGGTACTTTCCCCGTGGCGATTCTTGGAAAAAATGACCTATCGTTTCTAGACATCCGATTTAATTTCTTTACAGGATCAGTTCCTCCTCAAGTTTTCATGCAAACCCTAGACGTACTCTTTCTTAACAACAACAATTTCATGCAGAAACTCCCTCAAAATATCGGTTCCACACCAGCGCTATATCTCACTTTCGCCAACAATAAATTCACCGGTTCGATCCCGAGAAGCATTGGCAAACTTTCCTGCACATTAATCGAAGTCTTGTTCTTGAATAATTTGCTCACAGGCTGTCTCCCATATGAGCTGGGGTTTCTAAGAGAAGCTAGGGTTTTTGATGCAAGTAACAACCAGTTGACAGGCCCACTGCCGTGCTCGTTAGGGTGCTTGGAGAAGATCGAACAGCTGAACCTCTCGGGAAACTTACTGTACGGACAGGTACCGGAAGTGTTGTGCGCGTTGGATAATTTGGTGAATTTATCGTTGTCGAATAATTATTTCACTAGAGTAGGGCCTTTGTGTAGGAAGCTGATCAAGAATGGGGTTCTTGATGTGAATAGAAATTGCATCCATTATCTTCCTGACCAGAGGTCGACGAACGAGTGCGCTCTATTCTTCTTGCAGCCTCGGTTTTGCTTGCATCCTTCATGGTATAATTTTATTCCTTGCAGTAATGTCTTTCCATGGAGCTATCCTCATGCTCCATCAAGGGCAAATTCTTCATCAGTTGCTTACAATACTCTTGTGAGAAATCGATCGTTGTGAGGAATATTATTGTTGGATTGTTAGATAAAAGAAACTGATCGAAAATTACTTCTGAATGATATCATTATGTTATACGGTTGACTCTTTTCCTCACCTGAACACTCATGTAACTGTGGGTTAAATTATCAATGATTGATGAAAGGTTTTTCTAACAAATGATTCCATTTTTAGCATCCTATAATTTTATTCTTTTAAAGTAAAACTGTTAATTTCACCTAAATTGTCTAGATGAATTTATTGACTTTATTTATGCAGGTTATAAGCGACAAGTTTATATTTTTCCTGTATATTAATTGTTATTCACCAAATAATCAAATCTTTTTATTTCATTTTATTTTATTTTATTAATAAATTCCTAGGTCAAGAGATAATCTTAGTGTTGGTGCTACGTACTTGTGGGGAATGACAAATGTAGAGAAATACAATAAAAATGGTGGAAATTTATTGTGTAAAGTAATGTGTTTACAACTCTGTATGTAGGAAGAAAACAATAGTAATAGGTAAACTGCAAAAAATAATATATACTTCGAGGTACGTTACAAATGTCGCTTTTTTAAAGATGTTATTTGCCTCTACCAGTTGAGTGATATACATCGGTTGCAAATATGCCTCCAAAAGTACAATGAAGCACTCGTTTGTTTATTTGTGTTGTCCATTGACAAAAACAAACCAGAATACTCTTAAATGTTGTAAGCCTGCAAATAAATAATATATTGGATTTTTAATGCACGTAAAAATTAGTGTTTTGTGATGAAACTCATTTTAGAAAAGAGGGCTGAGAAAAGAGTGGTATGAGATCATTATTTTTATGTTTAAATGGCTTAAACATGACCTCTATTTATAGATATACTTATGCTTCTTCATTTAGGTTGTCATATTTCATGATACCCCTTTATTCATGGCCATTGGATCAAGATTTAATTTTAATCAATGGCCCAAATTGAACCATCACCATTTCAAATGAAATGATACATCTCGTAGTGAAATATTACCATGAAAATTTATATCCATAAGTGAAAAATACATTTTCTATAAGACACAATTAATTTGACATATCTTTACAATAAGACACCATTTATTTAGACATGTCTTTACAATAAGACACCATTTATTTTAAAAAATTTTCCAACACTTAGTTCATAAGAAGCTAGATAAATTTACTTCGATATACAACTTCTTTCTTCTTTTTATATTATCAACCTAATAATCGACATATTAGTTGATGATCGAGTGGCAAGTGAAGATTAGAAATAATACTAAAAAAATAAGCCGTCTTGAATTTGTTTCTCCTTTTGCTTAATGCATGGAACTCAAAAAATAAGTCATTCAATATGGAGCTTCTTTCTTTGAAGCTTGATCCTGCTCGCCTCGCCACTTAAAACGACCTAAAGGAAAACTAGAGAGCAGGAATAGGCGAGGAGGCAGTTGAAACTGAAGACAAACTTGATCATAACAACCTTTCCACCCCATTCGAAAATCTAGGGATTTAGTTTTAATCCTATCCAAAAAATCTATAATCCTAAAATTTAGGGGGATGAAGGGGAGACTCTATCCAAAAAGCCCATTATACCATAATCCATGGGGAAAGGTTTGATCTTTATAAAACTTGTAAGAATGCCAACGGTTGGGGATTTCAAAAAAAAAAAAAGAAAAGAAAAACTCTATCTCATATCACTCTCTTTGTGTCTCAATGGATTTACTTTTTGAACTGCTTCTTCATCCTCACCCATGTCTATCCTTCCTTATCTTGTCTTAACTTCTTCCGCTTATTTTAAGGGAAAACTTCTTCTAACGTTTTTCTTTTTGGTTCATTTTTATTCATTCTTATACAAAATTTATACACTTGTGTTATTCCATGAAAATCTTTGATATGAATTGAGCGTCAGAAGATTTACGTTGGAAAAAATTTTGATACCCCCAGCCACTTTTCTAATTGCGGGTGCTCGCCATTTCCCGCATGCTGGGTTGGATTCTTGGTCACTTATGCTAAGGATGTTAAATCAAAGCTAGAAACCATCTCTCTACACAAACAAATTCAAATGATGGCATTGAAATTTGGTAGGTAGCCCATACACTGATACGACTGGATTTTGGCGTCAACAAGAACCACATGAATAAAACTTTTACTAGCTAGCTTTTGAAGAGCACTAATATTTAAAACACCAAAAAGACACCAACTCAAAAATAAGATTAATGTTCACGCTACAGCACCATTGAGCACACAAAAAAATAGCATTATTCATGCCAGTGTTGTCGTATCATCTTGGTGACTCATCATCATTTTTCTTTCTTCAACAATCTCAATCATATAGAAACCAGACTTTATGCCATCTGCCTAGTTTCCACGTGGGCTTTTGATTTGTCTCACCCTCTACAAAATTTTTTTGTCGAATGAGCTGGAATGAGAATAGGGAATGGGAATCAAATTAAGTTGTTTACTTGAATTGTAGGAATCGAAATCGAAATGAGCTGGATTGCCATTAATGTATTTACTTTGTCTTGAATCGGAATCGGAATGAGTTAGATTGTAACAAATTACTAAAAATTACTTAATGGATTATTGTTATAATTATTATTATTAACTAATATATTAATTAATTGTAAAATTTTATTAATTAATTATTATAATTATATTAACAATTATTATAAAAATATATTAACTAATAATATTAATATTAATTAATTATAATAATATATTAATTATTGTGATTATTTACTCGAGAACTATAATTATTAATATATTATTGTTAATAATATATTATTATATTATTTAATAATTATTATTATATTAATTAATAATAATATATGAATTAATTATAATAATTATATTAATAATTATTATAATAATATATTAATTAATTAATTACAATAATAATATATTAATTATTGTGATTATTTATTAAAAATTATAATTATTAATAATTATTGTTAATAACATATTAATTAGTAGTAATAAATATATTAATTATAATATATGAATTAATTATAATAATTATATTAATAATTATTATAACAGTATATTAATTAATTAATTATAACAACAATAACAATAAATTAATTATTGTGATTGTTTATTCGAAAACTATAATTATTAATAATTATTGTTAATAATATGTTAATATATTAATTAATATTAATAATTATATTAATTAATTAATAATTATATATCAATTAATTATAATAATTATAATAATTATTATTATAACAGTTAATTAATTAATTAAAATAACAATAACAATAAATTAATTATTGTGATTATTTATTCAAAAATTATAATTATTAATAATTATATGTTAATATATTAATTAAAAGTAATAATTATATTAATTAATTAATAATAATATATGAATTAATTATAGTAATAATATTAATAATTACTGTAATAGCATATTAATTAATAAACTATAATAATAATAATATATTAATTATTGTGATTATTTATTCAAGAACTATAATTATTAATAATTATAGTTCATAATTTATTAATATATTAATTAATCATAATAATTAGTTAATTAATTATAATAATATATTAATTAATTATAACTTAAGACAAAATGGGTATTTTTAGTTTTTGGAATTCAAATGGGAGATTGATTCCCTCTACAAAATTTTTAGAGTTGCCCCACCATTACATTATTCCGATTAGTTTCATTTTTTGCAAGAAACGCGTTAACGTTCCGATTCCGATTAATAAGAACGCACCATATAAATAATACGTCCAATTAATGCACATATGTTGTGTATAGTTTAATTAAATATAACTATTAATTATATAATAATTTTTTTTAAAACAAATGAATATATGACATATACGCATTAGTTGAGTGTAAACCTTTGATGTTCTCTAAGGTATCTCTAGTCTCTGAGGTACATATAATCCTAGTGGTATAGTGGCTATGCAGTATGCTAAAAACGAAAGTATATTCGGTCAAATATATTCAACGTTAAATTTGAATCTTATACGTTTGGACATCCTTACAATCAACATATATTGTCTACCAATTCATTCCAAATTTCTCCTGTTTAAATTAATCAAATTTATGTAACCGTAACCGACGTCTTGGTCTTAAGCTGAAGTGATTACATTACCATATATCATGATATTTCTACTTCGGTACAATTTGTGTAAATAAAATTGATTTTCTTTTAGCACACTCTTTTGAATCTGTTCTCAACCCGCAAGTTACCAGTCATGAAAAAGATTGAATAGATCCGTATTTGTAAGCATTCAAATTTAATAATATTTTGCGCATATGCATATAAACAACGATACTCCCAAAAAAGATTTTTTTTAAAAGTCAACTGTAATATGCCGCATAACGAAAAAAAAGTTGAAATTAATCAATCAATATTTGATTTAGTTGTTGAGAGCTATTGACTCCATCCTATAGGTTAAAATTCAGAGTATTTTCACGTGTAGTTTGAGAATTGAGAGTAGAATTTTCTTTATTTGACAATAGACTTTTCTTTTTTAAGAACATATTTTTTAGCTGGATCTCAAATGGGCTACATCAAAATAAGTCCTGATAGAGATTATGTGCTTGAAAAAAAAAGTCATTACAATAATGTATAGAGAAAAGAACGAGAAGTATTTTTAAGAAAATAAATAATTTATAACACTTCAAAACCGGCACTTTTTTTTTTTTTTAATGCCTCAACTATTTCGTTAATATAAGTAAAGATTGGATACACGTACGCCATGAACGTGTCTTCATGACGTTCATTTTTTTCTATAAAAAAAAAAAAAGGAAAAAAGAAAAGGTAACAATAGATTGAGTACTCCAGTTAGGCAGGCATGCAAGTGACTTTATATCTTTATGATGACATTTTTCACGCATAGATAGATTGAGTCCATGACCGTTGACCAATCTTAAACGAATTACAAAACTTTGTAGTGTGGATTTTTTTTTGGCTGAGTTGTAGTGTGGATTTATTTCACTCAAAATGTAAAATATCCAAATCTTAATTTATATATGCGAGCATGACTTATGAGTGATGGATGATTAATTGCATATTGATGTCGATGTTGCACCAAAAGGTGAGCAGTTATACATAAATTTTTATGTATTAGTAGTTTTTTTTTTTAAATCTTAAAGTTTAAAAAAGTATGGAAAACTTTAAAATCATAGATCTAATAACATTATGAAATTAATTTTTAAAATCGTGGGTTTAAAACTGCACAATTTTAAAATTTTTTTAAATTTTTGTGCACTTTAAAATACTGAATTAATATATATATATATATATATATATAACAATTTAGAGAAACATTGATTCAAAGACAGAAGTTCATTCCAATTAACAAAGTCTTATACGAGGACAATAATTAAATAACATGTTATAATATTGTTTCACTTAAGATTTTGTCCGATCTCAATCTAATCTCCAAAAAAGATCATTATTTTGTGATAAATTTTATATTGATTATCAGGACTTAATTATGGTATAATTGTGGTTGTTTTCAGTCATTAGATCCAATCATTGCTCTCACCATAACTAAATTCAATGACTGAAAATAACTGTAATATCGTACCACAATTACAGCATAACTGTATCCCGATTATCATTTTTTTCCCCCTACAAAATTGAAGAAAACCATTCATTCTGAGTAGTTGTCCAATCACAAGCTCATATCTAGAAAAAAAAACACCATGGACGTGGGCGTGTCTTGTTTCCATAAATTACAAGAACCCCAGTCACAGAAGTCCAGCCTGTTTCATTAAAACCCGAGGACCAGGAAACTCACCAACATCCCATGTAAACAAACCCAAAACTAACTTAACCGCAAATTTTATTGCACCGACAGAAAAGGCCTATTGCCCCCTATCACTCTCTCGATACCTGCCCCTAACATCCGCTTTACCCACGTGATTCACGTGATCAAATATTTAAGGCTGGAGGTAAATATATAAATTCAAATTTTGAGATAATAACATCCGGATCCCTATCTATTTAGACTTTCCAAAGAAGAATTTACGCTTTTAACATTTGTATTAAATAGTACCCTAATCTTTTGAATTAAATACCCTTTCGTTTTAAGTTTGTGTACCCTAACTTGTGTTAAAGTTAAAATAATAATAAAAAAAGAACACTTAAATCTATAAGATTTATTACACATAATCTTTTTAAGTTTGAACTACCATGCTTTCATTAAATTTATTTTCATTATCACATAAATTTCAAAAAATAAAATTTAGCAACATATTTAATTTATTGAAATAAGTTCTAACAAAAGAAGATTTATATTTTATTCTGTAATATTGGAGACTTATCTCTATATATTGTTAGGCCAAAGGTTGAGGGTTAGACTTCGGTTTTGTTAGTTAAAAAAGATTTAGGAGCTAATATTGTACGGATAATTAATTAATTTATTTGTATTTTAAAAAGAACTTGGAGGTTTTTGAAACAAATGAACAAATTATGTATGTATTAGGGGGGAAAAAAATATATATGCATATAGGGACAAGAATGTTATTACCTAGTTCTATATTTATCTTTAATGTCACCAATCCCAGGAACAGAAATCAGGAAGTTCTGCGGATCTTCTTCATCGGCGAAGACGCGTGAATCATCGTTAGACATGGAGGCGCGTGCAGAAGAACACCACAGGCCAGAAACAGTTCCCGAGATTCGAAATCTAAAGAGTGAAGACATTTTTGAATAATTTATTCAGAATAAATACTGCTTGAATTACCATTTAGTTTACTACTTGTCGTTCTACTTTTGGCTTCTCTAAAAGATAACAACCATCACCACCGACACCTCGCCATCAATTCCTTTTCCCTTGCAGTCTTGCTTGTTTCCAGAGAAAATGGAACGATAATTGATCTTCTTTATTTACGGTTGTTGGGTTCATTTTTTTTTTAAATAAAAAATAAGAATTGACCAGAACTCTTAGGTGTCAAATTTTGATTTTTGTTTCCCACCTTCTTTTCAGAAAAGAGCAAAAGAAGCATACGGAAACCTTATCTAATTTCTAATTTCAAAACTTCTACACATTTTTAAACTGTAAAGTTACACTTCTTAATATTGAAAAGAAAAAAATGGAAAAACTAAAAGTATGGTACAATTATAATCACAAACGGTAGGGTACCCCATCTCTCAATCACGCATCATCATCATCATGATGGCCATCTTCAATCAAAGAATGACGATGATGATGATGATCATCATCATCAGAAGATGAAGGTGATGACAATGATGAGGATGGTGATGAACTTTTGCAAAACCTAAAGCTCTGCTCCTCCTCCCCCTCAATTGGCGCCATTGCCTCCACCACAAAATGCGCTAACTTGTCCACAACCTCCGCCAAATTCTCTTCGCACAAAAACTCCTCACTACAAACCCTCTCAACTTCCCTATTAAAATCATGCACAAACACATGCGTCTTCTTCCGTCTAATTTTCCTGCTCCTCGCCAACACGCTCGCCGTAAAAATCGGCGCCATCCTCCCCGGAGCCCCGGGGAAATAGCCGCTCGGACCGTCGATCAAGATGACATCCCAGTCCATGTCGTAAACGTGATTAGGCATGTCGTTGATGGCGAGCTTGCAGTCCGAGAACAGGAGGTTCTGCACGGGCCTGCACTCGTCCTTGAACTGCTTCCTCACAGCACGCAGCGTCGGGTTCATTTCCTCGACTTTGGTCGTGTACTGGACGTCGTAAATCTCGAAGCCCGGGTGGTTTTTCTCGAAGGACTGGACCAGGAACTCGGTCTCGTCGACAAAGATGGTGTGGCCCTGGAAGTTCAAGGATTTCCAGAGGAGGGTCTCGTGGGTGAGGCCGAAGACGAGGAAGTTACAGGAAGGGGAGCAGCGGGAGAGGGCGTTGGCGACTGCGGTGAGCTCAGCTGAGGTCATGGTGGAGTTGGAAGTGAGAGTGTAGTGGAGCAAGGCGGCAGTTATGATGGAGGAGGAGGAGGAGGAAGAGGAAGGGAGAGATTTGGCGTGAGAGGCGACGGAGGAGGCGGGATTGATTGCGGTAGTGAAGAAAGTGAGGGTGAAAGCTAAGGTAAAGAAAGTGAGGAAGAAGAGGAGATAAAAGCGATGCGTTGTTGTGGTGGTGGTGGTGGTGGTGGGCTTGTGGATTGTTGAAGGGCGGAGGAGAATTAGCTTTGTGTTTATGTTGTTCTTCATTTTCTATTGAGTATGCTTATGGGGAGAGACAGAAAAGATAAAGAGTGATGAGTTTTGCAAGTTCGTTTGGGATCTTTAATTCTCTCTATTTTATGGTGATTTGTCTTTTTGGGCGTTGAATGACTCTTGAAGAAAGAGAGGAATTACGGAGGAAATTGAGAGAGAGAAAAAATCATACGGAGATCGAGAAAGTGACTGGAGGTGGTGTGGTGTTAAAAAAATTGGACAGGTGGGGGACCCTTGCGAATTTTGCATTTATGTTTTGATGAGATTATGTCTCTTTTATGAAAAGAAAATATATTCCCCCCTCCCTAAATTGAATGGCAAAATTTTGAATTTGGTCGTTGCTTGTTGCCATGTTTGTGTTTTTCTCTTTTTTCCTCCCTAAGATTAATATTTTTAGATTGAATGTCTATATGTTTGTCAAAATTTTATTAGCTAAATGCAGCATGAATGGTGTGATGTGCAGTGTGCTCATAGTATGGATAGTTTATTGATTTTTTTTTCAATAGTTGGATTTAAATAAATTATAGTATCAACATAGAAATTAAACTCAATTTCTTTTCTTCTTTTCTTTTTTTATAAATATTATCTTTAATCCCTTGACGTTTATAAGAAATTTGTGAAGATTACTTTAATTTGTCCAACAGTGATGGAATGAGATTAGCTCAAAAGCTTACTCAAACCAGAAAGAAATTGAAGCAGAGAAATCAACCCACATTAGCCATGTGCGGGGATTGAGACCACTTCCCCTCAAAATTGTCAATAACTAAAACAATAATATAAGACTCGAGAGTAACAACTCAAGGAAGTAAGGATGTTGATTTTTCTCCCTAAGATTTCGTATCTTTCCTTCAAATCTTTGCATTTACTATAGTTTAAATATCGGTATATTATTTTATTTATATAAATATAAAGAATATAATTAGATTTACATTGCTAAGATACAATCCAAAAATTGTCAAATTCACCAAATATACAGTCAATACCTTTTTTCTATTTTTTTTGAATTTCTTTTGTAGACAAAAAATTAATATAGCTACGATCATATAATTATTACATTGGATTTGAGGACTTGCTAATATCGTGTTAGAAAAGTAAAATATCAAAAGCTCAATACTATTATCTCATCTTATAAATGAGATGTCGAGAATTCAATTTTAAGGATATGATAACTGACACACAAATTAATGAGAGGGAATCTGCTTAATAAATATTTATTATAAGTACTAAAAAAAGAAAAAGAAAATTGCATATAACCTGAAGCGCAATGTTGCAATTTTGAATTGTTTTTAACCCAAAGTTGTCCACCCATTAGCAGCGGCAGCAACAAACTTTTTCAAATGTTAGTGTTTACCAACCAGTGACCCCAAAATTATTTCTCTTAATTTTAAGACAACTTTTCCCAAACACTATGTGCTTTATTCTTAATCCAGTTTTAACAAATGATTGAAATTTTGAATCAAACGGACCAATTCCATGATTTCATGTTAATGATTATTTCCACATGCCCTCTTATCTTTTTAAAATAAAAGGAAAAAAAAATTTTACTGTTAAGTGTTGCTTTAGGACACTACATATTTTTGTTTTATTTATTTGTATAAAGATATGGTAATATATTCCAAACTGAAGGCAAACAATATCCAAAATTTGGTTAAGTAGAAGCAGTCATTAAATTTATATTTTGACTTAATAAGCTATTCGTGAAAAGTTATTCTCTATTTATTTTTATAAGTTGTTAAAATATTTAAAAAATTAAAATGAACAGTTTTTATAAAATTTATTAAATATTGTTTTTGTCTCAAACTACGAATAAACAAGTTCTTTTGTTTTAAAGTTAATTCCAAAAGAGACCTAAAATTACAGTAATTGAGATGCGTTGTCTGAACAGCATAGATTAACTAAGTTAAAAATCTTCTTATAATAATAATATTCCTTTTGTTGTCTTTAAATTGCGGTGCCTTTTTGAAGAAGTCGTACTCTCTATTTATGGTTAAAAAGCCACCTGCCATTTGAATTCAATTGGTGCATATGCTTTGTTCTGATATTCTATTTTCTTCTATCCTCTCCTCAGTTCTGCTCTTCTCCTATTATTTAATTTCCTTCAATAGATATATTTTTACCACCACACAGAACAATTTAATGAAAAGACTGTTTGATGTCCTTGCTGATATATATCTTTGGATGCAGAGTTAAAAGCCTTTTTAATTCTGGAAATTGAAGGTGGAGAACCGCCTTGATTTTCCGCTGTTACAAAAACAAAGAATGCAATGGTGATTAAGAACTAAATGTTGCTAAGGATCAATCAAATTGAGATAACGGGGTCCCATATTATAGATTATGTACCAGTTGAAGAGCTGTCTGGTAAAGCAAGAGATTCAAGAACCCTCAGAAACAGAATGGATCCCTTGTCATTTGGAGGAGAAAAGTGATTCTCTGCTTTGCTAACACGTGGCAGCAATGGATCCCCAATCCCTATAAAATATTGGGACCCCAAAGTTTATTGAAACCCTAAAAAGAACAAGGGCGTTCGGTATTATTTTTGGCAAGAACAATAATCCGTTTAAATGAGCTTTAAACAACAACAATAATAAAAAATTAAAAGAACGGAGTTTATTAAAATTATTTTTGTTAATAATAGAGATGCTTAAACAATCTATATTGTATTTAAATTATTTTAATTGAGTAAATAAAGATAAGGATTTCAAAAGAGTTTTTTTGAGGAGTATCAAGAGTCACACTTCAAATATTATTTTGGGCAAAACATAGAGTTTCAAAAAGTAATTTAAAAACAAAATTAAAACATTTTCCGCTGCCGGGATTTGAACCCGGAATTCTAATGTCGAATTTGCCAATGTGCTACAGCGGAATTTGTTGGAATGGTACCTCGAAAGTTTTTTTTATCTGATGGCCCAACTTCGGTTTTAAAAGATAAAAGTTTTCTGAATTTGATTTTGGAATTAAAATAATTAAAATTTGAGATGTGCAATAACATATTTAGCGTCTATTTTGATAACAATTTTATTTTTGAATAATAATTTAGGGCTATTTGCATCCATCAAAATTTTCCCTACACCTATTTTAAAAAATAAATTCATTATTAAAAAATAAAAATTTTAAAATTTTAAAATTACTTTTCACTAATCACTTTCTCTCTCTAAGTTACAATTCCATACTCTTTCTCTACTTTCACATTTTTCAAATTAAACATTTTATTTCACTCTTTCTTAAATTCATTTTTTTGGCCTTTCTTATTACATCATAATATATATTTCATTTTTTTGAGACATGCGTAATATGTAAACATTCTTTTTTTTTTTGTTTTTCCTTGTGTTTGTCTTGTGCTTCTAATCTCCAGAATAATACTTCCCTCTCCGAAACCAGTTTCAATTGTACGCAAAAGGGGAAAAAAAAAAAAAAAAAGGAAAGAAGAAAAAATCTCTCAAATTACAGTGGCGCTCAAACCCTCAAATCATTCCTGAAAAGCCCACAACTCCAAATTCCAAAAATGACCTCTCATCTCCAACGACGAAATTCCCTCATCATTTCAGGGATGGAAGCACTCTTTCAAAAATTCCTAAAAGACAGTTACAGATCAGGTGATGTCACTCCAAATGAAACTCTCTATTTCTTTGATTGCACGATCAAAATGAAGTCCTTTCCTCTTATGCCTCCTTCACTCTTTTGTTAAGTGCATGTGCTCGCTAAGAATAAGCGATGGCTTGATGCTGAAAAATGACCTCAATAGTTGATACGAACCAAGCTCGAATGCTGATTTGAACTTCAAATTTCCGACCTGAAATGGATCAGGGCTCACCAACGAAACAATTTCGTGTTTTGAGAAATGGCAAGCGTAAACTTAGCATTGAAACTTAAAATTGCCTCATTGATGCATTATGTAAAATGGGCAAACTCGAAACCGCCTGGCAACTTTTTAATTCATCGTTGCATGCAGGCCCGACACCAAGTGCTGTAACATATGCCATCATGATCCATGGATTGAGTAAAGAATGGCAAATGGGGAAGGCAACTGATCTATAGCTTGATATGGAAGTAAAAAGGTTCGGAGCCCAATATATTTACATTTAAAACGCTTATGCGTGGCTTCATACAAAATAATGAGGCATCAAAAAGTGGTTGAACGCCTTCGCAAAATGGAAAAGAAAAATGTTCCGCCAGATGCATCTATAGTTTCTATAGCAATAGACTTAATTGCAAAGGGTAAATTCAGTTTCGACTGGCTTCCTTCATTCCCTGCCTGAAAGGGCATGAAATGTAAGCTAATGCGTTGAATTTTTGAGTAGTGGGATGTGTTTTTACTACACAAATCAGATGCGGAGAACTCCATTCAATATTACAGGATGCGTTGAATTTCTAGGTGTGTTGCCAAATCATTAACTGCACTATTTGCTGCTGTTATTCGTGGAGTCTTTCTCATTGAATCCACTCAAACTACAGTAATAGTCTCTTTTAATACAAAAACTTTAGCCTGCCAACTTACTTTGTAAACTCATAATGACAGCTTAAGTTTCTTGTGTGAATGGTTTATTTAAAAGTTTCTGTTTTGATTTATTTTCTTTGATATGTTGTACTTCCATTTGATAATTTAGGCAAACCATGAGTAGTATGATGACATGAAATAGTGGCATCAATTAAAACGAATTTAATAACACGAATATTATTTAGTGAAAAAGTTTTGCTCCAGAACTTCTATATGCTTTATCTGTCCTTCTCCTTTTAAGTTTGGTTCCAAATGATCATTCTTTAGACTCTTTTTAGTGTATGACCTGTTTCGTTTCTCTTATTTAATTATATTCACAGTTTGTGTTTCTTTCTTGTTAGAAAGGTTTACTTTTAAACTGTCTATTAGACTTACTAATATGTGATACTTCTATTTGATGAAATTGAGCATCAATTGATATTTTTCTTATTGCTGACTTTCAATTTATTTTTAAAATTTCTGGATTCCTCCGCCAAATTGTTCAAGGAACCGGCAATTCCACAAAAAAGTTATTAAATAGATCTTCCTAGAGCAGATTTTAATTTATGTAGCATTTTCTAAAAGCTGAACAAGGATTTTTTTATGAAGGTTGATATTTTACAACAATATTGAAAAAGTAACAAGAACAAACTTCCACAAATGTCCGTGACATATGATTTCTGGCGTCTTGTAGAAGTTCTTAGAATAAATGGCTACGCAAGCTCAAATCTTCGATTAAAGAGTTCAAATTTGAGAGAGACGAAACTCCATTTTCAACAGCCCTCTGTGCCACCTCCCCAAAAGCTTTGGCTCTGCTCCTCATCTGTTCTGCCTTATCACCTGATACAACTTTGCATGTGCCACGACGTTCGCAACGTGCCGTCAAGAGGAACCCGAAATATCATGCATGAAGTTAGCTAAAGAATGAGATTGAAAAAAACCACTTGCTGGAACGTGTCAACGTGTCATGGTTTATGTTCTTTTCTCTCCTTTATGGTAGTACATGGACCATTAATTTCGGCTATAGTTGCTGAAGTTGGTCAGTTGAATTATTTGTATTTATGCTCTTTGAAATTAATTAAAGGGATATGGAATATTTTGAATTGAATTTCAGTGTGGCTTATTCTCACCCTAAGAGAATATTTTTTGCTATCCTTTATTATTGTTAACGAACCTTTGACTGGACCTATCCGTGGTATCAGAGCTTCGTTACAATGGCATCCAACAAATAAAGAATCGAGGCTTTAGAGGCAAGACTTGGTGAAGTTCAAGATGGAATGCAACGGCTGGTATTTGGTATCAATGATAAGATGCAACATTTGGATGAAACTATCAACAAACTATCTGAGGTTTTTCTTTCAACAAAAGAGTCAACCCATCGGGCCCCTTACAACAGTAGTAATTGCAGAAGCTAAAACCTGTAACAATTTGGTCTAATTTATGGATATTACATGCCATGTTAGGGTTTTATAATGAAATTTCAATCTTTCATTTGTCTTTAAAATCTGGAATCACGATTTTTGGGCATGTAAAATAAAAGATATGAATTTTTGAAATTCTATTTTCAAATCTGGAAATTTCTGGACAGGTTGGATGTTCTCGGAAATTAAACGCTTTTAAAATAGTTTCAGGCATCCAAAAATTATGAATTTTAATTACATGCTTTCTGGATGTGTCTACAGTAATTAGAAAAAAGAAACAGATTATTTTAAGTACTAAAGAATATTTGATGAATTTTCTAATTGATAAAGGTTTGACTTAGTCAATGTTGAACAGTTTTGTTACTTTGGTGAAAGGTCAATATTCTGATTTGATTTTCACTTTTGCTGATTTTTGTGAAATTTTGTATGCAATGCTATGCATGTTCACAGTACCTCTGTAAATTTTCATGGTTTTCCGACATGTGTATAGGTTATTAAAAATCAGCATGTGTTAGATACTCATAATTATGTCTAGAATATATACAAATATTGAGTTAGTATAAGTGCCTATGATTTAAGGATGATTGAGATTATGTTTAAAGTTAAATATGATATTGATAAGGATATTTTTATGATGATTATAGGACGTGGGTGAGCTCGTTGGTTTGTTCTTGAGGTATTGAGTTGATTGCTGTGGATCGAGGTAAGTAGATTCATGCATGATATGCTTTATAACAAATGTAATTTATGTTATAAGAATTATGTTTAAATGAAAATTTTTACAAAATTGATTTCTAAAATATTTAAATGAATTTTGTAAAATAAAAACACTTTTAAATGATTTTATATAAATATATTTTTAAAATAAATTTTTTCTTAAGAAATTAGTTTCTTAAACAAAAATGTTTTCTTAAAAAATTTTCTAAAAGAATTAAATATTCAAAGAAAAGTTCTTAAATGTTTTAGAATACTTCAAATACTTTTTATGAAAGGATGTAAGGTGGATTCAAAATTTTTTTTAGAGACTTTATTTCATATTTTTTTATGTAACGATTCAGTTGAAATATGAATAATGATTGTTTATCTTGAGGTTTATTAATAAGAACAAATGATGTGAGGTTTCATTCCAATTTTACCCTTATATTTTCATGAGTAAATTTTTGGGGTGATGGGTAAATTTTTGGGGTGTTACATATCACGAGCAAATAAGTTGAATTAAATAAAAATGATGATTCATACATATATGTTGATTAATTTCTTCACCTGTGAATGGTCATCGATGGGTTGTTGTCTTTGTTTATGTCCTTGTGATTTGGCTGCACCTGATGTTTTGCTCACCTACTCCTGGGTTGTTGTCTTTTTAATTTGCTGAGATTATGACAGTAATAATTGAGATTGATTTTGCTTATTAGAATTAGTAAACTAATGTTTAGATGGAATGTGATTCTTTGGATATCTTGTTGGTTTTAACTGTCATAATTTTCATCCTTCCTAGTGACATCATCTTAAGTGGTTGACTTGTAAGTCATACTTGATGGCGTGCGTGAATTATTTTTTTCAATGGAGAGTAAGAGGTGTAGACATGATGTTGTTAGCTTTAATATTTGATAATTGGCTACTATAAGGATCCAAAATTGGAGAATGTTGTGAGTCTTTACAGGGAAATGCTGGCCAAACGTTATTACAAATGGCACCTTGTTTGTTATTATAGATCTTCCGGAGCAGATTTTAATTTATGTAGCATTTTCTGAAAACTTAACAATATAGCTGTAATCAGATTACAAAGCCAACATGTTTTGCCATGAACATAATCCTTGAAACGCTATATATATGATTTTTGGCTTCTTGTTGAATCTCTTGGAATCAATGGCGACGCAAACTCAAATCTTCGATTAAAGAGTTCAAATTTGAGAAAGATGAACCTCCATTTTCAACAGCCCTCTTTGCCATCTCCCCAAAAGCCTTGGCTCTGCTCCTCATTTCTTCTGCCCGGTCGCCCACCATTATCTCGTTCACGGCCTTCACTATTGCCTCTCTCTTCACAAAATCCCCCACAATTCTACACCATTTCTGGATTCCAACACCAACACCAATCTTAAGAACTTCATTCACCATCTTTTCATTGTAAAATTGCTCAGCATAGACAGGCCATGTCACCAGAGGTACCCCAGCGGTCACCCCTTCAAGAATTGAATTCCATCCACAATGCGTCACAAATCCTCCAACAGCTTCATGGTCAAGTATCAAAACCTGTGGTGCCCATCCTCTTATGATTAGCCCTTTGCCTTCCATTCTCTTCTCAAATCCTGGAGGCAACCAATCTTCCTTTTCTTCTTCACCGCCATTATTCTTGTTTTTCCTCACAACCCAAATGAAATTTTGCCCTAAAGCTTCAAGCCCCATTGCAATTTCCATTAACTGAGCAAAAGTAAAGTTGGCAACGCTGCCAAAGCATATGTAAACAACAGAATTGGGTTGCTTTGAATTCAGCCACTTCAAGCACTTCTGTTCATCAATAGAGGCTTGCTTTCCCCTCAAAGCTTTATCTTCAAAATTCCTATTGCATAACGAAACAGGGCCGATATGCCATGCCCTCCTTCCCAAAGCCTTCCTGTAATGATCAGCATAAGCATGCTCAAGCTCATAAAAGCTGTTCACAACAACACCGTAGCTCCTTAAGTCTGAGTCATCAGTTGCTTTCATCAACCTGCTGAAGTCGTTATCTCCCATATCTTGTTTTGCAGGATCTGGCAATTGGTTTCTTGTCAGCTTGATCTCACCAGGAAGATTAGGCATCACAAATTGCTCTGAATCTGATGAAACCTTCTTGTGTGGCTCATATAGCGCCAGGCATTTTATTGCACACAACGAAAAGAAACTAGTACCATGAAACAACAACCTCGGAATCCCAAACTTGGCAGCAGCATCAGTGGCCCAGGGAAAGAACATATCAGCCACCAAACAATCTGGTTTATGTTCTTGCAAGAGCTGCTCAAGTGGTTTTTGGAGCTTCGATGTGGCCATGTAAAACTTGACAATTAATTCCCTGTTCACTTCATTAGTGATTGCGTCAAGATTTTCCCATCCCTCTGGCAAACCGGCCTCCGCAGAAGGGAACTTGATGATCTTCACATCCAATTCGATGCCCAATTCACTGGCTTTTTGAATTGATCTTGATAAGTGAGGCGCATTGGCTGGAGTTGTGATGACACTTGCTTTCACCCCACGAGTTGCAAACAACTTTGCCATGTCCACAGTTGGAATCATATGGCCATGAGCCAGGAATGGAAAGAAGAAAATGTGAAGCTGGCAGATCCCACTGGCCATGCCCACTTGTGATAGAGAGTGCAGAGACCAAGACAACGGTTATTATTGATTAAAGTTGAATACATATCTCAGTTTATGCCCGTCTGTTCATTATATGTACAAAATCAGTGAAAAATAAACACTCGCAGGGAACTAAGTTCAAAGCATGAAACTTTATTGACAAACCAAAACGCTGCGAGTAAAACAACAAATTCACAATAATGTGAAAAAATCATTCACCGAATTTACCATTCACGCACATTCCCCGCTAGTCTCAAATCCGAGTGACTTTTTTGCTATATTATATATCATGGGACCGCTGAAGTTTGACGATTTCAATTAACGACAATCAACAATGGCTAAAAGTGGCCGTGTTATCATTGCTATTTTCTTTCAAAAGGTTGTCTAGTGTTTTCCTTTAGTATTGAAAAGGACCTTGTAGTTGATATTTGTCCAAAACAAAACGTATCACATCAGAATTATCCTTGGGATTCCTCGAGACCCCGACTACTTTGTACTCATTAAAGACAAACTTGAATATTTTATCTTCAAAATTCCCATTCCACAGAAATAAGTCAATTGAATTAACCGCAAAAATATTCTTATCAATTATTACTTGGTGAATATGAACAAATCATTCTTCTCATATAGAGTTAACTGCCAATGCATTTTATAATTCTTAATTATAATTGATATATACTTTCTCCAACATTAAAATTCTTGTTAATTAACAAAAAGATTTATCATGAGCAAAGAAGTTAAATATTATTTTATATGTTTTTTTTTAACCTGTAATTGGATTGATTGGTCATCAATCACCCATTGTTGAAATAAGGTAGAAGTGGGGAAAACCCAAATTGATTTTTCTACCGCTCTCAAAATTTTAAGTGGGAATCCAAATAAATTTACTTGAAATTAAAAAAAAAATGGTTGAAAATTATTTCCACATATTCCTGATTTTCTCCTTTTGTTGCAAACGTCGCCAACGAACCAAATGCTAGCTACTGTTCAAGGCTCAATCCAACCAGCCAATTGGGAATCACCCCAATACGACATAATCAAGAACAAAGACAAACGAACATGCTATTACGATACATCTAGCTTCGTGTGAGTTTAGCTGCTTTGATGGCGACTTAAACGCAACTCCTCAATAAGAGCACTCAAATCAGAGTACGATGAACCTCCATTTTCAACAGCCCTTTTTGCCATCTCCCCAAAAGCCTTGGCTCTGCTCCTCATTTCTTCTGCCCTATCACCCACCATTATCTCATTCACTGCCTTTTCTATTGTCTCTCTCTTCACAAAATCCCCCACAATTCCACACCATTTCTGGACTCCAACACCAACGCCAATCTTGAGAACTTCATTCACCATCTTTTCATTGTAAAATTGCTCCGCGGAGACGGGCCATGTCACCAGAGGTACCCCAGCAGACACCGCTTCAAGAGTTGAATTCCATCCGCAATGGGTCACAAATCCTCCAACAGCTTCATGGTCAAGTATCAAAACCTGTGGTGCCCATCCTCTTATGATTAGCCCTTTCCCTTCCATTCTCTTCTCAAATCCTGGAGGCAACCAATCTTCCTTTTCTTCTTCACCGCCATTATTCTTGTTTTTCCTCACAACCCAAATGAAATTTTGCCCTAAAGCTTCAAGCCCCATGGCAATTTCCATTAACTGAGCAGAAGTAAAGTTGGCAACGCTGCCAAAGCATATGTAAACAACAGAATTGGGTTGCTTTGAATTCAGCCACCTCAAGCACTCTTGTTCATCAATAGAGGCTTGCTTTCCCCTCAAAGCTTTATCTTCAAAATTCCTATTGCATAACGAAACAGGGCCAATATGCCATGCCCTCGTTCCCAAAGCCTTCCTGTAATGATCAGCATAAGCAGGCTCCAGCTCATAAAAGCTGTTCACGGCAACACCATAGCTCCTGGACCCTGACTCGTTAGCTGCTTTCAACAACCTGCTTAAGTCATTATCTCCCATATCCTGTTTTACAAAATCTGGCAATTGGTTTCTCGTCAGCTTGATCTCACCCGGAAAATGAGGCATCACAAATGGCTCTGAATCCGATGAAACTTTCTTGTGTGGCTCATATAGCGCCAGGCAATTTGTTGCAGACAAAGAAAAGAAACTAGTGCCATGAAACACCAGCCTTGGAATACCAAACTTGGCAGCAGCGTCAGTGGCCCAAGGGAAGACTATATCGGCTACCAAACAATCTGGTTTATGATCTTGCAACAGCTGCTCAAGGGGTTCTTGGAGCTTCGTTGTGGCCACCAAAAACTTGACAATCAATTCCTTGCTCACTTCATTAGTGATTGCGTCAAGATTTTCACATCCCTCTGGCAAACCGGCCTCCACAGAAGGGAACTTGATGGTCTTCACATCCAATTCGATGCCCAATTCATTGGCTCTTTTTACTGATTTGGAGACGTAAGGCGCATTGGCTGGAGTTGTGATGACACTTGCTTTCACCCCACGAGTTGCAAACAACTTCGCCATGTCCACAGTTGGAATCATGTGGCCGTGAGCCATGAATGGAAAGAAAAAAACATGAAGCTGAGGGATTTCACTGCCCATATTCAACTTCCGAATCAAATACAACGATAGACTAGAATTATTAATGAATGCAACTTCGTTATTTTTCTGTGTTTCGATGACCATCTATGTATGTGTGGACTCACGAAAGCCGTAAAATATATAGGCCGCAAGAATTGGGGATCAAGAAATGATGATGGCTGGGGAATATTCTAAGAAGAGGATTAATGGTCTTCAATTCACACACGTCTTTCTTGCCGTCACCCACCTTGCATTGTGCGTCAGCTTCTTTCACAGTGATTAAAAGAAAGAATCTTAACCCCTCTGTCAAATTTTTTGTTTCTTTCCTTGGCCGCAACAGTATTGGTTCTCATATTAGTCAAAGTTTTATGCATTGACTATAAAGAAATGGATTAGTTTTGGGATGAAAATCTGAAATGGATGTTTTAAAAGAATTTAGATAATGATCTGTTCTGTGAATAAAAAACACGCATGTTGTTATTTTTATTTAATTTATTGATAAAGCATAGAAAGAAAGCTTAAAAGTTTTCTGGAAGTTTCCATCGTGCCAAGTTGAAAAGGACAAATGAAAATTAAAAAAAAAAAAACTGGCTTTGTCGATGTCTCTTCGTAGTTCATAGAGACAAGAACATGATTACGTTGTGACGTAAGCTCATACGTTGTAGTTTTTTGTCAGGGTCACGAATCAGAATCCGCATGCGCACCTTAGGCCGACAATTGTCACAGTCGCAATTGGCATAGTTTGAGGTATCTGGTGCAATCCTTGAGCAGTTGCGCTTGTCAGGGAGGATGATTCTACAGTTTAAAAGACTAACTTATTCCTAAGTTTTTTAATAATCTTTGAAGTTGGGTATTTATTTATTTTCTTCTTCTTTTAAAGCAACATTGTCTTTAGGAGCCATAACTAAAAAAGAAGGGAAAAGAAAAGAAAACACACTCACTAAGGAAAATAAAAGCCAAAGCATTGAGCTCCATAAGGTGGGCGAATGGTGCAAAGGGTGGTTTATATAGAAATGAATGGAGAGAAAAATAATTTGAGCTTTTGTGCTTCTAGTTCTAGTGGAACAAGAAACTAAGAGATGGGGAGCAACTATTGTAGAAAATATAAAAAATCAACAAAAATGTGTGAAGAAGTTGAAAAAAAAATGCTCCCCAAGGAGCATAAGCCATACTTCCCAAGGAGCGGAAACCATGCTCCCTAGGAGGCAAGATTAGGAACCATACTCCTTAGGGAGTAGGAGAAGGAACCATGGCCCTAGGGATAGCAATAACAAAATAAGTCGTGACCCATGAGACCATTAACCTAATTTTGGATCATGGACCGCGCAGAAAAGCTAAGTCTAAATAAAGAAACTATTGTTGAATTAAGCTCAGTAAATAAAAGTTAACAATGGAAGGATATTGCTTGGTCCAGAAGTAAATTAAATAAAGTTTGACACAGATATGACCAATAAAAAGATAAAGCATATTTTGTAATTCAAACCCTAGATGATAGAGGATATTTAGGAAGAGTTTAAGTAAGAAAGGGACTTTATCTGTAAAAGGCTATAAAAGCAAAGGTCTCTCTTAATAGGGGGACGAGCACTGAAAAAGTAGTAAGGAGAGTTGAATTGGAATTGCGATCTTAATAAAAAATTTATTTTTTTAACCTGTGGATGTAGGCTAAATATCTAACCACATTAATTTTATGTATCTTTTTATTATAACGCTCCCACCTAAATTAATTCCAACCGCATTGTATCACAAATCCTCCAATAGCTTCATGACCAGTTCAAGTTCAACTAGCAAATGTGTCGCCATATGTAATAGTATAGGGTCATGTTGATGATAAAGTTTTGCAAAAGTGTTGAAGCTGATCTAGAAACTAATTCTTGCTAGCATATACTATTAACAATGAAATATACAAGGCTTTAGGAATTTGGTAGAAACACTTTCAGCAAAGAAAAAATTCTTCCTTTGAGTACAAGGCTTTAGGAATTTGGTTCCAACAAGTGATGTTGGTTGGTTGGCGTAGGATGAGCACGGTATCTTTTAGATGTCATAATTGAGATTACAAATGTCCTACGCTTTGAGGTAAATCAAGCCAAGAACTGCTTAAGCCATTTAGATCCATGGCCGAGCTAAAAATTTTGTTTCGTTTTTGCTCGCTTTCCTTTTTTTAGTTATTTTCTTATTTTTCCTATAACTTTTAAGATTTTTTTAAATTTTTTAAAAATTAGATTTAGGTGCCATTTGTTTTATTTTCTTCATTTAAATTAGAAGAGTTATATTGTAAAATAATATTTCAAATTTATTTATTTTAATAAATTCTCGATATTTAAAATTAGTATAAAAAAATTTTAAAATTTTAATTTTATTCATTCGGACTATCAAATAATATTTCGTTATTCAAAAACTTAATTTCTCTTAATTATGAACCTTTTTACATTTCCACATCGCGACCAAGCAGTGTCTATTTTAGCCTGGCTTCGAGATTGAATGATGAATCAATCAATGCAATGGGCGTTCATTCTTGCACTGCAGGCTACTTGGATGCGTCTCTGCTCTACGGTGAACGACAGGCCATCCTCTTTCTAAATACGTATCCGATCTGACGTTTACAGGCTTTAATAAGTAAACCACTTTCATGAAAGACATGTCGGCCCAATTCATGGACGATATGTCGTCTACTTTATAACGACATGACATCTGGTTTTAAAACCTACATACGATAAGATGTTTAAGTCTTTACTAAACAAACGACAAGAAAAACTTTGTGAAATATGAAAGGCCTGAACCAGTGTTGGCGCCAGAGCCCAAAACAAACAACGTCTTAATCCTTCTTCTCCAGTTGCAATTTCACACAAACGGATATGAGCAGACTCGCCAGAATTGCACCGACGCGAGCCATTCCGATACGATATGAGACACAATTTATAACCTACCATGCTCGCGTTCAGATATCAATGAGACAAATTCATAATTGCCCAGAACAAAACTTATCACATCAGAATTATCCTTGGTATTCCTGTTAATTGACAGAGAGATTTATCATGAGCAAATAAGTTAAATATTATTTCATATGTTGTTTTTTTTTTCTTTCAAAAAACCTGTAATTGGATCGGTTGGACATCAATCGCCTATTGTTGAAAAAAGGTGAGAGGTAGGGAAAACCCAAACTGATTTTTCCACCACTCTCAAAATTTTAAGCAGGAAGCCAAATAAATTTACTTGAAACTAAATAAAATGGTTGAAAATTATTTCACCAAACTTGTGAGAAGAGTATTTGACCTTGACTTCCGCAATACCTATAAATATACTGAGTAGACATCAAAATTCATCCATTACTGGACGTATGCAAATATATTCATATACATACATATACCCAGTCGAGAGATTCATACTTTGTGGTCACCAACCAGATGACTTCGCCAAGTCCTGATTTTCTCCTTCTGTTGCAGACGTCGCCAACAAATCAAATGCAAACAGCTGTTCAAGGCTCAATCCAACCAACCAATTGGGAATCACCCGAATACGACAGTATCAAGAACAAAGACAAACAAACATGCTATTATGATATATCTAAGCATTGCGTAGGTTTAGCTGCTTTGATGGCGACTTAAACGCAACTCCTCAATAAGAGCACTCAAATCAGAGTACGATGAACCTCCATTTTCAACAGCCCTCTTTGCCATCTCCCCAAAAGCCTTGGCTCTGCTCCTCATTTCTTCTGCCCTATCACCCACCATTATGTCATTCACTGCCTTTTCTATTGTTTCTCTCTTCACAAAATCCCCCACAACTCTACACCATTTCTGGGTTCCAACACCAACGCCAATCTTGAGAACTTCATTCACCATCTTTTCATTGTAAAATTGCTCCGCAGAGACGGGCCATGTAACCAGAGGTACCCCAGCAGACACCGCTTCAAGAGTTGAATTCCATCCGCAATGGGTCACAAATCCTCCAACCGCTTCGTGATCAAGTATCAAAACCTGTGGCGCCCATCCTCTAATGATTAGCCCTTTTCCCTCCATTCTCTTCTCAAATCCTTCGGGCAACCAATCTTCCTTTTCTTCTTCACCGCCATCATTCTTGTTTTTCCTCACAACCCAAATGAAATTTCTCCCTGAAGCTTCAAGGCCCGTTGCAATCTCCATTAGCTGAGCGGAAGTAAAGTTGGCAATGCTTCCGAAGCATATGTAAACAACAGAATTGGGTTGCTTTGAATTCAGCCACCTCAAGCACTCTTGTTCATCAATAGAGGCTTGCTTTCCCCTCAAAGCTTTATCTTCAAAATTCCTATTGCATAACGAAACAGGGCCAATATGCCATGCCCTCGTTCCCAAAGCCTTCCTGTAATGATCAGCATAAGCAGGCTCCAGCTCATAAAAGCTGTTCACGGCAACACCATAGCTCCTCGACCCTGACTCGTTAGCTGCTTTCAACAACCTGCTGAAGTCATTATCTCCCATATCCTGTTTTACAAAATCTGGCAATTGGTTTCTCGTCAGCTTGATCTCACCCGGAAAATGAGGCATCACAAATGGCTCTGAATCCGATGAAACTTTCTTGTGTGGCTCATATAGCGCCAGGCATTTCATGGCACACAAAGAAAAGAAACTAGTACCATGAAACACCAACCTGGGAATCCCAAACTTGGCAGCAGCATCAGTGGCCCAAGGAAAGAACGTATCAGCCACCAAACAATCTGGTTTATGTTCTTGCAAGAGCTGCTCAAGAGGTTCTTGGAGCTTCGTTGTGGCCACGAAAAACTTGACAATCAATTCCTGGTTCACTTCATTAGCGATTGCGTCAATATTTTCACATCCCTCTGGCAAACCGGCCTCCACATAAGGGAACTTGATGGTCTTCACATCCAATTTGATGCCCAATTCATTGGCTCTTTCTACTGATTTGGAGACGTAAGGCGCATTGGCTGGAGTTGTGATGACACTTGCTTTCACCCCACGAGTTGCAAACAACTTCGCCATGTCCACAACTGGAATCATGTGGCCGTGAGCCATGAATGGAAAGAAAAAAACGTGAAGCTGAGGGATTTCACAGCCCATATTCAACTTCCGAATCAAATACAACGATAGAATAGAATTATTAATGAATCCAACTTTGTTATTTTTCTGTGTTTCAACGACCATCTGCGTATGCGTGGACTCATGAAAGCTGTAAAATATATGGACCACGAGAACTGGAGACCAAGAAATGAAGAAGACTTGGGAATATTCTAAGAAGATGATAAATGGTCTTCAATTCACACACGTCTTTCTAGCCGTGGCCCACCTTTGATTGTGCGTCAACTTCCTTCACAGTAATTAAAAAGAAAGAAACTTAACCCCCCCGTCAATATTTTTGTTTCCTTCCTTGGCTGCAACAATCTTGGTTCTAATATCGGTCCAGATTTTATGTATTGACGATAAAGAAATGAATTAGTTTTGGGATGAAAATCTGAAATAGAAGTTTTTAAAAGAACTTAGATGATCATCTGTACCGTGCAGGAAAAACACACTACCCTGTTATTATTTTTATTTAATTTATTGATAAAGCACAGAAAGAAAGCTCAGCAGTTTTCCTTGAAATTTCCATCGGGGCAAGTTGAAAAGGATAAATGAAAATTAAAAAGAAACTGGCTTTGTCGATGTTTCTTCATAGTTCATAGAGACAAGAACGTGTTTACATTCCTACGCAAGCTCATACGTTGTAGTTTTTGGTAGGGTCACGAATCAGAATACACATGAGCACCCTAGGACGACAATTGTCACAATTAAGAAAAGGAAAATAGGGTTGTTTCTTCTAGAACTCTTGAGAGTGTACCAGGAAAATTTAGTACATTCTGTTTTGATTTGATTTTTCTAAAATGTTGATAAGGTAGATTTTTTAGGTGAGTTTGTCACTAATTCAAACATTAAGGGCATTCATTATGTTTGTTACTACAATCCACGTTTTTCAACAGCTCTCTTAGCCTCCTCACAAAGATCTCTGGCTCTCCTCCTTGTCCTCCTCATCACCAATCATCAGCCTTTTCAATAAGCCTCAACCTCGGCAGCAAGTAGGTTCAGTGCTCCAGGGAGACCCAAATTCACATTTCCCACTTTCACACCAATCTTCAAACACCTCAGTTATCAACTTCTCATCCGAAAACTGCTCAGCTGTTATACATCAGGCAGTTAAAGCACATTCTAATAACTTAACAATAACCAACACATTCTAATATCTTAACATTAACCACATCGACTTACTTTTGGCTCTTAAACAGGAGATGCCGGAACTGGTTCAAACATTCACGATACTTTTTATCTTTTGAAAGTAAGTCTACCACTTTGGAAGATAGAGATACATCTGATACTACAAGTTTCTCTGCTGCCATTTTGTGAAGAAGTACAACTACTTCTGATTTCTTATTATTTCGGACGAAACCGCGAAGAAGTGTACAAAACGTTACTTCATTGGGCACACAATCCTTTGCCTCCATATCTAACAATAAATCATTTGCCTTATCCATCCACCCTTCTTTGCAAAGCCAGTGGATCATGGTGCTATACGTTACGACATCTGGTATTGGGCCTTCGTGTTGCAATCTGTGAAAAAGTTTACAAGCAGTCTTGAGTCTGCCCATTTTACATAATCCATTAATAAGGCAGTTGTAGGCTTCAATTCTAAGTTCACACTTGCAGTTTCTGATGGCCTGAAATACTTGCACTGCCTCCAAGACGAAACCATTCTTGCAGAGACCATCAATATAGGTAGCAAATGTAAATGAATCGGGTACAACATCATTAAGTTGCATCTCGTCAATCAATTTCAATGCATCTCCTAGATTACCTACTTGAAAAAGGCCACCCAACAAGGTGTTATATGTAATAACGCCTGGCCTAATTCGTTCTGACAGCATTTCCCTATAGAGACTTACAGCATCCTCCACTTTTCGATCCTTACAGTACGCATTTATCAAAATATTGTAACTATAAACATCATGTCTACATCCCTTACTGACCATAGAAACAAACAGTTCCCTTGCATAACTAATTCTACCCACTAAGCAAAAACCATCCATCAATGAGTTGTAAGTAACCGTATCTGGATTGACTCCTCTCTGAATCATCAATTCTAACAATTTATTCACTTTGTCCATCTTCCCGTCCTTGCAAATATAATTAACCATTGCATTAAATGTCACCACATCAGGCTGCACACGGTTATCCATCATCTCAATGAATAAGCATTTAGCCTCCTTCCAATCGTCAACACAACAAAACCCGCAAATCATAGAGTTATAAGTGATAACATTGGGATTAATATTTCTGTCCTTCATTTGCAGAAGCAATTCCTTTGCCTTATCTACAAACCCATCCTTACAAAGACCATCAATAATACTACTATAAGTAACAACATCAGGCTTACAAATAGCACCAAATTCATTAACCATTTCAAATAACTTGAGAGCAACAAGAGTGTTGTGTGTCCAACAGAGCCCATTGATCAAAGTATTAAATGTAACTACATTTGGGTCACAACCAAAAACATTGAGTTTCTTAAACAACCTGGCGGCCTCCATAATTCTACCCTCCGCACACAAACCGTTAATCAAATAATTAAAAGTCACCGTATTAGGAGTAAAACAACTCCTGAGGATCCTCCCCAAAACTACAAAAGCACCGCTCGTTGTACCCATCTTGCAAAGGCAATTAATCAATAAATTCAAAACAAAAAGATTCGGAAACAACCCATTTGAATTTAGTCTCTTGAAAAGAGAAACAACAGTATCATATTGCTTATTCTTAGCGAGCACAGTCAACAAAATAGTGAAGGAAGTCATACAAGGAGAGGGCTTCATTTTGATCATGCAATCAAAGAAATAAACAGCTTCATTTGAAGTGATATTACCTGATTTATATCTATCTTTCAAGAATTTCGCAATTGAGGTTCCGCCTTTGAAATGGAGAGATGAGAGGTCAGTTTTGGGATTTGGAGGGCGACCGAATGAACACCAGAAATTACATCTATAACCTGCTTTTGAAGCGAGAGAAAAGGAACGATGTGAGGATTTGAACACCATTACAATTGGAGGGGGCTCTTGATGATTTCTTCTTTCTGGGTACAAATTGTGAAACAGTTAAACGACTCCCCGGGTTCAATTTATAGGATTAAGAAGAAGGCGCCGGCACCGCATTAAAAAATTTCTAGTTCTCTATTGGGGCTGGAGAATAGGAGGACTCTCTAAAATAATTAGAATACTGCTTTTTTATAACTTAAAATGACATTAAAAAAAAAAATTACTACTTCAAGTCTACTTCATTTTACTTCAATTATAAACATATCCCAATACAAACCCAGATATTAAATATGTGCCACTGACTTGTTTAATAGAGGTCCTGAATTGGTGTGGGCTACCCCAACAGTCCAAACACCACTTCTTGAATAATTAATCATGGTACAAACAAATTGATAGATTCAAATACAACACGACTGTTAAACGAATGGTACGAATACAATCTCTTTACTAATCGTATTAATTTTGTGTCAAATTATCACCTTGATGGAAGGTGTATTGTTATTGTTAATAAAAATATGCACAACACTTCTTGAACTTGAGGAATAACTTCTTCATTTTTATTTTTTTTACGTTACATTTTTCTCTAATATTTAATTATTGTCTTCTAAAATTTAGAAAGGTGTGCTAAATAAATTCCATCCACGTCCTTTTTTAATATTAATTTTATATTATTTTTATAAAAATTCGAATCTTTTACTCATTGAGTTCTAAAACTCTCCTATTAAACTAAAAGACCATTGATCATTGAGTAGTAGGCAAAGAAAGTTAATTAACTTTCATTATCAACGACAGTATAAATAATACAAATGTCCACTTGTACTATCCTATTGTTTGTCATAATCATCTAATGATGAATCATTTCTTATTCAAGCCATTAAATATAAGTACTATTTCACATATTCAAATGGAAAATGATATTCTCACGACACTTGAGCACAACACTGAACACAAAAACGGTGCGTTTTGTACTCAATATAAAATCTAATTTTTGGGAGAAAAATTGCCACGCACGCGCAAGCAACAAACTCCCTCATGTGTCTCGCTCTGTTCAACAGCCAAATTAACAAAATTGTTAAATTAACAAAATTGTTGCAACTACAATATGTCAGTGCTCACATTTTAGATGATTAAATTGAATGGGATTTCAACATTAATCAAAACAATCCAGATTATAATAATAATGCATTTCCTTTAGTACGCCAGCAGCAATTATTGTTTCTGTGATCAAATCACATGTAGAAAAATAACTAAATTGACAAGAGTTTTTTTTTTTTTTTAATCTAGGATCAAGAATAATAGATTCAAGCTCCAATTACTTGGTGCACGAAAGTAATGAATTGGTTTGCATTCTTACCTCCAAAATCATTTCAGGGGATAAACTAGCAAGTTGAAATATGCCAATGCTTTCAGCAGATTCGGCTCCTGAAGAGGAAGAAAAACACACAACCAAAAATAAATCTTAAGACTGGAGCAATATTAATCCAGTTTCTATCGGCATTAGAAGCCAAGAACCATTAACAAATTCAAAACCGTTGACGACCAAATTTGAAATTAATGTAATGAATTGAAGCAAATTTACCGTAACAAGTCGATTACGGCAGCTGTCGGAGACGAGACGACAACGAATTGCGGAGACGGGATGGGAGAACAACGCCGACCGTGGATTTTTTTTTTTTGGGGGGGGGGGGGGGAATTTTTCTCCCAAAAATCAAATTTTATACTGAGCACAAAAACTCACCGTTTTGTGCTCAGTTTTGTGTTCAAATGTTGTGAGAATATCAGCGCTGCATTCAAATTCTGGACAGAGACTTGAGCTCCTGAAGCAAAGCCTCGGCCTCAATAAAAGATGACCCACCTTCTTCAACGGCATTCTTAGCTTTCTCACCCAGCTCTCCGGCTCTCCTCCTCATCTCCGCAGCCTCCTCTCCGGTACCCATCAGCCTTTTCACGGCCACCTCCACCTTGTCTCTCCCCACAGCAGCACTAGGCTCGGTGCTCCAAGACACCCAGTTCACACTCCCAACTTTCACACCAATCTTCAACACATCACTAATCAACTTCTCATTCGAAAACTGCTCTGCTGTTATGGGCCATGTTGCCATTGGCACCCCGGCACTCACACTTTCAAGCGTTGAATTCCAGCCGCAGTGAGTCATAAAACCCCCCACTGCCGCGTGTTCTAATATCAAAAGCTGCGGCGCCCATCCTTGTATTATTAAACCTTTCTTGGATTCTCTCATCCTCTCTTCAAATCCGCTTGGCAACCAATTCTCTTCAATAACATTCTCCTTTCTAGTTCCAGGAGATTGAAATATCTTTCCTACAACCCAAATGAATGAGTGATTTGAAGCTTCAAGCCCGTATGCAATCTCCAGGAGCTGTTCAGGAGCCAAACGAGGTAAGCTTCCGAAACTAATGTAAAGAACTGAATTGGTTTCTTTACTGTCAAGGAAGCTAAGAATTTTCCCTTCATCAATACTGGTCTTCTGGCCTCTTTCAGCTTTATCTTCAATGTTTTTGTTACATAAAGAAACTGGACCGACGAGCCAAGCTTTGTCATTACCCAAATCTTGCTTAAAATACTCCACATAAGCTGGCTCCAAGTCGTAAAAATTGTTAACAATAATCCCAAAACTTTTCCCTTCAGGTTTTGCAAATATTTTATGAACGGGTCCAGCTTGTTGTTGTCTGGCACAAGCCGGAAGCTGAGAGCTGGTCAATTCAATTTTATTAGGAAGACCAGGAACAACAAACGGCTCATAATCAGAGCTCACCTTCTCATGAGGCTTATACTTCCTTACGTTTTCTACAACACAACGGGAGAAGCAGCAATTGCCATTGAACACAATCCTTGGAATATTTATACTGTTAATGACATCAGCAGACCAATGGTGAAACATATCATGGACTATGCAGTCTGGTCTGGAATCGAGAAGGAGTGATTTGAGAGGTTCTTGGAGCATGGAAGTGTCGGTTCTGGGTGTAGCGGACATGTCCGTGTCTGGTATCTCGACGTCGTCGGGTAAATGGAGGGTTTTGATGGTGATGGGGAGGCCGAATTGTTGGTTCCGATTGATGGATTGTTGGAAAGAAAGGGCGTGTTTTGGGGATGTGATGATGGTTGATTTGGCTCCATGAGCGGCAAAGATTCTGGCTATGTCTATCATGGGGATTTGGTGACCTCCTCCTACATAAGGGAAGAAGAACATTTCAACTGGGGAAGAGTTTGAGTCCATGGACGCGGGGAGAATGAGCAAATTGAAAGTAGGACTGGCTTGTGAAGGGAGAAGCAGGGAATTTAAAGGGATTCTACCAAGAAGAATGTTCAAATTATTGAGTCGCTATTATACAAAATAGCTTACCTGTGGAGGGACATCATCCACCACATTTGAAACGGCCGTCAGTCTCACAGTATCGTCAAACATGAAGAAGGTATGACTATGTTGGAGTTTGGATTTTGGAGCACGAATCTCAGCCACATATGTAAAGTAATAAGTAGTAAAAAATTTATTATAATTCATTATTCATTATTTATTATTTATTACTTTGTATGTGTGATTGAGATTTATGTGGTTGAATTTATATTAACGTCATAATGTAAATGTCAAAAAGCTGAGCAGTGGAGCACTGCTCAATGCCCCCACCCCAAAAGCAAAAAAGAAAGAAACAAAAAAAGAAGAAGAAGAAAAAAAAGAAAGAGAGGAGAAGGAAAAGGAAAAAAATTAATAAAATAAAATCCAACATTTGATAACTATAAATAGGGGCGAACCCATATGAAGAATATAACGTCATAATGTAAATGTTAGGGCAGGTGAGAGAAAAAGGAGATGTGTTTATAATCTAGGTTTTTTCTCTAGATTTAGAGTTTTTCATATAAATTTTGTGTTATGGGATTAATGTTATTTTTCATTTAATTTTTCTATTAATTTGTTACTTGAAAAATTATTTAGTTGAAGCATTGATGCAGGATGTATAGTGGAATTTATGTCGATATGTACTATTCAAGAACAAATAGTCCTGGTAAAAAGTAAAGGTTGATCTGCAAAAAAAAATATGTCATGATTGAAATTTTCAACCATAAATTTGAAATCGAAAAATTTGGTAGGATATTTCAATATGTCAAATTGATGTAAAATGTGTTGATTTAAAATTGATAATTAAGGGGAAGCGGCTCTGGAAAAGTTAGTATACTTTTTAAGATTTATGGTAGAGTATGATAATTCTCTATGTTGAGAATTATGACTATAAGTGAAGACGATAAGAATGATGTGGAGATTTATTGGTTCTTAATCAAATCTCTAATGTCAAAAAGGCACTGCAAAAGCAAAAAATAAAGAAACAAAAGAGGAAGAAGAAAAAGAAGAAAGAGAGGAAGAAAAAGGGATGCCACACTGAAGAAGGAAAAGGAAAAAATTAATAAAATAAAATATTTCATGGACAGTAGCCATTTGATAGCTATAAATAGAGGGGCGTTTTTCCTCATCCGGTGCATCCAATCCTCAGTTTCTTTTCTTCATTTAGAGAGTGTTTTTTTGGGTGTATTCGGGACTTGGGTGAGAGAAAATTATTTACTGCAAAAGCAAAAATAAAGAAACAAAAGAGGAAGAAGTGAAAGAGAGGAAGTTAATAAAGTAATTTTCTATATAGTGAATATTTTTCTCTGGTTGTCTCCTGACAACGGCCGTAATTTTTTTTTGAATTTAGAATTTTTCAAATAAATCTTGTGTTGTGGGATTTATATTATTTTTCATTTAATTTTTTTATTAATTTATTGTTTGACAAATTAATTAGAGAAATATTGAGAAGAAGCTAAATTTCCTAACAGTAAAGCTAAAGCCTTCAGCAGTTCAACTTGAATTGGACCCCAGTGCAATGAATTATGTCCGCACATTATTGAAGTCGAGAAGTAAATTGTAAGCGCCTAGATGAAAAATGCCATGAGAGCTTAGCGAAATTGTTTTTCCCTTCTAAATTCAAACTTTGGGCGTTGTTTGCTTATCAAAAATTTTGCTGAAATTTGTGCAAGTTGTTTGTTATGTGCAAAATTCAGGCTCTTTTTCCATCGCTATTCTGTCTAGTTTTGATTGATTAAGAGGTGAAATGAAATTTTATACTTTAAAGAGGCAAAAAGGAGTCTGGATTTTGTTGGAAATTGGGAAGAAGAAATTATGGAGAGAAGAGAAATAAATGCATGATTTTCTATAACAACAATTACAAACATCACCACTTAAAAACAAGAATCACATACGCCTATCCTAAGGGTGACTACAAACTAACAAAGATTGAGTTAACAAGATCAATAGAGGGATGATTATACATGGTTGGGCACTACAGCTCCAGATTCTTGAACATGAATCTATGGGAGGACTTATGACACATTTTGGATGGAACTCAACTTTAGAACGTGTGCCTGCGAGTGTGCCAATGATCACTTGGCCTATTACATCTAAGCAATTTTATAATAAAAAGATTTTGTTACAGATGTGCTGAATATTGGCATTTCAGTAGGAAATGAGGAGTGGGTGTCATGGCATGCTGAGCCAAGAGTGAAGGTGAGGAGAGACGAAGTGGTTAAAGCAGTGAGTAAACTGATGAGTAGCAAAGAGCAGAAATTGTTGAGATCAGAAAGAGAGCAAAAGGATTGGGAGACAAGGCAAAGGAAGCTATTGAAAATGGTGGTTCTTCTTTATGGAGAGCTTAGGTCTTGCCGAAAATGCGAACAGGGGAGAATTCATCACACAAATGTTACGTTTGCCACATAGAATTGAATTGAACTAAATTATTAAGATTAGATTTGATTGGATTAAGTTGGATTATATTATATAATCTTATGTTTGGTACAGTACCGAAGTGGACTATGTTAAATTATATTTAAATAATATAAAATAGCATTTAAGTTGGTATTTTAATAAAAAATAATTATCCATGAAATTTTATAATCATAATTAAAATAATTTAAAAACAATTACTTGGAAAATTAAATAGATTGCAAATAAGTTATAGGATAGTCATAATATAGTAAAAAAATAAAAAAAATAAAAATAAATTAAATATTTAATTAATTTTTATCAAATATTTAAAAATATTATATAAAATCAATTAATTAATGGTATTATTAATTTTCATGATTATTTTTAATATCATATTAGTGATTATTAAATTTAATACAATCAAATAATGTAATAAATAATTAAACGTTTAATTTTATCAATTAATTATTACATATACAAGTAATAAAAATTGAATCTCAAGAGTTGGTAGAAGTAAAAATACCAATTTAATTAGATCATAGATGATAAATAAAAATAAAATTTAAGTAAATCATAATAAAAAAATTAATTAATTAATCAATCAATCAATATTAGATGTAAATAAAAAATGATACAAATAAAAATCTCATAAATGGATAAATTTTTCGTTAATCTTATCCCAACTAAACCCATGTGTAAATTAAGATTATTAATCCCATGATTTTAGGATTAAATTCAAATTTAGTCCCCCTTAATCTAATCCAACTAAACTTACCAAATATTATATAAAAATTTAATCTCAAAATTAATCTAATCCCGTTTTTAATCCTACCATCCAAACATGGCCAAAGGGAATAACCGGTGCCATGGAAGACTATTATTGGAATCCCAAGCCTGTTGGCAATATCAGCTATCCATGGACGAAACATGTCACTGACTATGCAATCAGCTTCTGTTTCTACGGAGGAGTTGCTCAAGTGGGTCTTGCAGCTTCATGGTGGCCGTGAAGAGCTCTGAAGACCTATCATCAGAAGTGATAGCTAATTGGTTTTCACACCCATCAGGTAACCCAAATTCTGCCACAGGTAATTTGGGTGTACGGAAACTGATGTTGACGCCTAATTGTTGGTCTCGCCGATGGTTTTCTCGAGTAGAAGGGCATTGTGGGATGTTGTTATAAAGTTATAATGGTGGCTTTCTAAGGTTACCCGTGAGAGGCAGAAGCTCTGGCCAAATCTACTACGGGGATCAAGTGGCCTTCTGGTATCTAAGTAAAGAAGCTCATTTGCAGCATAGAGGCCTGTGAATCCATGGATATCAAGGAAGTTGCTAGCAGCTTGAAAAATATTGTCTGGGTTTCAGGAGTGTTTTGGATACAACAAAGGCATGGGAAATAAACCCTTCATTGTTCTAAGAAGCCTCCATGTACTAGGACGTTCGACTGCTAATACGTTCGAAAAACCATCAACGAATGGCAACAGATAAAGAAAACTTGTTTTTGTCAATAACTGAGACGAATTTAATGCACAGGCAGCACAGCTATATAATGGGCATTGTCATCAATGCCCAGACTGATATAATGGAAAAATGAAAGTTGCTCTGATATAATGGAAAAATGAAAGTTGCCTCGTTTGGTAGATGGTTCCCAATTTTTAAGAAGGATGAGAGGTTATAACGATGGATAATTAAACAAATATATGCTCGTAACAAATTTACAGAGGAATAGTTGTTTATGTTATAAAAAGTAGATAGCTTCCAAGTGAAATCTGGTCCTCGCAGATGATATGGAATCTTAATAAACCTATGATATGGAATCTTATCAAACCTACTACCTATACATATATACCATTTTTTTTAAACTGGGCCATATTAGCTACAAAGCATTCAACATCAATGAGGCTCTAAAAGGCATGAGAACAATAAACCGCCTTCCTCTGGATCTTGAACCAGGTCGAAGCATACGTCTGGGATAACACAGAACTACCCTTACTATACTCACCCCAATTAACTACCTAGACCGGACAGATTAATCAGTGGGTGAAAAAGAATGAAAGCTTTGTTGTAGTACAAAAAACATGAATCTTATGTGATACTGTAATTATGTCGATCTTTCACCTTCCCGTTTTATCTGGAGGGCAGCTCTAACCACATTTCCTCTTGTGATGAGTCCAACCTTCAAGATTTAAACAAGGGCCAATAAGTATCCATCTACTGATGGGCAATCCAACTAATGAAATTCTCAGTAATAGATATTAAAACCAAAATTCTTACCAGCTTGCCATCACCATCTACTACCGGCAGTCTACGGTACTTTGTTTCAAGCAACAACCTGCCAATAAATTATTAGATTTAGCGCATTTCAGAGATTCAGCTTTTGCAGGCTAGAAAGGAGGGAATGACATAATAGGTATCAAATGTGCCTAGGTGTTGTTTTTATTTTGAATGCCAAATTTGATATGATAATCACTCTTTGCGTTTAGCATCATCATTTTGAAAATTAGGAATTTAACAATTAGTTCCATTACCACAAAAGCTTGAAAAGAGGTGCAGAAAATGCATCAAATGCTCGTTACTAGAACTCTTTCCTTCAATAAACATAATCATTGGAAAAATACACTTGTTACTTGGATTTTTGGATAAGAAAATAGATTAGACCATTAATGAATAGACAGTTTGTAAAAAAAATAATAATTAAAAAGCAGATGAATTGAATACCTAGCAGCATCTTCTAAGTTGGTGTTTTCATGAACAACGAGCGGAGCAGGCGTCATCAAGTCACCAACAACTTTTCCATTAGTCTTACTAAGAAGTCTCTGTAACTCATTAAATGTCTGCCACAAGAGCACAAATCAGAGAAAGCAGCAGATGCAAGCCATTTGTTCACATAGTTCATAACACAAGCTAAAGACAAAAACACACACACAAAAAAAAATAAAAAAAAATAAAAGAGAAAAAGAGAGATTGTGGAGGAAGGGGGAGTGCAATGATGATGCAAAAGGTTTCGACGCTCTCAATCATGACTGTTCAGATTATGTATAAAGCCTTTGGTTTCCATTTTTCACAAAATAACAGAAACCTCTAAAGGAGCTGACTTATAAATCCAAAGTTTCGCCCTAAATAATATTTGTGATTTTGGTGCTCTGATTTGCCTAAGTTTTTTAGTGTTGATATAGTAGCATATAAGTCCAATTTCGTTTATGGATATACAATTTTGCAATATGACTTTCAGCCTACTTTTAATTCTGTGGATGCCATCTTATGCCAATGCCACATGCTGATAAAATATCTGAAACATTAATCTATTGTTAGCACAATATCATTATGTTCACGGACCTTGGATTTCAGTGAAGACAGCCCTACAAAAGCTAATTCCTCTAAGAAATCTAACAGTCATACTGAAGAACCCATATGAGTATGTGCTCACATGCCCAGATTTGGCATGCCACAACAATAGTAGCATAATAAATGGTTTCTTGGATGAGTGTTGAGAAAGAATGCAATTACAATGAGATAAAACTAACACAATCAGTTGCCGCATCAACAATTAACATCTTTTCATCAAATTCAAATCCCAAAGAAAAGGAAATAAAACTGAACAGTTCTCACATACTTTCCAACTGCTATTGACATTAGGAAACAAGCTTGTGTCATTTTGATTGCCACCTGGTAGCCATAAAAAGATATATCAGTGACCGTTGCACAGAAAAATTTCAAGATGATCCAAATGTAATGTCCAATATGGAAAATTTCAAGAGTTAGTCAATCAATGATGCGAAAAAGCAGTATCAAAGCACCATAGAACAGAGCAACATCTAGTTTGTTGTCTTAATACTCAAATCATGATCGAGTTGGCCCCTACTAATGTGGATATCTTTCCTTATGTGCTATGCAAATTGAGAAAAGGAAGAATGTTTTTGGCATACAATGCAGATCTCCTAACACACAACCATATCCATTCCAATTATAGGCAAAGAGAAAAGCAGTTGCTTCACCGACTCATCTCAAATTATTATAGACAATTGTTATCTCGCAGAAATTAATGTCTGATCCAGACTCCTTCTATATTTCATAAACGCCTCCGAAGTTCCTGACGCTCTGATCTAAAAACAATTTCTATGTCCTTCCGAAATTAAACTTCTTATACTAGATAGGAAACCTAAACATGTTTAGAATCTGTGTCAAGTAAATTCATGTCCTTCATTACTTATAATTTTCTACCAAAGGAAAAGCCAAGGGCCAAATTAAAATATTATATGAACTGCTATGTCAAAAAGGAAGATATTATTTTAGCAGTCATTGCCCCTTCTACAGTATTTAGGAAACCACAGTTTATTCCTCCAACAAATTTTAACAACCAGTGAACAAAATAAGCATTCCCAGAATTGAAACCGAAATAAAGATGGAAGCCAAGTTTTCTCATACTACCTGAAATGGAATCAAGTGCTAGCAAGTCATAATCTGAAACAACACCAACCTACAGTGAAAATTGACTGGAATCAATGAGTTAACTACTACAATTAACATTATTTAGGAAACCACAGATACATCACATCAACCAAAACATAATCAGAAACAACACCAACCTACAGAGAAAATTAACTGGAATCAATGAGTTAACTACTACAATCACCTTCGTTATTTAGGAAACCACAGATACATCATATCAACCAAAACATAGACATGGATTAGCAGTAGTAGTTAGTTAATTTTCGGATTCCATTAACAAATAAAAAAATTGTCACAAAAGGATTCTACCTTACAAGAAAATGGCATGTCTTCAACCACTTGATTTAACATCTAACCAAAGACCGAGGGTTTAAAGGTCCCAAGTAGATAATATGAAATTGTAAAAAAGCATGTGTTCATTGTTTTGCTCAAAAGTGAAGATCTTAAGGAGATGTTAAGAAATAAAAAATTATCACCCTTTTCCTCTGTTAAAATACACATTTGCATTTAAGAATAAAGCAATATACATTCAAATATCAAAAAGCGGTACATCCGTTATTCTGTCCGTATAATTTATCGGTACTCCAAAGCAAAATCTCCAGCAAACACAAAATGCAAGTTGATATCATAATCATAAAATCTCATCTACGGACTACACCAAGGGTGTGTTTCCAACTGTTGTGTTTCTGCTTAATTGTGAAAACACTGCCTTTTATTTGGCAATTGACGTTTACCAACTACTCTGCCAAAGTATTATACTCAATAGGTAGTGATTCCATTTCACAGTCATCGTGGACTGTATAATTATAAGCCACAGCATCTCAAAAGCAAAGATACTATAAACAATAAAATATACATTATGTCGGTATACAAACAGGGAATGAAAAAGTAATCAAAATTACCAACTTCCAGTCGTCATCAATCACAGGGAAACCGGTAATTCTCTTCTCCACAAGACGTTCTAAAGCTGTAATCGCGCATTTTTATTTGAACCAAGTCAATAATTAATTAGTAATAAAACGACATAGGGACAGAGGCTGCCACGTGTCACAAATACCTTCATCCACCGTTGTAGTAGTCTTTACAGCGTGTAGATCCTCTTTCTTTGTCATAAAGTCACCAACTGTGTACGTTCCATTTCTCGGCTGCAATAACCGTACAAATATTTATATCAATAATTTAGCACTCGTTAATTACTCGACACACAAGTTTTTAACCAAATCTGTACGTGAATCAAATTCAAAACCGTACGACCATGTTATCTCATTATCTTAGCGATCAACTGAAAGTGAAACGGTAGTACTTACAGGAACGGAGTTGGTGATCCCGACGCCGTTGTGAGCAAAAGCCTTCACCTCGCGAGAGAGAGTGAAAAAACGTCGTCGTTTGGAGAGATGCAAAGGAGTGGCCTCCGTGATCGGTAACCGAAGGTAAGGAACGACGGAGTTAGTAACGCCGTCGGCGTTGAGTCGCGCGAGTGTGAGACAACTGGGAATAGAGATCGAGCTCATCGTTCTTTCTCTTTTTCTTCTCAATGTTTTAATAATGGAAATAAAATGGTTTATTTAACTTATTTATTTTTTATTTGTTAATTAAGAGAGAGTGAGATTCGACTTATAAGAAGAGAAGATTCAGAGAGAGAAAGGGGGGGGGGGGGGAAGTTGCGTGCGTGAAAGAAGTGTCCAGAGGAAAAAGTAAAGAGGAAAACCGTAACTGGTCGGTGGATGCAACTTCCGAGTCCCCACACGCGCCAAGTTGTGTCGCGGCCTGCGGGGCCAGGACCCGCGTTATTTTAAGACTGCTGTGTGTGGATATTAGAGGTTTGACTTTTATATATATATATATATATATTTCACAATTCTTTCACAATTTGGCGATCCGTTTTATCAACTCTACTCTCAGTAGTAAAAGACGGCTTATTAGTCAAAGAAAACAGCTTCAAAATCATTTAATAAACGTGAAAACTATATCACAATTCAAAATCAAACTTTCGCTGGGGGCCACTTTTTAATTTTTGAAGCCTAAAAATGGAAATGCAGGTTTGGAAAAAGATTAAGTAGCCCGAGCAAGTTACTAAGGACCCCATTTCTCATTTGCGGAGAAATGGTAGAAAATTGGGAAGCAACCAAAACGTAAGTTGTTGGGAATTAATGGAAATTATTTGGCCAACTTTGAACATGCAAGGGCTTTTATCATAATACATGGCATGTATGGTGTATCAACTCTGAGAGGCATCATAGTAACCAGTAAGTTCTACATGTGACCATTTGCATCGCCTCTATTAATAACTTTCTCTATCTTCCAAGATTTGCTATTAAAAGTATTTCAATTCTTAATTTCACAAGCCCATTGGTATTGAGCGCATATATTCGACTCCCAGTAATTGTTAGGACTCGACTCCTCTTTAATAAAGATTTATTTAACTCATTGCTTTAGAGATAAAATAAATTTTTTTCTCATATTAAAGTAAAGATTGTTGTTCGGATTATGTTATCTTAGAATTATAAAAGAGAGTTCCGATTGATGTCTGATTGTAAACATATCAATAGAGATTTCTGATTGTAATATATCAATATATCAAAAAAATTCTTTTTATTTTTTTGACCACATATAAAAAAAAATTCTTAATTTCACACAAATCAATGTAATTTTGGTGCTTGCTTCTTTGACCTTTTATTATTCTCGATGCATCTTTTTGTGATTTTTTTTTATATTTTATATAGTATATATTTCTTTGTATTGTGATTCTTGATGCTTATTATCGATCTAGTCTTTTATCTCCTAATTATATGCTCAAGATCACGGAAGTATTCAATTGATTTTCTAAAGAGTAATCTTTTGGCACCTTACATAATATTCGAAATCTTGATTCCAGATTGCTGCCTGGTCGCGATTATGTTTATAATTTTTTTAATCAAGACATGTTTCTTGAAACTTTTGAGTGTTGCTAAATTAGTTTTTAAGTTCGTAAATTATTTTTTGAATCATAATCATGTTGGAGTTGTATTCACTTTTTTCTTTGTTTGTTTCTTCTAAATTAGTGAGTTCGTAATTAAGCTTTCTACTTTGATCCTCTTACCGTAACTTGCTCTCTTCGCTATTTATTTGAAAGTAGTTTCAATTTTCTTTAGTTGATGAGGCTTCTTGACTGGACGAAATGGAGGAAAAGATACGCATATTGACTTTATCATCTGCATAATTTTGTTTTTCTAAAAGTCCTCTTGTACTAATGTAAATGACTTGTGCACTGTTAATAAGATTTATAGAAAGTTTCATTAATGCAGATAAGATAAGGCTGATACGGCCAAATTTCCTATGCTGTGACTCGCGGACAAATGCTCTTGCAGCCGGAACAAGATCAGCATACTAATTTGCCACATGAAAGTGTCCCTAAATCAACAATCAGATAAGTTCCTCTTTTGAAAGAGCTTAAACTTGATCACAGTTTACAGGATAAGTTCTGTGATCAAGAACAGTGTAGGCAGTTTTGATTGAATTTTATCAAGAATATTGTATTCATAAATATTGTCAGTAAAATATATTTACTGTTCATTTTATTCTTAATAATTGATTTGATGAGCTATCAAAAGATTTTCGCTCATTCACACAAAAAGCAGAAAAAAGAATGAAAAAAAAAAAAAAAGCAAAAGCAAAAGCAAAGCATTCTTTGTGAAAAACCAAATTATTGGCATGGCACTATTGATTTTGAAGATTCAGAGCTCATAATTTCTAATTTTCTATCATGATCAAACAACTAAATTAGAAGGAAGAAAAAATATCCTGAAAAAATGTTCATGGGCTATTATGATCAAGAAAAAATAGTTGAATAAAGGTGAACTACTGAAGAGTATCATGAAGATCAGCTCAATCACCAAGAACAACCGAGGAAGCATGCTAGACACGACCTTGAGAAAGAGCAGCATTGGCTAGATGCAAGCAGGAGAGAGGCTGCTGAAGCAACTCTTGCGCAAATTCATGCTTGTTTAGTTCTATGTGGAAAATTTTCAATTGCCAATATGAACGAAGCAAAGATGCTGAGTGAGAATGAGATGAAGAAGAAGAGTGGGTTCTCTCTCTGCTGATTCGTTAAGGATAATTTTTTTTAATTTTAAAAATGGTAAATTCATTATTATGTGTTAAATCTTTGTATTTGATGATCAACTTAAATGAATATTTTATAAAAATAAAAAAATTTGTACACGTGTCATCTATAGAAAATGCAACTATAATTAGCATGCGTCTTGACATCTATGGTTACATTCTAAAGTGAGATGGAAGTGCACCTAGACCTCCAGATCAAGGTAACATAATTTCACCACATCTTAAAAATGCAATATTCTACTTATAATAACCATAAACATTTACTTTTCTTTGGTTCCACCGTTAGAAAAAATATCGCCTATTTAGACTGGTGAAGAGAAAAGAAGCAATTTTGAATGAATCTGATATAAAAAGGAGGTGGCAAGACATCATTACTAATGGAAGTAATTAACGTATCAATGAAGAGGTGGAATTAGTTTAATAATGGTCCTTGAACAGCTCGTACATACAGTGTCCACAAATGTGTTCGTGAAAGCATTAACAATTAACAAACTTGCTTATTGAGAAAACATGTTCGATAAATTATAAAACATAACATCACAAGCCCTCATCTTGTGTAATTAAGTAGCCTTTTAAAACTCAAACCAATTAAGACACCATCCACCTTGTCAAGCATCATATTTTTATTTTTTCATAAACACCAAGTAAAATATATTCAAGTCAGTAAAGCATGAACCAATGAACTTTTTATTTAGTGGGAAAACCTTTGCACTCAGAATGTGATAACAAAGGTCTGAGCCTTCATAAAAAATAATTATAGGGGCTATTTAATCGAGTGGAGAGCGTGAGTTCATAATTAAGGGAGAGAGTGGATTCATAATTGAGTAGAGACGGATTTGATGACAATAAATTTGATATATTGGATTCATTTCCACTAGGAAAAAATTTGATGACAATAAATTTGGTATATTCAATTCATTTCAACTGGAAGAAAAACTAATTTTCATCATTTTTGGTCAATGTTCAAATTCAATAATCAAATCCCGTGATAAATGCCTAATATATTTTTCATTTTCAATACTCTAATCTCATATATTCAAACCATAGCCTCATTGTCAATGTCTGGTATTCTAAATTATTGTATTTTTATGAAACAAAAGTTTTTTTGCTCCATTAAAGTGTCAAATAAAAAGCAAGTATAATTTTTTAAAATATTCATTAATATCAATATAAATCCTATCCAATTATGATGTGAGCGGGAATTAAACTCTAGAGATTAGGGGTACGGTTAGTGATTTTTTAAAATAATTTTTTAAAATATCAAATTGATGCTTTGAAACTGTGTTTTTTACAACGTTTAAAACGGGTTTGATAGTATTTGTTACTGAAGTTTTCTAAAATAAAAATAGTTAGAACATGTTTGGTGGATTTTTTAAATGAGTTATAAACTAAAAGTTCTAATTTGCCATAATAGCTAAATGCACTTTTTACTTTTTTTTTGTTTTAAAAAAATAATTTTTTTATGTCACCAAACATTCTCTAGAAAAATTTAACAATAAAAAGATTTACCTATTAAATCAACTAACACTTGCAAAAATACAAGTGCATAAACAAATTTAAAAAAAAAAATCATTTATTTAAGCTGCACATAATGAGTTGTTTGACTTACTATTTATGTTGTGTCATACTCGTTATGAGTTTTTTTAGCTAATTATTAATGTTGTTTATGCAAAAAAAACAAGATTTTCAAATTTGTCATGTGTCAATAGTTTGTAATCGGACAATAAACATGTTAGCTAGATTTGTTTTAATTTCTTGTTGAGTTTATTATATAGATGGAAGATTTTTCATCCACTCAATTGATAATCTCAGAGACTTCTGATTTTTAAAATATACTAGTTTTCTTTGGTGGGGGTGGGGGGCGTTAAGCATCTTCATTCAATTTTAACGCTAGCTAAGTGTCGCCATTTATAACTTTGACAATTTGCTTAAATGCAACAATCGATTGAGAAATCTAGCTACCACGTTCTTAAGATCAAAGGTTTCATTTACAAATGCACCCAATGCATTTTTTGATTGATTGATTATTTATAACGAAGTGTCAAAATTACTTTCAAATAGTTTAATGTAATTTTTTATCCGTTTTGTATTGTGTTTGCTTGAAACTTGAAAATAGTCCAACGTATTTTAAAGATATAATGATATTGTGCTATCCAAAAATACATATATATATATGTTTGTGTGTGTATATATATATATATTTTTTTTTTTTTTAATTTAAGAAATGGTAGAGAACGATTCAAATAATTAGTTAATTATCTTGTTTAAACAATATATAAGGGAAAAAAAAGCCATTTTGTGAATTAATTCTCCTCTCAATTGCCAATTAGATTTTTCTATTCTTTTTCCACAAGTGACCTGACCGTAGGGGTGTCAAAAATAGCCGCCCGACTCGGACCTAGATCAAACCCAAATGATGCGGACCAAGTAACACCCTGCCCAAGGATGTGGCCGAGTCGGTCCTGAGCATCACTTGATAAGCCCAAGGTCTACCCCAAAACTTAAATTTAGGGGCGTCAAAAATATTGTCTAAGCCGGATTTAGATTGGACCAAAGCTATGCGGGTTGGGTATAAGGCCAGACCAATCCCGGGCACCACTTCAGAAGCCAGTGGTCTGGCCCAAAACTCGAATTTTGTAAAAAATATATATAAAATATAATATTATTTTAAATCATTATATTTATTTAACCCATCAACTACATATATTTAAAATCTTAAATATTTAAAGTTCATATTTTGATGTCCAATTTTAATAAAATAAATTTAAAAATTATAAAATTACAAAATAAATTAAAAAATATACATATACAATATTATAAAATATAAAATATGGGCATAATAACTCCGATTAAAAAACCCAGCCATCTGCTAGCCTTTTTAAGCCTGGCCTAGGAGTCTAAAGAAATATATCCAAGCAGAATCTGTGCATTGCCATATCCAAAACTGGATTTTGCCATCCTACCTAACCGACAAATTTTCAAACCACTTTATTTAACCGTCTATTTGAGTGCAATTCTTAGAGAAGTAACAGGTTAAAAAGTAAATTTAAATTTTAGTCACTTTCTTATCTTTAAAAATAAAATAAAATAAAATAAAATAAAATAAAATAAAAGAATTATGTCAAGTATATTCACAATAAATTTCAATTAAGACTTAAAGGTCTGATGAAAGGAAACCACCGCATTGATATGTCGGTTCAAGAATCGGTTCATAGTTCATACTGAGATAGAAATTATGAAGCATTTAGTATGGTTCAAGTCTTCAACAAAAGAGAAAGATTAAAGAATATATACCTATGAACCAAATCGGTTTGGTTGGTGAATCAGGATTCAGGATTGGCTCATAAAATTTACAATGTAAGTGTATGTTAAGATTTAAACTTTTTACACCTTTTTTTTTTTTAAATCGCATCTCATACATTATTATGTGAATTGTTAAAAATAAAACTAATTTATACTTACGTGAGCAGTTTTTAAAATTTTGTTGTGTTAATGTGTTTTTTCTCTAGAATAAAATTCACATGTCCTTCACTATTGATCGATTAAACTAACTAGCATCCACTAATAACAATAATTAACATATTATAAACATGCATATATTATTATCTAAACCACTCGTTGATTTATACACATATATATGGGTGGTTCATCACATTCACACCCATGATATTATTCTGCACTCCATATCATAATTTAAATAAATCTAAATGAATCCATATGCCTTGTGTACCATTTTAAAAAGTTATTTTACAGTGAATGGATTTGCTGTCATGGGTTATATAATGCTTAAATGAAAAACACTATTTTATTATTTTTGATAAAATTTTCCGTGTTCAAACTTACCCCATTCGAACAAAATTCATGTATCTGTCGTTGCTTACTAGCTAGACCAATTAACATCTATCAATATTGTTGTGCAAATTTTGTTGAACTCGCAAGCGCACGAATCTATTGTAGAATAGATTAACGGTGACGGGTGTCGATCCCACGAGGAGGTGGATTTTAATTATATGTAGAATTAATTATGTAAATGGGTGGTTGGTTTTGTGGGGAAATTGATTTAGAGGATGCTAGAATTTAAATTGGAATAACGAAATTAAATTTAAATGGAAACTATTGAAATAGAGCACTTGGGTATCTGGATCCGTATCAACATACACCATGGGCTAAATATTCCTTATTAATACCAATTAAATCATGAGGGGGATTTCCACACCTCATGAACCACGCTCTAATCAATATGGTGCTAAGGGCTTATCGTGCCAAATAATAATAACCTTATACTAGGGTGCCGGTAAAGCGATAAAGAATTGACAAGATTATTATTATGTGTCGACGAAAAGTCAAAACCTCCAAAAAAATTAGAGGGGAAGAGAAAATAAATTTACCAAATAAAGCCCATGACACATGTTGAGACTTCACCTTCAACCCAAGCTTGAAAGAAAATTAGCTACTCATTATTGAACTAGGGGTAAAATGGGAATTTTATTAAAATACGTAGAAAATACAAGATGGAGAGAGAATTACAGAAAACTAAGCTCAAAAATGGATTCAGGGGTATCAAATTAGGGGGGAGAGCCCCCATTTTTATAGATACATTGAGTGAATCATGACCATCGGATTAAAAATAGTTTGGATGCACAGGATTGCGCCACGTCATCATGAAACGATCAGTATATGTGAATGAATAGTGCCGTGCGTGCGCAGTCTTGCCATTTTTCCTTTTATGCTCCTCTTAAGGTTTTCGACTGTCCTGAGTTCAAAAGTGATGTCCGTTTTACTATCCGAAATCTCGTTCATTGTGAAATGACCATGATACCCCTAAAATACACAAAATACTTAATTAAAACAAAACATATATAATTAAATAACAAGGGGCTTAAATAAATAAAATTAGAGATGTTAGTGAGATTTGAAGTGTAAAATGATGAATTTCTCCTTTATAAATATACACTTTCGAACACTCAACAAATATCAGGAATTAACGTATTAAAAATATGCATACACTACTATCTAACCTATTCATTGATTTCTACAAACAGGTGATTCATCACTCCCCATCATTGTTTCACCTTGAATATTAGTAACCACATAAGTTATGTATCATTTTCAAAGGATATTTCATTAAGGAAAGGAGCCACTTCAGTGCATTACTAAAAGGTTTTTTAATGCATGTATGGTATAGTTTATTTAATGATTGTAAGTGTTTATTTAATCTCATAAATTTTTATTAAAATTTTTATTATTGTTTGAGTTTTTTTAGTAAAATTTTTAAAGATTAAATGAGCTATTTTGCCTCTATTTGTAAAAACTCAAATATTGGACTTTTAAGAGTTAAGGTTTTTAAATGTTAAAATGTCTAAAATATCATTTACTTATTTGACAATCTTATTTCATTATTTTTATAGCATAACTTTAAAAAATTTATCTATTAAAGTAATTTTATAATTTTGAATAAAAGATCTCATTAACAACCAAACAACTAAAATTTTTTGGGTAAAGACTCTACTTATAAAAGCTCTATATCTCTATTTAAATAAGCTATACTAAACGGAGCCTAAAATAAAATTCATTACTTATTTAAAGAGCCACATAAAATTTTTAAAAAAAGTAGAAGACTCTTTAAATAAGATTATTCTTTTCTCTCTTTAATCATTATCTCATTCGAAGAGTTTTATTTGAAAGTCTTTTGAAGCTTTTACTTTAGTATTATATTATTTGGGTAATGATAGACATTTCAAATTTTTTTAATCCTAAATTTAACCCGAAATAATATGTTGTTAATTGATTAGTTGGTAATTATTTACAAGATCTAAATGAATTAATTATATTATCATTATTAACCAATTGATGAATACTATATTATTTAGGATAATTTTTTAGAATAAAAAATTTAGAATGTGTAGCACTACTTTATTATTTTTTTTATTATTTTTAAAGAGAGAAGTGTTGTGATTGCTATTATTTTAGTAGAGAGAAAAAGTTAGATTAAAATAATATATATGCAAACTTTTTTTTTAAGACCTTTTGAGTTTTGATAGATGATTTTTTTTTTGTTTTTCTATGAGCCAGATAAGTGAATAAATAAGTATTTGAAAAGTTAAATTAGAAAAATCTTTTGATGATGCTCTTAGAACTCTCCATCATGGGTATGATCTTGAAAAAATAATTTATTAAATAATTTTTATGAAAATTTTATGGTGCTCAAACTTGAAATTTGTCCCCTTTGAATAAAGTTCATATCTACCCCAAGTTAAACTAATTAATGCCCAACAAAAGCATGTCTTAGACATATTAAAAATAAGAAAATTTCTATAATGTCGTGATTAAAATTATAGCATCAATGTCGTGATAAATATAAAGTTTGTAAATTACACATAATATTAATAAATGAATGGCAAAACAAGTAAATTAATATAAGAGTGGTAAATTAGTATTTTAAAATTATAAATAAAATAAATATTTACAAAAATAACATACAACTTGTAAATCAATATTAAACTTTAATTTAAAAATAATTTTTTTATTTAACTTATTTAAGTAAAGAAAAAAATTACTCAACAATTGAAAACAAAAAGTTTGTATTGAAAATAAATAAAACAAATAAATTAGTTTAATCATAAATTCCATATCCATGCTAGGACATTTATAAACTTTTATTTCTCATTTTGTATCATAGTATTTTTTTACTAAATAAATTAATTAAGCAAAATTATTTTTCTTAACGTGGATCAACCAAAAACAAAATAAAAAGGCATTCTTTTATTTCTAGACATATATGAAATATCAAAAAAATGGATCCAGTCTTTAGTTTTATGCGTATTTTATGTAGTTTCAAACTTTACTTTTTATTTGTACTAAAAGATCATTTGGGGTTGCTGTCGAGGAAGTTTATAAGGATACAAAAACACTTATCTTACAAATAATTTTGAAAAATATAATTTTTTTAAATTTAATTTTGAGAATAAGTTTCATGCTTAATAAAATTTCGCATGTTTCATCACATGTGTTGCATAAATCTAAAATTATTCAACTTAGAAATAAAATAGTAAATATATAAGGTAATCAGTATTATAGTGATTTTTTTTTTTTTACATTTGTAAGTTTTTTTTTTTAGTAACTCTTATAATATTTACTTGTTTTATATTTCATTTACAAGTCTTCTTTTTTATTTACATAATTTATGTGTTAGTTTACATTTAATGTTGATTTAAAAGTTTTATAATACATTTTTAACTTTATGTTTTGTTTATCAATAATACATTATTTTGTCACTCCTATGTTAATTTACTTGTTTTACCTTCATTTACAAGTCTTGTGTTTTATTTACTTAATTTATGTTTTATTTTATATTTAATGTTGATTTACAAGTTTTATGTTCCATCTATAAGTTTATGTTTTATTTACCAATAATACATCATTTTACCACTCTTATGTTAATTTACCTATTTTAAATTCTATTTATAGGTCTTATGTTTTATTAACTTAATTTATGTTTTATTTTATACTTAATGTTGATTTATAAGTTTTAGGTTATATTGATAATTTTTGTTTTTATTTACCAATGATATATCGATTTACCACTCCTTTATAAATTTACTTATTTTACCATTCATTTACAAGTCTTATATCTATTTACATTGTTTATGTTTTATTTTATACTTAAAGTTGATTTACAAGTTTTACCTTTCATTTACAAGTCTTGTGTTCTATTTACATCATTTATGTTTTATTTTGTACTTAATATTGATCAACAAGTTTTATATTATATCTATAAATTTTTGTTTTATTTATCAATGATACATCAATTTACAACTCCTATGTTGATTTACTTGTTTTACTTTTTATTTACAAGTCTTATGTTTCATTTCTACAATTTATATTTTATTTTACACTAAATATTGATTTACGAGTTTTTTTGTTACATCTATAGGTTTTTGCCTTATTCACCAATAATACAACAATTTACTACTCCTATATTAATTACTTGTTTTATCTTCCATTTATAAGTTTTAGGTTCTATTTATATAATTTATGGTCTATTTTACACTTTTTATTTATACAATTTATGTTTAATTGCGATATTTTAATCACGACATTATAGAATAATCCTAAAAATAAACATACATAATTACTTAAACCGCTCATTAATTTTTATAAATCTATGATTCATTCGCCCACAGTATTATTCCGCATTCAATATCATAATCAAAACAAATCTAACCAAAATTTTTTCTTTAAATCAACATCACATTCATTTATAAAAACCCTTTCTTGATTCACAATCTTTTCAATTTCTCTTCTTCTCCTGTGTTACTCATGCTTTCACAACCTTAGGCAGGCTTTTAATCTCCTTTCAATATCTCCCTAATTCTTCATAGTCAACATTTCAAACCCATTTTAGCGGGTAAGGTAAAAGTAAAATCCATCATTTTTACCCTTCTAGACCAGTTACTAATCCAGTCCATCGCATTCACATCCATCGAAACTTTTACTGTGCACATCACGCGCTCTCTAACAGCGAGTGGCTTACGGCACCTCTCTGCACCAAACCAAACCGCAAATCTTATCTTCATCGGTTTTAACCTTTTAACCCCCAAACGTAGTTTAAAACACGTCACGTGGGCCCCACAAATCGAATCCAACGGCGAAGATCTCGTAGATTTCATCATCTTAGGGTTTTGCACTTTAAAACACTAGCTATAAGAACCGGACAGCCTCGCACGATTTCCTTTCAGTGCAGTTCAGCTGCCCTCTCTTATTTACATTTCCAAAAAATTGAAAAAAAAAAAAACCGACCATCTACTAGTTTACCTATCCCTCACGCGCCGCCATCGTCACCGGCGCCAACAATCTGATTATCCTTCTTTCCGCTTCCCTCTCCTCCCCTTTCTCTATCCATCTGAGAGGCAAAAACCAAAAAAAAAAAAAAAAAACCTTTGAGTTGTTTTTAATTCCGTCTCTTGTTTATTATTACTATCAATTTTAGGGTTTCTTTGGGTCCTGAAGAATAACAAGAGGAGAGGGAAGAAAAATCCCCATAAAAAGAAAAAAAAGAAAAAAGGAAAAATTTTCGAGGGAAAAAAAGGGTTTTTTCTTTCTGTATTTGAGATGGCTCAGGTTCAAGCTCAGGGGCAGAACGTGAACGGAGGTGGGGCCAATGCGAATCAATTCGGGACGACGTCGCTTTACGTCGGGGATCTGGAGGCGAACGTGACGGATTCGCAGCTGTACGATCTGTTTAATCAAATAGGTCAAGTGGTTTCGGTTCGGGTTTGTAGGGACTTGTCGACCCGGCGATCTCTCGGTTACGGCTACGTTAACTTCAGTAACGCACAGGAAGGTTAGATTTTTTTGCCTTATTAAAATAATTCTAGATATTGCAAGGGTTTATTGCTTTTTTTTTTACTAATTGATTATTTTATTGTAAAATTCGTTAGTTAAAATATAATACAACATGTGAGTAAATGATGATGATGATGATGATATGAGAGATGTGGTAGTGTATACACTAGGCGTCAGTAAGTGATTCGCATGCATATAAGCTGAATCGTGGCTTCAGTCTTTGGTGGTTGTTGAGCTTTACTTGTTGAACACATAATTTTGTTCTATTGAGAATCACCAAATTGGTAAAAATTGTCTTTTTAGTGGTTTGCGAGGTTGGTAGGAAAGTATGATTGGTGTCTTTTGCATAGCTTAGTTACTGATGCAAGCATGGCAGAAGATGCAATTGAATGGAAAAGGTGGCTGTCGGTTTATTCTTGTTTTTTCACCCAATTTAAAGTCTTGTCACTCAATTTATATGCGAGAAATGGCAAATTTTAAAGTTTGTTCTTAGTATTCTGCCCGTTTTAGACATATCATCATCACAATATTGATATATGCTAAATTTAAGATTGTATTTGTATATGAGTTTGTCTGCTTGAGTACATGTAGTTCTGTGTAGCCAATAGCCTGAGTTTTTAAGCATTGTACTGGTCTGAGTTTCCTATTATTGTTCTAGGCCATAAATGTATTTGGCTGGCAAAGGGACTTTTCCTTTTGTTCCAGAAGTTTGGAGTCTGAAACTGCAAGTAAAAACCTAGATGTGTTGCTTCAATTCCTCTACGCTAGAGAAAGGGTTCATCATTAATGCGATAAACTTTTACATTTGCGTGATGGCAGTTCTCCAGTGTTTCTTCATAAAATATCTTTGACCTCAACCTGTTTTTTTTATTTATTTATTTATTGAATTGAAGCTTTGTCAATATGGTATGGCTGCAGATTAAAATAACCGTAGTCATGACCAGAATATGTAGATAGAGCATGATGATGGAATATCGTATAAGTATGATTTTAAAACATGACAAAGTCTAGCTTGATTCTCAACTTCTAATTATTCATCAAAGCAGCTCCTGGATTGAATTGAGTCTGTCAGTCATGTAAATCATTTCTCAATCTAAAGAATTAATATCTGTGCGTGCATCTTATTGTTTGTTTTCTGGAATTTCAACAGCTGCAAGGGCATTGGAGATGCTGAACTTTACACCTCTGAATGGAAAGCCCATTAGGGTTATGTTTTCTCATCGTGATCCAAGTCTTCGCAAAAGTGGCGCTGGGAATATTTTCATTAAGGTATTCATATGTCAGTACAATCTGGTTTCTGAATCTTTTCATTCTCTGCCTTCAGAAAGATAAGGAAAGGAGAAATTATACCATTTATTTCTCATTTAACTTGGTTGGTTGTGGTGAAAAATATGTGTTGAACATAATGCAATCTGGTGGAAAATTGTTTTGTATTTAAAATCTCTCATTTTTCTTTCAGAAGGGCAAGAAAAAATTTGATAGATCACCATTGGAACTATTAAGGGGGGGCGTCTTAATCTTATTTATGTGAGAGCAGTGCTATGTTATTGCTAGTTCTACAGCCATGGTGTTAAGATGTGAACTCTGAATCAGGTGTATCTTATGGGGAACCTTAGCCATTGTTTTCAAATGAGGTTTTTACAGTATATCTGCATCAATTATTTTGAAATTAACTTATAAGCTCTAATAATGAAGATGCCTCCAAATTGGTTGCAAATCATTTTTGTTGGTGTTAGTATGCAGTCGCCTTTTCACTTTTTGTTGTTGTAATTTACTGATTGTTCCTGTGTTTTGAACTTACAGAACCTAGATAAGGCCATTGATCACAAAGCTTTGCACGATACTTTTTCTGCTTTTGGGAACATTCTCTCTTGCAAGGTTGCTACAGACCTCAATGGTCAGTCAAAAGGCTATGGATTTGTACAATTTGACAATGAGGAGTCAGCCCAAAAAGCTATTGAGAAGTTGAACGGTATGTTATTGAATGACAAGCAAGTTTATGTTGGACATTTCCTCCGCAAGCAGGAGAGAGATACTGAGATCAACAAGAGCAAATTCACCAATGTTTTTGTGAAGAACCTCTCAGAGTCAACAACTGAAGAAGATCTGCAGAAAATTTTTGGTGAATATGGCACAATCACAAGTGCTGTTGTTATGAGGGATGGGGATGGCAAATCAAAATGCTTTGGATTTGTCAACTTTGAGAATTCGGATGATGCTGCTAGAGCAGTTGAGGCTCTTAATGGAAAGAAATTTGATGATAAGGAGTGGTATGTTGGGAAAGCACAAAAGAAATCTGAAAGGGAACTGGAATTGAAACATCAATTTGAGCAGAATATGAAGGAAGCAGCTGACAAATTTCAGGGAGCAAACTTATATATTAAAAATTTAGATGATAGCATAGATGATGAAAAACTTAAGCAGCTGTTCTCTCCATTTGGTAGCATCACATCATGCAAGGTATGTAGCATCTTTTTGATGTGATGAAGTGTGTGCATAATTTAACTCTTTCTGTTTGATGGCTGAAGCTTTATCTTGAATTTGAAATAGGTAATGCGAGACCCAAGTGGAATTAGTAGAGGATCCGGGTTTGTTGCGTTCTCTACTCCTGAAGAGGCATCTAGAGCTGTAAGTTGTTTTTTTTTCTACGCATACGTGAGGACCTTAACATAATCTGATCAAATTTTCTCAATTTTGACAGCTCGTGGAGATGAATGGCAAGATGGTTGTCTCCAAACCGCTTTATGTTGCTCTTGCTCAACGCAAGGAAGATAGAAGAGCTAGGCTGCAGGTATGTCGACTCCAATGTTGATAAGTACTTTCAATGTTGTTGGTGATTCTATCACAATTCTTTTATAGGTCAGATGATGGAAACATAGCATATTTGATTTTGTCCCCACTTTTCCTTTCATGGTGTTTATGACAGATTGAGTTTTGCTTTTCATTGTATATATTTTCTTTTTTCTTTTCTTTCAATAATGATCCTTTTGGTGCCCATGCTTGTTCTCATTTTATCTTAGTCATATAATTACATGTATGCATTGTTGTATTGTTGTCTGCTGTTTATACAGGCTCAATTTGCACAAATGAGGCCAGTTGCAATGGCTTCTACAGTCGCTCCTCGAATGCCGATGTACCCTCCTGGTGGTCCAGGTATTGGGCAACAAATATTTTATGGTCAAGGCCCGCCTGCTATGATTCCTCCTCAGGTAACCTTTTTTGACCTCTGGATATTCTCTTTATCAACATTATAGTTGTGGAAGCTTTATTTGCTGGATTTCTTTCTTTTTTTTCTAAGGTATTTTCACTGCAGGTTAATTTAGGTCTTCATTCTTATCATTTGGATTTTTAAGTGACTTATCACATTTAAAGTGCTGTTCCTTATGATGTATTTATATTTCTGTCAGCCTGGATTTGGTTATCAGCAGCAGCTTGTTCCTGGTATGAGGCCAGGTGGGGGTCCCATGCAAAATTTCTTTGTGCCAATAGCTCAGCCAGGGCAGCAGGGTCAGCGTCCTAGTGGCAGACGGGGAGCAGGCATGCAGCAGAACCAGCAGCATGTTCCAATGATGCAGCCGCAGGTTGGTGATATTGTATCACTTGTTCCTCCATTTTAATATATGTTCTTATATGTGCCATCTCTACTACCTTGGTATGATGGTTTTATTTGAATAACAGATGCTTCCAAGGGGGCGTGTCTACCGCTACCCGTCAGGCCGTGGCATGCCAGATGTTTCTATGCCTGGTGTCGGAGGGATGCTACCTATTCCATATGGTGACATGGGTGCTATGCCGCTGCGTGATGCCCCTATTTCACAGCCAGTTCCCATTGGGGCTTTGGCTTCTGCCCTTGCAAATGCTTCTCCTGAGCAGCAGAGGACGGTAGGGCTTAAGTTTCTCTTAATGATTTTACTCTCTTTTTTTTAACCCCCCAAAAAAAGAAAAAAAATCTTGTACATCATGCCTACAAAGTTTCTGTAAGCATGCTTGCCAAAATCTCTAGATCAAAGATTCCAACCTTTTCTGCAACCGGGGGCCCCTTTTTGCCATTGTCTATTTCTAAAAGTTCCAAATGGGAAAAATGTTAGGATTTGCTTTCTTTCTGAGTAATCCTCTCTGGCACTGTGTAATAGTCCAGGGAAGTCTGATATTTATGACTTCTTTAGAGCAGCGTAGATAATATTTTAATTCATTTTTACCAACTAAAATAACTGAGGCTTGTTTGGCATACCAATTTTGTAGATGCTGGGAGAGAATCTCTACCCACTTGTGGAACAGCTGGAGCCTGATGCTGCAGCTAAGGTTACGGGAATGCTTTTGGAGATGGATCAGACTGAGGTTTTGCACTTGCTCGAGTCACCAGAAGCTCTGAAAGCAAAAGTGGCTGAGGCAATGGAGGTTCTGAGGAATGTTGCTCAGCAACAGCAGGCTGGTAACCCGGCTGATCAACTAGCCTCATTATCATTGAATGATAACTTAGTTTCTTAAGTTGCGAGCTGCGGTATTTCAAAAATGCTAGTTTTGAATTTATTCAAGATGTGGCTTGGTTACAGTTATAAGACTTGGAAGTGGATGATTCTATAGGCTAGGTTACTGTTTTGGTTTTGCTTTTTATTTTTATTTTTGGGTTCAACTGTTGAGAGTTTCAGGATTTATTTGAGGATTTGTGACATTGAAGATTTACGGTTGCTGTGTGTGCATGCAATATTTTATTTGCTGTGTTTTGGTTATTAACCGAATATGAGATGTGGCAGTTGCAGCCACATCAATTGGGACCTAACCCAACTGCTGGGATATCATTGGCAGTAGTCTTGATAATGACCAATAAGCTGCCAGTAATCTGGTCTCACTTGGACATGATCATGGTTTCAAGTTCCTTTGGTAACTGAAACTTGAAACGAGAAGCCAGATGTTGAGTCACACGATAGAAATGCTGTTGGGTCCCACTAAATCGGGTGGATTCTGATATTTGAACATTATTATCTCACTTGTGTTTTAGCTCATTAACAGTATTCATTGATTTTTTTTAATTTAAAAAAAAAAAAAGAAAGCGCAAAACATCAAATTAACTGCTTTATAAGTTGCCTTTCCGTTTTTAATATGACAGCCCTTCCCTCAGCTGGTTTGGGCTTGTCCCTTGTATTTGTTGTATCGGTGGGAGCAGATGAAGCTGACCCTATTAGGAAAAGGGTAAAGGGGTGGGTGGCTTCAACCCAGGAGCTGCAACATGGAAGTGGGCAGCCTCAGTTAGACTTTATAAGTTCCGCTCGAGTGGTTTTTTAAATAAAAACTTTATTCAGATAATTAAACAAGCATTATAATTGGCGAGAGTCTATTGGAAGTGTAAAATAAATAATAATTGAATTAAAGGAAAGGGTAAGCCGTAAGAATGATATTATTTTAATTCTTCGTCTGGATTTCCGTGTGTCAAATAATTATACAAAATAGAGTGATTATTTTGTGGCTAATGGCGGTTGAGCCACATACGTGTGGATAAGGACGAGACGCCCACACTTGATCTGATAGTTAGCTGATTTAACCAAACGGTTCTAGTAGTTTTGGTTCTAATTTAGCTAATGTAAGCCAGTGGGCTGATGAATCTAGTAAGATGAGATCACGCATGCAAGCGGTGGAAAGCCACCAACATCATCATAACGGCAAGATGCTTGTCGGAGAATTATGTGATGTTAAAACATTTTTCTTTGAAAAGTAAATGATGTAGATGGAATTCTCTTTGAAAGCATATGATGTTAATCATTGATTACTTATTTTATTTTCCGTGTCTTGTGTTTTTTGTTCTTTGGTATTGTGATCTTGTACACTTTTTGAGCTTTCTATTCAAAATTTTGTGACGATCATCTGGTAAGATTATTCTTATTCAATAAAAATAACACGTATAGTTGAATCGTGCTAGCATATTAAACGAACGAACAGATGTTTGATTTTGGTATTTTGACCCAATAAAAGCAGAGACTTATTTTCTTTATGTAAGTAGTCAAGACAACTACTAACTGTTTGGTAAGAAATATTTAGAAGCTCAAGAGAACATGAAAACAATCTTTATAAAGGTCGCAATAAATCTTTATAGTAGGCAAAAATATGCAGACATTGAATATTGAACATTTCACAACAATTATTTTATATGCTAATTTCTAAGTTAATAGTTTTCTAGTTGATTGATGTATTATATGCACAAGATGGACCATAACTAGAGAGCTATTGAGGGCAAACAAAGCTATCAACATAATTTTAAAACTAAGTTATCCTCTAATACCCTTCTCATAATGCCATGACCCCCCAAAAGGACGCACAGATTACTACCCTATTACAAGCTGGCCGCCACCATTTACTTCAGTGAGCCCGCCTCAGCCTCAATCCTACGTCAGCTTCTCGGTCGGATTGTATTAAACCAGTGCCATGCGAACCTGAATTTTGCATTTCAGAGGAAGTCCCTTCATCGTTTTGCTTCTCTAGTAGATCTTCCCCAAAGTTATGGAGTCTGCGGCCGATAAGATATCGGTCATCACGTATGGAGTTGTGAAGGTTAGTGAACCAGACATGGAATCTTTTTGCACAAAACCACAATACACTGAAGCAGAGACATCCCAACCATGCAAACCGATAGACTGCTGAATTTACAACTAGTGGATAACCAAGCACAGGGAATACGCCTCGGGCTAGGACATAAGGTACGCATAAAGCTGTTAGTAGCTTCATTATGATCGGGAACACAATTTCACGGAGCACCCAAAGACCTTGCAGCCTTGAGAAACCATCTTCTCTCACCCTTTCGAATTTTATTCGCCAGCTTTCATCTACAAGCGGCATCATATGATCCAACATAACCTGTTAAAATAACGTTGGGAAGAAAACACACAATCCCTTGTTCAGAAGACAAATTAAAATGTATCACAAAAGTGTGATGGAAACAAAATGCAATAAAAGACTCACCAGCCTAGTCCAGATCTTCAGAAAGATGAGACCCAAAGCCCAATCCTGGTAAAGGAGAAAAACTGGGCTCTCATCCACAGGCACTCGCATTGGTACAATTACCAAGAGTTCAAACAGAAGCCCAATTAACACCGGAATGACAAAAATCTGGAACATAACAGCGGCAAACGGATTGAAGAGTTACAACTCCAATCATTAAAAAAAAGAAAAAACAATAAAAGAAATCTTTAAAAAAAGATAATGACCAGAATAACCCTTACCCATATTGACAATAATGCAGAGCTCTTCACAACAATACCACACCACTTCCATATTTGCTTAAACAGAACCACTGCCCTCTTTGTTCTAACATGTTCAATGGAATATCTGGCTCCAGCCACAGCAGTCCAAATAACATAGCTTCCAATGATGAAAGCATATAGATCTAATGGAGAGACAAGAAAATATGTTAGCATTTTCATCAAAAAGCATGAAGCATGGGAACTATGAGTAACCCAATCGACAATGTTACCATTGCATTTGACGCCATGGGTAATTGGAAGCAGGGGAATGGCATTGAAGAGCGCACGCCCAAGTGAAATTGGTACAACTATTAAGGCGGAGTTAATAACAAGCAGAGTCATCCAGGCAATCACCAACAAGAGCACGATGCGAAGAACAAAGCCGTACCTGCTATAATAAAATAAACAATAGAGGGTAAGCAGAAGTGTCAGAAACCAATCAATACAGTTATGACAAGAATATTGAAAATACAAAGAATAAAAAAAGAAGTCTGGGACTGGATTATCGCAGATCAAGGCGTCAAGCATGGTCCTACAATGACAAGTGAAGCTTTTCAATTATCAAAATAAGAACACAATTAATTTTAGGAGATTATTTTCACTTCTAAATGCCTTTCAAGGGTGCACTCGACAAAACTCCAATGCCAGGAAGAAATTCAGTCGAATGTTGCTCACTGTAACATATACCCAATCGTAATGTGAAAAAACAAAGTTCCTGAAACTTACTCTGAGTCAGATTGCTCATCACCATCATACTCTTCTGAAACATTAGAGTTTCCTGATACAAGAGCGCCTCTATTTATATCATCAACAGCTGGCATTCCAATCAGGGCTCGATCAGGTCCTAACGGTATTACCTGTAGTCCATCACGTCTAATCTCAATATTTCTATCACGCCTTATGTCAATATTTCCATTCTCCTGGCCACCATTGTCCTCAAGTCTGGGCAACAAAAAGTCTGTTAGACCAAGTGCCCAGCCAACAGCTGTAAACCAATAGTGAAGAAGAGACTTGATTGTTGTGCGCAGCTTAAAATGCTCAATGGCAAATGGAATGCAGATTTGAAAGAGCAGCATATCAGCTGGTATTTCAGTAAACGGGTCGGATACACTGCATAAACAGTTAAAGCATTCAGCATATAAAAGATGATATATCAACAAGGAAAGAAACTGCAGCAAAAGATGCCACTGTAAAGTGTCTGCTTACGATATGTCAAGAGGAAAAATAGAAGTAGCCATGCGCATAGCAAGTTTGACTGGCAAAAATACCAGCATCACAATCAAACTCCCATAAACTGCAACAGACAACAGAACTCTGCGAGCATGCTTGTGTACAGGATCATCAATTAGATCACGGAATGGATTATAGTTTGGATCAGCAGGATCCCGCAGGAAGTACAGAACTCCGTTACGCAGAACCTGTCAATGCAAGTGAAGAAAGGTCGTAAGAATATCACACTCAGACAACAAATCCAGAACTAAAAATGAGATGGCAAGGAGTAGTACCCCTCGAAGAAGGCTGACGAATATGCTTATCTGTAACATGTAAACAATTCCTACAACCCAATGAACCAATGAGCTTGCCAAAGGAGAGACCGAGAAGAACTGAACTCTTTCAGACATTGACTTCCCAAACATCCTTATAGTGCAAACATCCAACCACCAACCACACATCAAAGGGAACACCCCAAGTTCAATGACCAAAAGGAAAGCTACCTTAATCATGGTCATTAAATGTCTCATTGCAGCCAAGAACTGCCTAAAGAGAGATGGAATTGTATCTACTATAGAAGCAATACCATAAAACCTCCCCATAGTCAAAGGCTCGCCCTTGGTATACCGAATCAAAGCAACAATGCCAAGGTAGAAGAAGACTAGAGAGAATATAAACATGTATCCAATAGCAAGAGTTGTAACATCAGAAAGCCGTGATGTTCCCATCGTTGCCTCTCTCAACAGATCCGCTGAAAGTGAGGCACTTGTACTATTTGCTGCTTCAGTTATTTCACTGGCATTTCCTTTTAACACATCTGCAACTTGGCCAAGAAGACCACCTTCTTGCCCTTCGGATGTTAAATTTGTCACAGCACTTAGTGCATTCTTCAATGTGATATTTGCTAAGGAAAGGGCCGTCTCCGTAAGTGGCATGACTGATGACAGCACTGGACCACTAGCAGAGGATAAAAGCCATGATACATAGTATAGAATAATCCGACCTAATGAAAAGGGCAGAAAGATCACAACGCCAAGGAATATCATATTGCTTGCGAGAACCTACAAAGGAGTAAAATCACTCATCATATAATGAAAAATTTCCTTCCAGGTAGTCAAAAGAAGCTAAATACATATTTTATTTCTCTTGATACGAAAAGCACTAAATAGTTCTGAAAGCAATAATCCATCTTAAATGGAATATCCAAGCAAAAGTAATTAATACCTTTCTGAAAACAAAATTATGAGGTAATGAACCAAAGTCAAAATAGACAGAAATTAAATTGGATAATGGGGATTTGTTCTATCTAATTGATACTGGTGTGACTTTATTATAAAGGTTTTCTTCTTTTAATTAAATTACCATGCACCACACCCCTCCCCACCCGCAAATTAAATATTTCCCCTTGGACTTGAACGCCTGACCTCTTGCTTCCACTGCAAAAGGCCAACCAACTGGACTATCCTTCAGCAATATCTTTATCCTAATGCTTGCTCCCAATGGAGTTCAAAACTCTAATTCCACAATCAAATTTAGTTTTACATTTAAAATAGAGCAAATGATGCAAAAACCTTTGTAAATGTCAGTTAAGTCCAATTTTTCCAGTTTCAACTGCTTTTTTTTTTTTTGGGCGTTAAGTTCAGAAGCCTGTCAAGTGTCAAGCAGATATTGGTTGGTATAAAGAAGTCAACTCCAACTATAACACCAAGAGCTGATGGCAAGGGGTGATAACAGTAAAATCTTAAAAAAGAAACCTAATTGACATTTAGGTCAGGTATAAGAGGTCTGAGTGCGATTTACACATTGAAAAAGGAGCTAGTAAAATAATGCAGCATTCATCATGCCTAACACCTACTAAAAATATATCAAACAGTAAACCTAACAGCGGCAATTCATTCTAATAGGAGAACAAATGTGATATGCTTTCAATAATATGCATTCCCAGACATTTGAAAGAACCCAAGAAAAGACAGAAAGAAAAGGAGAAAGAGTTTACGGTAAAAACCATCAAGACAAATCAATTGGGCAACAGAATAAAAGAAGACAGAATTACTGATCTATAATGATAACAAGAAAATGATAAAGAACAAATGGCAGACTTACAGTAAAAGCATTTTCAACCAAATGAAAAACAGGGCCCTGCATGCCAACAAGCTCATCAAAGGGTACATCCTCTGCGCCATCAGCATCATCCAAACCATCAAACATCTGTTCAACATGAGCCTCAAGACGAGCTGCCTGCATCTCCCATCGTGCAGCAACATTTTCTGCATTCCTTCTTATCATTTGACCTGCTCCAGCAATACCTGGCGCTCCACCAGCATCTTCACCATTTCCTTCACCAGCAAAATTCCTATTAGCTTGTCCGGGGGGTCGCCTGGCAGCACGAGCAACATTTCTGTCCCCTTCATCCTCTCTCTCAGCATCCTGTCCTCCAATCTCTCGTAAATGCCTGAAGTAATCCCTTAAAGAAGTCGCTCCAAGAAAAATAAACACAATGCTCGCAGAAAGTAAGAAACCATGCAAACAATCAGTAAGAATAACTGTAGTGGAGATATGACTCAAAAATAATCTCTGAGCTTCTCCGAAACTCCTCACAAAAGCCAACCGCCATATCCAGAATGTGATAAATGGTATGATGAGGAGCCAAACTGAGAGGACAAAACTGAGACGTAGAAAAAATTGCAGGACATGGTAAGCTTTCATCGCCATCCCAACTATAAACTCCTGAAACGGAAGTCTTGCTGGAGCATCCTCAGCATAAACAGGGGAGAAGGAAAATGCATGTTTACAAACCTACAAAAGCACCAAGTAAACTCAGTTACAGGATTAATATCTTCACCTAGAAAATAGAACTCATCATAAACAGAATCAAAAGATGAGTTAAAAGCAACAGCAGACAACTTCCAGCACTTGGAAACTGCAAACCAAACAAATGAAATTAATGGTTGCACAGTGACAGGAGACATGACTTAAAAAAAAAAAAAATTCTCTATTCATTCTGGTTGTTGTCTTTGGCTTTTTGCATACATTTACAGACCTATATTACAGGCTCCCTACTGACACATTTAACGTGCTAAATTTGTTGAAATACACACATACATTATACACACTTTTGCCATGTAATTTATCAAAGTCATGCAATATAATGGTCTGTATGATGCTATTCACCCCTAAATCATGATCTTAAAATCTCAATAATCAGCTGATATGAGAACCAAAGGGAAAGCCCATCTAATCATCAAAATCACATTGCCAGAACCAATGGTAGGAACACAATTAAAATGTTATGCAGTTATAGTAAATCAAGCATAAAGAATTAGCTGCTGCACATTTCTACACTATACTTTCTCCATCAGTTATCTTCATTTTCTCATTATGGTACTCAGTCCCCTTTCATTATATCATATCAATTAAGCATTAATCTCAAAACTCAAATAAATAAAATAACAGCCAACACCAACCCACTAAAAATCCCAACTACAACTAATTGAAATAAACCTTCTTCTTTTTTTCCCTCTTCTGCCATAACTTACATATCCAAAGAAGAATAATAAAATCTTCTTTTTTATTTAAAATCTACTCTCCAAGAAAATCACACAATTCAAATATCATTAATCCCTTCAAAAGTTACATACGTTTCTCCAAATTTTCTATCTCCAACAAATGAATTTTTTTTAAAGGAAAATGACAGATTAATAAATTTTAAATTAAAAAAAAAGAAATAGAAAAAGAACCTCGCATTGACGAGCGTTACTGTGATTGAGCCACTGAAGGAGGCAATCCTGATGAACAAACTTGATACTTCCGCTACAGGCACACGGGTACCGCAACGGATTCTCGGGATCTCCAGGATTCCGACAGATCCGACACACCTCCTCTTCCTCCTCCTCCTCCTCTTCGATATCGAAGCTGGTCGAACTAGTCTTCTCTCTATCATCCTCCGCCCCCATCGACGCCGATTCTTCCGCTCCTCTCTTCATCGACGGCGTCGACAAAGATGGCTCGGGAGAGTTTGCCGGCAAGGAGGATGAGGCCGTGGCGCCACCCCGCGGTGACGTGGAAACGTCCATAGGAAAGAGAGCTGACTTTTGTCTCTCTGTATTCGAGGCAATATTGAATCAATGGTGGTGGACTGATTGTGATGCCGAATGGGATCTTAATTAAAATGGGGGGTTGCTCGGAAGAAGGAAATTGTTGGGTACTTTTGTCTTTTGAGAACTTCAGTCCAGAATTGCCCCGGGTTCTAATTTTTATTACGGTTTTGTCGGTTACAATGCATGCGGCTGACTGGACATGACGTGGAGGTAACGGATTGGTGTCTCAGTTTTTTAATTTTTTTTTTAGCTAAAATTTTAGATTTTTAAGAATGGCGGTTGAAAAAAATTTTTGAAATATTTTTATTTTACAATATTTTTTACTTCTTTGAAAATTTTATTTTATTTTTTAATAATATAATTTTAAAATAATTATCTTTTAAAATAATTTTATAATTTTTAATAAAAATTCTCATTAAAAAATAAATAATTAAAATTCTATCAAAATTTTTTTATTTCAATAACCTCTATTTAAAAAATTATATCAATAGAACCTAACTGTTTGTAATTGTAGAAAAAGATGCTCTTTGCAAAATTATATATATATTTGCTTTAATTGTAGGTTTTTTTTTCCTCCTCAGGATTGCTTTTTTGTAGTTAAAAATAAAATGATGTCATATCCTTTGGTCAAAGAGAATAGTAATACAATTCAAGCTTAGTTACTTTCGATTCGCATTGGCTGAAATTTTCGATATATGATTCCTATGGGCCTAACAACAAGGCTTTAAATTATGGGCTAGGCCAATCCATACACTAATCTAACAACACACCGATACCTTTTGTTGTGCCCACAATAAAAAATGATAAAATTAAAAGTGATTGATATTGAACTTAGATAATTTTAAATTTTTAAATTACAATATTAAAGTATTTGATAAACATTAAATATTGTAAGTTGAAAGTTAAATTGATTTGATTTTATATGATGAAAAATTTATAATATTTTTATAATTTTTGTTCAGATTATTATTTAAAAGTCATATTTACAATACACTATTAACTTGTATTTATAGTAACAATTTTTTTTTTGTAAGAGTTATAGTTTAAAAACTATAACGTACCTCAATGCTAAAGAGGACATGAATTTAATTTCTTAAAAATGACTGTAAAAATGAAAAAAAAAAGAGAGTATTAAGTAGTATGGAGCAATATCGTTAGTTATGATTCTCTTAATTATAGATGCAAGTAATTTATAATATCTTGTTAAATGGACCAGTTCCAATGATTACACGAAAAGCTTTATCACTAGTCATTATAGCTTAGTGTGTGTATATTTATTTCGTTCGTGATTCAGCAATTCCAAGGTTTTTTTTAAATAAAAAAGAGATAAGAAAAATTAATCTTTTTACTTTTGGGCATGAAAAAGGTTTGTGGCACTATGATAAACCTCCTATGGGTAAGATAAATTCGAAATACCCTTTTTTTTTTAATCTCATACAAATGCTTTGATACATAATCAAATATTTAGAGGGGGGGAGGGAAGAACACCAACAATTTTCATATCGTATTCGAAGCGCCATGCTATTATTATTTAATGATATTGAAAATGTAACCCTTAATTCATTTGTCTTAACATGATTTCTTTGACAGTAACATTATATTATGAAGATAAAGGATTTTTCTTCTTAAATTATATTAGGCTACTGTTTCTAACCCAATAAATAAAATAAATTCTAACAATATATTAAATTTTTGTAGTTTTTATTTTTTTTAAGCCCCTCGGTACATATAAATAGGGGAGACATAGAGTAGACGTCAACTACCAATAAAATCGTGATCTTAAAAAGAAAATAAAGATGAAAAAAAAAGTTCCGCATGTAATAGTCTAATACACGAAATGATCATTATTTCATATTTTAATTCCCTCTTCGGTCTTCACGGGCGTGCACCAAAATGTAACGGCTATCTGTCTGCTTTTTTTCTTTTTTGTTTTTTTCAGATCTTGTTTTCTAAATATATAATTAACTAATCATAAGAATAATTAAGATAACTGATAATGATACACACAGATTATCATCCATAAAAGCTTATTAGGAACTGCTAGATCCACTGATTGAATGATAAATTACTTACCTAAATATAAAATTATACTTGTATCAATAGAATCTAACAAAACCCACTTTCACTGCCTTCCATGATCAAAGCAACTCTCTTTTGTCTTTACCCTGCCTAATCTACTTTCCTTTATGACAATTCTCTACTTTGTGTTCCTTTAGATCATTGTCACACACTCACTTTGTTACAGCATTGGCCAGTGGCCATGAATTCACATTATTTATTTATTATTATTTTTTTCCACTTTTGCTTTTTGCTCTATTGGGTTGGTGAGTCAATAATTTTGTTTCATTTCTGTGCCTCTCTTTTGTAGAATCCTTAATTATTACAATCAGTAGCAGCAATTAAGGAGCTGTCGGTGGCATAGTGGCATCCAATGTTATAACCTGTGCTTCCCAGCTTCTGCATTGTTTGCATGAATCTCGCGGCCTTTGTTGTTCTTTCACCGCATTTTCAACTTCTTCAAACAAGCTCCCTCTCTCATTCGCTCTCTCTTTCATTCCATTGCATATGCCAAAGCAATAACTAGGTAGTGCAGGTCAGTACTGTGAACAATTTGATTCTTTTCTTAGTGGGATTTTGCTGTTGTGCCTAAAAAGCTAGCATTTGTTCTTATGTGCTTTGTTCTAAATCGAGATATGTTAGTATTATTGTGCATTTAAGGCAGTGCTCATTAGTTAATTTTTATCTGTTTACTGACAAGTACACAGAAAAGGCTTGTTTATCATTTGGAGTTGCTTTTGTTTATGCTTTTGATGCTAAAATTTTACTAATTTAAGGCTTACAAAACCAACATGAGAGTTGTAATATTGCAGGAAATGTGGAATATGCCACTTTTAAGTTTTTAACTTAGTTATAATTGTTTTACCAAATCATTGACAGTTGCACCAAAATTCCAGGCAGAGGCAAATTATTTGTATGCTGTATTTTTAATTGAATGCGTTCATTAACTGTCACTGATAGAAGTTAATTATATTAATCCACATTTCCCAATTTTGCTGCATATTTACAGAATCTAAGTGATGGACCAGAAGGCATGGCTTTGGAGGAAAAAATCTTCAGAAAAGACAATTGTTGCAACTGACAAAGTTGGCGTTACATTGAATCAAATTGATGAACAGGTAGTGGAAATATACTTCTCCTTCCCCTCACCTTCATTTTTTTTGGTTTCTAGTGTATGCTGATTATTATTACCTCTTCAAGAAAATATTTCAGGTTCCGTGGTCATCTCATAGACCTTAAAATCTTCGTTCTACATTTTCTTTTTCATTTTTCATTTTTTTTTCTTTTTTGAAGAATTTCTGCTATTTCGTTGTGTTAGGTACCCAGTCTTCCTACAACTAAAGGAGTAGGATCAGAGAGATCCATGAAGAATCTTAATGAGAAGTTAGCTTCAGTGATCTTTGATTGTCATCCTAAAGATGAGCTTATGGCAAAACAAGCAAAGCTGGTGCAAGAAGCTGGTGCAGGTGATTTATATTTATTTGATTATCAGTCTTTTCTGACTCTTGCTTTATCACTTCCACAGTTTTTCTGATGGTTCAATTGGCTGATTCAATAAATATTTCTTTTAGGCCAAGAAAAGCCAGAAGTGGCAGCCGCAGTGGTGAAGAAAGAACTTGATGAGGCTTTGAAGCCTCCACTTTCTGCAAATGAAAACTTACCTTATGCAGGTGCTGCAACAGCACCAATGAAATGTGTGAAACAATTAAACTTTGATCAAGCAGAACAAGAGCAAAGGGTCCATGACGCTGTCATAAAAACATCAGGTGAGTTTGAGAAGGCGCAGAAGGAATTGGAAAAGAATATAAGGGAGGCTAATGAAAGAATTGCTAAGTTAGCTGCTGAGAATAGCCATCTGAGTAAAGCACTTCTGGTCAAGGAGAAAATGATCGAAGATCTAAGTAAACGCAAGTCTCAGGCTGAAGCAGAATTCAGTACCCTGATGACTAGATTAGATGTCACTGAAAAGGAAAATGCATTTTTGAAGTATGAGTTTCGCATTCTTGAGAAAGAGCTTGAGATTCGAAATGAGGAGATGGAATATACCCGGAGATCTGTTGAGGCAACGCATAAACAGCATTTGGAAAGTGCGAAGAAAGTTGCAAAGTTTGAAGCAGAGTGTGAGAGGCTACGCCTTTTGGTGCGAAAAAAGCTGCCTGGTTCTGCTGCTTCGGCAAAGATGAGGAGTGAAGTTGAAATGCAGGGAAGAGATCAGATGGATATGAGAAGAAGAAAGTTGAGTCCTTCTAGAGATTTGATTGTAAGACACGACACCACGGAGAGCTCTCATGACATCAGTCTGCTTGCGCGGTTGCATCATATGGAGGAGGAAAACAGAACTCTTAAACATATTGTGACCGCGAAGAGCACTGAACTCCAGGCTTCAAGGATGATGTTTTCAAGAACAGCTTCAAGATTATCTTGTGTTGAATCTCAGCTTAGAGATATATGCACAGGTCAAAAATCCATGGAGCTGACAGGTTATGTCCCTATATCCAGCGAGCTTTCTATAATGTCAGTTGACAATGCCAGTGATGATGGGATGAGTTCATCAGGATCATGGGCCAACGCTCTAATTTCAGAACTAGAACATTTCAGAGATGGGAAAATCAAGAATCAGCTGGAACACAATGGCATTGAAGTTTCAGGCAGGAGCTTAATGGATGATTTTATTGAGATTGAGAAGTTAGCTATAGTGTCTGCGGAAACACCTTCAGGAGGTGGCTATCAGTCTGATGTCACTAGCAAGGAATTAGTTCCACTTGTACGCAGTGATTCCAGGCTTAGGGAGATGAAACAGGAGATCCACTCAAAAGACGTTGCAACTGAAAAATCCTTTGACTGGCTTCAGGTTGTTTTGAATGCAATGTTGAAGCAAAGGCAAATTTCAAAACAAAGTCTAGATAAGCTTCTTGAGGATATTAGAATTGCTTTGGGGTATGTAAATTACCCGACTGTTGTTGCAGCTGATTCAGTGGCAGCCTCAACGCAACCCAGAGAATCAAAATCTCCTAATACATCTTACATTGCACATTCTTTGCCTGGAGATTGCAGAAATGGCAAAGAAAGAATCAGCCAACATCTTGAATCTGATCTCAGTAAGTCCATCTGTAAAATCATTGAACTGATTGAAGGAGTCAATGTGACAACTTCAGTAAGTCATCCTTACTCTGTCCATATTTTTCAGTGGATTCCTTCTGAGTTACATGCTGTTCTGCAAAAGTTTGTATGTGCTTGTAATGACCTATTGGGTGGGAAGGCTGACCTCGAAAAATTTGCTGAGGAACTTTCAAGTGCTTTAGATTGGATTATGAACAACTGCATTGCCCACAAAGATGCTTCGAGAGCAAGGAATAAAGTAAAGAAGCATTTTGGTTTACTTGTGGAATCAAATGAGGTTCGTATCCCTGAAGAGCAATCTTCAGCTTCTTTACAAGGCCAAAATGTCTTATCCCAAAGTAATCTTCAAGAGGAAAACAGGAGACTGAGAGATGAGTTGAAGAGTATGGCAGCCAGGCTGGAGTCAGCAACTGATAAGAGTGAGGCCTTGGCGACACAACTTCATGAATCAGAAGAACAGATTGGAAATTTAGAAACTGAAGTCAAAGCTTTGAAAGAATCCAAGGAGATGATTGAGGATCAGATGGAAAATCAAAAATCTATCAATGAAGATCTTGATACCCAGTTAACAGTTGCCAAAGCTAAACTGAATGAGGGCTTTCAGAAGTTCTCGTCTTTGGAAGTTGAATTGGAGTACAGAAATAATTTTTGTGAAGAACTGGAAGCAACATGTCTCGAGCTTCAACTCCAGTTAGAGAGGTAAAACCGATTTCTTGGCTTTTCCTACTGTATTGACTGGTTAAAAAATTGTTCCTTGATTAAAAAAGGTCTACACTTTTCATCATGGTGACTCACAGTGTTGCAAAGAAGGAACCACCGAACTATGGTGTAAATCAGGGGGAAAAGCAATCCCAGAATGTAAGTTAGACATCATTATCTGTTATTATCAGGTTGCCTTCGTTTATAGAAGCAGACTTATAAATCTACAAGTCAACAACATCAAAAAAAATTTTAAAAAAAGGAAAATAATTGTTGGACAATGCATTGACATAAATGCTGCTGTTTGATTATTCAGGGTTGGGAGATGACAGCAGCTTCTATAAAGTTGGCAGAGTGCCAAGAAACCATTCTGAACCTGGGAAAACAGCTGAAGGCACTGGCTTCACCACGGGAAGCAGTACTTTTTGACAAGGTTTTCTCAACCACCAATCCCGCCATCACTGCAACCAATAACAAGAAATTAAACCAGCACTTCTCCTTACGTGATAGAATGCTTGCTGACGATAGCTCTAAAACAGGCCCTTTCAAGTCTTCAAATAGTAAAGCTACTTTGAGTATTGAAGATGGTCCAAAACCATCACTTCTTCACTCCAATGATTGTAATGGTGTAGATGCCTCTATTGTCCAGGTCCATCCTCCAGAAGCACATACTGATTTAGAGAATAAAGCCAGTAACACTGCAGTTGGATCATCTCTGGCTATTGTGCCAAGTAAGAAACGAGGAGTTGGTTTACTTTTGAAACTATTTCTGAGAAGGAAGAAAGGGAGCAGCAAGAATTCTAGATCTTTAGCCAAGGTCTGAGTACAAGAAGATAGACAATCAAAGCTAAGAGCCTAAGCTTATAGAGAAACTCCTGGTCTCATGATAGCAGCAATTCACATCTTGGAGGAGTTAATTTCCCGTAGTTTTCATGCGTTGGTTGTTAACGTTTGGTGCTTATAGTTCCCACCTTGATGATCGGATGAAGTGAAAACATGACTGCTATTCCTGCTTTTGTTTAAATGAGAGAGATCATCAGATAGTTCTATTGTATTGTGCAATTGTGCAGTGAGTCCCAAGTGTTGCTTGTAAAAATACAACTGGGTTTAAAACTTTTGAGAGCTTAAACAATTCCTATAATGAAAGATGGCTGTGGAGAGTTATATCATTTGTAAGGCTTGAATACAAAGGTTCTAGACTAAGACTTGATTGGAATCCTAGAGTGCCATTTGATGTGAAGAGATCATTTTTCTTCTTCCAATAAAGCATCTTTAGCTGCAGCTTCTACATTCTTAATGGTGTAACAAATCTTATTAGCTCGTCTCTTCCTTGGTTCTAGAAATACTGATACCGTATCAAAGCAAATTATCTGGATTCATTATTGCCTCAAGATGATGCCTTGTTTCATGGAAGATGAAATGAACTTGCATTATATTCTCTAAATCAAATCTGTTAAATTCTACAATTCACACAGGATATGGTTAACAAGAAAATTTAAAAGATGCCTGAGAAAATGAACAAGAACTGCTTCTCTATTTCTCCCTCTCTCTCTATCATTCTCTCTTTTCCTTCTACTTCTGAAAGCCACCTGAGAAAAATTCAGAATCCCAGAACCACAAGTACCAGTCACTTTTCCAACCATTATTCTCAATCTTGGTTTTCAATCTCTATACAAGATAAATCTAGCAATTTCATCCAGTCCACCCTCTTTATAACATTCAGCTATGCGATCCAGAGAGTCGGCCCAAGTCCCTTCAATAGAAGCCAAATCCAGCAGAAAAGCAGCCTCATCTAATGCAATCTGCACTGAGATATCAGAATAAAACATTTTGTACCTTGCATAAAACTCTAAAACGAACTGTGCTGCAATAATACCTGGGCCGGTACCTTTCCCTTCTTTAAATCCTCTTGTTTACCCTCTTCAGTTATCTTCTCCTTGATGTACTCTATTTGCTCATCCTCCCATTGTGCAATGCTGGCGACTGCCTGGTCAGGTAAAGCAAATGTTACCACATAAGGCAGCACCGCAGCAGAAACTTAAGAACAGAACCTGAAAGGAAAATGCATATGGATCAAAGAAATTCCCCGTGCCTCGTATGCACAGCCTAAGGTCCACCACGGTGATTTCAAAGCCACCCTTGCAGAATCTTTAGCTTCTGAGATACGCCCTACTCTACAGAGATTTAAAAATTCTCTTGAGAGATTTTAAAGTGCAATGCACATCTCCAAATCAGGAAAAGGATTTTTCAACTAACTTCAGCATAATCTCCGCATTGAAAACAAAAGGTCGTCCAAATCCTGGAAAGAGGTCCTTCTTTGCATAAAACTCCCCAGTCACTAGAGCTGAAACCTTCCATTTACCCGTGCAATAAAAAATAAATTAATAGAAGCCTCAAAAGAACAAAACTCTCAAACTAAAGAAAAAGTTTCAGAAAATCTTACATGATCCCCTTGCTCAAAGTGTCGTGTCACTTTACACTCTAAAACATCTGGAAACAGCCCGACCTGAAAGACAACAATAAAATGTTACCACAGATTTAGCAAAGTCTGTGCTAAACCTCAGCTCACACAGCTGTCCAATTACCTTACTCAGTAGATAACTGTCAAGGTTCGTTATATTGGATTCAGCAAAATCACCCCTTCGATAAAGTTTCTTACCAGCCTCAGAAGATGCATCATATAATTCACCATTATTTTCTTCCAAGTGATGGGCATCTTCTTCAACAAGGAGCCGGTGAATATATTGATCTACCTGTGTTTCAAAAGTGGTAAATAGATCAGTCATTTTTGTAAAAATAAGATAAATATTACGGGGTCTTGTTCAGCTCTATTTTACAAACTAGGGAGAAGGAACGAGAAAAAGAAGTGAAACTTCTGAGATTCCAGATCTTAAAATGTCAAGTACACTCAACTAGTTACACACGTTATGGCATGCTTTTGGTTTAACGCATTACATTTTTGCCTAAAAGCCACACCCCATGCTTGCGAACTTCCACAACTGGCATCTCCATTCTGTGTTAGCAATAGTTGTAGGAAGATTATTAAGTATTAAAGCATTTGCCCTGTAAAAGCAAAAATCATATAGGATGAATTGTTAAAGTTCAAATCACTAACCCAGATGGAGCTGTTGGCCACCGCAACAATGCTGTTACAGCACCTATTGTCAATGAACAATAGATGTGCCACATTTATATTAGGAACTCCACATCAATTTTTTTTCCCCCAATATAAACGACTAATAAATTGTATGCAGTATTCAAATGGTCATCAAACCTGAGCTATTTTCTGAAAGGGGTATAGCAAGGGGAATGATCCCTTGCCTGGATCCTGGAGAAACAATGGTATCACCTGTGACCAAGTGAAAAATCACAATAATAGTTCAGGAACATGCCAACAGAGAAAAAAGAAACAGCTCCAAATTTTCACAATTTTAAATAAGTTGTAACTGTACCAGATTGGATAAAAAATTTGCAAATGAAAAAAACTGTCACTACCTCATAAAAAAAACTTACGATGGTCGAGATATACATTGGAGAAATCTCAAATTTCAATTAACAAGTCTAGAAATCAAACACTGCCCACCTCTAGTCCAAAGCACTTTTAGCAACTCATCAAGATGTTCAGGAGGATTCGCCACTGCTATATCTTTAATGAACGACACATGGCCTGCGTTTTGACCAATAGACTGTCAGATAAGCCCAAGGTAGAAAACTACTCAAAGACAAACATCACAGTGGATGAATTACCAAAATTGAGATCAAAACTCCATAAGCGGGTTTGCACGACAATGACGTGGTATTAGTTATGCATCATTTATTTCAACCAAACTTCTAATACAATTCAATCGAAATGCAAATGGGTTGACAAAATTTTCAAATTTTACTGGCCTAGACTCATTAAATAACTGATTAAACATATCTTCTTTTTAACTAAAATGATGACAACATAGGCTATATATATATATATATAGTTACCAGAAGAGGAAGAGCATTTAATGGGGCTAGCTCTGACGTGGCGAACAGGGAGTGCAGCGGCACAAGGAGCTCTGCGCAATGCTCCCATTAGACCCATATTCATTTTGCTGCTGCTGCTTCTACCTCAGCAACCACACTACGTTGAGCCTTGTATCTCTCAAGATGACATTAAAACAGAGGATAAGAACCAAACATACTTGATAGATACAACCAGCGCCATTCGTGGTCTCATTTTGTTGTCTACTTATACAAAAATAATAATATTAAGAAAGACCCCACTTTTTTCCGGAAATGGCAAACGTCCAAATATGTTACAATTTTACACAAAGAAGTCACTGAAATTAATTTAAAATTGCTGTTTAGAAAAACAAGCCAAAAAGGGGGGAAAATCAAATATTGAAATGAACGCCTTATTATTAGTTATCATTTTATGTTTTGAAGGGACATCTTATTATTCACATTCTTTCTTGTTTAGTTATTTATTGAATCATAGAATCGCAATTTATGCTAGAAAAAATGGTCTTTAACACACAAGAAAAATACAGAATCTGCTATGGCCTTAGCTTTCGCAAATTGTTGATGGGGGAGTAAAAGTGGGAGCTAATCAAGTATACACTAATTCTACAGCGTGAATGAGATTTGTACATAAATCCATCATAAGGAATCATTTTGTGTAATTCAATCTACATTTTGGAAATCAATTATGCTTCAATGTTTTCTTGGATGCCAAAGCTGCCTCCTTCATTTCCAGCAATGAATCTTCAAAGCACTTGGCAAGAAATTCCGGGTCAGGGATAATGTCTTTAGCTACTAGAATTTGCATGTCAGCTCTTCCTGCATAGCTCATCATGTGCATTGTCAGCGCCTGCGTAAATATCAAGTTATCAACCAAGGTGAATATTTATGTTTCACTGAGTGTATTGCTATTAAAATGAAATCTATTTTAAAAAAAACACAATCTACCAATAACGTTAAGTGTAAACAATGGATATGTAGGTGACTGAAAATTGCAAATATTGTGCACCAGGTCACCAAAAAGACTAGCTTACAAAAGTAGACTATCTCATCTTACTTATAAGTCAAATTCCACCCTCAAATAAAACCTCCCCAGGTGGAGAGGCATCACCGGCCTCTACCCTTTCATCCAATGTGCTTGAGTTGTTCCACCATATTCGAACTATTAGGATGTGGCTTCAGCTTGTTATGATTCAGTCTATAACTCTAAAGACTATTAGTCCATGGTGGAGCCGGGGAGTGATACATCCTCTTTATAAATCCAAGTATCCCCTTTTATAAGCCAATATAGAACACAACACAACAATAAATATATGCTGCCATACTAGTAACAAGATGAACACAACACAACAATAAATATATGCTGCCATACTAGTAACAAGATGAACGGTGTTAATGCAATATGTACACGAATAAATAGTAACATATTACTAACTAGACTCAAAATCTTAATTGAGTAATTAATCAAGGAAGAAAAAGCTGGAGCTAGAGGCTGTACATGAGGCAAGCTAGAAGTGTTTGCCCGGAGGTAAGCCACAGGATTGCCTGCAAGGGTAATCTTCTCTGTAGGGCCAACAATATTCGAGATTGTGAAGGTTGTATTACAAACAATCCTGTAATTAAGCAAGCACGCTACCTACAATTAAGGGAAGGAAAAAAAAAAGTTACAAATCTGCGAGGAATGTAAAATTTGAAACATTTAATGGAAAACTGACAAAATTCTTTTTTATAATCACCTTTGCTCCAAACCAGGACATTACAAGATTCCCGATGTTGTATGAGAAGTGACCCTCTAGAGTTAGTTTCTTACTGTCAATCATTTTCTTAGCTCTCTTTACATAAGATAAGGGAGCAGCTCCACCTTTGTGATAATAAGTTGGCAGCAGAAGCATGCCAAATTTGTTCCCCCAGCGTGTTCCTGAATTGCTTTTCATTAAGTTTGATAGATCCTGAACCAAAACCATTCAATCCCACTACGTAACGTGTAGTCTAAGGTCACATATTAAATGAAATTGTTTAAAATAAATAAATGTACACTGCACCCCGTGGCTGACCTGCAGTCCTGGCTGCCGTCTTATATTAACCATGGCCAGACCTGTAATCCTAAGTCCTTCGGGTAGAGCTGATGTGATCAAAATTGAACTTAAGTTTAGGATTTAAGATCAATGTGATTGAAGTTTGATGTTGATGTAAATGTAAATGTACAAATGTAGGTGTGTGTTAGTATCAAAACTTACCATTTGGAGATCGGTGATCCAAGTACCTTGATAATCCGGATGATACAACCCCAAAGAGAACATCATTAATGGTCTGCATTGTTGAATAATTTGAAGTATCAATATAGGCAAAACACAATTAAACTATAATTTAAGTATTAAAAATAATGGTAGTAAGAAATAGCATGCTACTGAGTTAATCAAGGTTTATGAATTAAGGAGATTGATATTTAATTAAAATGTATGAGGAACCAAAAGTGTTTCTCTTTTATTCTTCTAACTGTACAAATTTATGTAACACAAAATATTTTGATTTTTTTTTTTCAGAAAAGAAAGAATTTAATGCGTTCGGTATCATTTTTCAAATGGTGCTCTTGAATTTGTTTTATGGAATAAGAATGATTAGTTTTTGTTGAAAATAAAAATGTATTTGGTAGCTTATTTTAAGTACAGTACTTGAAAATTATTAAAAAAAAGTGAAAACGTGTTTAATTGTTTGTCTCAAAAAAGGAAGACAGGAAAAAAGAGTAGAGAATTATTTAATGAAAGCTTTTCTTAGTAGTTAGATTATTCAATGAAACCTTTATGAAAGAATAATATAATGCAATGAGCATAAATATATATCTTTTATATCCTTAAATAATTTATCTATTAAGATAATATATTATGATGTATTATGTATTACTATAGATGAATATAGGTACATGGTTATTTTACTGGTTTCTTATTAAAAACTTTTAATTGTGTAAATAAATTGTAGTTATAAGATAATATTAATTAAGAAAATCTTAAATTTCTTTATAATTATCATATATTTGTTTATATTAGTTGTGAAGAAGTGAAACAAAATGGACAACGCTAATACAGTGTCCTTATTTTCTACCATATTAGTTTTCTGTATTTTTCTTTTTGCAAAATGAAAAATAATAAAGTGAAAATAATATCAAACATACCCTCAGTGTTTTTTTTGTAGAAAGCATTTTAAGTGCTTTTATAAATAAAATATATAAAGTTATAAAAATATTGCCAAACAGGAACTCAAATACCTCCATTGAAAAGTCGACAGAATTAACGAAGTGGACCACAAAACTGAGTAACTGACTGTTCCATTGTTGTTCTACTAACTCAGCCACGTGTCCTAAGGTGAACGGCCATATGCATTTGCACCATTTCTTAAAATCTTGACTAGTACAAGGTCCAAGTCCACTACACTCGTTATGATAGCGTGCAGTTTATGGAATGCGATATAATCAAAACTAATAATATTTTATGTATGTTATGTTATATAATTAACACTTTAATCATTTTAAAAAAAAAAAATAGACGTAATAGTTTTTACGTCGTTTGGGAGATTTGAACTCGCAAAGTTTAGCATATGTCAAGTGCCAATCATCAACATTCAACTCAATCTGTTGAACTAAGATTCATAAATAAATGAATACTAGTAATAATAATAATAATAGAATTTAGTTTTTTCTTAAAAGGAGTAATATTATTATTTACTTGCTTACCGCGCCAGCAATAGCCTTTTTGACCGCCTTCATGTCATCAATCGAGAAAGTAGCCGTCACCAGCTTCCTCGGCCAGAGCTCGACCCCAGCGCCGCCACTAATCGCCGTCTTCCGATCAGAAACCCACAGAGCCCTCAACACAAACTCGAAAACGAATACGAGACTAAGCAAAACCGTCTTCAACAAACCCCACAAGCTCCCGATCCTCCCCGCACTCTCCGTCCTCTTCCCGCCGGCCACCGCCGGCAGAGCCTCCGGGTCGTCCGCCAGGCGGCAACCCGCGAGCAGCATCGACACCAACGAAATCCCGTCGCCCAACGCATGGTGAATCCTGAACACGGCGCACCTGTGCTCCGCCAGCACGTGAATCTCCCACAGGGGCTTGTCCTCGCTGAGGGGAGAGCTGAACGACAGGTCGGCCACGTAGTCATTGACGGAGGTGGAGTCGTGGACTTCGACGAAGTGTCGGTCGATGTCGACGCGGGTTTCGCGCCAGTGCTCGAGGCCGCGCTTGTCTCTGACCAGGACGCTCCGGAAGCGCGGGTGGCGGACCATGATGGAGCTCATGATGGCGTCCTTCGATTTGGGCACGTCAATGGGGCGTTCGAACCCGACGATGCAGTGGATTATCGTGTTCATATGCGGCTGGAGGAAGAGGCGGCCGGCGGGGGTCAGTGGCTCGTCGGGGTGGGACCCCATTTGGGCAAAAGGTCGTACGTCTGTCGATGGTAGCAAGTAATCGAAGCTGTGTGTGTTCCGTATTGAAGATGCCGTAAAGAGAAATTTATGACGCCGGTTCCATCCAACTAACCGGCTTTAAGGCTTAAGCTTTGCCTTTATTTTAAGTCTGCTTACTTTTGTCGGTTTTTTTTTTTCTTGGTCAAAAGTCCACTTTCCCGAGGATCTCTGTATGAGGAAGAAAGTGGATTTTTTTTTCCTTATTTTTTTAATTGAATCGCAATAACTAACTGTAATTATAATTTAAAATAATAATTAATTAACTAACTGATATAGCTCATACTCTCAATTGTTAAGCATGCACAAGTTCATCCTTATGAAATTTCATTTATACTTGCATGCTTTTACAAGGTTGGGTGATATCTTCAATATTAAATATTTGCTAATAAGAAAAATGAACTTTAAAAATATTATTATATGAATATAGAGTCATAGTGGTGGGGGGGAGGGAACTTTCTTCCTTTTTGATTTAATTTTTTTTATCATCAAAACAAAACATGCGTTCCATTAATGTGTCTTATTTTGATAATCAAAGAAATTGTTTCGTTACTTTTTAATTGCTAGTCTAGGCAACAAGTATGACATACTTTGTTTTAGATAATTAACAAATGGTTGGGAATATTATTTATGCCACTTGGGTTTCGCTGATGGACGATTACTTTTTAAATTGATTGGTTGTTTTAGTGATTAGCGCATTAGATGCTCCTTCAACAATAGCGTTTTCATTAATGTATATCTTCTTTGGACGTTCGTCGAGTAAGAAAGGCCAATTTGATAATATTGTACTTTTTGAACTAATTTATTAGTTGTACTGTATAAATAATTAATTGTAAAAAGAATCAATTAAATGTTAAGTAAAATTTATTTAGTACATTTGTATTATGATTTTTAAAAATAGATGTATTAAAATTTATTTAGTAAATTTGTATTATGATTTTTAAAAATAGATGTATTTAATAAATTTTACTGTTAAACTACTGTTGGAACATAAATAACTGAATTGGATATAATCTTGAACAAGATTTATTTAAACCTTTATAAGTATGAATATAAAATATTTTTTATTGTGTACGTAAATAATTAATGACTAAAATGAATATTTTATCATATTAAATTTATTTTTTATTTTTTTATCTCAATATAATTGCTAATAATAATAATTTATTTAAAGTTGATGATTTTATTTCCTAATCAATAAGGATAATTTTAAATTTTTATAAAATATATGAGGATATATATGAAATTGTATTAGATATAAAAGTAATTTTTAAAATTAGATTTTGAAAAACTACTTATTTTCTGCTTTTCAAAATTGCTATAGGATGGGATAATTTTACCAAAAGTAATTTATTAAAATTTTTTGCTAAACATCAAAATTAGTTTTTATCTTTTTGAAATCACATTTGAACCTTCTAAAAGTAATCCTAAAACAACCTAAATGATGTAGTATATATTTTGTGTTAGATTATTTTCAAACTGGTTAATTAAATAACCTATCTAGTCATATAAACTTTCAAATTATGTTCAAGCACCAATTACTAAAGTTTAAGTATGGAAAACGGTTGAAAAATGAAAATTCAAGTTTACAAATTCTCAACAAACTGAAACCTTCAACTCTTAATAATCGCATCATACAAGGAGTGATATTGCACTCTTTGTTGAGGAGATCTTTAATCCGATTCTTAATCCAATAATGTCTAATTAGTATACCAATGATTTGGTTTTAGCAAAATATGGTGATACAGTCTACAAATATTTTTATCGACGGTGAGAGTAATGCCCACATTTCAACCTTAAAAAGGACTGTTTTCACTTTACAGATTCTCAAGAAAAGAATGTACCACTTCACAAATGGCTGGTTGTGGGTCCCACACGGATCCACGTAGGGCCCACAGCCAAGCACTATTCATGTGAGAGGCTGTTACTTACAGAATCTGTAAGGTAGCCCTCTCCTAAAAGTCATTTTCGAGTCAAAGCCGAAGAAGTAAAGTAACAGAAGACAAATTGAAGTGTTTAATGTCTATACGAAACGATTCGTCAAAGGCTGCGGACGCAAATGTAAGGATGCTTCCACATGGTACCACTTAATTCAGACAAAATGATAACCCAGTATTACAAGGCTTTAATTCCCACCACAGATTTTATAGCTCAATAAAATAAATAGAAAATAGATGGAGTCAGTAGAAGGGAAGGGATTACCCAATCTAGCTAGGACCCTTGAAAAAAATGCCATCTATCAATGCATTTTTTTTCTGGAGAGCCTTAAAAGACAGTCTCCCCACTCAACATAACTTGGAAAGAAGGAAAATCTGGAATTATGAATGGTGTCAACGTTGTCATGCTGATGTGGAAGATGTTTATCATAGCCTTGTTGCTTGTAAATTTGCAAGGAAGGTCTGGAAGTTGAAACCCTGTTTCTCTTTCTAGTTCAACCCATATGCCATTTTCATGTTTTGCTAAAAAAGGGGCATAAATTATGTCAAAGGAGGAGTTTGTATTGTTTGTGGGAATGCTGGAATCTTGCAAAGCCGGGCTACCCAATCAAACATTGGCTCCCCTAACAGTCACTACTCAGTTTGTTACTTGGCACCCTCCTGATCCTCCTTGGTATAAGCTTAATACTGATGCAGCTGCGGACATGGAAGGCGGGTTTGCTGGACTCGGAAGCATTATCAGAGATTATCAAGGGGAAGTTATGGCTGCTGCAACGTCCAAGAAGCCTTGCCTAGGAGATGTCGAAATTGCTGAAGCCTACGCGATTTTAGAGGGAATAAAGCTGGCTGTAGATGTTGCTCTCTCTCCTCTACTTTTTGAGTCGGATTCAAAGAATGTTACCAACTTTATCCTTGAGGATCACTCTAATAGAGGTGAGCTGGATTGGATAACTAGGGAGATTAGAGCTTTGCAAAGTTAAAAAAATAATCAATAAAAGGTGGCTTATACCCCTAGGTCAAGCAATTTAGTGGCGCACGAATTAGTGAAAATGGCCATGTCCAGTTCGGAACCTCAAGTGTGGATTGAAGAGGTCCCAACAGGGATTGAAAATTTATTGTAAGTTGCTTTATTTTTGTGGAATGAAATTTCCTTACCATAAAAAAAAAAAAAAACCCACCACGAATCAATCATTTTGAGCAATTTGCAAATCAAATTTCCTTCTATGTTTTCTTGAAAGATCAAACCTGCTCCCTTCATTCGAAGCAAAGGCATCTTCAATGCACTTGGCTAACAATTCTGTATCAGGGATGATGTCTCGGCTCTTCCAGCATAACTCACCATGCGCATAGTAAGCGGCGCCACAATTATCACCCAAAAGTTTATTTTTTGGCTGGAATGAGCGTATATGGAAACTAATAACATATACTAGTAATGAGACAAAAATTTACAACATATAACATGAGACTGGTGATGTGAATACGAAGAAGAACGGTGTACTTAAGGGCGAGTAGAGGAGGATCCCCCTCGTGATTAATGGGGGCTCAAGTCGCTGTTGGAGAAAATAATTTTGAAAAAATTAAATAGAAAATTACTTTAAGTTAAATCTTTTAAAGTAGTCCTATTAATTTATAAAAATAATTCCATAAACCATAAACCCATAAATTCTAAATTTTTAACCTTGAGAATTATAAAAACCAATACTCTAATTAAGAAAAATAAAAATTCACAGTAACTTATATGGGTGGCTTTATTATTATTTAATTTAGACCTAATTAAATCTATTAAAATAAATTTTGTAAACTTATTAGCTCACGAAAATTTATTTTTCACATCTTGTCATTGCTTAATTTAGCCCCTGGCAAATTACCATTAGGAGACCATTAATGGTCTGCATTTGTTACATAAAATCGGATCGGCCTTCTCGATTAATCATTTTTTTTTTGGGGGGTTAATATAGCCTCCTCGAGTTTATATTTCTTCATTATGACCCTACCAAACCAAAATTCTTTGTTCCACCACTATTAGTGAGCAAACTTCAATAGTCATATGCTACCATCTATTTTTCAATTCACAAAAATATTTATATTGTGCATTTTTCTTCTCTATCACAGGAAATTTTAACGGATTTTTTTTATTAATTTATGAAATGTTCATTCATTTATTTTAAATTATAAAAAAATGAAATTAAAAAAATTTTATTCATTCAATTATAAATAAATTTGGCATAATAAATGTTGCTTGTAACAATAAATTATTTATCATTTTGGTCGTTATACCTATATATAGTCAACACACTAATCATTAGTTTACCAAACATGTAACACAAGTTATTTGAAAAGTGATTTTCAAATGATCTTGATTATCCAAACACCTTTCCAAATTATTTACAAAAGTGACTTTATAAGGATCTATTTACAAAGAATTGATTATTTGAGAACTTAATGCAATCCCAAGCATACCTTCAGTCTTCACTGTCTGCATGAATTCCAAAATGCCTACCTATCAAGTTGTGCGGGGAAAAATATTGTTCCCATATTCCCAATTATGTCGAATGCTTCTTCTATTAAAATTTAATAATAATAAAAATGGCCTGGAACACCTTCTCAAATTCTTCTCCTTGTAGCATCTTCTTCTATGGCCGGTTTAATCTCTCCCTTCGCAGCATGTCCAAGACTTATAAAAGCTCATCAATATGGCCCCGTTTGAAACTTGTAATTCCTAAACTTTTCCAAAACTGCAAATGGATAATTGGCAGTGGTGATTCAGTGAATCTTTGGCTTGATGAGTGGCTACTTGTCCCTAAACTTTGCCTTCTTAGTGGAACGGTCGCCCGATAGCGGCGGTTGAGAGGTTCTGTCAGAGCGCATTACCATATTTTATCTTTTAATTCCCTGTGCACTTTTTTTTAAAGGGCCTTAACAACTGTAATCTTTAAGCGATAGCATCTCAATACAAAGAGAGCTTTAGCCTCTATTATCATAAATCACATAATTGAATTTTTTTTATTTTTAATTATTTGACAGAAAATTAATTATATATAAGTGAGTGAGACTGTGAGAGTGTGGGCGAGAGAGAGAGAGAGAGAGAGATAAATGAGACCTCTAGCGATGGCATTTCGGCGTTCGCTCTGTTAGACCCGTGATGCATCAGCGTGGTGGTGGTGGCTCTGTTGGCTCCTTATACATCAGCATCGTGGTGGCAGCTCCATTGAATGCAAGGTTATGGCTTTTCTTCTTCTTCTTCTTTTTCTGTTTTTTTTTTTTTTGGGGATAAGAGATCATTAGTTGATCATCGTCGGTCGTTTTTGAACAAAATGGTCCTTTTTTTCCCAACAGAACAGATGTGCAGAGCTTTAGGACTTACGAGAGACGTACTACTAAACGGAGACGATAAGGTTTAGCGAAAAGGCTCGATTTGCCTACTTTTGTTTTGCTTTTTTTACTTATGATTTTAATAGTTATTGTGGGTCACAAATAAAAGAGAGAAGTGTGCATGAAACAGCAGCAAGTGCTACCATTTTGGTCGTCCTTCCCTTGTCCTTAAGGCTATTTGGCATTTTTTCGTTGTTGTTTAGTTTTAAATTATGAAAATTATATTGAAACGCACCGTTTCAAGCTTAAATGTAATTATCTAAAACCCCAAGGGTATTTCCAAAAACTGATAAAACCCTAAACACTAACTATATAAGCGCCACTTAATCCCCCGCCTGTGCTCCACTGGTAGTCATTTGAGGGCTTCTCTGTGTGTCGCGCGCGCTTCCCTCATAGCAAACCCTAACAAAAAATGGCGACAGCAAAAGTAGGTCCAGTGGAATCTGTGCAATGCTTCGGCCGCAAGAAGACTGCGGTCGCCGTGACTTACTGCAAGCGCGGTCGCGGGTTGATCAAGATTAACGGCTGCCCGATCGAGTTAGTCGAGCCGGAGATCCTCCGCTTCAAGGCATACGAGCCAATCCTCCTGCTCGGGCGACACCGATTCGCCGGCGTGGATATGAGAATCCGCGTGAAGGGCGGGGGACACACATCGCAGATCTACGCCATCCGTCAGAGCATTGCCAAGGCTCTCGTGGCTTTCTACCAGAAGTATGTTGACGAGCAGAGCAAGAAGGAGATCAAGGACATTCTCGTTAGGTACGACAGGACCCTGCTTGTGGCAGACCCACGGCGGTGCGAGCCCAAGAAGTTCGGTGGACGTGGCGCTAGGGCTCGGTTCCAGAAGAGTTACCGTTGAGCAGGAGTGCAAGGAAGTAAAACGAAACGGCTTGTCGTCTTTCTTTGTTATGAAATTTTGTTTATTTTGAGACTGGATCATTAAATGTTAGTAGTTTATGAGATATTATGGCTTTGGTGGACGTTAATGAATTACTGTTGAAGGTTAAATTTTGTAATGGATGATATGGTTATCTAATGCATGTTTTAGTGTCAATTAATTTTCATTTGGGATGTTTTAAGTTTAAATTTAGGTTAATTATTATTATAATGTTCAGGTTTAATTCTATTGAATGTATTATGACTGGTTGTTATGTCGGAGATTAGGCATCTTGGGAGGCCTAGTATTGGTTTTTAATTTATCTACGAGACCTAGAAAGTCGTCAATTTAATGTTATTTTCGTCTATAAATGGGAAGTAGACCCACGTAGGGTTATTTATTTCAAATAATGTTAGTATCTAATCTGTGTAAATAATGTCTAATACACCTTTATTTTGCTCAATTGGTATGTTGCTGTATTTCTTGCGTTTGTCTGGTCTGGTATGGTTTTGAGAAGATCATGGTAATTCTTTAGCGATGTGATAATTAGGGCCATAATTTCAAATAGTTTGATTGCTACCTGTTGTTTCACTTTACTAAAAGAAAAAAGGAACAAAAAAAGGGGTAAGGAAAAAGAACGGTGTGTTGATGTTTGCATTTTAGTTGATTTTCTTCATTTTGGTGATTTCAAATTTGAAGTAATTCAGTGGATGAGCTCTAGCTTGCCTGTTTTACCAATGTCAATAATCCTTATTCTTAAAGTGTTAATTTGGATATAATGTGGTTTATTGTGGTTTTAACAATCGAACCATCTAGAATTTGTATGTTTCTGCAGCCTAGTCATTGTTGAAGGTTTATTGCAATCATTGAGTTAGTTGAAATTCCCTGTGCTTCTATTTCTGACAATTTTTTCTCTTAATACATTAGACCAAATTTTATTTTTCTTCTGATTCGCCTTTCTATATTTGTTAGTACACCGTGGTATGACTAATAACTTTTGTTTGATTGTCTGACATTCGTTTGTTGTCAATTTATCTGTTTTGGAACATGCTATAACCTATTCATTGTTGAAGGTTTGTTGCATTCGTGGCTGTGATTCACCTTTCTATATTTTAGCTGTCCCCAGCTCTCTACTTCGGAATCTAATATGTTGTAACACTTGAACTATGACCCAGAGTTTTTTTCTTCTATTTGTTACTGATTGCTTGTATGTTTGATGCACATTTCTTTTGTCTCATGCGTCATTGGTCTAGTGTTTTGGGTAAACCTTCTCAAGAAGGTATTTTAGCTGTTTGTTTTTTTACTGTTGGGAGGTTAATGTTCATGTAATAATATTATCCTCATCGATTATTGTTTCTTTATATTTACTTCTTGAAAATAATGCTTTTTGCTTCTATTGGATTTGATTGCTATTAGTGAATTAATTTTGTCCAAGCATACTGAAGTTATATTATTCACTACTATGATTTATATTGAGACTTTAGCTTGGATTGTCGCTCCTTTCTTGGTAGAAAGAAAGTGCATATAAGATTGCCAAGCAGAATATTTTTGCAGTACAACAAGTGCGTGTTAACAAATGTTATGGCAGATTATTCAACTAGTGAAATCTTGATGCATTGGATGTTTCATTGTAGTTTAGTTTGCATTGTCACAGTCTCACAGATAAGCTATTGTGCCGCTTTTCCAATTTCCCTTGTGAAATGATGTAGATTGAGTTTATTTTGTAAGTTTCTGCACAATTTAAATAGGTACCTCCTTGACCTGGAGAATCAACATTTCTATTAAGTGTATGTATTTGGGTTGGGACTTGGGAATTTTTAGATTGGGGTCAGTTTTTCTGTCCAAACAAGCCGGGAATGGAGCCGAGCCAAAGCTCCATGAATTCGGAAAATTGATACCGCTTTTTCTTTCGCCCCTAGGTGAAAACTATGAGATATATACAAGGAAAGTTTGATCGATGTCGAGTTGTTGTTCAAGCGTAAGGGGTCGCTGTCAAGTTGTTGCTGTTGAAGTGAAAGGGATGTTGTCCTCCACATGCATTATAGTTCATTAACCGCTCGTGGAGTCGAAGAGAGCCACCGTTACTTGAAATTGGCATCACTTATAGGTTGTGGAGTTAAGGAGAGCCACCGTTGCTTCAAATTGGCATTGTCGTTGCTTTATCAGCTTTTAAGCTATATAGCCTTATCACAATACCAAACAATGCGGCCATAAGCATTTGCATTCAATCGCAGATATCAAATGTCTCGCTCGTACTACGCAGGTCTCGTACTGATGGAAATCATGGGCACATAAAAAAGTCTCGGTACAATCGTTCTCAATTTTATTAATGAGTGATGTCGCCAGTGGACCAAACTCATTCTTGAAGCAACATTTTCTACAAGTACTCATCTTGACAGGACAACAGGTTTCGACATTAAGAATTCGTTTGGAATTGAGATTGAGTATGTATAATTTAAAAGATTTAATAATAAAATATTTGATAAATACTAATTGATAGAGTTTGAAAGTTATGTTGATATAATTTTTTATTTACATGATAAAAATTTTATTATATTTTTAATAATTTTATCAAAATTATTATTTAAAAATAATATGTAATGTATATACTAGTAATTTTTATTTCATAGTTATATTTTTTTCCATAACAGTTATAATTTAAAAGTTACATCATCTCAATTCCAAATTGATAAATCAGTAGATGGACAGTAAGTTTCTTTTAGCTATATTTGCAACGACTCCTCTTTAAAACGAGCAGAGTGAAAACATAAAGCCATAGAGACACTTCGAAAGTATTTTATCATTCTCTTCTCTTCATTCTTAGGTGGTGCAGATTTACCATTTCATTGCATACCATTTTTTGTAATCGTTGTATGGCACTATGGCGTATATATAAAATCCGTTCATTTATGATAAAATTACTTGAGATTAAGGTCGGTGGCCCGTGGCTGGGTAGGTGAGGTGCCAGAATCATCAAGAAATGGAACGGGCCATGCGAGGTCCACCACCATCATGGGATTTGTTGACATAGTATTCAACATTATGCTTTTTTACATTCTCAAAATCAAACAAAATCACAATGGAGTTTTATAGATTGACTTGCATAAAAGCAAGCATACAATGATAGTGCGTTACATGGCCCCTTCCGTCTTTTTTCTTTTTTCATTTTTCATTTTTTCCCCGAAAAGGGCATATTATCAAAGTTGATTCAAGTAAAATGAGATGATACTTAACTAACGATGTGTCATGTATGACAATGAAACTTCAATTACCCACGCTGGGACCTTATCTAAAATCAAAATATATCACAAAATAAATTTCTCCATTTTCGGAAATTTTGTGATTTACTTCCACAAATAACTATCAGTATAAATAAATCACTTAAGAAGAGTCCAAATCTCACCGTGCACTAGCCCTGATATTTTTTTTAATATCCCATATTAAATCAGGATAATTTCATATAAGATTTTAGGGCCCGAATTATTTTTGGGAGGCCAAAAGTGATTTTAAAAATATAAAAACTAATTTTAGTTTTTGACCAAAAAAAATTAAAATTACTTTTATCAAAATTAACACCTCCTAGAGTTGATTTTAAAAAGTATGAAAAGAAATATCTTTTAAATTTTGATTTTAAAAATTAATTTTATCCTTTAATACAATTCTAAAATTATAACCTAAGCCTAAAATTATTCTTATTCAAATTAAAAATAAAATTAATATTTTAATAAATTTTTATTATAATTCATCAATATAAATTTATTAATATCAATTTATTGATTGAATTATTATTAAATTTGTTTCACTATATTATAAATTTAATTATCAATTATTTTTAAGACATAAAATAAAATAATATATTATAAATTTTATTTTTGGTTAAAATTATTATAATACACAATTAAAAACTTTGTATGTACATATTTTTATATATATAAGTAAATTTTATCCTACATATATGTATATTTTAATTATTTGTTTCTCTGAACAGTTTAACAGTGAAATTTACCAAACGTCCACAACTACTTTCAAAATTCACAGTATTTCTAAAAATAAAATTTATCAAACACTTATTTCACAGCTAATTATTTCTACAATACAATTAAAAATAATTATTTTAAAAAATATAATATTCCCAAACTGATCCTTAGCCAATGGTCAATTTTGCATCGATAAAATAAAGTACAATAATTTGCATTAAAAAAGAAAAATGCACAAGAGAGGGGGAAAAATGGTAAAATAACATGTAGCATTATCTTTGAGGTACCGGTCATCTGCGGCGGACCCCCTCATAGAATTGGTTTAGGCATTTCACTTGATCCGACGGCAGATGGTGACTCCATCGCCAACGGGGAGCATGCAGATTTCAATCCTGGAGTCAGCAGCAAGGGCCTTGTTGAGCTCCAAGACGAAGTCTCGGTAATACCTAACGTACTTCCTAAGGGGGGCATCAGGTGGTGCCACGACGGATCCGTTCCATAGGGTGTTGTCGTATCCGATCACTCCTCCAACCTTCACCAACTCAATCAACCTCTTGTGGTAGTTTAGGTAGTTGTCCTTATCAGCGTCCACAAATACGAAGTCAAAGGATCCATGGTTCTTCTCCTGAGGTTCACCACACGCAATCACTAATTAATTTCCATAGAATAAAAAAGAATAAAATAAAGCACATTCTTTATGTTTTATTTTTGCCAGACATTTTAATGGAAATGGTGCTTTTTTTTTAAAAAAAAGAAGATCATGTTAGTTTTTTTGTCTAATCGTGGCAATAATAAAATTTTCCTATTATTCTCCGACTTTAGGTAGTATGGGTGGCCTAAAACTTGTTAAAACTGGGTATTGTGGATATTCTTTTTATAAAACAGAATTAGAAAACAATTTTTTATAATTCTACTAAACATGATTCACATTTCTTTTATATTTTTTAACAAACTATCAAATGCGTTTTGTACCATTTTCACATTCACAATTTTTTATTTTATTTTTATTTTTTTAGGAAGAAATGAAAGAACGAAAGCAAAAAACATGGAAAACAATTTTGTGTTTTTGGAATGGTGGGTCTGGTGAGATTTTTTACATCTTGGATCAGTAGGTCAAGAACGGGCAGGGCAGGGCCTTCCTTGAAGTCAATCTTGTGACCAACACCAGCTTTTTGGATAATTGGCAGCCCCAATTCATAATTTTCTCTGTTGATGTCCATGGCCAAAATCTGCAACCGAAGCAAAGGAAATAAAAAAAAAAGGAATAAAATTAATGGCACAATTATTGCTAGTTATTACACCTTTTCATTTATCCATCCCATTTTCGGGATGTTACTAAAATTAACATATAGGTGGATAAAATCATCCAATATTAATCAATCAATTAATTACCTTTCCGTCATCAGGAAGGGCAAGGGCGGTGGCCAAAAGAGAGTAGCCTGTGTAAACTCCAATCTCCATTGTGTTCTTTGCATTGACCAGCTTCAATAGCATGCTCAAGAACTGCCCTTCGTCTGCCGATGTTGTCATAATGTTCCTGTTTCATCATTTCAAAAACTTTGTGACTGTCTGTTGATTTAACTGGTAAATATTTTTTCTTTTTTTGGAAGTGATCCAAAAAAAATAGTGAATTTAAAAACAGTGAATATAAATTACCAACCATGGATGTTTGGCAGTCAATTCTCTAAGCTCCTTCATTGATTCGGGCTCTCTTGGGTACACACTGGTTTCAAGAATATACTACAAGAAAGAGAGATATATAAAAATAGTGAATTTAGAAGTTCGAACCAGGAACAAGAATATGAAAGCTTTTTATGTGAAGGGTAATTAAATTATTGAATTAATTTTATATATATATATTAAAAGTTACCTGGTAGAGGGCATCGGATTGGAGCAGGCTCTTGTGGCCAACTTCCTGGTGCCTGCTTTGTTGCTTTTGTTGATCTTCTGCGTTGGAAGCCATTGACGCAAGTCTTTTCTGTTTATATTTTCTTTTGATGTTGGATTTTGGAGTTTTAAGAGTAACTTGAGTTGGAAAATCTGAAGGGCTGTGATGGGTTTATATGGGAAATTGAGAGGCCGGTTTGCTTGCCCGGACGCACAGGATGGAAAACCCGGTCGGGGGTTGGTGAAGTCCTAAGACAGCATGAGATTTTTTGTTCGTGCCAGGCTTCGTGGCCCACACTCAAAATTTGATCCCCAACATTTTTTTCATCATTATTTCATCACTCTCTCTTAAAATAATTAATTGTAGATAACGTTAGACTTATTTTCTCGTCAATTAAATGTTTTCATTTCTTTTTAATCAGCATAAATTCTTAACAGATTTCAAAATTTTAGTCGTCCTTTTTGTTTATTTAAGTGGGATTTAACTATCTTTATGTATATCGTTATGGGATTACCTTGGGGGTAATTAGGTGATTGTAGGTATATTTGCTAGACGACTAGGCTTTCTTTGAGGGCATATTGTTTTGTAATTAGAATAAAAAAAAAAAAGTGGCTAAGCAAAGTTGGTAAAGGGTTGGTGAAGATACAGAATTTTCACACATGGCCCATATTGGTTCGGTATATGCAGAAAGCAGAGTTGGTGGCCACCTCACATTTCTTGACGCTTTTCTTGTCTTTTAGATATATAATTCTTTTCCTTAAAAAATAAGAAAGAGGGTCGTTCAGTAAATCTCAATTCGGCAGCTGGTCTTTTTATTATTGATTATTTGGGTACTTACAAGAGATTTGCTTAGTTGAGTGAGATACGGACGAGTACATAAATACAACTAAATAGATATGTCTTACTACGAGCACATAAATATTTGCTTCGTTCGTGCATTCCACAGACGAAGCAAATTAGTATGCACGTTTAGAATACTTAACACAGAAGATCATGGATACACATATGGTAATTTGTTACTGTATTTCTTAGCATAATCAGTCATATAACATGCATACTTTTAATCATAACATGTTATTAAACTACATTATTATTCATATTAATTTTTTTTGAGTGTTTGTAAGAGTTTTTGTGTAGTTGATACACAGACGAATTTATTAAGTATGATGGTGCAAAATTTTATCAGAACTGTTGATTAGATTGAATTGGATTTAAAAAACTCTCGATATGAATATAACTAAATAGATAGTAATATGTGAATCTTTGACTAATACGATGGGTGCTTATAATCTAAATAGTGGCAATTCACATCTAATAGAACTAACATCATTCACCAGACATAGCAAATTGGTATGCACGGGTAGAATGCTTAATACAGAAGTGTAAGAATATACATATGTTAATTTGTTACCATAGTTCGTGACATAATTAAGCATATAACATGCATCCATTTAATCACAACATGTTATTAAATTAAACTATTATTCATATTTATTTTTTGCGTGCTTGTAAGAGTTTCTGCGTGATTCATACACTGACGAATTTCTGAATATGATGGTGCATGATTTTATTAGAAGTATTGAATAGATTCAATTGGATTTACTGAACTTTCAATATAAATATTACTACATGGATTCTTTTCTCCTTTATATTCTTCTTTCTCTCTTCACTTTGGCTTTCACTCTCCTATACTGCTCTGACGTTTGCTTTCAATTAACAAAGAAACAGCTTTTGATAAAAAAAAAATTATATATTAAGCTCACTAGAGGGAAACTTGATGAAGCATGCTGCTGTTATTCGGATTTCGGTGAAGCAGGAGCTGGATGTTTCAAAGTCACTAAGCCACGCTGGCCTTCTTAGGTAGCTTATTGCCACAAGCTTGTTCATTACGTCACCTTTCTTGATAATAAGAGGGATACCTTACATGTCTTTTGGATTTAATTCTCTTCTCTTATAAAATAAGAAAGGGGTAGCTAAGTAAATTTCAATTTGACTATTTAGTGTTATACAATTAGTGGAATTATTTGAGTTAATAAGTATGATGGTGTACGATTTTATTCGATATTAATAAGATTTAACCAAATATAAATATGAAGATAACTACTAATAGATATTAGTGTTTAAATCTCTGACTAATTAATTTAGTGGACGATTATAATTTAACCAGTGGCATAAATCATTGGAAATGAGACATAGGGTTACCCAAAATATTCTTGAAGGAAACTTCAAAGTTTGTTGAGCCTTGAGATTTTGAGCTTAACAACTCCAATAAAAGAAAGTGTAAATACAGACATATAGTGATAGTGGGTACTGTTGTTGCCAAAATTTTCTCCACTTTGGTTACCCAGAGGTGGTTGGTCCACATCGACATCCACTAGAACCTCACCTACCAAAGTTATCATTGACTCTTCCAGTATCACTTACTCTTTTGTCTTTTTGGTCATGGGAGATGCTAATTTTTCTCTAATAATTTAGTACTCTTTTGTCTTTTTGGCCATTGGAGATGATAATTTTTCTCTAATAATTTAGTATTTGTTCTGGTAATTTTTATTTGGTCCCCATTTACCTCGAAATAAAACTATAAAAGGTTGCTACTAAAGTAACTTTGCTTTATTGAACAATTTGGACTGGCTTCTGTCACTCAACTGCAGACACCATCTATTGTTTGGAATATTTTCCTGTGCACATTTACATGCCAAGTTTACTGTTGCCCCTTATGTGCTTGGAAAATGTTAAGAAAATTGAAGAAATGTCTCATGTGCACATCATTTTTGAACACTGAATGCATATAACTTAAGAGCATGACCACTAACCAATCTGAAATGGACAGATCTTTTGGTAGCAGAAAGAGGCCATGGGTAGTTATTCCTTGAACAAAGGGCCGGAAAGAGAAGAAGAGAAACAAACATATGCACACAGCATGCTCCAACTCGGTTCAACGTAACCTTGTCGAAGCAATTTGCATGAGGACTGATATACATCCTATTCTGTGTACTCCATGACTTTTGCCATTATACCCACCTGTGTCTTTTGCTGTCTCCCTTCATCTGCCGATGGCTTCTTTGCTCTTGGTTGTGTTTTCAGTGATATATAAAATTGTCACATATATTGCTGGTACCTGTACAGTATAAATAGAACCAGCATTCCTACTTCTGTACATGCCTCAAACTCATCCATTTCAAAGTTTCACTTAACTATAATAAATCAACAAACAAGTTTCTTGACAGGAATGTGAATAGAGACCATAGAAAATATAGTGTTTTAGAATTTTAGGCCGTAACAAAGACTATCGTTTTGCAAAACTGAATAATGTCACACTGTAACATTCAGTTGTCATCTTTGTTACAAAAGAAAAGAAAAACACAAACATATCCAACATGCCCAACTGGCCAGCTCAATTCAACATAACCATATCATAGCAAATTGGGGAATGATGCATTTTATTTTGTCCAGTCTATCAACAATCATATTTCAGTGAAATGATGCCCCTAGGGCCTTGGCCAAGTAGTTTTCAAGTAGTTTTATATGGTTAGTCACCCGAGTTCGAATCATGGGGGAGGTAGGGAGATAAATAAAAAAAAAAATTATTTAAACTTTGCCCACTCTTATATCTTTTTTGGAAAAAAAAAGAGTCAAATATAGGCCAATATAACTTCCGCCACTGTATCCACACCTGCCTTGCTCTCTTCCTTCAGCTGGCAATAGCTCTTGGTCAGTTTCTCATGATTTTCTCCTATATGGGTGCTAACTCTACCATCTAAACAAAACATATGCTCCTAGATCTGAGACAATCATATGATCAGAAAACAAGTTTCTCAACAGGCTCACAAACAGTGCCATAAAACATAAAGTTTTTATGCCATCAATGAAGTCTGTTGGTTTTTAGAAGTTAATGACACGACAATGTAAGATTCTCATGTCATATTTACCAGAAAGATGCAGCAAAAGAAGAATACAAGTGAACCAATAATGCAGTTAGATAAAAATTGAGCTTGGACACCTCAAAAAAGAAAGTTCGCTTCCTGCATTCACTGGAAGCATCACTGAGCTTCTGTATAATTCTTTATCCTGGAATTTCATATGGAACTTCTAAATTAAGTTATTTAACAGGATTAAGGGCATTAAACCAAACATAAGTAACCCTTCTCTCTTAAAGAATTTGATTTTGATTTGAAAAAAAAATGGTCAGAGTATTCTTCCTGAATTACATGGATCAAGTAATAGTTAGATTTTTAATAACTAATTCTATGGTCTGAGTCTGATGCAATAAGCTACTCCCATTTAGTGCATCACTAGTATATCAGAATCAGCTTTGAGACTAGAACTCACAGCTTCACTGATGACTTGAAATCTGATTATATTTCAGTTTGGCAGTTATACAATATATTGTTCTTGAGAATTCAGGCCCATCAACGGAAACGATAGCTATTCATATATATTTAGATAATTTCTCTTCATAAAAGAATAAGAACCACATATACTACTCAAATGTGTCTTCAGTATCATTAAAAAATAATAATAATAATAATAAATAAATAAATAAATAATTCTAAATGTTTTCAATATTTCTGTTCATTGCAAAGTCCATAGAAAACGAAAAGGAAAAAGAAAAAAAAAAGGATTTTATTGACTAAGTAACATTATGTTAATAGCTGCTGTCAGACTTCTAGAATTGCATGCTAAGCTTCTAATGCCCGATATGACCAATGGGTAAATCCTTCCAAGTCGTTTCCTTGAATTGGTGGTGAAAACATCACATGATATTATCCATGTATTAACAATAACCAACTCAAATGTATGTTTATACTTTATGCATACAAAGGAGAACAAGAACAACTCCACTGCTCAAAAACATATTGTACTCAGTTTAACTTGGTTCTACAAAACTTTGTTAGTCTTACATTTCATCCGAGGTTGTATCTTAAGTTACAATGCTTACAAAGTTGAAGGAGAACTTGTTGGGACAATGCTTATTTACAGTCCTCAAAAAGGACTCTATATTCAAAGGTGGATACCACCTCAACCCAAAAAGTCACTATTTTTATCTAAAGTGAGACACAACACTCATAGTCTACACACAAACAGTGTATACACTTGTCAACACTCATTCAGACCAAATGAATGTTGTTGTACCATTTCTTAGGAAGATTGTCTCCCTGGGAGTTTTTGGAAATAGCCTTTATATAAATATGAGAACAACACATCAAATCCACAAAATAAATCACTTACTGTGTTCTTTATGACATGGATGCATCACTAACACAAGAATTCTGATAAAATTTCATTTTGGTGCAGTACTAAATTAGTCACAATCCAGATTTTATATTATCAACAGAAAGGAAGTTAAGATATTAAGTTTGAGGACTAATTGCAGGAGAAAAGGAAAGAAAAAGCTTTCACTTGATTAGCAATGAACAACCGATCCTAAATTGATGGTGTCTACATTAATAGGACGTTAAAATGGTTACATTTCAAAAAATAAAAAATAAAAAATAGGTTGAAGTATAAACAATACTTGCTAGGACAGGGGAACATAAGCGTAATGTGAGGGGAAAAAATAATGAATTTAAATGGACTTCATGATAGTTGTTAAATAATCCTCTATTGACTATCTAAAATAAGTCTGATCTCTTACTTGAAAGACAATCATCGTCCCGAACTGCTGGGATCCCTATGATAACTTGAATCATGTTGAACTCTTGCTCTGGTAGCTAATGCACTTCGTATTGCAGAAGCCCTTTTCTCAGTTGAATTTTCCTCCAAGCTAGCATCACTATAATACTGAGAGCTTTCATCATGCAATGAGTAATCTCCCAACTCCTCAAACAAACCAGAGAAATCCTCTCTCATTAGTAGAGCGTTGTGTAGAATTGAACAAGCACCAATAAGAGCAACTGCAGTTTTAAAATCCTCGTCAATTGGCCTACTCAAAACACCCCAATTCTTCAAACTAGCAATGGCTTTCAATGCCGGAACACGCATCAAATTATGCGCTGCATTGAAATTCTCTTCACTTGACCCTGGATTTGCATCAACAAATGGCACCATTAGCCATGGAAGCAGAGGGTACCCTCCATCACCAATCAAATACTGATCCACGGCCACCTCATTAACGCAAATTGGACTGGAATTCAATAACTTCTTTTCTTCAATATCTTTATACAAAGTTGAAGACTTCAGGACTCTTGAATCGCCCTTATCGCCGCGAATGCCGGCAACAATGCTCAATATTCTTGAAGATGAATCAACAACAATTTGCACTGCAATGCTATCTTCGTCTTTTGAAGAATTTGATCCATCAATTTTAAAAATCTTGAACCTAGTACAATCAATAACACCACAACAATTAGGCAACCCTGTGAGTTCCTCAAAGGATTTTGAAATCAATCCAAGCTCTTCTGGTCCAGGAAACGCAACCCAGAATCGAAAATTGGTGCAAAGGACGCGACACAGCTGCTTAACACAAAACCGAGTCACCGACTCAGTGACCTCAAATCTGGTTGCAATTTCAGCGTAAGTTGACCCATTAACTAACCTAAAGAGCCCAATACCGAGCCGAATATCAGCCGAGAGATTCAAGGGCAAACCAACCGGGTCACGGCAGTCCAGTAACGGCTCGAGCAACCCAGATAGCCATCTGAATGTAGAAGAGCTCATTTTGAAAGAGCTCCTGAACGAGTCGGGGGTCTGAGTCAGACCGAGCTGACTCAGCCCATGTCCGAGTCTGGAAGATTTGTCATCATGGGTCGGCTCAAGCTCTTCTTCAGACAAATGGGTTCGCTTTCTTTTCCTGGAAATCGATAGAAAAGTCAAAGAAGCAGCGACCTGCTGTGATGAAATAAAATGGGAAATTAGAGGAAAAAGGTTTGTCCTTTGACTGGAATCAGAATCTGGGAACAAAAGGAGGAGGAGGAGAAATAATTGAGAGACTAATGAAGAGAGAAAAGCTGACAATTTCTGGGAATCCATGATCTCTGTCTGTGAATCTGATTGGGATTTTTTGTGTTCTTGGGAAAAGAGCAGCGCGTTGTGTCAGAGTTTTCTTGTCAGAGTGAATCTGTGAAGACAAAACAGAAAGAGGCACCTGGCTATGTTTTTGTCTTTGTGTTAATTTCACAATTGTGGAAGTTTCTTTTTGGGCGCGGGCGCGGCGCACGTGAGTAATCTGCTGCATTATTCTATTTTGGAGAGTTTTGATTTTCTCTAATTTTGGATTCAGATTCACCGCAGCCCTTGGTCAACTTCGCTTTTCTTTTCTTTTTTTTCTTTTTTTTTTTGCCTTTTTCTTTCAGTTCCCCATTTTTTTTTTTTTTTTTGGTATAATCAATGAAAAATTCAAACTTAAAACCCGACATGGAAGACGGTAAAGCCCAACATGGAAGACGGTAAAGCCCAAACATAATTAAATTTTAAGATATAAGTACAAATTCACATAAGCCTAACATGGAAAAACATGTTTAAGGACACGAGTTTGCACATTCTCAATCATATACAAATTTATTTATGAAGTTATAGGAGGTCAAAACAGTTTCAAGTAGTCCAAACTACTATCTGATTCTATTATAACTGTGGAAAAGAAAACCATCAATTTATTTTATATATATATATATATATATATATATATATATATTTTTTTTTAAATTTTATCAACATGTTCGACACCTAGCCTAATCCTTTTTTGCGAGCAATAGTCAGTTTATTTGCTAAGATTTCTTAAATACTACAAAAATTTTGAGTTTGATATCCCCTCACTCAGCCATCTTTTTATTAGAGAACAAAAAAAAATTATTGGCCTTACTGTCTTTTGATTGAATAGAAAAGCAACATGTCCTCTCGTTGTTGAGGGAGTAATTCATGTTTCATACGGGTGAATTCCATTTTTTTCCTGAAAATTTTGAAATAAATAAATATGTTTCTAAATATTAGTGGGACAGACATATTCCAAAAACTTAACCCAAAAAAAAAAAAAAAGATTGTTTCATAATAATAGTTCTCCAGTTTGGTTCCAGTAGTCTCAGTTGTAAATATTAGTGTTAAAGAAACAAAAAAGACGTATCACCAGTAATTCCACCTTTTTATAATTGGTTGTTTTCATTCGTTTAGCCTCTCACTTTTACATGTTGTATACAATTCACATCACGAAAACGTTCATCTTTCTAAGCTCTAAACCCTACAAATCTTGTTGGCCCCCCATGGACAAACTCGCTAATATCCTGTTTGGATGCTTTTGACACCCCTTTAAAATCCTTATAAAATCTCCCCCCCCCCCCCCTTTTTCCTTTTTTTAATTATAGCTCTATTGTTTTTAGAAATTAAATTGACGGCGTGCTTTAGAATTGAAGTGATGGGTTTCACCTAAAGTTGGGAATTATTATTAGAGTTCTCATCTCATAGGAGATTTGAGAATAGGAATTTTAATCCGTAAAGTGATCATATTATTCCCACTTAATTTTTTAAATTCTCATATTATTATTATTATTATTATTATTATTATTATTATTATTATTATTATTATTATAATATAACAATATAATAATAATAATAAATAATAATGATAATAATCAACTAAGGACAGTTTAATAACTTATAATAATCTATTATGATTTCAAGATAAAGTAAACATATCAATAATAATACAATTGATTCCAATTCCGATTTTTACAGCTAAAATAAACAATTTATTCCACAAAGGGTAATTATTAATTTAACAAATACATTTAAAATTATGAGTCCTCCCATATTTACATCTTTTTTTAATTCAAAATAACTTTGAGACAATTAAAAAATATATATGTTACCTGATGATAAATTTTTTATTATAAAAAAGGATGTTTAAAATTTGATTACCTATATTATATTATTTTATACTTTTTGTAATTTTCATAAAACCAAGTGTTATAAATATAATAATGGAGTAATTTTCAATTTCATCCCCTGAGGTTTTGGGTCCTTCACTTACATAGAATGTATAAGGATATCTCCACTTTACACCCCTACCGTTAGTATAAAGTTTAGTTGACAGATAATTAACTGATTAAATAACTAAAAGATCCTTGCGTTAGTAAAACAATATTCTATATATGTATTGGGCACTAGATCATTCACAAATTTGGTGCCAAATTATATTAAGATCTCAATAAAACTCATGAGAAATACACTTATCATTTGTTGTATCACCACCCAAAAAGAAATAAATAGATACATTTGTCATATTATTGCTCTAAATCTTACCGAAATATCCATCTTCAACAAGATGCTAACCAACCTAACAACTGTTTATGCAATGAGTATTCACAATTTAGAGACTAAAACATATAACTCAACTAAAATTAGTCATGCTAAGTTCTTAATTCTAGTAGCAGTCAGCCTCCAAAATCAGCATCCAACGAACAAATAAAATAACAATTTTTATCATGGGTTTTCATGATTTGAAGGGGAAAAAAAAACACATGCACCAACTTTGCAAATCCACATCAACATTATTGTTCAACCTCAGCTTCACATTTAGCTCATCCTAACACTGTAAAAAGGAAAAAAAAAAGTATAACAAAAAAGAGAAGTTTCAATTACCTGGCATGTGGCTCCATCGCAAGTGGGTGGGTTCTTGGTTGTTGTCGGTATTTGCTCAAGGCCGTCAAATCAGTTTAAACTCTTACATTAGTTCCCGTCAAACTTGATTTCAATTGCTTCCTCGACATCTAGTTCGTCACAACAATGAATTCGCTTAATGCATTAATGGTGATATGAATTTGCTTTTCTGATTTGTAAAGATAAAAATTAAACAAATCATTATTTTCGATTTGGTGTAAAACCCATTAAACACTAACATGCTTCTATTACCCTGTGGATATTAATTGTTTTTTCTTTAGTGTAAAACCCGTTGAACACTAACATGCTTCTATTATTATCCAACGAACATAACACTAAAAATTCAAAATGTTTTTACTATTTAATCAAGTTAGCATGTAATTACTTAAATGTCCTCACATACTAAATATATACTAAACTTTACACTAAGAGTAGGGGTGCAAAGTGAAAATACTCTTATACATTTTATCTAAGTGAAGGGACTCCAAATCTCAGGAGATGAAACTGAAAATTACCCTATAATATCGAGACTTCATAAAAATTTTAAAATGACGTCAGGAGCTCAACTCCTCAAAATAAACATCGCACTCACATCTCCTTGCGTGGGCTGTCTCCTGTGTGCAGTCACAAAAAGTCGGCCCATCAACTTCAAAACACCCAACCAATTAAAAAGAAAACGGCTCATACTCAATTTCTTCGCTTTCACATTTTTCTTTGAAAGTTACAAACTCAAAAAATGAAATGCGTGGGGGCACCTCCTTCCCTTCGGAAGGTTGAATCGCCTGCCTGTATATGGGTGTATATTAATTTATTTGTTCGTTAAGATTCATGATTTTCAGGAAAAAAATTTCTAGTAAGTATTGAACTATGTAATAAAAAAATAATAATTATTTATTTTGTGTAAATAAAAAATATTTTTTATATTTTTTTAATATTATATTATTTATTTTTAAATTATAAGAAACTAATATTTAAATTATAACTCATATTTTTTTCACTTAATTATATATTATTATTAAAAAAATAAATAAGTTTCTATATATCTCGTGGGGGTTCAAACTCTACTTTCACAACTGTGAAAATAAAATTTTAAAAATATCGAGTGATTTTTTTTAATATTATATTATAGCTTACCTAAATTATTTAATTTGATATGGTATAGCACTATAGCTTGAATATGTAAGCTTAAAAAATATTATTTTTAACTGCATATCAAGTATCTGAGTTATGTTTTATTTTTGTGTAGATTTTTAAGTGAAAGATAATTACTAAAAATAGTGATAATTGAGTCTAAGCGAAAAAACAAAAGAGAATGGGACCCGCTCCATTGCATGAAAGCTACGTGTACAACAACATGGCTGTAAGGAGACATAGGACCAAAGCTAAGCAAACACGGCCACTAACACAAACTCACAACAAAAATCTTTAAAATCAATTTTCTTTTTTAAAAAATTTTCACAGATTACATTCATTTGCACTACACAAAATTTACTTTCGTTTACATTTAGTTTCATTTCTCTCTCTCTCTCTCTCTCTCTTTTCCTTTCCTCTCATCTCGTCCATGGCTCACCAGTTTCTTGTTCTGGTCTCTGTTTAATTTCCATTATCATTATTCTTCATCTCTTCTCTCTTTTATTTGGTAAAAAATTACAATAAAAAAGTAACTGAAAGAGAGTAAACCACCCCCCCCCCCACAAAAAAAAAAAAAAAAAAAAAAAAACCCCCTCAAAAATTTCGAACAAAACCCAATGAAACGCTTTTGGGTTTCTAATTCTTTCAGGAATTAGTGACCCCATTTCATTTCTTGGTTTCTTCGATCTTCTCTCTGTCTCTCTAGGTGATTATCCTTTTATTTTTTTGTTAATTCTTTTTTTTTTTAATTGATCTTTGATGGTTTTGGATGATTATGTTGTTGTTTTGATGTATTTTTTCTGGGTTTCTTTTCTTGATTTTTTATCTTTATGCTTTGAAGAATTTGTGAGGGATCGAGTTGACCGATGTTGGTTTTTTGATTTCATTGGTTCTTTCTTCTTCTTCTTCTTCTTCCTTAATTTTTCTTTTTGTGGATGTACTAGTTTGATTTGGACATCGTGATTATCAAATCTTTTGATGCTGAACTTCTTTTTGTGGTTAATCAAAATAAGTTGGTTAAATTGGTACTTTGATCATCCAAGGAGTGGCTTTGGCTATTTTTGTGATGTTTTCTCCGACACAGTTTCATTTTTTCTATGTTTTGAGTTTGTTTTATAGATGTTTCAATGTTCTAAAGTCTCATGGTTGACAATGTAGATATCTAATTTTGTTCATAATTTCATATTGATGTTTAATGGTCCTGTTTTTCACTGTTTGTTTTGGGGTTTCAGGTATAATTTTTGAGCTTTATGAATATAGTTCTTGCTGCCAGGCATTTGCTATAAGAGGCCAGGTGTCTCTAATTAGATATTTAACTTCTATTTTTCAGTCAGCTAAAGGTAATACTTTGTATCATGAGCTTCGTGTTGATAACTGGTAATTCAATATTCGCAAGTCCATTGTATGCTGTTTTTAGTGATCATATATTCGCAAGTCCATTGTATGCTGTTTTTAGTGATCATATATTATTCTATGATATAATTGCAGTTTGCAATGAAAATGTTATGTTCTGGAACTTGTTAGCGAATTAATGGCTCACTTGTTGCAATATCTCAGTTTTTGTATGCTGTTCTTAAGTTTCAGTGTAGTGAGATTCCGATCAAACTGTTTGAACGTTTGTGCTAAGTGCACACAAGTGTACCAGTTGGCGATAACAATTGGTCCTAGATGCAACAAATACCGTACTTGAGAATAAATGGTTTGGAGTAGAGCCCCATTTTAATACAGGAATAGAGTGAAAAGTACATGTATAGAGAGTCAGTGTAGTAAATAAATAATTATGAATCTTTGTGATAGAACTAGAAACATTTGGAATAAGATTTGCATGGAAATAATCATCTTATTCACTGGTTGTGGTTGAAGCTAGATAACGTGGAAACCTTGGACCAATGACCATAACTGGACAGTGCAATTTTTGAAATTTTGTATTAAATAAGTTTTATTTATTTTGTCTATCTAGTTTGGTGGCCTTTTTTTTTTCTCCTTCAATCATACAGCTACTTGACATTTCCCACAATTTTCTGTTTTTCAGCTATCATTTGAATCGACGGTCATCCTTTCATCCGTTGGGTGCTGTAACTTGTCCTCCCATTTGTGTTTGAAATTTGGATCATTGTTTAGCATTGTGTTCACTCGTTCTGGTTGGAATATTTTCCCCAATGCAAGGTCAAGGGAGTACCATTGATTCTTTCCCTGAATCTGTTAATATTGATCAGGATTCTGTTTCCAGTAACACCAGTATGAGTCAGCAGATTTCTGTTAATAGTGTTCTTCAGCCTGTGGAAAGCCGCTTGTCTAATTACGCGGTAGCTTCTGGTGGAGCAACATGTGTAAATGCTGTTACTCATGATGTTCGGAACTTAAGTACCTGGAATTCGGGTGAACCTAGCTGTAGATTGAGTTTGCAGAATCAGAAGAATGATGATGAAATGAAAATGGAACATGGTTGGTCTGCTTCTTGTAGTGCTCGTACTGGGGGTGGTCCTGTGTCTGAAGAAAGGCAATGTGAATCAACCAGTATCCTTTTCCCTGGTATTGGCCACAGTGGCAATCAGGACAGAAGTGGGCCTTCGTTTTCACTAGGTTCAAGCTCCAGTCATTCCCCGCAAAATTTGGATCTTGATGCAGGATATGTGGGTAACAGTGGTTTTGGTGGACAGAGTATGGAAGTAGGATTAGGCCCAAATCTCTGTAACTCTGGTGGACTAGAAACAGAGCAGGCATATCTTGCCAGTGCTTCTTCTGATAAAGTTGGGACTTCATCTGGAAGCTCTGGTTTTATGTTGGAAGAAAACAATGGCGAAGCAGGTTCGTCTCTGGGTGGTTGGGGTTTATCCTGCAAGAGGAAAGCCCTTGAAGGCACGTCTGCACCGTCTTGTTCAGCAGGAAGCTCAAGTCGCTTTCCACAAGCTGAAAGTGGTGTCTCTGCTCGTTATGACGCGTCTAGTAGCTTAAGTTTGTCTCCACCTTTGCAAAATTACCCTAGTGTATGTCCTCCTGAGCAGTCAAATCCTAGATTTGGGGTTGCTATGAGAATAGTAGAAGATGGTTTTCCTTCAGGTATCAGTGGAAATACAGAAAGCCGCCTGAGAAGTTTTGGTAGGAGAGGGGACCCCCGACATCAGCAGGAATCTGTGCCATTCAATTTATCGTCAATAGGGGGTAGCGGGCACTCAAATATTGCTCCCCCTAATCCACCACCAATATCTCTTCCCTTTAGTGATGCTCTGGAATTGAGAGCGGCAGCAGCAGTTGCTGCAAATACAAATGCATCCCAGAACCAGGCTCACTCTGTTCCTGTTTCTTCCTTTTCAAGAAACACGCATCCTTTCCGTTGGGATGGTGCTTCCAGTTCAAGAGCTGGCAATTTATCAAGTTCATTTATCTCTGGAGAGAGAGGTGCTACACTGCGAGAGGAAAGAAACACAAGAAGCATACAAAGAAATAATGCTGAGCATCCCATGCTTGTTCCTTCAGCTGAGATGAGAAACATGGTGCAGGATCCAACAGGTTGGAGTTTGGCCACTGGAAGCTCTTCTGGAGGCGTTTCCTCAACTGCTCGAATTGGATCAAGTTCAAGTACCCATCCTTCACCAGCTTCTGCCTGGGTTCCTCACCACAACATCTCAATACATAGTCAGCAAAGATTATTAGAATTTTCTCCTTGGTCTTTATTTCCATCTGTCGATTCTGGTTCTGGAGTTCGTACTGGTCATTTTCCTCCTTTGTCTTCAGGTCCTTCCTCATCCTCACAAGAACCAGTCATGCCATCTAGTTCTAATAGCCAGGGCCATCACCAAACACAACGAAGGTCATCATTTCTGATGGAGAGACAAGGTGACAATGTTCTTGGTTTGCCCCGTTCTTTGCAGGTTTTAGCTGCTGACATTGAAGGGAGACACCGGTTGATATCTGAGGTTGGTGGTATTTATTTTCTCTTCTTCAAATTTATTGTCTGTTAAGGCTTTGGGACTGGATAGGAAATATTTTCTCTATTGTTGTGTTTTAGCTGTAATGATTTCTTTGAATAGTCATAGGTTTCATAAAGATAGATATTCGTGTAGACCTTCAGATAGCTCTCATATGTGTTATGAAATTGCATGCACGAAGAAATAATAGTATTGAACTTATTGATAACTCAAATAGCTTTTCCATTTAAGTTTCATACGGATGCAACTTGGATATAAACTATTTAATGCAATCTTGGGTTCTGCATTTATGGTCTTATGCACATCAGATTTCTGAATGCTCTTTTACTTTGATCTTCTTTTATTTCAGTATATGTTGACTTGATTTTTATGTTCATTTTTTGTTTGGCTTGTGTGTTTAGATTCATTTTTGGTATTGTAAGAAGCATCGTAACTACATATCAGTGAAATATTGCATTGATTGGAAGCATAGGTTGCAATAAGTAGATATAAATTCCAAAATAAGTAGATATAAATTCTGAAAACAGAATACTTATTTTCTTCCTCAATTGCTGATTTTTTTTTTTGGGGTTATTGTGCAATTTTGATTAGATCAATGTAAATTTTGCATTGATTGCATTGGGCTATTGTGGAAGTGTCCACTGTTTTTTGTCTATTATTAAGACGGTATATTTAGACTATCAAGTTCCAATATCAATATTACTTTTTGGATTATGCTGATTATTAGAATGATTGTTAGTTAGTAACTTTAGCACGGTATCATAAGGACTAAATGTTAATCTTCTTTTCTGTGGCCCAGATTCGTCAAGTCTTGAATGCCATGCGTCGGGGGGAGAACTTACGAGTTGAGGTTTGCATTTGAATTAACATTCTTGTCGTCGTTTTATGCTCTTCCTCCAACTCATTATTTTTGTGAAATGATGGCTTCTATCTTGCTAAAATTTAGTTGAGAGTCACTGTTTCTTCCATAATGACATACGGTTATGAAAGGTCAAAGCGATGTCTTCTGCATGAACTCACCATTGATGATGATCAAAGATTAAATGGCCTAAACACAAGATATTATGCTTCCTCATGCCTGCAGCATTTTTTTTTTATAGTTAAATTGAGATAATAAAGTCCGTGAGCCTCAGATTCTCAGTGAAACTGATTTTTGTGGAAATTTAATCAAAGCTTAGTAGCTTCAGACAATTAAATCTATATTTCTAATAGAAAATAAAAAGGAAAAGGTGATTAATTTGTCTTACCCTATAAGGAAAACTATAGAGGTGATGACAATCTCTAGTGCTGAATATTTAAGACCTTTCATCTCACATGATCATATTTGGGGCATGATCCAGGAATCTAGTTTTTTGTTATTATAAAGTGGACGTAATTCAGCTTATTGCTGAGACTTGAATGATATGTCAAAAAAGTATTTCTCCGTGCTGTAAACATAGCTTGCATGATTTTTGAGTTCTGGACCCACGAATGTGTCTGTGTAGCGGAAACATGTGACATGCTCTTGGTGGATGTATGTCATTCTCTTCCTCGACCTTCTACTGAGCATGATTTATACTTTCCTCTTAAGTGGGGTTTTTGTTAGATGAAGGCCAAAGAGTTCTTTTAGTAATGCAGTATCTACAGTATTCTTATTTATGAATGAGTTTATGGATAACTTCGATGACTTGGAGATGAATGTCAAATCTGGGTCTCATCAATTTATGGTGCTGTGTATTTGTCCTACCTTCAAAGGCCAAGAGCTGGCTGCTTCAATTGTTGAACATGTTAAAAGCTAGGTGATGTGTTCTATTTTCGTGCCTGGAACATGTAGATAAATTAATTTTCTGAATTTTTTTTGGAAGGATCCTTAAGGTTAAATTAAAGAAACAAATGTAATTTAGCATCCGGCACCCCTAGAAGAAAGGAAAAATTTACAGATCTGGCTTTTCTGTTTTTCTACCATCACATGGTTTGATGAAACTAAGCTGCTAGCAGATACTCATTGCAAACTTGAGGGCATATGAGATGCTCAAAGATCTTGGCTTTCACCATATTTTCTGCTTTTGTATAGCAAATGACCATTATTTATCTTTCAGGATTATATGCTTTTTGAGCCGTTCATATATCATGGGCTGGCAGAAATGCATGACAGGCATAGAGACATGCGCCTGGATGTTGATAACATGTCTTATGAGGTAAGAGAGGAAGTTATGTCCCTGTTAGTTTTCTTTTTTAATCCCCCCACCCCCCACCCAAGTCCCTGTTAGTTATTTCTCATTGAAGGCTGTCGGCTTACATAAGAGGTTGGAATGTTAGGAATTGTTGGCGCTTGAAGAACGCATAGGAGATGTGAGCACTGGACTGAATGAGGAAACCATTATGAAGATAATGAAACAGAAAAGGTACACATCCTTGGAAATAGAAATCCCATCTGACCAGGAGCCTTGCTGTATTTGCCAGGTACGTGTTAGAGAAAAGAAAAGCAAATATTTCTTCTACTTTAGATGATGTAAACTCACCTGACTAATCGGTACTAACTTTGTCTATCTTGCTTCATGCTTTCTTATGGCAGGAGGAATATACTGATGGAGATAATCTTGGGATCCTGGACTGCGGACATGACTTCCATACGAACTGCATCAAACAGTGGCTAATGCAGAAAAACCTATGTCCCATTTGTAAGACAACAGGGCTTCCCACATGAGAGGGAAGATCATCATTCTTGGAGCGAGGAGTTCAAATTCATGCCTTATTGAATATTAAATCAGATAGTCAGGTGGATGATATCATATTTCTACCTGTTTCTCTTCTTGGGTCTGAAACCTTCCTTCTCCAACACAACCCACCCAACCCCCCCCCCCCCACCCGCTTTATGTTTTTTGTTCATGAACTGCATTAGTTTATGAAGTGGAGCGGCCAAGCAGCCGATAAAGTGTCATGAAATTACAGCATGTGTGAGAAAAAGCGTACGCTTAAAGCATTATGACAATTACAAATTTGAAAATAATATTAATGGCATTTTCAAGCTCCTAGAATGTTGAAGCATTTCAGTTAAAACTTCAATTTTTGCTATTTCTTTTGGCTTGTTTTTGTTATCCCCTTTGTCCAGGCGGCAACAGGGGTGCTTTTGTCCAATTATATTTCGCAGTGTGATATGTCAAGAATTTTTATGCTTTATGCAAGGAATGAACGTGTATTGAGTCATTGTATTTTCAGTTTAGTTGTTGATTGGTGAGGTCATTTGCTTAATTTATTCACCTATTCTCGGGTTCCACGTGAATTAAAATGAAAGATTGTTGGGAATTTCAACCTTTTACCATCACGTTTCTTATCTTGTAAGAATAGTAATACATTCTTGTTCAAATTCAGTGAATTAAATGAATTTGATTTTTTATACAAGTTATATTGGATGAAAACATCACAAAATTCGCGTATCATTTTTGTTATTTTATTGATCTTGTAAAGTCGAACAAAATGTGTATCTTCTTCTTTACACTCTAAATGGTTAATTGGGCCCAACTGGCTAAGCACATCTCTTTTGTGGGCTGAACATCATAAAATGTCGGCCCCATTAATGTGAAAGACCAAACCTGTTGCTAGTCAAAAACATCCTTGAATAAACACTACTCCGAATGGGTTGGATTTGAAAATTGACTAGAATTGAAATGGATTAGAATCCAGATTGAAAATGAAAATTAGAATAAATTATTTATATTAACTGAATGAATCAGATGTTAAATGAATTGTATTATTATTGATGTGTTTATTTTATTTTGGAATCGAAATGAATTATTACAAGTTACTAAAATGACCTTAATTAATTATTGTCATCATTTATTATAATAATTTTGATTATTATTATTATTCAAAATAATTATTAACAACAACTATTATTATTAATATTATTAACAACAATAACAATTAAAAAGTAAGAATAATAATAATAACAATAAAATTAATATAATAATATTTTATTTGAGACCAAAAAATGGAATGATAAAATTTATGTAGGATAAAATGGAGAGTTCAAAGAATGAGAACTTGATTCGCTACTCTCTTCATGGGGATTAATGATGCGTTTACTTCTTAGAATGAGAATGTGGTAGAATGAGAATGGGTTGGAATGTGAATGAGATTCCAATATTTACTTGGTAAAAATAAATGAGAATGAGAATATAGTGAAATGTCATTGATGTGTTTACTTGGCAAAATAAATGAGAATGAAGAATGAAAATGAGAATGTAAATCAATTTACCAAAATACCCATAATATTAAAGAATGTAATTTTCATTAACTAAATACATGTATAAATATTATTATAAAAATGATATTAATTAAAAAATAAAATTAATAATAATAATAAATGTTAACAATGATAATAGTAATAAAAATAATACTAACAATAATTAATAATAACTAAATAATAAATTTAATAAAATTTAATAATAATAATAATAGTGACATTTAAAATAATAAAATTAATAAAATTTGATAATAATAATAATAAATAAATAAATAAATAAAATTAATATTATTAAATTGAAGATTAAAATTGAACAGAATCAAAATTGAAATGAAAATTCAATAATATTCTTCAAAATAACAACATCCTAATACAAATTTCAACTTAAAATCCCCATATAGCACCTACAGATATACCTTCCAAATAACATCATCCAAAATAAGATATATCTTCAAAATAACATCATCCAAAATATCATGTTAAAAGTTGAAACAAATTTTATCGCATGAAACTACATATCAGCATTTAGCAATAGAAGTACATATCCTTTCTTCATCGAACTAGGCATATTAAAAAACACACGTAGGAGTTCAAGCTTTGTTGCCAACAAGTTAGTAGCTTTCTTTTTCTACACTTCATCCAAGCCATTAATTTTCAGCATTTCATCAAACACCTTAGTTGGTAAATCTGCTACCTCCTCATCTTGTGTAGAAAGAACATTAATCAAACCATCTATTTTGGGTATCATCCCACCCACTGACTCAGCCATTGCCTTAACACTTGAGTACATGCCACCGATATCTCTATCTTTGTTTTTTCTTTTCTTGGACTTATTTGCTTAACTATTATGAGCATTTTCAGCTTGAGAAGGTGTACTCTTATTTGCTGAAAATATATCATCACCAAAATTATTCATTGAGACCTCATTAGTTCAGTCATTTCCCAAATTCACATTCAAATTGTACTCTTGACGTACCTCATCTTCATCATCATCATCGGCATTCCCCGCATTAGCTCCGGTAGCATGATCACGACCATAAATCTCACCCAAAGTGTAATAATGTGGAAATGGTTTGTTGAACAAACCACTTGCAGCTGGTCTCTTCTATAATATAAACAAAATATTAATCCAACATGATAATAATTCTCACACGTAATTCAAAAAATTCTCACACATAATTCAAAAAATCTAAAACAGATAATAATTCTAATATAATCTTAAACTGAACAAATATTAATACCTTGACATAATCTTCAAAAACAAATTTGTTGCAAATAAGCTCCATTGCTTCACTACCTCAACCAAAGCCATTGAGATATAACATGTTGTGCAAAACACTCCATTTAGTCTTCAAAGTTTTTACTCGAGATCCTATGTGGGGATCTCCTTTCAAACCACAACCTGGCAATTTTTCGTCTAAAATAGCTTTCAATTTTTGCAAATAGCCATTTTTTAATCCACAGTCTGTCTTTTACAAGAGATTTTGACTTAATTCCAACAATAAATCAACCAAGGCCGCATCTTCAACTTCGGTCCAGAAATACTTGTTCAACCCTCTGCCTCTTGTAGAAGAACTCATTCGATATCATTAACAAATAATTTCATGTATACATTTAAATAATCTTAACACAACCACATATAAACTAATCAAATTAAAAGGAATTACGTTAAAGTCATGAAATACAATAAAAAGGAAAAGCATTATATCTCAGTCGCTATAATGTCAAACAACAATATAAAAAAAAAACACCATAATGTCAAATAACAAGACAAAACAAACAACAAAACAAAGAAATCACTTCATGCTTCTCTACTGGCATTACATGTGTTCCACATCTCTTGTGCCAAATTTTCTCTCCAAGTAGTCCACTCATTTGTGGGCTCAACGTTATCAATATATTCTGATTCATCAAGTTGTTCATCATCAAAGTCTATTTGCATATCATCATAAGCCATTTTCATTCTTATGAAATTATATAACATATACCAAATAGTTATTATGCGTAGTTGTGTTTTAATATCATAGAATTAAGGACTCCTTAAAATAGCCTATCTCTTTTGTAGTAATCCAAAAAATCTTTCAATGACATAGCGAGCACTTGAATGCCTCATATTAAAGAACTTTGCAGGCGTAGTATGTTGGCGTCTGTCACGATAATTACTCAAATAGTAACATTGACCTCTAAATGGTGCAAGAAAACCATTTCCATTTGTGTAGCCAGCATCAACAAAGTAATAATGACCTATTAAGACAAATAAATTACATAATATAAAATTTTAATCAAAAAATTATGCATCAATGGAAACATTGTTTTGAAATATGTAGTTACCATGTGGAACCTTTAAACCATTTATTCTCTTCAATGCATCTCTTAATACACGCATATCATGAATTGAACATTCCCATCTAGGTAAGACATAAATAAATTGCATATTTTGGGAACAAACCCCAAGACATTGGTTGCAATTTCATTTTTCCTAGTTTTATATTTCGGTTTATCGACCTCCGGAACATGAACCTTGATATAAGTACCATCCAATGCTCCCAAACAATTCTATAAAATAAAATTAAAAAATTTCACAAGTCTATTAATTTTAAAAATTTAAAAACCTTGACATTGTGTTTCAATAATTTAAACGCACCTTAAACCATTTCCATTTTGGGTCCATTGAATCCTCCATCACTGATTATGGTGTTTTCAAAAAATTCTTTTGACATCTAATTATTGCTTTCGAATACTTATGAAAACATTGACTAATTTTTCGTCCCGATCTTGTAAAATTAAAACCAATTACCCGATTCTTCATATGATGTGCTAAATATACAAGAACATTGCAAGCATCTCCTCAAGAGAAACATTTTTATTACCAACCAAAAAAGGATGAGGGTTTTGACTTATTAACATAATAAAAAGAAATTAGTGGCTAAGATAAGAGTATTATTCCCTATTTTGTTTTAACTCTAGTTGGGTGACACTTGTTTAAAAAAATAACTTTGTTTTAAACTAAAATAAAAATAATGAAAAGATAAATAAAATCAAATAATAGGTATGACGGTGCACCTACCCAGTAATGGGCTAATGCATGGTAACTGAGATTGAGGTTTTAGGATGGAGATTTATAGGCATGATTTGAAAAAGTAGTAAACAAAATAAAATTCAAACGACCACACTTGCTAGTTCCATAAACATAATCCAGACTTGCTAGTCATCAATAATCCAGACTCTTCAACCAAGGACACACAAGAGATTCAATAAACAGAATAAGTTCAATACCCATATTAAAAATGTAATAAATAAAGAATTTCCTATAGCTGAAAAAAATGATATATTATTATGAACCCAGTAAAGGATTGCAATACTGAATTCTCAGTAGAATCATCTATCATGAAGCAATGATGTACATTAACTTAAACAATGAATCCATAAGCTTTGCGATGCTATCAAGGCATTGCAACTCACATCCACTTAAACTTATCTCTATTCTTTTGCCTTTTTAATAGTAATATTTGTTACTGCATTTTAAATCTGAAGCAATTCTCTAGCTAAAAACAAATTGTAGTTTTCTTTTAGGATGAGTTGTCTCTACAATGAACGGCCTCAAAACAGTTTATTTCTCATTACCCACTTCAACTTTTACAATTTACTATTCCAATCCCCACTAATAAATCATGCCCGCTAATAATTATTAACACTCAGATGAAATTGAATAAAACCCATATTATATATAAAAAAAAATAATACTAAAGAGAAGTACTATAAAAATGCAAAGCCCTAATTAGAGAGAGAGAGAGAGAGAGTACCGGAGAAGTTAAAGAGCGAAGCTTTGCAGAGAAAGTTGACCAGCGAAGGATTGTCGAAACGACGATTAGTGGTGTTGCATTCAAAATAATCAAATAAATTAAATTAAATTAAACTAAATTAAATAGCACTCTCAATCTAATTTGATGCAACCGTAAAAGGGATATAACCCTAAGAGAGCGACGGTGAAATTGAATAATAATAATTTTTTTGGGATAAAGAATAATCACACAAACGAAACTGAGAAGCAAAACAATATGAAACACAGAGAGAGTCGAAACAAAAATTAAGTAAAACAAAACAAACCTTTCAATTGGCTGAGACGAAAGTGTGTCAAGAGTAGATCGACGGCGTGAAGGCAACGAGGATATGTGGCGTTGGAGATGTGAGCATAACAACAGCAAACAACTAATTCATGACGGCTTGTTTTGTGAAGTTCGATGATGGTCAGGTTTCAAGGGCTTTGCGATTTGATAATAGAACTCGTGTAAGTGGCTTCATTCAAGCGTGTGATTTGAACGAGGGTAATTCGTGAAATATAAAAAAATTAAAGGGATATAAAAGTCAGTTCAGGGAATGAGAAATCTTATTCTCAATCCCCTCATGAGAATGAGATTCTCATTCCGTACTCGTAAATTGTGTGGGACTCACATATTTTATTCTCGTTCTCAAATTACATTTCACCAATTAAACACGGATTTCATTCTCATTCGTTCATTTTTATTTCATAAATCCTCAAGTAAACACATCATAAGTTCTAATTCCTTAATCGCAGAAATATGTGGCCCAACATATTTTATTCTCATTTTTACCTCTATTTTTATAAATAAACACTATCAATTATTTTTATTTTGGATTCCGATTCCCTACCATAAGAAGTAATCGCACCACCAATTAATTTTAATTGCTCATTTACAATTTTTTGACGTTTTCTTTGAAAAATGAAAATAAAAACTGATTGTATTTTTTAAAAACTTTAAGTAATGTTTCATAAAATAATATCAAACAATTATTTTAAAATATTCTTATTGTTTTTTAAATTTAAAAATTAAATTATTGGGAAATAAAAAATATTTTAGAAAGTTACTTTATACAAAAAAAAATTATTCCTATGTAAGAGATAGACTGTGACTGCGATTATGGTATAGAGACAAAATGTGAAAAATGAATTTTCTTGATGTATCGAAGTGAAAATATACGTGGTGTTTTTTTTTTTTTGAGAAAGAGAACAATTACTTTCCTTATCTACATGTTTGAACAGATTATAATTATTAATTATGTTTATTGGTATTTTTATAAATAAAATAATATTACTTAAATGGTAATTTTAAATCTAAATGAAAATGAAAAATAAAATTAACATGATTGACGAATAAACTCTCTCTTAATATTAAATCTCTTCAGTCTTCTCACATGTCATCCATGGCTCAGGTGCTTGTCCTCTTCCCATTTCTATTGTCACATGTTTTCTCTTTTTCTCTGCTAAAAAGACAATGAAAAATAAAAAAGTAACTGAAAGAGAGAGAGAAGGCCAAGTCAAATTTTATTTTTAAAAAATATCCCACAAAAATCCAAAAAAAAAAAAAAATCAATGAAAACGCTTCTGGGTTTTTCTAATTCTTTTAACTACTAGCTAGTGTTTGTGTTCATATCACTTACTCTAACCCCATTTCATTTCTTGGTTTCACCGATCATCTCTTTCTCGGTCAGGTAATTTTTCATTTTTTTTATGTCTTCTATTGATTATTTATATTTTTTTTATATGATCATGTTACTGCATGGATTTTTTAATTTTATTTTAGTTTTTGTGCATTTTTGTGAGGAATCGAGTTGACCCAGGTTGCTTTTTCGAATTTCATCGGTTTTTCATATTAAATTTCGTATTTTATGTAATGTTTTGATTTCAACAACGTCTATATCAATTTATTTGATACATAGCTTATTGGATTTTTTTTCCCCCAATAACATGGTGAATTTGTTCCTTTTCATTTTGGGTACTTTGACTCTTTTGGCAATTTCTTTTTCTATGAGGTTTTAATTTCTCTTTGTTTTGAGTTTGTTCTGTGGATGTTTCAATGTGCAAAAGTTTCACGCTTGACAATGTAAGTGTTTAATTTAGCTCATATTGATGTTTATATTTTGGGGTTTCAGGTCAATTTAATGGACATTACGATATATTCTTGCTGCTAGGCATTTGCTATTGCAGATTTTTTTTAATTTTTGGCATAATGTGCTTCGTAGGGTTGCAGTTTGATATTGGCATGTATATTGTTATAGTGGCAGCTTGGAAATTGTGTTGAAAAGAACAATCTAGACTTAAATTGAAGTGGTGGTGGAGTCATAAAAATGTTGTGTTATGGAATTTGTTGGCGAGTTCATAGCTCAGTCATGTTAACATCTCATTTATATGCTGCTCTTTAGTTTTAATGTAGCTAGATTTTGATCAAATTGTTTGAAATTTTATGCCAAGTGCACACAAAATGTTAGCCAAAATGGTCATAATAGTTGGTCTTTGATGTGAAGGATATTGAGGGTTTGTAAATGAAGGATATGAAGGATTTGTAATAGATCCCACTTTGAGTGAAGAATAGAGTGCAAATTATATGCATAGAAAGTTATCTGTAGAAAGCTGGTTTTCCCGATGGTTCAGCCAAGATTATGTGAATAGTTATGAACTTTTGTTATAGAATTAGAAATGTCTGGAACAAATATTGCATGGAATAAAATTTTGCGTACTTTTATCCCATTTGAAGCTAGATATCATGGGAGTGTTGCAACCATGATGATGAGGGGAGACAGCATGTTGCAATTCTGAATTAGTTTTATTTTATTCTTTTACTGGTTTAGTCCTTTTTATTATTTAATTATTTAGCAATTTGACATTGCTCACTTATTTTCGGTTTTCCAGCTATCAAAGAGTCGATGATCATCCTTTCTTCTGTTGGTTTCACGAAAAATTCCCCTGGCATTCATGTTTGAAATTTGGATCACTGTTTAACATTGTGTACACTTGTTCTGGTTGGCCCTCATGCAAGGTCAAGGGATCACCAGAGATTCCTTCCCTGAATCTGTTAATATTGATCAGGGACTGTCCAATAATACTAGTATGAATTAGCAGACTTCTTGGCATAGCTTGCTGCATCCTATGGAAAGCCGTATATCAGATTATGCAGTAGCTTCTGGTGGTGCAGCATGTGTAAATGCTGTTACCCATGATGTTCGGAGCTTGAGTGGCTGGAATACGGGTGAACCTAGCTCTAGATTGAATTCACAGAATCAAATGAATGATGATGTTATGGAAATGGAACAAGGTTGGACTACCTCCTATGGTGATCATACTGGGGGCGGTCCAATGTTAGAAGAAAGGCAATTAGAACCAACTAGTGCCCTTCTTGCTGGAAGGCGTAATTTTGGCCACAGTGGTGATTGGGACAGAAGTGGGCCTTCTCTTTTGCTAGGCTCTAGCTCTAGTCATGCCCCACAAAGTTTGAATCTAAATGCGGGATATATGGGTAACAGTGGTAATGTTGGCACTTTATCTGGAAACTCTGGTCTTATGGTGGAGGAGAACAATGATGACGCAAATTTGACTCTTGGTGGGTGGGGTTTATCCTGCAAGAGGAAGGCTCTTGAAGGTACGCCTGGGCAGTACTGCTCTGCAGGAAGTTCAAGTTGCTTTCAACAAGGTGAAAATTATGCATCTGCTTGTTATGACACATCTAGCAGCTTAAGTTTGTCTCCACCTTTGCGAAACTCCCTTGGATTTGGTATGAGAGCAGTAGAAGATTGTTTTCCTTCTTCTGGTAGCATTGGAAATACAGAGAACTGCCCGCGAAGTTTTGGTAGGATAGGGGTTCCCAGACATCAGCAGGAATCTGTACCATTCCATTTGTCATCAAGAGGGACTAGCGGGTACTCAAATAACGCTGCCCCTCATTCGTCACAAATGCCTCTTCCTTTTAGTAATTCTCTGGAATTGAGATCGACAGGTGCAAATATAAATGCAGCCCAGAACCTGCCTCAAGATGTGCATGTTTCTGCTTTTGCAAGAAATGTGCATCGTTTTCCTTGGAGTGGTGCCTCCAGTCCAAGAGCTAACAATTTATCAAGTTCTTTTACATCTAGAGACAGAGATGCTACATTGCGAGAGGAAGGAAACACAAGCAGCATCCCAAGAAACAACGCAGAGCAGCATCCCATGTTTGTTCGTTCAGTTGAGATGAGAAACATGGCGCAAGATCCAACAAGTTGGGGTTTGGCCACTGGAAGCTCTTCTGGAGGCATTTATTTGACCGCTCAAGTTGGTTCCAATTCAAGCTGCCACCCATCACCCCCTCCTGCCTTTAGTCCTCAACACAACTACTCAACTCATGGTCAGCAAAGATTATCAGAATTTTCTTGGTCTTTATTTCCATCGACCCCTCAAAATCCGAATCTAAATGCAGGACATGCGGGCAACAATGGAAGTGGTGGGCAGGGAATGGGCACAGGTTTAGGCCAAAATCCATGTAACTCAAGTGGACTGGAAACAGAGCAGGAATCTCTTGCAAGTGCTGCTTCTGATAAAGTGGGGACATCATCTAGAAGCTCTGGTTTTATGGTGGAGGAAAACAATGGTGACGCAGGTTCATCCCTGGGTGGTTCGGGTTTATCCTGCAAGAGGAAGGCCCTTGGAGGTACGTCTGCACAGTCTTGTTCAGCAGGAAGTTCACGTTGTTTTCCACTAGCGGAAAATGGTGTATCTGCTCGTAATGACCCATCCAGCAGCTTAAGTCTGTCTCTGCCTTTGCGAGATTCCCCTACTGCTTGTCCTCTTGAGCAGTCAAATCCTAGATTTGGGGGTGGTGTGAGAGTAGTAGAAGACGGTTTTCCTCCTTCTGGTATCACTGGAAATTCTGAAAACTGCCTGAGAAGTTTTGGTAGGAGGGGGAATCCAAGACATCGGCAGGAATCTGTACCATTCAGTTTATTATCAAGAGGGAGTAGCAGGCAGCCAAATATTGCTTCCCCTCATTCGCCAGCAATACCTCTTCCCTTTAGTGCTTCTCTGGGATTTAGATCGGCAACAGCACAAGATGCAAATATAAATGCTCCCCAGATCCAGCCTCATCCTGTGCGTGTTTCTTCTTTTTCACGTAACATGCATCATTTTCCTTGGAGAGGTGCTTCCAGTTCAAGAGCTGGCAGTTTATCAATTTCTTCTATGTCTGGAGAGAGAGGTGCTGCATTGCAAGAGGAAGGAAATGCAAGAAGCATCCCAAGAAACAATGCAGAGCATCCTATGTATGTTTCTTCAGCTGGCATGAGAAACATGGTTCAAGATCCAGCAAATTGGGGTTTGGTCACTAGAAGCTCTTCTGGAGATGTTTCTTCCGCTCGAATTGGATCCAGTTCTAGCATTCATCCTTTGCCTGGTTCTGCCTGGATTCCTCACCCAATCCCCTCAACACATAGTCACCGCCTGATGTCTGAGGTTTGTGTTTTAGTTATTTTTTCTCTTTGTCAATTTGTTGTTTCTACACATTTGCTATTTTCCACTTTTGTTACTGGAGGTGGAATTTTCTCTATCATTGTGGCAGAGCTGTGTGTTTCTGGATTAATGTGCTTAGATTTCTTGCTTACTATTACTCAGTACATATATATGTTATTTTTATAGTTATTTTGGTGTTGTATATCTGATTTGAGTTTAACCTCATGTATAGAATGTAGTTCTCATGTCACTGTTGAGTAGTTGACCTTCCTGTCATCAATTTCCTTATTTTAGTAAACAATCTTTTTAGTTTATTTTGTGGGAGCTTAAAGTGTATTAGGGTAAGTATACTGTTATATGAAGCACTTTATGGAGGTGAAAATATTCACTCTGATACTTGAGTCAGTTGGTATATTTTTGGTTGCAAAAACATTTTAAACTCTTTGTTGTAGGGCTTAGTAAAATATATTCTTGGATATAATTTAGGGATATAATGAGCAATCTCTTCTAGAGGGCAGTGAAACATATTATTGGATTTCCTTAAGCGATGTACTAATTCAAAGCTATTTTAAGAAAAATTTCTAATAACATTGAATGCACATACATACGTTCATTTATGAAGCTGTAAGCAAGGGATGTAATTTCTTATATTCAATGTCATATCTAATGCAAATTTCCATATATTATCTTCTGGAAGCCTCTTAAATGCTCCTATATTAAAAATCTCAGAAGGAAATCTCTTAATCGCTTGTGCATGAAAAATGCCTCTACTTCACGCTTACCTAGATTTGTCGGCAATTAAAAAATTGGTTAATCATTTTTTCCTATTACTCATAACAATTAGGTTATGCTATTGTTGACTAAAAGAAAATTAGCTGTGATATTCATATATGTGAGAGATACTATAAATCTAGGCCTAGATGTTTCCCAAATGAAGTTAGATTTGTATTTTTGAATTGAAGATAGGATAACTTTTGAAGATTAAGAATGTATGACCTAGATATGGGCTGCACATCAATGAAAAAACCTTTTGAAAGGATGAGGTAAATTTGAGTGCTTGATATTGCCATTGAAATGAACAGGTAGCATGAACTTTATGTTTTGAATGGAAGTCGTATTTTAAAATTTAGCAGTAGTTATGAAATTGATTCATAATTAGCATTCTTATTGAGACTAGAACTCACAGGGAAGAAAATTAGATTTATGGAATCATAATATGCTGTATCTATGAACAGGAGTATTTGGTTATTGGGGAAAATATATATACTTCTAATTTCAAACCAGGTTCAATTCATATGGAAGCAAAGCATTGAGTCGAATTCTTCATTACTGTCAAGGTAATAGCTTTCTGAATATTCATCAAGTAGTGGAAGAATGGGACCTATTAAAGCACATAAATTCCATAAAAATATATTATTTATGGATACCTGCGGGTAGTTCATGCATGATAAATAGCATCTCAGTTATAAAATTACAATCAGGAAGAAATAGTATTGGATATATTGAGAACTCAAGTAGCTTTTCATTTAAGTTTCTTGCTGATGCACCTTGGGTTATAAATTCTTTAATACATTATGAATTTGAGTTTTACACCTGAGGCTTATGCAGAGCAGATTTTAACATGAAACATCCTTACTTTGATCTCTCCTTTGTATGGTATGTGTTAGTTTGATTTTGATTTTCAACTTTTGTTTGCCATGCATTTTAGGTTCAACTTTCGTATTTTAGAGGCATTATGACTACATATCAGTGATATATTAAGTTGATTGGAAGTAGAAGTTGCAATGAATATAAATTCCATTGATTAAAGAATTTATTGATTTTGAAAATTGAATATTTCTTTTCTTTCCCGATTTCTGAGTTTTGTTTTGGTTATTGTGCTATAATGATTTTATTTCCTAAAACGGAAAAGTTGCATTGACTAGGGCATTGAGAAAAAGTCCACATTATGCTTATTTATTATTGTTGATGGCATTTTATACTGTCTAGTTACCGTATCTATTATACTATTTACGTTATGTTGGTTGCTATTTTGATCATTAGCTAGTAATGTTAGCAAGGAATCACGAGGACTGAATTTTTATCTTCTTCTCTGTGGTTCAGATTCGTCAAGTTTTGACAGCCATGCGTCGAGGGGAGAACTTACGAATTGAGGTTTGCATTTGAATTTTATTGAAATATGCTTTACATTCTTGTCATTTTATCATGTTGCGATGTGATCTTGTTACTTTCAATGATGACTGCTAACTGGCTAAAGTTTGATTGAGGGTAATAAGAACTCACCACCTATGGTGACAAAAGGTCAAATGATTTACACACAAATTTTTATGCTATCTCACCTGTTGCTGAACCCACCCAGCCCGCCGCCCCGCCCACCCCCCCCCCGCCCCCTTCCTTCTTCTCTCAAAATAATTAGTTTCCATTTTTGCTGTACATGCTGTTAAATTGCGATAGTAATGCCTGTAACCCTCAGATTCTATGGAGTTTTTTTCTTTGTAAATCTTAGTCATTTCAGGGCGTTGGGACTGTATCTTATAGAAAATAAAAAGGAAATAATGATTAATTTGTTGCTCATCAAGGAAAACAATAGAGTAGTCAAGTCTTCGCCTATGGATGTAACAAAAATTCAAACCAGGAAAAACACATTGTATCATCCTGCCCCTAGATGGAAAGGAAAAACTAGCTTTTTTACTTTTCCAAATGCATTGTAAATGATTCTCCATCACTTTGTTTTATGGAACTGAGCTGCAAGCAGATACCCCTAGTGAACTTGATAGCTCCTGAGAAAATTCTGTGAATACGAGATGCTGTACAGAAGATCTTGGCTTTCTAACCATGTATACTTTTTTTTTTCATAATTACTTTTTATAGCATTTGATCTTTATTTATCTTTCAGGATTTTATGCTTTTTGAGCCGTTCGTATATCATGGTGTGGCCGAAATGCATGACAGGCACAGAGACATGCGCCTTGATGTTGATAACATGTCCTATGAGGTAAGAAAAGCAGTTGTGTCCCTGTTAGTCATTTTCACTTTGAAGGTTTTCTGCTTAAGTAAACTTTGGACTGTTAGGAATTGTTGGCACTTGAAGAACGTATAGGAGATGTGAGTACTGGATTGAGCGAGGAAACCATTATGAAGATAATGAAACAGGAAAAATGCGTGTCTACTGATACAGAATCCCCAACAGACTTGGAGCCTTGCTGTATTTGTCAGGTATGAGCAAAGAGAAAAGGAAAAGCGTACATAGCAGCTTTAGGTAGCAAAAACTCATCTGACATATTGATAATTGATATTAACATCGTCTATGTTGCTTAATACCTTGTTGCGGCAGGAGGAATACACCGATGGGGATGATCTTGGGGTGCTGGACTGTGGACACAACTTCCATACAGACTGCATTAAACTGTGGTTAATGCAGAAAAACCTGTGTCCTATTTGTAAGACGACGGCCCTTCCTACGTGAGAGGGAAGACCATCATTTTTGGAGCGAGGAGTTCAATTTGATATCATTTTCAATACTCTTTTTACCCTCATTTGGGTCAAAAACCAGTTTTTTTTTTTTTTTTTCTTGCTTATGTACTGGCATTAGTTTAAGAAATGCTGCTGCTAAGCAGCCTTGGCATGAGTCAGGAGATGAGTACCTTAAGCTTTATGACATACCATAAATTTGAAATTATATAAAGCTCTTGGAATGATAAGAGTTTTTAGTATTTTATTTTTTTATTTCATCTGACAACTTGAACAGTTTGCTAGATTTTTTTTAGAAGCTGTGGTGGCTTTTGCTTACAAAAGTTGAAAGCAGAAGCCCGCGGTTTCGGTAGGGAGGGTTTCATTTGAAATAAATAATTATTATTCTGCTGATGAAATAACTGCCACGGAACGGCTTGTGCTGTTGGATATGATATGATGACGAATCCACGTTTTCCTTTATTTTCATCAAAAGCACTTCCAAATACAAGCTGCTTTTCTCTTGCGTGAGAAGCACTCTGCAGTTTTTCATTTTTTTTCCCTACCCGTTGGTCGGTGCTTGCTCATCACATCCTATGGGTTCAGAATTTGGGAATACGAGGCCATATACTACCAAGAATTGGTTAGAACAAATATTCGTTTTTAGTACTCATAACTTGAACGTATGCTTTTTTGTCTTAATTTCCAATTGTTAGAAATGGAAAAACAACCATTTGATAAAGTGTGATATCATGCTTATTTAGTTAAGATATTTAGTATCTCAGTTAATCAATAGAATTTTATTATTTGAATTAAAAGTGATAAAACTTAATAATTTTTTATCACTTAATTAATTAAGTGGTGAAACGACATTTGTCATAGTAATTGAAAGAGGAGTAGTACAAGTCCTAAGTTGTTTATTTCAAAAACTTATTCCAAATTATGTGATATTTATTAATTAGTTAGTGAGGATAATACAATTAATTTACTTAGATCTTTTAAATAATTATCAACTAGTCAATAAATAACATATTATTTGGGATAGAATTTGGAATAAAAAATTTAGGATGTCTATCATTACTCTAATTATATAAACTAAGTATTTCAACTAAGTAAGCGTGACATAATTGTTTGTAAAAAAAATTAATAGAAAATAAAAGTGTAACATCTAAATAATCATTTTGAGAACATAACTAAAGAGATACAAGAGTTAAGAGAAAGTTTAGGTGGTTGTCTGCATGAAAGTGTAGTGGTCCGTTTAAACACAATCAAGTAATTAATCAATAAATTCGCTAAGAGAAAATGAATTAATAGAATTTTATTGTTTGATTAGAAATGATAAGGTTTAATAATTAATTATCACTTAACTAATACAATGGTGAAATGTAATTTGTCAGATATATTAATTGAAATATAAACTAACTATCCTAACTAAGTAAGCATAATATTATTGTTTATAAAAAAAATTTAATAGAAAATAAAAGTGTAACATCTAAATAATCATTTTGGAGAGCATAGTTAAAGAGATACAGGAGTTAAGAGAAAGTTTAGTTGGCGTCTACGTATAGACACAATGGTCCATTGAAATATACCCAAGTTATTAATCAATAATTTTCGCTAAGAGAAAATGAATCCCATCAGCTTTTAAATCCAAGAATAAATGTATCTTCTGTTGTTGCTTGACAAATGCTTAAATAGTAGTGGTAGTGTTACTGAGCTTAACATATTGATATACTCAGATTTACTTACCTTATTTAAATAGGTGCATTATTCAGTCAAAATTATCCGTATTGACCCAAAACGAAAAATTTATATTTACATACTCCCAATAAGTAATTAATATATACATTTAATTATTCTTTAGCAACGGCATCCTCACTTTGTTATTGATATTGATATTGAAACAATATTATGAAAGCCACTTCTGACCCAAAAGCTTAAATTAATGACTAAGTGCCTAATACCACTATAAAAGAATTTGAAGGAACAACAAAGTTATATACTTCTCGTCGAAATTAGGGCATGATGGCGTTGGAGTTTCTAGTAATTTCAAGCGAACATGGTTTAAAATAATTTTGGTAGGCAAAACTGACAAGGTGGGGTCTATCATTCTATGATATATTTTGTTAGCTACAGGGTCTTAAGCAAGCTAGCTAACCAGCTTATATATAGACATACGTTTTTGTTTTCATGTATAGTAACGGCGTTGCCTTATGATTGTATTTTGTGCTCTTCTTACACTTTGCCACCTTTTTTAAACCGCCTCCTTCCCCTACCTTTCTTGTATCACCAACTCTCTCTTCTCTTCTCTTTGTTCAACTTTCTCTATATCTATCTATCTATCTATCTATTTGTTGATACGATGCCGGAGGACGGAGGAGGAGGAGGAGAGAGAGGATTATTACATGAGGGTTTCTTTATGGAAAGCCCGGCATGGGCTCCGCTGGTTTCTGATACAACTCTGGCGCCACCTCAGCCTTCGAGTTCTAAAAGCCCGAAGCTGAATAAGAAACAAGAGACATCACAAGGAAGTAGTAAGAAGCGAGCCCGGGGAGGAGGAGGAGGAGGAGGAGGAGGAGAAGTTGTCAAAGATGGGAATTTGTTAAAGGGAAGTGATGACAAGAAGGCGGTGAAAGTGAAAGGAGGTGAATCAGAGCATGAGATACATATATGGACAGAAAGAGAGAGGAGGAAGAAGATGAGAAACATGTTTGATAATCTTCATTCTTTGCTTCCTCAGCTTCCTCCTAAGGTATACATATTGTATCAATGATAAGCATACGTGCATATATAAGCTTCTTATTACATGGGGTTTTGTTGATTTTTTTTTTTGGGGGGGGCCATACATTCATGAGTGGTCTTTGGAGAAAAGAGGCATATCATATGTCAATATTCCTATATAAGCTTTTTCTCCTGCCTGCTTCTTGGGCAGTTAGTGAGAAATTCGGATTTTTAGACATGCCCATGTATTTTTGTTTATCAACTCGCCATTGTTTGTTCTGTCCTTTCACATTTGTTCATAATTCTTTTTCCCCTTTTTCATTTCTGAGCACTTTATGACAGTAGAGGGAGATTATAATTAGGTTTCAACTTAATGTGATCCAATTAATTGATCCCCTGAAAACTATGATAATATTTAACAGAAATTTAATGTTTAAAAAAGCCAAACATGCACTTCTAATTTTTATCCATCAAACATTCGAATATATATGATGAGTATGTTTTTCCCTTCTATTGTTTTTTAAAGTGTATAAATTAGTAGCTAGGATGCATAGGATTTGATCCTCAAATAAATTATTATCAACATTTTTTTTTCAAATCATTTACCCATAAACAATAAAATTATTCATCTGTGCTTTTGATTAATATATGATATCATACGTAAACCCTGTTTATAATGAGATTGAAAGCCATGAAGCCCTTCTGTTCGGTTTTCTTTTCCTTTTTCTTGAAATAATGTTAATTAATACCTTAAAATCAACGCTCGATAAACATAATATGTCTCCAACTATGTTAATGTTTTTTTAAGATTAAATAGTCATTCATGGTAAGTTTGAATTCATTAATTTTTTTTTTCCAAATCAGAAATATTTTTTAACAGAATAACAAACATAATTGATGTGTCGACAAATTTTTTATTTATTCAGTACAAATAATAAATGTAATGTACCAGCTTAATACTATTAGTTATTTGTAGAACTTGCAGTTTCTGCTTAAATATCATATATATTTTACTTAGTTCTATATTGAATTTTGTACAGGCTGATAAGTCCTCCATTGTTGATGAAGCAGTGAGCTACATCAAAACCCTACAACAGACTCTCCGAAAGCTACAGAAGCAAAAGCTAGAAAGCCTCCAAGGTGTTGCAAGTTTTGGCTTCGAGGCGTCTGCTGCAATCACCCCACAAAATAAGCTAGCAATTGTAGCTCATGATCATCAACAAGGATCTTCTAGGAACCTGCTGGGTGCCAATAGTACTGATGCAACTAATAACTCTTCAAATTTGCTTTCGGTATCGCCTACTTATCCTGTAATCTTCCAAACTTGGACTTCATCTAATGTTGTTTTGAACATTTGTGGAGATGAAGCACATATAAGCATATGCTCTCCAAAGAAGCCTGGCATGTTTAGCACCATTTGCTATGTGTTGGAGAAGCATCAGATAGAGGTGATATCTGCTCAAGTTTCTTCGGATTTAACTCGAAGAATGTACATGATTCAAGCACATGTAAGTGTTATGAAATTCTCTTTAAAAAATGTTTTTGTATTAATTTTTATTTAGAGAAGAATGTTGCAAGCTGGCTCTGTAGTTTGAAGTCATTCATGAATCGTGATGCTTCAAAGCTGGATGGCCATTTAGCTAGCATTAGATCTTATGAAGTTCTTTTGCCGAATATGAATGGCAAAAGAATACTAGAAAACCTAACTTGAAATAGGAATTCTATTTTTTATTAGAAATACATCGATAGCTAGGAATACTGGGAGATTATGGGTTTAGGGTTTCTAATAACACTCATTTGGCAGTGTTCATATAGTAATTTTCTTGCTTCACTGATCATATTTAAATGAAGCTTGCAGCTTAGAAAAAATGTTACAGTACTGATGCCGTAATTTCTATGCGTGAAAGTTATAGACATAGAAGCCTCGTCACATTTTAGAAATTGTACTAGATAGTTACACTGACACTATGACTGCCCTACTAGAAAATTTTAATTAGATTAGGTTCCATCACGTTTCGGAAAATTAACTTGTGTCTTGAATTAATTCTATGTATCATGCAAGCAGGTGAATGGAGCTTCGGATCAGTTCTCAGAAGCACTTCCAGTTGAAGAAATGTATAAACAAGCTGCAAGTGAGCTTATGTTCTGGATCTCTTCTTGCATTACTCCGGCCGGAAATCAACCGGAGCAAACAGGGTTTTTTTAGATCATGAGTTCGAAGTTTTCCCACCAAGAGGAGAGCCATTATAATGGATATATCTGTTGTATACGGCATCAAGTTTATCAAGATATACTTGTTGCTCTAGCTAGCTAGCTAGGAACCCTGAAAGCTTGCCTTGATCAACATATCATCATCATATCTGTACTTACAACTTGAAATATACTCTCTAAAGCTCCATTTGGTATTAAGGTGCCTAAGCTTGTTAAACTATAAATATAAATTTTGTATTTTGGGTTGTCTCAATATTGGAATGTTATAAGTGGAAATTTCAATGTACATTATTTCTAATTCCAATAATTAGATCCCCCAACATAAAAGAGTATATATATTAATGTGAATTTATGTCATAGAAAAATATAATTTTTAGTTTAATGTTTTGTAGTTTTCCTGAACTCATCAGTGGGCATTAATAAAAGGTTTTATTAATGCAAAAAAGAAAAAAAAGTTGTCAATGCTTGTTTCTATATGGCTCTGCCATTGCTTATATGAAAGTGTAGCTCCGATCAAAATAAGAAGAACCTAAAATGTATTTGTATACAGTGCAAAATTTTTGTATATCATACTAGATGATAAACAAGCAAAATTTTATCTTCAATGAAGCTATTTTCTCATCTGTGGTGACTGTTTGGAAAATTACAAGCGAAAAAGGAACTCCTATAATCGTCTTTGTATAAGCTCCGTTTGATATTGAGGTATTGTAACTTTTAAACTAAAGCTGCTGTGAAAAAAAAAACTGTAATTATGAAATAAAAATTAATAATATGTAGTAAATGTAATTTTTAAATAAAATTTTTGATAAAATTATTAAAGATATAATAGATTTTTCATCATACAAGTATAAAATCAAACAAACTTTTAGCTTCTAAGATACAATATCTAATGTTTTTCAAATATTTTAGTATTATAACTTTTAATCTATAGCTGTCCAACCTCAATACCAAACGGGGCCACATTATAGAAGTTTCATCCCTTGTCCAAATATATAAACTCATAAGAAGCTTTTAATAAATAAACTCATCCTTTAGATTGTTAATTTATTTGTTCTATAAACTTTAAAGTGCATGCTACAAGTCACATTCAAATAAGTTGGGGCTAAGTTCTTCCCTTTTTTATAATTTGTGCTCTCACTTTTTTTTAATACAGACACACTGTTAAGCCGTGTGGCCTAATAGAGTTACTTTAGAATGCATTGTAAAGACAAGTGGTTTAATAACATTAAAATTTGACTATTAAACCGCACGACTTAAAAGAATATCTACATGAAAAAAAAGGGTACTTGCACTACACACACACACACACACACACACATATTTAAATTCGGAAAAACTATTAAATCACATGGTTTAATAATATAATGGCATTAACTATTAAATTGTATAGTTTAATAGTTTTTACGGATTTTATCAAAGTCCAGGATCCTAGACCACTCTCTACACACACATGCATTCATTTCAATTAATTATTAGAATTAATTTCAGTTGAAAGACAAACCTTTTTGGGGAAAATTAACAAAATTAGCTCAAAAATTTTAGGGTCTTTAAAATTAGCCAGTTAAACTTTTTCTACCCCATGTAGTCAATTTCAACATTTTTGGACAACAATATCCTTGTCACTCCAAAACCCAAAAAACTGAACATTCTTTTCACTCCCAAATCCAACTGCATGATCTTGACCTTTCCAGCAACAATTGACGACAGTTGGACGAGCGTTTGATAGAAGCTTCATCTCTAGCATCATGTAGCTGTATTTCCAACACTTAGACTACAGTTGGACGGGTGATTGACGGTAGTTTCATCTCCAAAAGCAAAATCGGACAGTCTTTTGAATGTAATCAAGTGTATATTTCGTGATAGATGAGTATTAGAGTTAATTTTTTATGAATTTTGGATAGTATTTAATGAGGTTATGATTTGAGAAAAATGGCATATGAGGTGTTTGTTACAATGCATATTAGATTTTGTTATGTCATTTTTGATAGATTATGTTGTCGGCTGATTGTGGCTTGGTGTGAATCCATGTTCTGCAAAGCATAGCAAGTGATTTTAGTGCGACGGGTGTTGCTTTGATTTAGTGCAACAGGCACCTGTCGCTCGGGAGATAAGTGTCTGTCGCTTAAAATCATAGCAACATGCTTGCTATGATTTTGAGTAATGTTGCTATGATTTTGAGCGATGGGCATTGTCGCCCTGGAGATAGGTTGCTTGTCACTTAAAATCATATTAATATGCTTGTTGTGATTTCGTGGGATAGGCCCCTGTCCCCCGGGAGACAAGTGCTTGTTGCTTAAAATCACATTAACATGCTTGTTGTGATTTCAGGCAACAGGCACCTGTCGCTCAAAATCACAACAAGACTTTTGCTGTGATTTCGTGCGAAGGGTGCATGTCACCAGTGCGATAGGCTCCTGTTGCACTAAATCAAAGCAACACACGTCACCTTAAAATCACTTGTTCTGCTTTGCCGAACACAGATTCGCACCATCTATAATCAACCCACAACACAATCTATCAAAAATGAGATAACGAAGTCTAATAGGCATTTCAACAAACATCTCATATGCCATTTTTCTCAAATCATAATCTCATTAAATACTTTTCAAAATTCGTAGAAAATTAACCCTGATATTTATATATCGTAAAATATACATTTAATTACATTCAAATGACGGTCCAATCTTAATGAACCAAAAAAAAGGAACTTGCTTTGGGAGATGAAGCTGTCGTCAATCGCTGCCTAAATGCTGGAAATAAAGCCGCGTGATGCTGAAGATGAATCTGCCGTCAAACGGCCGTCGAACTATTGTCGATTGTTGCCGGAAAAGTCAAGACCGTGCTGCTGGATTTGGCAGAGGAGAGAAGGAATGGACGGCCGTTGTGGGGTGTATGCGATGCTCAAAGCCAAAGCCACTTGGATGAATCTCAATCCAAAATGTTTTGGGCCTATGCCAGTCATTAGCCCATGTTGGGAAGCAAAGTCCGAAAGTTTTACAAGAACGTAATCTTTACCACTTCCCAAAGTTTTTCCTTTTTCTTTTTCTTTATTTCATTTTTCATATCCTTTGACTAAAACAACACTGTCTCCCTCTGATTCCATAGCCCCAAGTGAAGTGATACAACTTTTTGAATTATCTAGAAAAAAAAAATTGATGCTTATGGAGTTATTTTTCAGTTAAGTACAATTATTTGGGGTCAGCTATTCCCAACTCTGGTGCTTAATACCTCCATTTTTCTTTGGAGAAGATTCTTGAATTGGGTTTCGAGTAGACTATATCAACGCTCGACGACATTTAATCATAATATGAGTAGAATTATATTGTAATATTCGGAAGTACAACCGTTAGGGCATTGGAATATCATGTACGAAACGGAAACACTTAAGCTTTAAAAGTTGAAGAATGACAAATGCAATCATACATATTAAGAATTAGCTATATTACACATCCTCAAACTCATTTATCCAATACTCTCGTAAACGAGGCCTTACCAATCGTGTTTCATATTCATGAATCATAGTATGTACACTTTTCTGAATTAAGATGCAAATGTTGTATTGTATTCCAATTAATTAATACGACGCATACAAGTGATTTTTGTATAATTCAGCATATACAAGTATATCAATATTGTGAATCTATCTTTTATCATGTAGAGACTCAAATCTCAATGAGCTGGAGAAGATGCCATTGATTTTTTTCAGTGAAATGGCTCTTTTTGAAGATAAATATAAGTAAGAAATAATAAACTCGCCGTCTTAAATGTAAACATGCATATTCTTCAATAGCTCATTGATATATGCAAACGGTTAAAAAGTGAGATTAGTTGGCAACGCATATGAGTAATTCAGAAAAGGCAAAAGTGGAGTTGGAGGGTGGGCATGGGCATAAATGAATTGGGTCCCAAGTGCCCCAAATCATGGGGTACAAAAACAAACGACGAATTCCCATTTGTTGTCGTCACCAAAAGAGTAGGAAACAAAATTGATTTGTCATTGAGGGGCATGTGAACCTGCACATAATGCATTTAAAAATTATAAAGAGCAAAGCCATGTGGATCCATGCTTTAACATTATTCCCATGCATCAACATGTGAATATTAGCTCCAATATTTGTAAGCCACAATAATATTATGAGGAAGAAATAAAAAAAATAATAATGATTATAACCCTACCACCTTCTTCTTCTTCTTCTTCTTCTTCTTCTTCTTCGTGGTCTTGTTGCAGATTTTACAAGGCAATGCACGATGATTTTCTTTTCCTTTCTATTGTGTGGACCTATTTGCATGCACGCGAGCATTTGCAATATTGGGCTGAAAATGCTTGTCTAAATCGAGTGGTCAAACGATGTTACGTTCCACCGTCCATGCTTCTAACGTAATCTCCAATACTATTTCACGTCTTCATCTTTCTTTAGTCAAAAAGAGGATTTTGACTCATAATTCATCAACAGTTGCTTCCACTCCAATTTTCACTTCCTATCTAAGAAATTTTCAGGGTGATTTTCATTTTTTAGTGTACATTCTCTCTCTCTCTCTCTCTCTTTTTGGATTTTTATCATGTGTATTTGTTTGTTTGATAAAATGTTGTGTGTTTGATATCTTCTGTATGTATAATAATTTTTTTTTTCTTTCATTAGGTTCAATCCATTCCAGGCCTAGAAATCACAGAACTGATTTAATTTTTGATTGACTTCTAATTATAAATGCAAGCAGATTATAATATAATCAAAAAGAAAAACGAAAAGGAAAAAGAGAGGAGCTATAAATTGTCCCATTCTTACTGTACCAGAGAGTAGCCACTTCTGTTAAAAATTAGATGCTTTTGTTTTGCGCTACACAGTTGCTTTCAAATTCCGAAAAAGCAGAAGAAAGAAAGTTGGATTAGGTATCAAAACAAAAAACAAAAAAAAAATATATATGTATATATACTGGGCAGTGCAAAATTTTCTTCAGAAGTTCAGATTCTTATGCCGACGATCGATTCTGAAAACATGCAACGAATTAACTAAGACGCTGGCTTGGCTTGTGAAGAGATTTTTTTTAATTTAAATGATCCTCAACTTTTTAATTTCCAATGAAAGTCGTTGACTCATTTGATTTCCAAGAATTTTGTCCGGTGTCGGAGGCTAAATCTTCAAATTGATCGTCTAGTTTGGCCTTCATATTCCCTTACCTATTCTATATTCATTTTCAAAAATTCATGCAAAGAATCAATTCTACTCAACTTCCCCCAAAATCCAGCACTCAAATCTGGTCTTGGGGGTTAAAAAGTTTTGTAGAGCAAGAGCCTAAAAATTATAAACAATGCGATTCGCATCAAATTATTCAAAACACATTCTCCAATTTAGGATCGTTGAATCGATGCATTATTTTCGCCTTCAAAAAATTTCAACCCCCTTATTACACACACCAATTAGGTTTCCAGAATTGAAGAAAATAGATCAAAATCCATTTTTCCATCATAAACAAAGCATTTTTTGGTTTAGGGTGTGAAAGTAGCATTTTCACTTCATCATTATCAAACGAATATTATCTTTTTTATGTCTGTGAAAGTTTCATTAAGATGCCTTCTACTTTTTTAATAACCAAATTGTAACAGAATTATTCTCAACGAGCTGGAAGAAATGATATATTTTTTTTCATACAATTGAACAAATAACTCAATAAATATGAAAATTTAAAAAAAGAAAAAAGAAACTATCTTTTCATTTGATTTTCAAATTTTCTGAAACTTTCCAAAATTAAAAAAAAAATCTTACATACAAAAATTACATACAGAATTACAATACTGAATCCTCCCTTCCTCCCTATACCAACCTAAATAACCTTTATCAACGTTCATTTTCCAATTTTTCTTTTTCTACCAACACGCAGAAAAATCAATAATTCTTTTTTCTCTCTCTCTCTCCTTTTCTTTTTGAATTTACGATAAATTCAAAAAAAAAAAAATCATCAAAACGGCACCACTTCACTGCAGGCAAAATCATCGGAATTGCCAATAGAATCCTGAGGCCACGAATTCCTCAACAGCTTCAACAGCAGCTGCGCCTTCCTCTTGGCCCTGTCCGTACAGTCACTCTGCACCAACAGCAACAGCTGGGTCAACACCCCCGCGTTGACCGCGTCCCTCTGGCACCTCTCCGACGCAGAGCACAGCGCCACCAGCGCCCCCGCCGCGTACTCCGTCGCCCTGTCCGATATCTTCAGTATCGTCTTCACCAGCAGCGGAACCGTCAGCGCGTGATCCGCAAACGCTGCGCAGCCCGCGGGGATCCTGCACAGCAACTCCACCGTCGCCAGCGCCCTCTCCGCGTCGCACTTGTCGAAATCCGCCAGTCTGTCCACCAGCGTCTCCGCCGCTCCGGCCGCCACTGCCTTGTGCCGCGTCTGCTTCACGAGGCACAAGGCGAACAGCGCCTTTATCCCGACCTTCAGGCCACGCGGATACGAAGATAGATTTTTCAAAATATCGACCACTCCTTCGAAAATTTCGTCAACATTACTGATCTGAGCCCGAAGCTCTTGAGATCTCATGCCAGCTAAGACAATCTCTATCAGAGCCGCTGAGTTAGCTCGGACTTCGATCGAGGAGTGGAATAATAAACTCGACAAGCTTGTAATTTTATCCGCGCCACTCGCTATCTCCATGCATTCCGTCTCAGTGAGCGGAAACATGACCAGCAAAGCTAATGACTCGTGCGCCAACTCTTGAGACGACGCCGTATTTACATTTATATTCGTAAACAAGACCTGGCTTAATATCGCTCGAACGTTGTGAGATGAAATGAGAGAACGATTCTTGTCAGAGTCACGCGCGAGACCTCTGAGTCGACGGAGCGCCGACAAGCGGGAGCCGTAAGTATTCGACTCGGAGGAGGCCTGGTTCAGGAGAGTTCTGACCAAGCTCGGTTCGGCCGGTTGCTTCGGGGTCGGGATTCGTTGGACGCCGAAAGACCGGTTCGCGACGCACCAGTCTTGGATAAGCCGGCGGAGGGTGTGGTTGGGGATGAGGGTGAAGTCAGTGAGTGGGGAGCGGGTGACAGGGCAGGTGGTGTTGCCGGTGGCGACCCACGACTCGATGCTGGACCGGTCGTACGTCTGACCGGTGCAGACCGTGACGGGGTCACACATCAGCTCGAGGGAGATCGGACAGCGGAAATGATAAGGTATCTGAACGCTCAAATCCAACGGCTCTAAGCTTCCGGGCATGTTTTTAGTCAGTGTGCGTGTGAATTGTGATGGTGTCTGAAAATTCTCTTAGGATTTTGTTTTGTTTAAGAGAGTGGCTTGGTTTGGGGGGCTGTCGTTTTTATAAAATGAAACAGGAAGAATGAATGAATGAAGAAAGAAAGAGGAGAGGGGGGCTTATCTGAGTCTGGGCCACACGTGTGACATTTATAGCTGGAACCTAACTAGAGTTGGGGGAGGTGGTTTGGTCAAATTGAAAATTTGCGACCAGAGTTGGGTCCCATGGTTTTCGCCAGACTAAAATCTAACTTCTGTTTACATCAAACTAATGTGACTTCTTGTTCTTTATTACTGTTTTAGAGATTTGATTGAGCATCATTAACAATAATTGTGGTAATGGGTTTTGCATTTCTGCCCGTAAACTTTTCTTTATTTCCACTCACTAACTCCTCTTCTTTCTTTTTGTAACTTTTATCCAAATATTCATGGTCATTTCTCACTCGTAAGAAAATTGGTTGTCCAACAAATTATCCAAAATATAAATGTCTCAATATTTAGTTATATGTGTAATTTTCAAGTAAATGCATAATTGTGAAATTTTTATGTTTTTTTATTAATCTTAGATAGAATACATTTGAATGTATCAATACATTTATTTTTTATTGTAATGAAACTAACTCATATATAATTAGTCGTATATAACTAATTGATTTATAGCTCATCTTTATTATTTAGAGCTAAATTCTCAAATCATTTATGAAAAAAATATTTTTGTAGTGTATGATTATTTCCTTCAGTGTCTTAGCATAATTAATTACATTCATCAATGAGTTACAATTTTTTCATATATATATATATCTAGAATTTTAAAGTGCAGAAAAATACATAAAAACCGTACAGTTTAAGCGCCTTAAGTTTTAAGTCTTTAAAATCCAGTAGTTTTAAAACTTTTCTAAATTTTTTCTGCACTTTAAGATTCCGAACTAGAAAACTACTATATATATATATACATTCTATTTTCTTATAATTCAGCTTATAGTACTATATATTGGTATAAATTTATAATTGTTTTCACAAAAATTCTTTACAAAGCAAATCCATTCTTCAGACTGATTTTTGTAAATTTTGATTTTTATTACATCTAGTTGTTTATTATGCCTTAAAAAAAAAAGGATTGATTGGTTGTTGTGTCATTTTTACCCGTTAGAAATGCAACATAGTTGTCGTGGTTACTTCTTCATACATGCTGAGAGTAGTGAGAGCAACAGAATTGTACTGGTGGAGTTATTACTTATTACATGCTTTACACTCTGGTGGGGTGTCAAATCTTTGCTTTGTTTGATAAAAGGGAGTAAATGGTGGATCAGATGCTAATCTTAATCTCTAAAGTATCTTTGCTTCACAACTTTTGCATGGCATAAAATAAAAATAAAAAAAGTGACAATAGCTTTCCATTCCAAGCTAGGTGAACGGTAATAAAACTTTAGATACAAGTAAAGGTGCCAAACGCTATTCATTTTGTATTTATCCATAAGAACCTTAAATTAGACTTCAATCTCTATACTTGCTGAATATATCAATAAAAGAATAAAAAATTAACATTTATGTCACCTTTTTTTTTTTTAATTTTCCAAACATGCCAACCTCACTCTACCCATAAATTTAAGGGGTTTTTTTTGGTTAAAATTGATAAAAAGGGAAATTGTTCCCTCAATTTTTTTTTTCATTGGGATGACCAAACAAATAGACTATTTATTTGGACATTATTTTCTATCAAACTGCTTGTATTTAATTTTTCCTTTTTAAGAATGAAATTATTTAAAAAAAATACTCTTCGCATCTATTAAATAACTAAATTGATTCGACTTTCAAATGTCAATCTTTTTTATATTTTCATAATGGCAATAAAAGAACAATCTTAGGTATGACGTTTATCTCATTTATCCTAGCTACTATATTATGATTTATTAATTCTAAATTTTAAATATGAAAGTATAAATGGCAAGAACTAGGTAGATGAATATTTATATAATATCACTGAAAACGCTTTCTGTACAACATTAGCATTGTATTAAAAAATTTATAACAAATTAAAAATAAAATACGTCTGGACTAATTTCATTGAAGGTAACTTTTTCCACAAAATTGAGGAAGATAGGTGAGAACCATCGTATCAAAGGTGTAAGAGTGAGTTGCATTGAAGAACTGTCAAGGTACATACAATGTAAGATTTCATATGCTGGAGGGGGGAGAAAGAATAAACAGGAAGTATAGGGGTAAAAGTAGAAATGTAAGAAAAAAGTAAGGAACACGAGTGGGAAGATAGCAATGAAAATTAATAATTAGGTTTCAATCGTCCGGTTGCTTACTAGTTATTACAGTGGTTGGGGCAAGTCAAAGGTCAAAGATGAACAGATAAACAGAGGGAATGTGCGGGTCCAGGTTGTCTCTCCACCTCCTCTTTATTCGAGCTAATTGAACAAAATCCAAAAAACTGCCAAAAAAAAAAAAACTCTTAAATGTTTTTTTTTTTTTTTGGCCCTTTTCAATCATCGTGGATAATAACAAGAATTAGTAGGCGATTGTTGATTAAGTGGGGCCCCCTTTGAAAATTCTTCCAATTTTCCTAAAATAGGCAAACCCCGCCCCGGATATGCTACTGTAGATGTTGAGTGAGAAACAGAGAATCAATCTCTCACATGCTTAGTGAAGATTGGACGAGTGAGTGAGCGACGCTGATAGGAGCGTACAAGAGGAGAGTTAAGGTGTGGACCATCCCATTGTACGCACCACAACATGCCTTGCAGTTGCAGTTCCAGTTGCATTTGCATGAGCACGCCCCAGACCTATTATTGTTTGAAATTTCTCATTACTTATTTTATATTTATTTGCAGTTATCAGAGAAAAAATAACTTGAAGCATAATGATATAATAGTATAGTTTTATTTTTTTTTTACCTTAAACGTAATATGATCAGCCAAAAGAAAACGATTTGGATACATTGATGGATAATTGAATATTACCCCAAAAAAAAAAAAAAAAAGAATATGTATGTGTATAAATTAAACATAGTACTAAAAGAAAAAGAAAAAGAAAAAGAAATGCTCTCCTTTTACTTGACAAAACGAAACACACTGGATTGAGTCAGGCACTGGCACGGTCAGAGAGGATAAACAAGAGCTGTACCACATTGGAACATACAGAGCAGTCAGCACAGAACGAAAGAAGGAGAGAGAGACGATATGTCGTTTAGCGGCGCAACATGCACACGAACCCACGCGTGCGTGCGTGCGTGTATGGTAGCAGCAGTAGAGTTGTGCCGTGGTTAAAGTAGTGTGCATGGACAAAGGTAATGGGGGGCCCACGCCTGAGTGTGACCGCGTTGTCGTTGGTCAACCGGGCAAAGGCTTGCCGATAACAGCTTGTATTTTCCCCCCGATGCACGTGCTGCTAACCTCCCCCACACTCGCACGTGTTTCCAGCTGTTTAACCTTTGTCTTTCTTTTCACTGCTTTTTTAAAAAAAAAAAACATATTTTTAATTATTTTTGACCCCCGAGTACGGAATTCTTTGTTATTCGCATCAGGTCTCAACATTATCCAAAGAAATTAATTAATTATTTAATTAGTAGATAATTAATGTTAATTGCTTGTAAGTTATAAGATAAGAGAGTACAAGGATTTGTATGCTTTTGACAGAAACAAGCAATTTCATTCCATTCAAGAAAGTATATTGTAAAGACTATATACATTTTTGTCATCATACTTTTAGTCTATTAATAATTATAATGGATACTATTTCGACTCTTTCAATGAATATAAAATATGAGTACTTTTGTTTTTTAATATTATTAACAAAAATAAATTTTTTAATTAGGGTTGATAAATCTATGAGTTGCACGATGAATGTATGTATTTCTAAAGAGACTATATATTTTGGAAAAGATAAATTCGTTTTCTCAGTTTTCTTTTGTTACAATTATTTTCAATATTTATATGAATTTGCACTATACTTTTCCATGATTTTGTTACTACAAGTTTCAAATTTATTGCTACTATCTTAAAAGATCAAAGCAGTTGAACCAACTGTCGGCTATTACTTTTATTGTTTGAGGACATTAGATTTTGGACAAATTAAATCCATTGAATAATGTACTTTATCTTTTTTTTTTAATTAAAAAAAAGGGACACGTGAATAGAATGGTTTGTTTGCCCTTGATTGGCTGAACCGGATCTAATGAAAAATATTGGGAACAGCTTTCTTTCTTTGTTGCATTGCATATGTTTGAAATGGTTAATTAATAAGAACTAGATTGTATTAAATTGCTTATTGGATTATGCCATTGCTTCGAAGTTATTAACCTTTTATTTATTTATTTAATTATTTCATGAAAGCTGCTTCATGAAGCTTTTATTTATTATCTTTGGAATCTGACTGGGGGAGGCTTCAATCCAGGAAGGTTCAGGTTTCTGCATAAAAATGAGTACTTTTGTTGTACAAATTTGGCCGATCACCACTCTCTCCATAATGTCTCCTTACAGTCAATTTGTGGATTCCCCACCAAATCTTTCCGATTCGGGGGATTCTTGTTCTTTCATCGTGTGTGTGTGTGTGTGTATTTCCGAAGATTTCTAATTATATTAAAGTTATAATTAAGTTAAACGATAAAAAAAATATAAATTTCAATACAAATCGGTTTAATTTTAAGATTAATTTTGAATTAATTTGGGTCTTACAGAAATAAACTAAAATAAAAAAATCAACGAATTATGCAAAGCAATAACATATTGCGAATAAGTATACAATATGAATATCTATATTAAATAATCTTGATAGTCAGTTATACACATTCAAACATTATTTTTTTCATGTTGAAAATAGAGTTAGGAGACTTTTTTATGGCCAAAGTAGAAAGATTATGTCATTGTTAGAATTTTAGTTATCGATCAATAAATTAGAAAAATGCATATAATAAAGCACTTACAAATAAATAAATAAATTTACAAGGTTCATAATCTTACAACTAAAAAGAGAGTGACGATACAGTCACAAACTCTTGTACAAATTTATTTTGTATAAATTGACGTATCATTAATTCATTGGTTCAATGAAAATATAAAATAATAAAAACAAATCATGTGGGTCAAGTGATATCTAATTCAACCTATCTTATCATACCACATCAGTTTGTATAAGAGTTTATGACTATATTATTACTCTTAAAAAGAATAATTCTTTCAATTTTCTCTGTTTTATTCCCACTTAGCTGTATTTACATGCTGTCCACTTTGTGCATGCTTCAAGTGGATGCCAATGTAAGAAGCATGATGTTTTGTTTTAAATAGTTCATCACCATATGGTGGACAAAAACAATTAACAAATTGTCAAATCTAGAATCCAAAGAAAGAATTTCATTCCTAGTTCCACTACTACTCTTCATTTTTTCTTCTTTTTAATTTTCAACGCTTTAAACTAATAATTACCACTAAATAGTCATCCCCAACACCACATTGATGCCTTTCATCTTTTAAGTCATCTTCCTTTTTTTATTTTTAAAAGAAAATAATTAATTGATAATTGTTTGATAAAGTCTAAGATGCCCTTATCACATTGTTTTGTATATATGTTTAACTAACTAACTCTAAGTCGGAAAGCTAGGAAGAATACAAGTTATAAAAAGTTAAGCGAAATCTTTTTGGATTAGAGCAATAAATTAACATGCTCTTAAATATGCCGTGGAGACATTCGTAGGAGGGGGAACTTGAAAATAATTTATTGGATTAATAATCTTGTGCTAACATCTTTTAGTGTTAGAAAGTTTGATGCGTTGCCTTGAATGAAAAAAAATTGATAATGCTTTGTTGACATGGTGCTTAGCACATCTTTAAATACAACAAGGGAATCTCCCCATAAGATTATTCGGCATATCTTCATAGAATATTTGAGCCTCATCTTTCCACTCAACCAATTTGGTAGACTATTTAAATTAAATTAATTGCTACTTATTAATTCGTCATTTATAAGTAAAGTTATTGGTGAAAATTGGTTATTTGGTATCCATCTTAAAAGCATATAATTCTCGAGTACTTTATAAAAGTTAATTTCTTTTTTTCATTGGTGGGATGAAACAAATCTATGATATTAGAACTTTTTTTTTTTAATTCATGTCTCTAAAGTGGGTGAGTTGTTCGTGGAGTGAAAATTATTTTTATTTTCCTACTTTTGAAGTCTCTACTTTTTAAGCCTTAACATAAAATATCAATTTTCTTATTTAATATATAATTTTATTTTTTTATTTTTTTGGTGGTATGAACGATGAAGGAGGCACCTATTGGAGTTCAAAGTGACGAAAGTCGAGTTGGCTCGGTGATTCGGCATAAAAGATTTTTATTTTATTTTTTCTTCGGGTGGTCCTAAAATCAAATAATTGAACTCACTTTCGACGTGTGATGTGCTGATGCCGCACACTTGTGCAGTCCAGTTGTCTTGCTGACGTGGTCCATAAACTCACGTCCATTGTTTTCGACTGTACTTTGTGTGTGTGTGTGTGTGCAGTGGAGAGTTCTCCACGTGGAACATTTGAAGAAGCCAAAAGATGTTTGCAAAAGTTTTATTTTTTTTTTATTTAATACTTTTGTCAAAGACTCAAAGTGGCATTTTCCTTATTCAAAACCCAACCAATGAAAAGGAAGATTTCATATTCTTGAGAATGTGCATTAACATGGAGATGAAGTCACTAAGAGCATCATCTATAATTTATGCTTTTTTTTCCTTAAAAAAAAATTACATAAAAAATACACATGTTATTCCAATTCATTGCAAAAAAGATTTTACATATAAATTACAAGTGTTAGATTCCAATAAAGCTAATTAAAGTACAGGGTTCTGATTTGAACCACAAAATTTGACTCCAATGACCTATTATTATTATTTTTTTAATTTTAGAACTTGCGCATCATAGAATCCATCGTATGTAGATTTTAAGAGCTGTTGAATTTGAATCCAATAACTCTGATTAGATCCATTAACGATGAACCTAACTCAATATTACTATACAGATCTACTATTAATAGCATCAAATGTATGGAAGACCAACTTTGATGAAGCCTAATTTGAAAATCTGCTCTAAAAGTGTTATATCTTAAAATGAAAAAAAAAATCCAACTATTTTTATTTCATCTCATCAATTTGAGTGAAAAACTATATAAAAGGTGTAACTACGTCGTCTACTTGATTTTGAAAGAATTATTTATAATACCAAAATAGCTTCAAATCACCCTTTAAGCATGTGTTGGCATGCATGATATAATAGGATAGAATGGAATTGAATTATATTTAATACTATCGTGGGTTTAATTAATATTTTCTATTATATTTATCACATATCAATAAAATGTTAATACTTGTGAATTATTATGTCAAAAAATAATTCTAAGATAAGTAAGAGTAGTGCTATATATCACAAAATTTTTAATTTCAAAAAGTTATCTCAAATGACGTGACATTCATAAATTAATTGGTGCAGATAATATAATTAATTCACTTAAATTTTATAAAAAATTATCAACTAATCAATAAATAATATATAATTTGGAATTAAAAAAAAAACTAAGATGTCTATCATAACTCTCTGAGTAAGAGTAATCCTATGCCTCCACGGGTAAATTTTCTTTTATAATTGGTTATATCGTAGGCGCAAAGAGAAGCAATTCTAAATCACTTTTAAGTCAACAACTACATGATATGATAGAATTTATATCAAATAGTCCAATCCTACAATTTTGTTCCTATCACCAAGTACGCTCTTGAAGCGCAAATTAATGCAAGAGCAAAGTAAATGGATAAATATAAAAATGTGTAGAATGTGAGCGTGGCAGATAATATTGGATAATATTTTGATGGCAATAATTGAATTACGCGGCTTGTGATCTCAGCAGTCAAAAGTCTTGAATAGCCTAACAATTAATACAGTTTTTTTTTTTTAAATTTTGAAAAACATTGATAAATTCAAGAGTGTAGCTTTCAACATTGGCGACTGTTAGCTCTACTGAATTTTCAAACCCTAATCGTGTCATTATCAGTTTATCACAGTATGAGTAGTGTTAGGTTCAAGAATTAATAATGGAGGATGAATACATAATGTTCATGTGTCATAATCTCAATTAAGATTGGGCTTTTGAATATTTTTAGACCTTTTGTCATTTATGAATACTTAAACTACGTAACACATCACAAATATGCGACCGCAAAATGTATTATTTTAATTGTGTATAGTAAAATTTGTATGTGCAGTAATCATATTGACTCTTAATTGGGGTTTTATATTTTATGTTATGCTATTTAATTATAAGAGGCCCTTTTGGTTTTTATGAATTTCGACTAAATGAGAATTTTATCAAAAGGAGTATTTTGATCTCGTAGTTCAATCCCAGCTCCTAGTTAAAAAAATATTAGTAAATTTTTCTATTATTTATTGGAGTAGTTTCCTTATATTTTTGCACTCTACTCTTTATTTATGCACTAATAATATTGGTTAGGACAAATTCTTTATTATAATATCAGTAAATTTATAATATAATATTAAAAAAAATACTCTGTTAAACTCATGCATGTCTTTACAAATATTTGGCTATAAATTATCAGCAATCTCAAAAGACACACACCCGCAAATAAAATAAGGATCACGAATTTTCATGGGTTCAATCAATTCAGCAAAAGAAAACTTTACCCAAGTGAGTTGTATAGAAGAATAAGGCATCTTTTACAATATAGTTAATTAATATTTATCCCTATCCATATGGCAAACTCGGTTGGATTCCCCCTACCAACCTACAAAACGTATATTCCCACTTGATATTCGAAGGATTGATTAAATAATTGGATGAAATTGTATTGATCCAAGCACTCAATCACAAGAATTTAACCGAGTTTGTGTCCATGTTAATGTACCATTAGGCTTTCTTGAACCACTATTCAAAAATAAAATAAATTTAAGGTTTCTTGAGCTGTGCATTAGCCGACTACAATATGTTTTTTTAATCTTAGGTGCTCCTTGATTCATGCACAATCTATATTTCAGGTCTGCAAACCCTTCACTCTCGTCCAAAGATGGTAGAATTAGATACATGATGAGTAAAATAAATTAATACAGAAAGAGAAATGAAGAAAGATATGGGCTTGGGTTTGAGCTAAGGTTAGAGTCACGCTCATTGATAGCAAAATGCATTTTTTTTTCTTCAATTACCATCCTTTTATCATAGAGAATCTGCAATAAAATTGTTTAAAAAAAATGATTATCTGCTACGAAGAGAAATGATACACTTTCCATCCAGTATCCTAATAATTAGATCTTATCTTATGTAATATGATTAGCAACTACTCGATGATAAAACGAAGTACTAAGTAATTTTGTAAGTTTCATCAGTATATGAGTACAACATTAACAGTTCGGATGAAAATGTCGGGGTAATAGATTATAATTAGACATTATAATTTCCTAATAAAAAAAAAGTGGTCAATAATAATATCACCAACTTTATCCAAAATCCCAGTTTGATCGTCATCTCTTACATTAGTTCATCATCGAAGCAACTCAACTGCAATTCTGTTCTTCACATTTGTTTTGGAAGTACGGCCATCTTCATTTGTGCTCAGCTAAAAAAAACTTGCAATGGGGCTTGAAGCTCATTTGGGTTGGGAAGGAAAAACAAGAATAATAGTGAAGAAGAAAAGGACTGGTTGCCTCTAGGATTCGACAAGAGAAAGGAAGGCAAACAATTGTCAACCTTCATGATAAAAACTTAGTTGGGTTTTTAAAAAATGCTACGCGAAATTATGTGGCCTGGATGCATTGTTCAATCTACAGTCGAATGTGAAACTGCTTCAAGAATTCAACTAAAAGAGTTCCACATAGTGTTTTAACATAAACCATGCATGGAGAAGAAACATTAACAGCTATTCTCCTATTTTATCACTGTCATTTTACAGGGGAAGTTGCTAGGCAATAGTATGTCACCAGTAATCGAACTAGCAAGGCCCTCTTGGTGGTGGTACAAGGTATTTTACAATAAAATTCGGCCACTAGAAGGGCTAGGATTTGCAGTACACTATTTCAAAAATAAAAAAAAATTCCAAAGTCAGCAATATACCTAACATTTCAGGCTTTCAAAGGATAATCAAATAGAGTTCCATATATCATAGACTGTCTATGTTGTAGAATACAGAGTTTAAAAATAAACATTTCCAACAAGAAACATATAGTGTCAAAATTACTATCTATAAGAAAAAGGAAACGGGTCATACGGACACTAAATAGTCTAAAGAATCATTATTTGCATCAAAAGCTAATTTCTCATTTACATACTTCCTGAGCATTAAATAAGTCATACTTTGCCTTCTATGTTACCATACGTATCTAAAGTTTATGTGGTGAAACAGGGACTGTTCTCATCATAGTTTGAGTTGAGCCAGAGAAAGGAACCACAAACGACTCCAGTGGCCAGTGCTGTCAATTGCAACACCCTTCAGACCTGATTTTAGGATGATAGCACATGCTACCGCTCAAAATTCAACACATGAACTTGCTTTTCACTTTCGAGGAGGAAATGATGGAAGCGACTTCAAACTGATTTGATCCTTTGCAAGTAAGTCTAGCACTAGGGAAATTATAGATGTATCTGTCATAGCTTTTTTCTCAGCCATTTTGTGAAGGAGTTCATTCACTGAGGGTTCATCATTCCGGATGACACCACGCATAAGTGTATCGTATCAAATATAACTAAATTTGGCTCCAAACCTGTTTCTTCCATGTCAAGCAATAACCCATTTGCCTTCTGATGTTGCCCTTTTTACAGAACCCATGGATCATGATGTTATACGTTACAACATCTGGTGTCAGACCTGGATTCCTCATCAACATATGAAAAATATCCCAAGCAATTTTGAGTCTGCCAATTTTACATAATCCGTCAATGAGGCAGTTGCAGGTTTCACTAGTAATTGCACACTGGTGATTTCCAATGGCACTAAACACTTCCATTGCCTCCAAGACAAATCCATTCTTGTAGAGCCCGTTAATATAAGTAGTATATACGTGTGAATCAGGTGGCACATTATTTATAGCCATCTCATGAAGAAGTTTCATTGCATGCTCAACCATACCACTTCGAAACTCACAAACAAGGTGCTATATGTCGTAAAATCTGCCCTAATTCCTTCTGAAAGCATTTCCCTACGGAGACTTACAGCATCCTCCATTTTTCGATCCTTGCAATATCCATTTATCAAGATGTTGTAACTATAAACATCACGTCTACATCCCTTACTCTCCATAGAAACAAAAGAGTTCCCCTGCATGACTTATTCTACCCACCAAGCAAAAACCATCCATCAACATATTATAAGTACGTGTGTTGGGATTCACATCTCTTTGGATCATCACTTCTAACAAACAATTCTCTTCTTCCATCTTCCCATCCTTGCAAAGATTATCAGTCATCACATTTAATGCCACGACATCAGGCCGCATGCCTTGGTCCATCATCTCAATAATAAGCATTTAGCCTCCTTCCAATCTTTAATGCAACAAAAACCGTGAATTAGAGAGTTATAAGTGATAACATTGGGGTCAGTATTCCTGCCCTTCATTTGCAAAAGCAATTCCTTTGCCTTGCCTACAAACCCATCCTTACAGAGACCATCAATAATGTTAGTACAAGTAACAACATCAGGCTTACAAATAACACCAAATTCATTAACCACTTCTTCAAATAAATTAAGAGCAACAAGCGCCAAAGCATTAAATGTAATTACATTTGGGTTACAACAAAATACATTGAGTTTCTTAAACAACCTGGTGGCCTCGAGAATTCGACCCTCCGTACACAAACCCCCTTAATCAAAGAATTAAAAGTAACCATATTTGGTGTAAAACAAGTCCTCAGGATCCTCCCAAGAAGCACAAAACCATCACTTGCTCTACCCATCTGGCAAAGGCAATTAATCAATATGTTGGAACCAATAAGATCACGCAACAACCCATTTGAATTTAATATCTCATAAATAGAAACAACACTATCATATTGCTTATTCTTACAAAGCACAATTGTTGAGATAGCTAATAGTATTCAAAGAATCAATGGCTGAGATTAAATGTCACATGGATTGCTGAGGTGGATGCTGAGGTGGAATAAATTAGTTAGAAGTTGTTAGCATAAGTTTGTTATCCTAGTTAACCAAATAGTTAATAATCACGTGTATTTAGAGTTAGTTAAAATTTGTTATAAGCTTTATACATAAACAGAACACAAAGAATTTATTTGATTTGATTTTTTCATAAATACAAAACTAATATTTTCCTCTCAAACTTTCCCTCACTTTCCTGTTAAACAAACACTCGATTTCTTAACACCAGCAGATTCTAACTTGGTATCAGAGCGGGAATGGCTTCATCTTCAAGATCGATCCAAACCTCTACTTCAGTAACAACATATTCCTTCATTACACCTATAAAACTTGACAGATCTAATTACTTGATTTGGAAATCACAATTGTTAGCGTCAATTAAAGGAAATGACTTAGAAGGTTACATCGATAGTTCGATCAAAGCTCCATATTTGGATCGAAGTGCTCCAAGTCCAGAATATGTGAGTTGGAATTGTATGGATAAACAACTTCTTGGATGGCTACTCTCATCAATGACTGAGAGTGTTCTTGGTGTTGTTCTTGGTTGTAAAACTTCCTTTGAAGCCTGGAATGCTCTTGAGAAGCTTTTAAGTTCACAGAACAAAACAAAAGCTCTACAGTTGAGAAATCAAATGATGAGGACTAAGAAAAATGATCTGAGTAAGAAAAATGATCTGAGTGTTTATGATTACTTTCATAAGATGAAAGAAATTCCTGATAGCATGGCAGTAGCAGGAGTACCTTTATCTAACTATGATTTCATGATGAATATGTTGAGTGGTATTGGTTCTAATTATAATCCAGCAGCAGTGCTAATCACTGGAAAAGGTCAAGATCTTGATCTTTCAGAGTCACTTTCAATGCTGATGACTCATGAAGGAATGCTGGAACAACAAGCACATACAGAAGCAATGGAAGCAAATCTGGCTTTTGCAGCTAATTTTGCTCAGAAAGGATTAACTAAGAAGAAAGGTTTTGGTCATTTTAATTCTAAAGCCAGCTTTAATCAAGATGGAAATAGATTTGATAATCCTGGATACATGCAAGGAGGTTTCAGAACTAGCCAGTAAGGAGGAAATCATTTTAGAGAGAATAAAGGTGGCAGAGGAAATAACAATGGAGGAAAGAATTGGAATCAAGGAGGTAGGTTTGGTATGCCTCAATTTCCAGGTAGTTCTTCTTCTTTTTAATATCAACCAAAGTGTCAAGTATGTTTCAATTTTGGACACACAACCTTTAATTGCAAAGATATGTTTAATAAAGATTTGTTCCACAAATGAGGTATCCACATCAAGGGAATAATAATAACAATCAGAAATTTAATCACAACTATAACTAGAGGAATATGTCTGCATATATGGTTACACCTGAGACAATTATGGATGAAGGCTGGTACTTGGATAGTGGGGCAACCCATCATCTGAAAAATGACATCAACAATCTTAATGTTAGTGAACCATGAAGGTAATGAAAAATTAATCATTGGAAATGGACAAGGCTTAACAATTTCACATATAGGAAGCACACATTTGACTGTTGGTACACACACATTATTACTCAAAAATCTGCTTCATTTGCCACACATTACAAAGAATCTTCTGAGTATTTCAAAATTAACCACAGATAACTCTCTAATTGTTGAATTTTCTAGAAATTCTTGTTTTCTCAAGGACAAGAAGATGAAGAGTGTATTGCCGGAGGGTGTGGTTGTGAAGGGCCTGTATAAGCTAAAACTTGATCCTAAGAGTATATTTCAACAAGCTTTTATTTCATCTGTTAATCAAGTTTTTGCTCCTATCTCAATAATGTCTCATTGCTAAGATATGTTACAATCTAAGTCTTGTTCTGGTTCTGGAAACAAGTCTTGTAATTTCTCAAAATGTTTGTTTACTCAGTCTAGCTCCAAGGTTGAAACTTCAATAAATGTATTGTCTAGACAACTAGGGCATCATAGTTCTAAAGTCATGAGAGTTGTTCTTTCTGATTGTAAACACCTAAAGCTTAATAATAAAACTTTATTTCCTGATTTTTGTGATGCATGTCAATATGGTAAAGTTCATAAATCTCATTTCAGCACTACTGAAATAAAATCCTCTTCTCCTTTAGAGCTTATTTTTACTAATCTATGGGGACATGTACCTATAACATCTCTAAATGACTACAGATATTACATTACCTTTGCTGATGACTTCAGTCGTTTAACTTGGATTTATCCTTTAAAAACTAAGTCATAAGCTTTATCTACCTTTATATTGTTTAGAACTCAAGTTGAGAAATAGTTTAACACGGCTATTAAAATTCTTCAGTCTGATTGGGGAGGTGAATATAGGTCCTTTGTGCCATATCTTCAGAAAAATGAGATTATTTTCAGACATCCTTGTCTTTACACTCATCACCAGAATGACGCAGTAGAAAAGAAGCATAGACATGTTGCACAGATGGGTTTAACTCTCTTAGCTCAAGCTCATTTACCTCTAAGTTTTTTGTGGGAGGCTTTTCATACTTCTGCATATCTTATTAACAGGCTACCCACACTTGTTTTACCCTCAACTAAGTTTCCATTTGAAATTCTTTTCAAATTTAAATCTGACTATAGCTTCCTAAAATGCTTTGGTTGTTCCTGTTTCCCATATCTGAGATTCTACAGCAAACACAAGCTCAATTTTCGTACTACCAAATGTGTGTTCATAGGTTACAGTTTTGAGCATAAAGGTTACAAATGTCTTAGTTCCAAAGGAATTATTTATATAGCTAGACATGTAGTCTTTAATGAGTTAGAGTTTTCTTTTTTTAATGATCCACTCTTTACAAAACAATCCTCTTCATCTCAAATTTCTGACTATCAACATCCCACGTTTAAAGTTTCATCTTTGTCAGTTCCATCAAATGACTCTTCTGGATTAAGTAATAGTGTTATGCACCCTTCTCAAACCACATCTTCAGCAGTTTTATCTCCACCACTTGCACAATTACATTCATTCCTAGTACCTTCTTCTTCATCTTCTTCTTTTTCACCTTTATCACCTTCACCTTCACCAACTTCATCACCATCATCCATTAACCAGCAGTCACTTGTTTCTGCACCTGTACAACCTTCATCTCATCCAATGATTACAAGGGCTAAAGCAGGTATCTTTAAGCCTAAGTTCTCTACTTATTCTGCTAACATGAAAGAAAAGGAACCTACAACAGTTTCACAAGCCTTGGCAGATCCTAAGTGGAAATCAGCAATGCAAGCAGAATATGATGCTCTTATAGCTAACCAAACATGGGTTCCTGTTCTTACCTCTTAAACTAACAAAGTTATTAGTTGCAAATGAGTGTTTCGGATCAAATATCATCTAGATGGTTCTATTTTTAAATACAAAGCCGGGTTAGTTGCTAAGGGATTTCATTAAACCCCTAGCGTAGACTACTTTGAGACATTCAGCCCAGTAGTGAAGTAATCTACTGTCAGAGTTGTACTCAGTTTAGTTGTAATGAAGCATTGGACTATCAGGCAGTTAGACATCAACAACGCTTTCCTCAAGGGGGAGCTTACTGAAGATGTTTTCATATTTCAGCATGAAGGATTTATCCAGCAACCTATTGGTCATGTCTGCAAATTAGTTAAACTCTGTATGGTCTTAAACAGGCCCCCAATGCTTGGTTTGATAGGTTGAGAAAAACATTGTTGTAATGGGGGTTTCAGAACTCAAGGGCAGACTCTTCACTATTCTTTAAAAAGGAGAATGAAAGCATTGTAGTGGTGTTGATATATGTTGATGATATTTTTATTACAAGGGATAATAAGGTAGTTATTGAACAGTTCATCAAGTATCTTGGTGATACATTTGCTTTAAAGGATCTTGGTGAATTTAATTACTTTCTTGGGATTGAAGTGGGTCATGACTTGGAAGGAAATCTACATCTTTCTCAAGCTAAGTATGCTAGTAATTTATTGACCAAAACTGATGTGAAAAGTTGTAAATAAGCCGATACACCTATAAGCATTGGACTGAAATTGAAGAAAACTGGTAGTGAAGATAACTGGTAGTGAAGATAACTTGATTGTAAATGTTACTGAGTATAGGAGTATAATAGGTGCTTTGCAATATCTGGTGCTTACAAGACTTGAACTTGCTTTCTCATTAAACAAACTGAGTCAATTCCTTGCTGCACCTACAGAAAAACATTGGATTGCTTGTAAAAGGATTCTTAGGTACCTTAAAGCTACAAAGGATTATGGATTGTTATTCAAGTCAAAAGAAAATGTTGCTTTAACAGCCTACACAGATGCAGACTGGGCATGTGATATAGATGATAGAAAATCAGTGGGAGTTTATTGTGTGTATCTTTATAAAAATCTCATTTTATGGTCTTTAAAGAAACAACAAGTTGTAGCAAGATCAAGCACTGAATCAGAGTAAAGAGCTTTGCTCAATGAATTAAAACAAGGCTGCTGTCAAATACCAGTCATCTGGTGTGATAACAATGGAGCATCTACTTTGGCCTCAAATCCAGTTTACCATGTTAGGACTAAACACATTTAATTGGATGTGCATTTCATAAGAGAGAAGGTGACAAATAAGCAAGCAGAAATCAAATAAGTTCCAAGTGAATGGAATATAGCTGATGTTCTTACAAAGCCTTTGGCTTACAATTTCTTCAACTATTATAAGACAAGCTTAATGTTGTTTCACGACCCTTAAGCTTGAATAGGGGTGTTGAAATAACTAACAGTACTCAAAGAATCAATGGCTGAGATTAAATGTCACATGGATTGCTGAGGTGGATGTTGAGCTGGAATAAATTAGTTAGAAGTTGTTAGCATAAGTTTGTTGTCCTTGTTAATCAAATAGTTAATAATCACGTGTATTTAGAGTTAGTTAAAATCAGTTAAAAGCTTTATATATAAACATAACACAAAGAACTTCTTTGATTTGATTGTTTCATAAATACAAAACTAATATTTTCCTCTCAAACTTTCCCTTACTTTCCTGTTAAACAAACACTCGATTTCTTAGCACCAACAGATTCTAACTTGGTATCAGAATGGGAATAGCTTCATCTTCAAGATCGATCCAAGCCTCTGCTTCAGTAACAACATATTCCTTCATTACACCTATAAAACTTGATAGATCTAATTACTTGATTTGGAAATCGCAAGTGTTAGCGTCAATTGAAGGAAATGGCTTAGAATGTTACATCGACGGTTCGATCAAAGCTCCAGATTTGGATCGAAGAGCTCTAAGTCCAGAATATGTGAGCTCCAAACCCAGATTTGGATCAAAGTATCAATAGAGTTTCCTGTTAAACAAAATATTGAAGGATGGCATGAGAGGAGATGGCTTCATGTATCATGCAATCAAAGAAATAAAGAGCTTCATTTGGAGAGATATTACCTTATCTCTAACTATCTTCCAGGAGTTTTGGAATTGAAGCACCGTCATTTTTGGAATTAGGAGTTGTGGGTTTCGGGAATGAACATCTAACAGCTACTGCTTTTGAAGCAGCAGACTGAAAGGGGTTTGACTTGAGAAGGAGAAAGAAATAAGAACAAAACGTACGAAAGTTACTGCTTTTGATAGTTAACAGTGGCTATTTACAAAAATATTTCAATTTTTATTTACTTTTATTTTATGTGAGGTTGAGATAGAGTTCACTCTTTATCATTACTCAGAAGAAGATGAGGAGTTATCATCGTCATGCAAAACATAAGCTTGCTTTATAATTTTGTTTTATAAATAAATTTAGTTAAATAATAATACTATATATTACTTATAAGTCTAAATAATGCAAATTTATTGCAAATATATTATAATAAATAATATAGTCAGTCCATAACCATAATTTCTTTTCCTTCACATTCCTAAGATATACAAATACATACATATTATCAGTTAGGGGAGTTATTTAGTAGTTGTTTTAAATGCATAAAAGATGACACAACTCAGAAATCACGTGTCTCTTTCAAACCATCCCACAAAACTTGTCTATTGGTTAAAATGGCAAAACGCCTGAAGTTTTAAGGGGCACTAAAACAACTGATTTACAATGTGCAAAGAATTGTCCCCAGGGCTGCACAAAGCAACCACCGTGTCCATACTTGAACTGATCTTCTGCTTGAAAATGCAAAGTTGGGTTGATGTGTTGGTGAAGCAGGGGTGACACCAGGCTCAGGCAGATCGCATGCTCCATAAGTCATATTCGCCTGCAAGCAAAATTGTCCTAATTCTTACATTAATTGCACAAATTATACTAGAAAAGTAAATGCAATAATGCAATGAGCATAGTAATACATAGAGCAAATGAAAGATTAGATAAGAAAGGTTGAACTAGTAGTTGCAAACCTTGCAATAGGCAATGTTTCTACACCCGCAAACCAAATGACCGTTGGCCACGTCTACAGTTTCCGGGGCTCCCCCGCCATCACTTCTCTGAAATTTCACATAGAAATAGTTCAGCAATGTTTCGACATTCACTTTGTTGCTTCAGCCCAAAAGACTCTTTATGCAGTGCATACCTTGTAATAGTTAACTGCGATGAAATTAGGCCATCTTTTACCTGCAGCTTCGTAACATGTGTTCACCATGCTAGCTAATGGAGCTGAGTTATGCTTGCAAGCTTCGGCAAAACTAGGTGTATCAGGAAAGTAATTCATTAAAACCAATGACTTTGATTTTGTGTTCATAGGGGGCGATTCTGCGCGATTTGGACACGAACCATCTTTCATTCCGCCATTCCCATCTGTAATATCATCACACTCCTATAAGATTCTTTTTAGTCCAATTGGTCTTTGAAAGTGGGAATATAATTAGTAGGACTCACATTGGTTTTCAACCATATATCTCCACTGATATGCAATCCCTTCCGAGGCTTCCTTAGCTGATTTTGAAGTAAAAACCACTAACCGCTGATTCTTCTGGATCATGTCATCAATTGTTGGCCAATTTTCACCATTTTTGGGCATGCGAGATACTGGAAACCAGTATTTTCTTAGGCCAGCAGCATTGAATACATTAGTTAGCCCATTTGGTGATGTAACGTAATCCTCAATGATAATGGTGACAATTTCTGTTGGGTTGGCTTCAAGAAATGCTTGAACCTCTTTCAAAACATTTATGGCAGGTTGCTGAAAATTTCAGATTACTAATTAAGGAAATGAAAACATGAAAATTTTATCTCAATTTTTTGATATTCTGGAAAAACTAATGAAGTTGCAAGAACCTTTTTCACTTACGAAGGCCGTAAAATTGTAGCATTTCCCACCAAAGGAGTGGCACAACCATATATCATTCATGAAGTCATATGTATCGAGCATTAAACCTCTAACACCATTCTGCAAGAGAGAGACAATTTTGAACTGAATTTATTATAAAATAACAGAGGATCAAAGAACAAATTAATCAACCAAAATTTGTTATGATATCTGTCCATTCTGTCAATGCCTAACCAATGCGATAAAAGTACTGCTCGATTGTTTCAGTTGTTTGATGTTAGAAAATCTCATTTCTCTTTTTATTATAATTTTCTTTTCTCATTCTCAGTACTGGGAGAGAATTTGCTGAAAGCAAAACATAATAAAGTGGCATTGTTAGAAAGCTCCTACTGAATTGTCATTATTGGTATAGAAATGAACAAGAATGTGATGCTTGTATTATAAACAAAGAATGCTGGCAGTGCTTTATAAGCCGAGATTAATATTTTAATCTGCAATGCCAAATTTTTCTAAATTATTTCCACTGAGAGGACTTTTCTACATGAATTGGCAGAGGCTTGCATCAGAACTCCACTATTACCATTCACCACATTTGCTCAGAAAGAACAGATTTCCAATTAGAAAATATGTGCAGACCAGGTAATATAAAAGTCTCAATGCACCTGCAGCACATTCCATTTTGATCAACAAAGAGTGGGTGAAAAGTGTTTCAACCATGGCCAAAAATAATATTCTAGCAGATAGGAGTTAACAAATATTATTTCACTTGACTCAAGAGTCAAGAAATGCTTCTGGGTGCTATTATATTTTCAGCTACAAGGTGGAATTATTAAACTTAAAAAGACTAAAAGCACCATGGGCATAACGGTCTTATCCCCATACGGATAAGATTTAACAAAACAAAGATTTCAATAAACGTAAAACAAAGATTTAACAGGGCAACCTAAACAATAAGATGAGATACCAAAACATGATTAACGTGTCTTAACAAATACCAACAGTACTCACCGCCAGACCGCCTCAATTTTTCAATTTTCAGTACCAAATATTTATGAATCAGAGCAGAGAAGAAGAGTGAAATGAAGAACGACGTACGTTGAGCTGGCTGGTAATGGAGTCCTGCTGACATTCTGGAGCAAGAATCACAGATCCAATTGGCGACTTGGCTCTTAGTTTTGCAAATGAATTATGAGTTGTCAGCCATGAATACCGATTAAACGGTAGTCCCTTCACCTAAACAACATAAGTATCAGTGCAGAGCCATTCTCAGGTGGTGTAGACGCTCGTATTACATGCAGATTTATACATAGTTATTGAAATATCTACATGTGCATATATGTATATATGGTTATGATAATTAAACCTTCGAAGTGGGATCCACGGGCTGGATTCTGGTGCATCTTGGCCGAAAATTTTTATTAGCCACACAAGTTTCACAGTGTAAGCCATTGTCACAGCTGCTGTCTGCTACACATGTTTGTCCCTCCTGTTTCAAATTTCAATTATCCCACAATCACACGCCGACCCCCCAAAAAAGAAAAACTGATAAAACTGTATGCAGAGTTGGCGATTCTTGATTAATTACCTTGAGAGCAGAGGAAAGGCTGAAGAAGAACAGTAGAGTTGTTGCAGTGAGAACACATATGAGTTTCTGCAAGTGATTAAAATGTGTTAAAGAGAGTATTAAAAGTATGTTTGGGTAGAAAGAAGATTGATGATGAGTTGTGACTTGCCTGCATTGTTGATTAGGTTTGTTGTTGTGGATTGACAATATAACTGCAACTCCTCCTAATAAGGATATAAATGTATCTTGTCAGATCATGGGTATATTTATGGATGAGTTTTAAATTATTTTAAAAAAAAAAGAAACTTCCATTTATATGTTGTTTTATGAAATAAAATTGTTTTCAGATACAAAATAAAAGTTTCATGAGGATGAGGTTATAGTATAAATTTTTTTTCTCTCATGAGATTATACTATAATATATTATAATCCGAAGAGCACACAATGACATAGCAAAAGTTTGTTGCTTGGAAGTCTTGTCTTGCATTAGATTTATGGCCGAATATAATGTGTTTAATTCTTGAAAGAGTTGAAGGAAACTAATCTGCGAAATTTACTTGCCATAACAAGCAAGTTACTTTGAATATCACATAGACTTTTATGTTTTTTTGGTCACTATCAAAGAAAGTCATCTTGTGAAAGAAAAAGAAATGCGTTACGTTTGATGTATAATTAATTTATTAATTCATTGGCGTATCTTATCTATCACTCTTTATGAAGTCATTTAATTGGTAAAAGAAATAGTTTTTGTTACACAAACGTATAGCTTCAGGGGAACTCCCTATAGTTGGGTTCTTTTATGTGAGTAGGGATTTCGAGTCCTTTCTTAGATTTTTCTACAAGCCGATTCGGCCTGTTTTCAGTATTTTGAATTAGGCATTTGAATTGAAAGATACTTTTAGATTTTTCAATGGCGAATCTAAAATATTTTGAACCAGACATTTGAATTATTTTATAATAAAATTATGGTTAAATTATGTTATAATAAAATTATGATTTTTTTTAATATAAGCACTTTTATTTTTTTTAATGTGAATATACTGTTGAACCGTGCAGTTTAATTTTATTAAATCACGTGTTTGCATTTAAAAGAATGAGTTAGCTCACTTCCAAGAATGATTAAATAAAACTATTTAAGTAAGTCTTATTATATTTTTATGATGATCATCAATATAATTTGAAACATAATTTTCAACAACTAGTGACAATAATAACATGAGCTTTCTTTTTCTTAGGAGTTAGACCAGTCATCCCGTGAGCTCGTGCTTTTTGTTCATCAGTCGCATTAGCTTAATGTCCAAAACAAAGAGTAACATGAACGTTTTAAGCACTTTCCGACTTTTCATCATTTCTTTCTTCAGAATTTGAGGCAAATAGAAACTTTATTCATTCATGCGTAGATTGAGAAAATGACATTGAAAATCTCTAGTTTGGAATCATTATCCCATACAAATAAATTTCTTCTAAAAGTATGACCCTTTTCGATTTGTATTTTGATAATCTGATAGGTATAATTAAGGATAAATATTATATAATAAGATAACTAATGTACTTCAAAATGCCCAAATCCATTTTCTTTACTCCAATTTATTTTATTTTATTTTTTATTAAAGAAAAAAAAGGATCATTTGATGGCACCTGTAGCCACTAATGTCAGCCCATAGCTGGACAGTTGGCTGGCTCGTTTCAGAATCCTGCTCTCAACTGCCCATCCATTATTACTACTTCAACTGCTGAATAATAATGAATTGCTCGGAAGATACAATCTGCTTAATAAATAAATAATATAAAAAAAAGCTAAATATGTAAAAGCATAATATACACACACATTTGTTTTTAAAAAAAAAAAGAAAAAGAAAACACATTTCTCACTAGCTAATTGAATACTAATAATTGCGAAACTATCCAACACTTTAAAAAGGATAAAAATTCATTTAATCTTTATATATATATTTAAAATATCATAAAATATTTTAATCATAAATTATTGATACTTTTGTTTTTTTTATTTTTGACTTACTTTTATAATATTATCCTCTTATAATAATTTTTTTCTTAATATCTTTTTTGGAGACATTAGACAAAAATTACCATAAAAATAAAATAAAATAAAAAGAAAATATATTGATTTTTGTGGAACACTTTGTTGAGTAATTAATATATTAATTTTTTTTATTAACGTCCACAAAAGATATTTTTTAACAATATTATTTTTTGGACTTACATAAGCTTCCAAAAAAATTAACATATTTTTTTATTTCTATTTTATTTTGGGTTAGATTAGTACTTTAATTTTTTTTTATTGTAAGAGGGTAACATTATAAAAACGAATAAATAGAAACAAAAAGTAAATGTAGGGGTGTCAATAGTTTAATGAGATGAATGTTTCAAGATATTTTAAAAACTATAAGAATTAAATGGACATTAATCCCAAAGTAAAGAGATTAAATAAGTTTTTATTCGATCAAAAACTATAGTTATCTCTTTTTATTTACATTGGTATAATTTTAAAGAGGTAGTGGCTAAGTTGGATCAGTTTCACGGTAGAACACTAATGATGACCGTCAAATTATAACAATAAGTGCAGATTTAATATTTGTCTCTATGATCATGCATCATCATCGTACTCCACCTTCGAGCTGATTCAACTTAGTCACAATTATATTAGACTATCAGTCTCCAATGAGAGTAAAGTTTCTATTAATATATAAAAGTAAATATGATCTATTTTCAAGTTTAAATATTTAAATCGTGCCAATAGATTTAAAATAAATATGGTTGTTTTAGATCTAAATATACAATAGAGTGCCCCCAGAACATATATTGTGAAATTGTTAAGTATGCTATTGATGTGAATAAAGCTAAAACAACGGTACTATTTATACCGTTCACAGGTGCGGCTAAATCCCCAACTTTATGATTTTTAAATGTAAAAGAGCATCTGACCAATAAATGACAAAAAAAAACAAAAAATTGATATAGTTGTTGACATGTGATTTATATAATGTACATGGGGTGTAGACCTTCAATTTTAGATTGAAAGAGACAGGGCAAAACTACGTTGTTGCCAATGGGTTTCGTATCCCTCTTTTTTTTTGTTTTTTAAGGTCACTTATAATGGAGTCTATTTATTTATTAAAAGAATAAAAATGTTAAAGACTTTTATATTTTTACACATTAATCCTGCACCTAAAAATTTTCAAATTATAATGATTTTCTGGAAGCCACAATCTATTTTAGAAGTATTTTTTGAGGATGCCGACATGAATACAATACTCCGACATCGTAGGCTTGTCAATTTGGAAGATATACATTTTTTTTTTGTATTGCAATATATGTAGAGAAGAGAATGCATTATTTGCTAGAATTTAAGGAAAAAAAATTCCGTTTCACTACCAAACTGAAAAATAAAAAAATTGGTCATGGCCATGGTTTTGTTTTCCAGCACTTAGCCATTACTCCAACAAGAATATAACACAATATATATATATATGGATATCAAAGGGTAAACATGCATATTTAATTTTTATTATCAATCACTATGCATTTTATAATATGAAAAACTAATTAATGTGTTTTACATAAAAAAATTCTTATTTTTTATTTACTTTTCCTAAAATGATTAATATTAGAAGATAATTAAAATTATTTACAATATAGAAACAAAATAATAAAATAAAATTATTACTATTATTTTTAATTATAAAAAATTAATAAAGAAATATTTAAATTATTTTCAAATAGAGTAATTGTTTAGATTTATTTTTTTTACCCTTCTTTAATTAAGTTAATGAAATATCTTAAATGTGTGCTAATGACTATTTAAAATGTTGGGGTGGAATAAATTAATATATTTTTCTACATAATCAAATAATTGGTAGTATGTTAAATAAATATTATGTTACAAGAAAATAATAAAATATTAATTATATATAATATGAAATTAAATTCATTTTCATATTTTGTACATTTCATTTATTTGAAATGGTAAAATCTCTTGCGTTAAAGAAAAATAAAATGTATAATGTCTCTCACGTGGGAGGAAATTAACTGCCATTTTGTTAAATTTAAAAAAATCACACACACACACACACACACACACACACACACACACACACACACACACACACACACACACACACACACACACACACACACACACACACATATATATATATATATCGTCAATTATGGTTAGTAAAAAGATATACAATGTTTAGCTATGTATTAAATTAATTAATTTATTAATTAATAAAAGAATTATTAATTTAAATAAATATTAACAAATGTAAGAATAAGTCATTTAATTGAAATCAATAGTCTAAAAAAATTCAAAATATTATAGATTTACATGTCAAAATTTTAAAACTTTTAATTTTTCTTATTTTACATAAACAACAGGGGCATTTAATGTTAATGACCCTACAAATGCATCTAAGCCGTTGTACAACTTTTAGGTTGAATTTAAAGATGGATTTGAAAAAGACCAAAAATAGGGTACCAAACATCATGGGTAACATAGTTACACCCTTATTGCTTTATAATCTTTGAAATGTGAAGCAAAAGAGGTGTTTCTTTATCCATAAGAATAAAGCCAACTAATAAGGACAATATTTAATGATACTTTTATCTAAAAAATTTTAGGCACTTTTTTTTTTTTAAATCCTTGTAAATTACGCCTGCAATCTTTGTCCATTTGAATGGATTGTTCTTATTGTTTATGAATTTGCGTGCAAGTTTAGCAATTTGCAATTGCATAAATTGGTCTGTAAGTACTGCCCGTCATGATGTAAGAGTGCCTTACAATCTTCTTGTCATTTTGTTGAAGCTGTAAATGTGAATCTATGGATTGAATTTTTGAATCCGTGCATCCGGGTTTAAACTGCCAAAAAGCTCTTGTCCCATCTTAAAATTTTTGTAACGCAAAAAATAGAAATAGAATTGAGAGAGCATTATTTGATAAACATGTATAACAATTAAATTTTGAACTTTACAAGATTAGTATAGTTTACATTAACGCAAGATTGGAATTTGAAAATAGATTGGGTTATTTTGAATATGGGATTATCATTTTATCAACCTAATATTCTTTTGATTTATCACTTTATTATCAAAGATTTATCATACTTGAATTTTCTACTTAATATTTTAGCTTTTATCATTTACCACCGAAACGTTAACTCTATTTCAAGAATGTCAGTATAACTAGTATTTTATCAATTGATTATTTTGAATATACAAATAATCAATTGATAAGAGCATTATCTCTTTTTATATAATTAATTTTATATTATTTTTAACTTAGATGATTAAATTGCATTTGCATAGTCTAAGGATAAAATAAACTTTTATTCTCAATTTTTGTAAAAATTTCTATTAGGATTGGGCTATTTGAACTCACTAATTTTCCTTATACACACACTTTTTTAATTACAATTGTTATCAAATTATAACTTGTTATTTTAATTCATTAATTATCAAAATCACAAAATTGCCCTTAACTAGTGACTTTCTCCCTCTAATTTTACCGTGGTCAAAACCTAAACTAGTTTTTATCTCTTTCAATTTTTTTTTTATTCTTTTTTGCCAAATCAATTGTATCTTTCTCTTAGTTTTCGTTATAACATTATCAATTTTTACTTGTTATTATCATTTAGAATTTATGTCGCTGAGATTTGACCAAAAAAAATCTAATAGATCTAAGTGCTACATAAACTTATTTTTTATTTTTACATGATGAGTATTGATTCTTTCATTTTGTTTAGCATACAGTATGTAAGACTAAATTTGTTAATTTTTAAACAATTTTTTTAGTTAAATGCAATATTTACTTCATATATTATGATAAATTTTGATTAAAAAAAGGAGATGAAGGGAGAGCAAACAATATCATATCAATTAAGATCATATAAGTAATAGATTAGATTATATTTTTGCAATAAAAATATTAATTCAAAAAAAGAGTGTAATAAAATATTTAATGGATTAAAATAGCCTCAACTATTCTGTTATTTTTAATAGTTTGATAATAAAATAATAAAAATTACAACAATAAATAATAAAAAGTGATGTGTCAGCAAAATTTTAAATCCCTTCCAATGTAGATGAAAATATAAAATTGGGTTCCACATGCCGAAGAAAATATGAAATGATCATATAATTAAAAGCATTTTTTAATATTAAAAGCTAGTTTACGAACGAAGATAAATCAACTGAAATGTAATTAAATGGCTTCTAACTGTGACTAAAAATATTTGCAAATATGTAATAAGTTTGTACACTCATGATCAACTCATATACTTTTCCCACTTATTTTTTAAAATTATAAATGTTAAAGCATTCTTGTAGGATTTGGAACTTGAAGAAGCCATGAACTACTGTTTTATTTCGGTTTGTAATTTAATTTACCAAATTTGAAGCAAGATGGGTTTAGTTTGGAGTAGGACAAGTGTTGTGTAAATTTTGTTGAACTCGCAAGCGCACGAATCTATTGTAGAATAGATTAACGGTGACGAGTGTCGATCCTACGAGGAGGTGGATTTTAATTATATGTAGAATTAATTAAGTAAATGGGTGGTTGGATTTGTGGAGAAATTGATTTAAAGGATGCTAGAATTTAAATTGGAATAACGGAATTAAATTGAATTCGGAACTATTGAAATAAAGCACTTGGATATCTGGATCCGTATCAACATGCATCATGGGCTAAATATTCCTTATTAATACCAATTAAATCATGAGGGGGGAATCCACACCTCATGAACCACGCTCTAATCAATATGGTGTCGAGAAGGGCATCGCCAAATAATAATAACCTTATACTAGGGTGTCGGTAAAACCAGGGCGGTAACTAGACAAGATTATTATTATTTGTCGACGAAAAGTCAAAACCTCCACAGAAATTAGAGGGGAAGAGAAAATAAATTTACCAAATAAAGCCCATGACACATGTTGAGACTTCATCTTCAACCCAAGCTTGAAAGAAAATTAGCTACTCATAATTGAACTAAGGGTAAAATGAGAATTTATTAAAATACGTAGAAAATACAAGATGGAGAGAGAATTACAGAAAACTAAGCTCAGAAATGGATTCAGGGGTGTCAAATTAGGGGGGGAGGCCCCCTTTTTATAGATACATTGAGTGAATCATGGCCATCAGATTAAAAATAGTTTGGACGCACAGGATTGCGCCACGTCATCGATGAACGATGTCACGGTTTGACCACGGGTTTGACCACGCGGTTTGAACAAGAACACGGTTTGCACACGGTTTGAAAAAGAACACGGTTTGCACACGGTTTGAACAGTGTCGTGAGCAGTGAATAAAGTGAGCGATCGTGACATTCATGAACATAATGACATGTGAATAGTACCGCACATGTGAACAGTACCATTTTTCATTTTATACTCTTCTTAAGGTTTTCGACTGTCCTGTGTTCAAAAGTGATGTTCATTTCTCGTTCACTGTGAAATGACCATGATGCCCCTAAAATACATAAAATACTTAATTAAAACAAAACAAATATAATTAAATAACAAGCGACTTAAATAAATAAAATTAGAGATGTTAGTGAGACTTGAAGTGTAAAATGACGATTTTCTCCTTTATAAATATACACTTTCTAACACTCAACACACCCCCCAACCAGCTTATTGCTAGTCCCTAGCAAATAAAGCGAAAATAAAATTCAAACCCAAATTTTTTTTTTTTTAACAAACTTATTTATTCAATCAGACTAATGATAGCAATCAAATAAAAGTATAAACATTATCTCCAGTCTAAAGAAACATCACACCCACATCAATCATCCACATGAATCAACCAAGTAGATACAGCTACTTTCAAAAATGACATGTCAAACCCCAAAATCTCACCGGTAATAGTGACACTCTCACAAGAAAATTAAACCCAATATAAATTGTCACTTCTATGAATGATAAATTGAGAGAAAATAATAAACAAGCATTATCACACACTCTCACTAAGATGAAGGAAATATACCCATAGCTTAGAAATAACACGATCTCAAGTCAAACAAAGTATTAGTCAACCCAATGTAATGTTTTTTTATTTATTTATTTATTTTTTTATATGCATTACTACATCTTTATAGTCCACATAACTAGCTTCTACTTCAGACTATAGTTCCCTAAAATCAAGAAGGACTTTTATTAGGATGTAACATAGGCTAGGGACATGGCTAACAAAGAAAGGAAGATAGAGAAAACAAAATATATGTTTGAGAAAAATAATATCTTTTGGAAACTAAAAAGTGCATTTCACTTATTTATTATTGTATTATATCTCTCTTTTTTTTTCTTTTTTTTTTCGGTATTGCACAACTTTACTAAACAAAATAATTATTTATATTTTTCTCAAACATGAATAGGTGATGGAACTTGTAAGATATTGGGTAATACTCCAAATTGGAGTGGGTCAAGACGATAAGTTGACAAAGAAAAGTGTTTTTTTTTTTTATAAAAGGCTCAAAAGGGCTAACTATGGATATTTCACATAAGGGATGGCTAGAAAAGCTCAAACGGGTCAAAGATGGCCTTTCCATCATCTTTTAGGGCTCTAGATACTCCTCCATATCTACTAGTTAAATGAACCTTCAGATGTAGCAACGCATTTTTTTTTTTAACTTTTTTTTTAAGGGTTGACTCCAAGGAAATCTAAAGATCATGTATAAAATAATAATCTTTTCTAATTTGTATGAAGAATGGGCAAAAAGGGTTACTCTCCAAGAAAAATAATAGGCTCAAAAGCTCACTTGGTATTCATTATGACATGTCAATTCTTTCAAGCAACTCATATTTATCTCTGACATCAACATGTAGAGTAGCAAATATAGTGTAACATCACTCAAGACCAAAGATAATACAAATACTAAAATTCGAAAGTCATCATGTCATCCAAAAATAAAAACAAAATCACACTATTTTTTTTTTGTTTTTTTTTAAACAACATTCTACCCCTCAACCTATTCTAAACATGAAAATATGCATGCAGAAATGTGAAAATGATGCAGAAAAACTAATTGGAAAAGTTACACTTAAAATGATAGAAAAAGAAAAATTTTTTTTTTAACAAAGAAGATGCGTTTCTAGAGGCACTACACTCTATATTCAGCCATCTTCGACTCAAAATTTGAAAATGCATATTTATAAAGGAGAAGTCAAAAAGTTAGAAAGATCACACGAAAAATAAGAATTTTTTTTTCATTATTATTTTTTCCTTTTTTTTTAATTAAGAAGATGCGTTTCTAGAGTAACTACACTCCATATTCAGCCATCTTTAACACAAAAAGTTAGCAACAGTTAGTTTCTACAACAAAAAAAAATTAGTAAAAACTTAACCAACATTCCACAATTGTCAACTATCCCCTCCCCCCAACCAGAAAGAAACATTGTCCTCAATGTTTTAAAGGAAAGAAGTAGAGTTTAGAAGACATCACCTGGGTGGTGCAACACAAAATAAAATATTTACAGGCGGAGATTTAAATCTAATTTGTATTTCTTACTGCTGCTATTGTTACCATCGTTATTTGTACACTTCAACACCAAGGTCTTGGGATCTGGCTCTGGTCGATAAGCTTGTAACAGATCAAGTAGCTCATTAGCAGTGTGAGCACAAATAAAAAGCTTTTTCACCGTAGAGGGAATGAAGTAGTTTTTTATTGCATGGTTAAGAAATGCGATAAAGCCATCATAAAAATTATTGACATTTAACAAACCGATGGGTTTCTGATGAATGTGCAGATGGGCCCAAGATGCTAAAGTGATAAGTGCCTCTAGAGTTGCAAGATCTCCTGGTAAGAAAATAAAAGCATCAAAGATGATTAAGCATTTGATTATTCTTCTTTGCATACCTGAGACAACTAACTCTTCTCCAGTCGGTGAGTTAGACAAGCAGCCCAAAGGTTTTAGGGCTTGTGGTATGATGCCTAACACTTGACTTCCTCTGACAAAAGCAGTTTCTGAGACCAATTTTGATAACCCTCGGTCACCTCCGCCGTATACTAAGTGTAATTTTCTTTCTGCTATGCATCGACCAAGATCAATGGCTGCCTCAAAGAACTCTTTATATTTGCCATAGTTAAATCCGGAAAGCACACAAATGTTCTTGAATTGTTTATTGGGAGTAGCTGCCATTAGGATACTTCTCAAAAATAGTTTGTGAGTGCAAACGAAAAGAATCATATTTAAAGATCTTGGCGGCAGTGGGTCACAGCTGTGAATGAGGTGTCATGTCTATGTCAAATAATCATGTAATGCACATGGCTCAAAAGTCAAAAAAGGAAACAGTAAAAAGGAAAAGCAAGTAATGAAAAATATAAAATTATTAAAGACAATAATGCAAATGGTAAAACAATAGTGAAATAAAACAACAGTAAAGTAAAAGGATATTTACAGGTAGTTGCGACTGTGGCTCACATCTTCCTCTGGTTTTACGTCCAGAAACGGCTTCAACGCCCTCTATGGGTCGAGGATAGGCTTCCCATCCAGTTTTCTTATAAACTGGCAAACAGGGTCGTTTATAGTCGATTCCGAGATCAGATCGTGCATGTTCTTTCTGGAATGATGGCCATAACTGGAGAATCGCTCCTTGCACATATCCACTGGGATGCGTTTCAAGAGACAAAAGGATATTATCCAATGACTCCTTATTCAAGCCATCCCTAATGAATTGAATCTTATCTTCTCTGTTATCAGACACCATTCCTAAAGAACATCGTTTTTTATTGCATATCATTCTGGCACACTTATGACAAGCAACCGAAATCTTTCGAGCTCTTCGCTTTCTTGCATAATTTCCTTTACCACAACCAGGCATGTATGCAATAAATTTAGGAGGCAGCTCACCTGCCAAGCGTACTTTAGCCTCAATTAACTAGCGGATATCAGCAGGTATGTTATTCCTCATGAGCAATCGCATGCGTTCGGACCGAGCTTTATAGATTGTGAGGAGGGCATTCTGAGGAAGTTAAGGGAATCGACTATGAAGCTTTACTAAGATCTCGTTTCTATCCATACCTTCGCCTCAGAAGATCAGTAATTATGGGAAACTGAAGTAACCGACTTGATTGTCACGGAGTACCGTTATCCGCCACTTAACCGGGGTGACAAACTAAAACACACAAACTAAAACACACAACCGGAATAACAAACAAATAAAAACACACAAAGAAAATCACAATCGTCCTCTTATAGAATTTACCTCAAGCTCCAACTGGATGTTGTAGACACTTCTCTCAATGTCTCTGAGTTGGCTTTCTAAATCCTCAACGTGGGATATTAACTCCGGTGGTTGTAGCTTCCAAATACGATGTGTTTTACAAAATCGTATCTGGCCTCTGAGATGAGATTGGACAAGTTGAAGTCGTCTAAGGATGTTCAAGAGGAACTATCTCATGATTAAAAGTGATAAAAGAAAACTCAATGGTTAAACAAACACACTTATGCACAAATAATTTCAATTAGCAAAAGAATAATAAAAAGAAAAAAAAATCAAATCACGAAAAAAAAAAACAGAAAAATCTTAATTCAAATGTGGTGGGTCACTCAAATTTATTTCGGTGTCCTCTCCATGTGGTTGGTACTCTAGATATGGCTTTAATCTTTGACCATTAACTTTAAACGTGACACCATTCTTTGGGTCCTTAATTTCAATTGCCCCATGTGGAAAAACAGTATGGACAATAAAGGGGCCAGACCATCGAGAACGTAGCTTACCTGGGAATAAATGCAAGCGAGAATTGAATAAAAGTACTTTCTGACCTGGAGTGAAAGATTTTCTCATAATCTGCTTATCATGAAAGACTTTCATTCGCTGCTTGTAAACCTTGGCATTTTCGTATGCATCATTACGAATTTCTTCAAGTTACGCCATTTGTAATCGTCTTTCTGAGCCAGCTTGCTGCATGTCAAAATTGAATTTCTTGATGGCCCAGTACGCACGATGCTCGAGTTCCACAGGTGGGTGGCAAGCTTTTCCATACACTAGCCTGTAGGGTGACATCCCAATTGGGGTCTTGAAAGCCGTTCTATATGCCCATAATGCATCATCGAGTCTTAATGACCAATCTTTTCTGTCTGGCCTCACGGTCTTTTCTAAGATGTGCTTTATTTCTCGATTGGAGATCTCAACTTGGCCACTGGTTTGCAGATGATACGGAGTCGCCACTTTATGAGTGATGGAGTACTTTGTCAAAAGTGCTTTGAATGATTTATTGCAAAAGTGGGTACCACCATCACTGATTATTGCCCGAGGGAATCCAAAGCGTGAAACAATGTTGCTCTTCAAAAACCCTAGCACCACTTTATGATTATTCGTCCTGCATGGAATTGCCTCTACCCATTTTGATACATAGTCAACAGCAACCAAAATGTATTGATGGCCAAAAGAAACGGGAAAGGGTCCTCTGAAGTCGATACCCCACACATCAAAAATCTCAACCACTAAAATTGGATTTAGTGGCATCATATTCCTTCGTGTAATGCTCCCCATTCGTTGACACCTATCACATGAAGAGCAAAAGTTGTAAGCATCTCGAAATATAGTTGGCCAATAAAAACAACATTGTAGAACTTTTGTCGCTGTTTTCTTAACGCTGAAATGGCCTCCACAAGCTTGTTCATGGCAGAACGAAAGGATGTTATGAAATTCATTCTCTGGGACACATCGTCGAATAATTTTATCCGCACAATACTTGAACAGATAGGGGTCATCCCAGAAAAAATTCTTTATTTCCGCAAAGAATTTAACCTTGTCCTGCTTGGCCCAATGCTCTGGAAGTTTACCTGTAATAAGATAATTAACGATATCAGCATACCAAGGTAATACTTCCACACTTATTAATTGCTCATCCAGAAATGACTCATTCAATATTAAAGATTCTTTTATTGTGTCAAAATGAAGACGAGAGAGATGGTCAGCCACAACATTTTCTGTCCCTTTCTTATCTTTGAACTCCAAGTCAAACTCCTGCAAAAGCAACACCCAACGAATTAGTCTAGCTTTCGTATCTTTCTTTGTGAGAAGATATTTCAGAGCAGCATGACCTGTGAATACAATTATTTTACAACCAATGAGATAAGATCAAAATTTTTCTAATGCAAACACTACTGCTAGCATTTCTTTTTCAGTAGTTGAATAGTTCAACTGTGCATCGTTTAATGTCATACTAGCATAGTAAATAATATGAGAAATTCGATCTACTCTTTGTCCTAATACTGCTCCTACTGCATAATCAGATGCATCACACATAAGCTCAAATGGTAAGCTCCAGTTTGGTGGCTGAATGATGGGTGATGTTGTCAACAAATGCTTTAGTTTTTCAAACGCCACAAGACATGAATCATTAAAGATAAAATGTGCATCCTTAGCAAGTAAATTGCATAAGGGTCTAGAAACTTTGCTAAAATCCTTAATAAAACGTCTATAAAAACCAGCATGCCCAAGGAAAGATCTTACTTCTCTGACTGATTTAGGCGGAGGAAGATTAGAAATGAGATCCACCTTGGCTTTATCAACCTCAATACCTTTGCTTGAAATGATGTGACCGAGAACTATACCTTGTTTTACCATGAAATGACATTTCTCCCAATTTAAGACCAAATTCTTCTCGATACATCTCTGCAAAACTTTTGTTAGATGATGTAAACATTGATCAAATGAGTCACCAAAGACAGAAAAGTCATCCATAAAGACTTCAAGGAATCGTTCAACCATATCAGAAAAAATGCTTAACATGCATCGTTGAAATGTAGCAGGTGCATTACATAATCCAAATGACATTCTCCTATATGCAAATGTGCCAAAAGGGCAAGTGAAAATGGTTTTCTCTTGATCTTTTGGTGCTATGGGAATCTGATTGTATCCTGAGTAGCCATCTAGAAAGCAATAAAATTCATGACCTGCTAATCTATCAAGCATTTGATCAATAAATGGTAAAGGAAAATGGTCTTTATGTGTGACAGAATTTAATTTTCTATAATCAATGCATACACGCCATCCTGTAGTCACTCTAGTGGGTATCAATTCATTATCAGCATTTGTAACTACTGTGACTCCTGACTTTTTGGGGACAACTTGCACAGGACTGACCCATGAACTATCAGAAATTGGGTAAATGATACCTGCATCTAATAGTTTAAGGACTTCCGTTCTAACAACTTCTTTCATATTAGGATTTAACCGACGTTGCATTTCCCTTGGAGATTTAGCATTTTCATCAAGGTGAATGTAATGCATGCAGTCTACTGGGTTTATACCTTTTATGTCTGCTATGGTCCATCCTAATGCTCCTTTGTGCTCTTTTAAAACATCCAACAACTTACCTTTTTGTTCATCATTTAGGGATGATGAGATGATTACTGGCAGAGTGCTTTCTTCTCCCAAAAATGCATATTCCAAAGTGTTGGGTAATGGTTTGAGCTCGAGTTTCGGTGGTGATTCTGATGATGGGATGATTTTCTTCTCTGATGGTGCTAGTTGTTCAACTCTTGACTTCCATTTATTAGTGTCCATGGATGGTGCTGAGTCAAGTAGGGCGTTGACCTCATCGACAGATCTGTCAACATCAAAATTCAAACCAAAGTGAGTTAAACATGTTTGTAAAGGGTCATCATTAAGGTTCGAAAGAAAAGTATCATCAACTAATGCTTCAATTAAATCCACGTCAACAATTCCATCATCTGTATTGTGAGGTTGTTTGGCAATGTTGAAGATGTTAAGCTCCATGGTCATATTGCCGAAAGACAACTGCATATTTCCAGTCCTGCATTGAATGTGAGCATCCGCAGTTGCCAAGAAAGGTCGGCCTAGGATAATGGGGATGTGCTTCCTTGAATCCTGTATTGGTTGAGTGTCAATTACAATGAAATCAACAGGAAAATAAAACTTGTCTACCTGGATAAGCACGTCCTCCACAATACCACGAGGTATTTTCGTGGACCGATCTGCAAGCTGTAACACCACTGGAGTTGGGTGTAATTCTCCAAGTCCAAGTTTCACAAATACTGAGTAAGGCAAGAGATTAACACTAGCCCCTAAATCCAACAAAGCATTCTCAATTGTGTGGTTCCCTATACTACATGAAATAGTGGGGGCGCCTGGGTCTTTACATTTTAGAGGAATTTTGTGTTGGAGTATAGAACTAACATTTTCAGTTAAAAATGCCTTTTTCTGAACATGAATATTTCTCTTTTTAGTGCAAAGGTCTTTAAGAAACTTGGCATAAGATGGAACTTGCTTTATTGCATCAAGTAAAGGGATGTTAACACTTACCTGTTTGAAGACTTCAAGAATCTCACCTGTGGATTTTCCCTTCTTTCCTTTAGCTAACCTCTGAGGAAATGGAGCTTTAGGAACATACTCTCGTGGGTTGGTTTCTTCTTTCTCCTCCGGTGGTGAGTCTTCAACATTCACAGGTACAATTTGAGTTGATTTTGTCACTGGCATCTCCACTTTGTTGTCGACTTCTTTCCCTTTTCGCAAGGTCATGACGGCTTTGACCTCTCCATGCTGTTGTGGTGAACTGGTAGTTGCTTCATGTACTCCTTTAGGATTAGGCACTGGTTGACTTGGAAATTTGCCTTTCTCAACAGTCATTGCCAAAGTCTGAACTGAAGAAGCAAGTTGTCCCACCATCTTCTTGAGGCTTGAAACTGATTGGGCTTATGAGTTTAAGCCTGCTCTCATCTCATTTCGTAGTCCATCAATGGTGCGGTTCTGTTGTTCAATCGTAGAGTGAGTAACATTCTTGAGATTCTGGAGAGCATCCTCCCATTGTCTGGGTTGAGAGTAATTCTGGTTCTGATTGTATGGTCTAAATGGTGGCTGAGAGGCTTGAGGAACTTGAGGAATTGGTTGCATTGGTGGAGCTGGAGCTGCTGGTCCATTCTGTTGGAATCCTTGAGACCATGAAAAATTGGGGTGATCTCTCCATCCAGGATTATATGTATTGGAGTATGGGTTGTAATTTGATGGCTTCCTCATGACACCGATGGCATTGGCTTGATCTGGATATGAGTCATGGTCATGTGGCTTTGTTGATTTAGCAGTCGTCAAAGATGCTATTTGTCGAGAAAGGCCTTCAACCATCTCTTTGACTTCTTTGATTCCCGATCCGGACTCGCCAATGTGAACCTCATTCACTCCTTTAATTCTTCTAGTATTCCTGAGAGATCGACTCCGTTGTTGGGAATTATCCGCTTGTCGGGAATTATCCGCTTGTCGGGAATTATCCGCTTGTCGCTGGAAGAAATCCCAAATTTCTGTTGCACTTTTTGACATTAGCTCTCCTCCACTTGTTGCCATTAGCCATTCTTGCACATTTGTCAATAATCCCTCCAAGAAGTATTGGCATTGGTGCCATTTCTCGTACCCATGATGTGGACACTTCAAAAGTAGTCCATTGAATCGCTCCCATGCTTTGAAAAACTGCTCGTCTTCTCTTTGGGTGAATTCTGAGATTTCCCTGCGAATAGCATTGGTTTTATGCACTGGGAAATATTTATTTAAAAATTTCGTTACCATTTGTTCCCATGTTGTAATGCTATTAGCAGGCAATGTATTGAACCATGAACGAACTCTATCCTTTAAAGAAAATGGGAATAGTCTAAGTTTAACATCATATTCTGAAAAATTCTCATATTTAAAGGTTTGACAAATTGTATGAAAATCATTCAGATGATTATATGGGTCCTCATTTTCTAAGCCATAGAATGTTGGGAGACAATTTAGCACACTAGGTTTTAACTCAAAACTCCTAGCAGCTACATTTGGGTATCTTATACAAGATGTGCTCAAATTAGCTAAGGGACTGAAGTAGTCCTTAAATGGCCTCTCCTGTGGTTCTGGTTGTTGCAAATCCATTTCAATTTTTTCTTTAAGTGCGATGTGTTTGTGTGTGCGAAGTGTTCTTTCTAATTCAAGGTCTATAGGTTCAAGATTAGGTAATAATGACCTACGACCATGCATGCAAAGAAAATAAAAATGAGAACAAAATAAATAAAAATAAAGAAGAAAGAGAAATTACAATACTAACCTTATTGCGCTGTTACAACCTTTCTATAAAAATAAAATACACTAAAACAAATACGTGAAATTAACTAAAATTAAAATAAATTAACAAGATAAATAAAAAATTATAAAGAAGAATAACTTGAAAATTAAAATGCAGAAATTTAAAGAAGAGAAAAAGAAATTCTTACCTAAAAATGTAGATTCGCTTTTTTTTTAATTAATTAAGAAAAAGAAAAAAAATTACAAGGAAACAACTAAAATAATAATAATAATAATAATAATAATAATAATAATAATAATAAAATTATTTACAAAAAAATTAATTCTACAAATCAAAATACTTACCTCCCCGGCAACGGCGCCAAAAACTTGTTGTGCAAATTTTGTTGAACTCGCAAGCGCACGAATCTATTGTAGAATAGATTAACGGTGACGAGTGTCGATCCCACGAGGAGGTGGATTTTAATTATATGTAGAATTAATTAAGTAAATGGGTGGTTGGATTTGTGGAGAAATTGATTTAAAGGATGCTAGAATTTAAATTGGAATAGCGGAATTAAATTGAATTGAGAACTATTGAAATAAAGCACTTGGATATCTAGATCCGTATCAACATGCACCATGGGCTAAATATTCCTTATTAATACCAATTAAATCCTGAGGGGGGAATCCACACCTCATGAACCACGCTCTAATCAATATGGTGTCAAGAGCTTATCGTGCCAAATAATAATAACCTTATACTAGGGTGCCAGAAACCGGGCAGAACAGACTAGACAAGATTATTATTATTTGTCGACGAAAAGTCAAAACCTCCACAGAAATTAGAGGGGAAGAGAAAATAAATTTACCAAATAAAACCCATGACACATGTTGAGACTTCACCTTCAACCCAAGCTTGAAAGAAAATTAGCTACTCATAATTGAACTAAGGGTAAAATGGGAATTTATTAAAATACGTAGAAAATACAAGATGGAGAGAGAATTACAGAAAACTAAGCTCAGAAATGGATTCAGGGGTGTCAAATTAGGGGGGGGGAGGCCCCCTTTTTATAGATACATTGAGTGAATCATGGCCATCGGATTAAAAATTGTTTGGACGCACAGGATTGCGCCACGTCATCAGTGAACAGTAACACGGTTTGACCACGGGTTTGACCACGCGGTTTGAACAGTAACACGGTTTGCACACGGGTTGAACAGTAACACGGTCTGAACAGTGTCGTGAAGCAAGACCCGTGAACGATGCAAATGCATGTGAATAGTGCGTGCGTGTGAGCGGTCAGTGCCGTTTTTCCTTTTATACTCTTCTTAAGGTTTTCGACTGTCCTGAGTTCAAAAGTGACGTCCGTTTTGCTATCCGAAATCTCGTTCATTGTGAAATGATTATGATACCCCTAAAATACACAAAATACTTAATTAAAACAAAACATATATAATTAAATAACAAGCGACTTAAATAAATAAAATTAGAGATGTTAGTGAGACTTGAAGTGTAAAATGACGATTTTCTCCTTTATAAATATACACTTTCTAACACTCAACAACAAGATAATTAAAACGGAAAAAAAAATATAAAATAAAGATAATCAAGTTGGAGAAAAAAAGAAAAAAAGGCATAAAAAAATTTACATGGCCTATATCTTCTCCTGTCTTATTATATACCACTTAGGGCCATTCCTCTTCCATTCGTCATCTCCTTCACACTTTGTATTTCTTAATTTTATTTTTCATTGGATTTTTTTATGTTTTATGTCTCAATAAATGTAAGCATGTCACTACTGGTTAGAAGTTAAGACAAAAAATTGAGAACATATTGTGCAATAACAAACAATCACTTGCTTTCCATCCTTTTTCTTTTTTTCTAATGTAAAAATTGAAGAAAATTTGTTTTTATATGTACTTTAGTAGATTGATTGTATAATTTAACTCATATTTACTTAATTATGAAAATTTTTACATTAAAAAAATCCTCATTTAACAAAAGAAAAATTGATTCATTTTACATGTCCATACTATTAGCTCAACCGTAAAAATGTTTGATATGATTTTTATTTGAATTAAAAAATCTTTGATATATTTAAAGAAGTTAAAGTTTAACTCCTACACATAGATGAGATCCCAGGGCTGCTTACCATATTTCTTTTACAACTTTAAAGAATAGGTAAAATCTGAATATTATTAATAGATCAAAATTGTTGTATTGTCATAATACGAATATTATTTGGAAAGTTATATTTACGAAGAAAAAAAGTTATGAATTTAATTTATACTATATTTTAACATTTTTTTAAACAAAAAAAGTCTTTTAAAATGGGAAAATTGGTTGATAAAAATGTTTCTAAATTACATAAATTTTGATGTCATATTATCAAAATAGAACTAACAAAGACCTGTTCGAGCTCTCATAATATATTGTGGGAATTTAATTTCTTTTCTCAATTTGAATAAAAGCGTTTTCTTCCTTTTGAATTGTGAGTAGAGTAAACGTCTTTTAAATATTAAAAAAAATAAAAATTTAGACGAACTTTATAAAAATTAATATAAATTAATTTTAATAATAATTTAATTTATAAATATTAATTATAATTTTATAAAATATAAATTATACACTTAAACAATAATTTTATATAATAAAAAAAATAAAAAAATAAAGTCCGGTTAGATGACACCATCACATCAGTGAATAATCTATGTCACTAAAATATGAAAGAGAAATAGAATCTTACAATAAATCCATAATGTGACAAAGTGGGTCCTACATTCTGTCATCAAATGTGCAGCACAGCACTATATCAGAATTCAGAAATTAGTTTTTAGAAACTCGAGAGAAACAACCAAGGAGACTTGTTTGTTTTCAATGTTACGCAGTCATAGGCCGCACACGGACATTAGTCTCTCTCAGTCAGTGCCTCGGCAGCACTGTGTTGTTACAACAAGGTCCCTTCTGTTCTAACACTAAACACACGTCTGTTCTGTTCCTCCACTCACAAACCCATCTCTCTTTCTTGTCTCTTTGTGACTATAAGGCATTTTCTTTCTTCATTTTTTGGCCATGGAGGTTAGAACAAAGGCCTTTTTGTTGATGGGTTTGTTTGTATTTCTTGGAATGCAGGTTCATTTAGCAGTGGCAGGTCAGTTCATATATGGGTTCTTGCTGTTTGCTTGAATAATAGATAAAGGATTCATTTTTCTTTTATATGTTTTGTGTTGTTATTTCTTCTTCAATCAAGTTATGATTTTTTTTTTCCTTTATAGGTGTTGTTATGTGGTAAAGGTGAAATTTTGGAAATGGGTTTGATTTGTAATTGGACGGTTCTGAGTTGTTCCTTGTTTGATTGGTTTTTGTTTGTTTTTATTTTGCATTCAGAATGAGCATCGCTCCCTGGCTTCTGCAATTTTATGGAAACAACTATTGTTTGGATTATTGGGTTCTAAATTTTAAACTGATAAATCTTCCCAGTGAAATATGTCTATTTAGAGCAGTGGGTAGTTCGTAATGCTACTCATGCTGAGATTATATGCATAAGTTTTGACTTTGCCAGTTGTATCGTGTGATTTGATTTTTTTTTTGTTTGGTTTGGAAAAATCTTCAAAATTAAGGGCACTCGATGAGTATGATGAAATTTATGGTAACATGGTATCTAAGACTGTGATAGAAATTGGTACCTGTTTATATCTTTGGAAAAATGAGAAATAAGGCAATAAAACCTCACTTGAGGCACTCTGTTTGCATTTACTAATCAAGAACAAATGACACCATGGATTGGTGCGCATCATCTCCTTAACTTCAGTTCCTTGCCCAGTTGCCGTCCAGTAGTACCCTTTATTCTCCATGCCTAGAGTTTATTTTTTTGAACATATTCTTAAACCAGTTTCACTTGTCATTGTATGATATACTGGTTTAATTTCTAAATATTTACTCTTGCCTTGTTAACATGTCCAAGTGTGTGATCTCGAGCCGTGCCAAATTCCTTCTAAATGCCAGTTCTCCTTACCATAGCAAATCTTTGCTTAAAGAATTTTTCTCAGAATCAAAGCTCTTCCTTAAAACGCACTTGGTCTGAGAAATAGATACTAGGTTTTGAACACTGACTACAGTGAGAAATGATCTGTGAGTTGGCCAAAGCATTTTCATATTGTAAAAACCAGGCACTTAACTATCAAAAATGGGTTATCTCACTATTGATTAATGCTCTTAATCCTTTTCAGATTGCCCACTAGATTTGAGTGGATCAAACTTCACCCTAGTGGCCTCTATGTGCTCTGATAGAAATGACAGAGGAAAGTGCTGCCGCTATATCAATGCTTTTGTTGCAGTTTCTATTGCTAGGTATGCAAATGCAACAAGCAACCTAGGTGTTCCTTTGGATTTATCTGACATCTGCCTCCACTCCATATCACAAACTATGGAACTTTATGGCGTTCCACGAAATGCCACAGCTTTCTGTGGGTTTGGGACCAAAATTCCTGTCAATTATGACTGTCGGGGTCGAACAACTGTGACACAGATGCTGCAGTCTCCACAATTTGCAAATGTCACAGAAAATTGCAAACTACCACTGTCAAGGGAAACTGATTGCAGGAAGTGTATAAATGCTGGCATGTTATACCTCCATCATGTGGTTGGAGCAGAAGATAACATGACATTGAGTACTTGCCGTGATGCAACTTTTGCTGCACTTGCGAGCCAACTTGATAATGTGTCAGCCATTGAGATTGCAAGCTGTTTTTTTCAAGTTCAAGGGCTTAACATTCCTCCAGGTTTGCATAATTTTGAAAGAAAGTGAGGAATTTTAATATCTGATGAAGTGTTATGCATGTGTTCTTCAAATTATCTTTGTTTCCCTTCTTTTAATTTTGGGTTGTCAGAGTCAATTTTTGATATCTGGTGCTCGGAATCCCTGCATAAACAATCTTATACTGTCTTCTAGGAGATGTCTGCCTATCAGTTATGTGAAATCAGTTCTTCTATTATCGGTTATGATATATTAAAGGCTATTCTACACATATATGCCGGGAGAATGTTTATCATCACTTATTTTCCTTATAAAATTGTGTTTGTCATGCAACGGTATATTTGATTTTTATTAGTAAATTTGTTTCTCGATCTTTTCATTCCTGTATTTAATCATTTGGTTAATAAGTTTATGGAAATTGGAAATGACAGTTTCAGAACCACCATCATCTATGCTGGCCCCCAAGGCATCACCAAGTCCATTGGTTGCTGTGAGCCCAAGCCAACACATGTTGGCTGTACCTCAAAATGAAAACCACCATCCATATCACCTGACACTTATTCCTGGCATAGGCATTGCAGTTACAGCTGTTGCTGTTATATTGTTGATGGTTTTAATAATTCTTATCCGTCGGAAAAGCAGAGAGCTGGAGGATCCTGAGAATCTGGATAAAACCTCTCTGAAACCCTTCCCTCCTCGGTCTCTAAGAAAATTTCAAGAAGGTTTGTTTGTGATACCTTCCACAGTCATCTTCCCTTATAATGCTGGTATTATTCTGAACATTTATTTCCCTGGGGTGTTCTGGGGATGGTGGGGTTGATGAAGTGCAGGTCCTTCGCCAATGTTCCAAAAATTTAGTTACAAGGAGACAAAGAAGGCAACTGACAATTTTAGCACCATCATTGGACAAGGGGGATTTGGTACTGTCTATAAAGCTCAGTTCAGTGATGGCTCTCTAATAGCAGTGAAGCGGATGGACAAAATTTCAGAGCAAGGGGAGGGTGATTTCTGCAGAGAAATAGAGCTTCTTGCTAGATTGCATCATCGTCATCTAGTAGCTCTAAGGGGCTTTTGCATTGAAAAACGTGAGAGGTACTTCATTTCTGCATACATGTGTCTGCATTTGTGATCGACTTCATGTATCAGCACCATCAGATACTTTCTCTTGTTTCATAGCAGGTTTCTCATGTACGAGTATATGGCAAATGGAAGTTTAAAGGACCACCTTCACTGTATGCTACTTCTCCACTCCTCAATTAGATAATTTTTTCTGGATTTTACATTTTTTTTTGGTTGGAAGTGAAGAGGGGGTTGGTTTTGAAATATGGTGAGGTCTTGGTAAGTTGTACTTTAAAATTCCAAAGGCAACTATGCATGCTAGACGTGCTGGCTGCTTGGGTACCGTTTGGGCTCAATGCAGGCATTATCTGCTGGGCATCACTCAGTTGCTATGTCTACAGAAGACAATAATCAAAATGACCATTCTCTGCTTTCTTGAAGCTCCTTTATTTGATTGCTGCATTTTCTGAATATTTTTGACGTCATTTTTTTTGGCAGCCCCTGGAAGAACACCTCTGAGCTGGCAGACAAGAATCCAAATTGCCATTGATGTGGCTAATGCTTTGGTAAATATGTAGAATTATGCTCATCCATGGAGCTGAATGGTTCAACTTCTTGAATTTCCCACTTTGTTTATGATTGACATATTTCTTTTGCACAATTAGCTTCGCTTACCCATTTAAGTCTTTTATGTGCAGGAGTACCTCCATTTTTATTGTGATCCACCTTTGTGCCACAGAGATATCAAGTCCAGCAACATTTTATTGGATGAGAATTTTGTTGCTAAGGTGATTTTCTGATAGAAATGCTCATTGATCTGTGTACTCTGAGATTATCTCCTTTTGTCTGTAGTTGCATTTGACCACTACTTGTGTGATTTTCTCCTTGGAGCTCAGATGAAACTGTAACTTTGAAATGCATGACTTATATTTTCTTGAACCATCTAGAATTCATTGAGTAGAAACAAGTTGATATTAAAAGTTCAAAGTACTCTCTTCCTGCACTACTGCATTCGCAGCTGATGCTTGAATCCTTGAAATATTTCCTTTTCTCTTCCAGCTTGCAGATTTTGGCCTTGCACATGCTTCAAAAGATGGTTCTATTTGCTTTGAACCAATAAATACTGATATACGGGGAACTCCAGGTTAGGCCATAAGAAAAATTGAATAAATATTCTGGAATTTTAATGCTCTCTTTCCTTTTCGGTGCCAAAGACATCTGAAATTTAGAGGATTTCAGGTTATATGGATCCTGAATATGTGGTTACTCAAGAGCTCACTGAGAAAAGCGATGTATACAGTTACGGAGTGCTACTGCTGGAGATTGTGACTGCAAGAAGAGCAGTTCAAGATGGCAAGAATTTGGTAGAATCTGCCCAAGGGTACATGGCCTCAGAATCTAGACTAGCTGAGCTAGTGGATCCTCGTATCAAGGACTCCTTTGATATAGAACAGCTTCAAACGATTGTCACTATTGTGAGATGGTGCACCCAGAGAGAAGGTCAGGCTAGGCCTTCAATTAAACAAGTCCTGAGGATTTTGTATGAGAGTTCAGACCCAATGCATAGTGGGTTTGTACAAGCTGTGGAAGATGAAGAATATGAAGAAACTGATGGGAGGCCAAGAACAAGTCAACGGAAAACACATAGTAGTGACCCGACTTTTTATAGCGGTGATGGTAGATATCTTGCCTCTTCGTCAAGTACATCCAGATCATATTGTAGTCGAAGCTTTTTACTTGAAAATGGCTCTCCTCAATCTCCTCCTAATTTGCTCTCGCTCTGAGGTCAATCAAGTTTTACGGTCATGGGAAGAAAGCTATTAAGCCTTGTCAAGATCATAATTTAGAAGCTATAGGTCACATAGCTTGTTTCAAGTCAGCAGGTATGTGCAGTTTGCCACCTTTGTGGAGAAAAAATGTTCCTAGTATGGAGCTTTTCTAGGTGATTGCTCCCAGGCAGAAAAGAATGTAAGCATAGCTGTCTCACATGTTTTTGGTTATGCTTTCTTGAACTTTTGGAAATTGAGGCATTAATATATATATTTTTTCACCTGTTCAATTGGTAGACATCATGATACTGGGACTAATTTTGAGTCATCTAATAAAAAAAATTGCCTTGATGCTAACTAGCATCAGCCATTTAAGGATTGCCATTTATTCTTCATAGAAATCATCCTCAAATTGTAACTTAGCATATATTTGCCTTGTTCTTTATGAGGACATTCCTTTCCTTGTTTTGATCTCCAATTGTTTAGTAGTGGAGCAGAATTGATGGTCCCAATGTAAGATTCTACCGGTAAGCAAGATGTAGATTCCTATGTTTTCTTTGGACAGCCCTGGCAAAATGTCTTAACAGCCTTAGAAAAAGAATCCCTTCTTAACAGTCTATACATAGAAGATGCTGTTACATTTTTTACCATACCACCTTAAGTTGGTGACCAAAAATCATGGGAAATTTCACACCTTCCATGATGATCCTCTCTATCTTTCTCTTCGTATCGCTTGCCACCTCTTTGTCCATGTCAGGAAATAATAAAACATACATTGTCCACATGGACACGTCAGCAATGCCAGCTCCTTTCTCCACCATCCATCACTGGTACATGTCCACACTTTCATTCCTCTCCTCACCTGATGGCGATACGCCAACCCATCTTTACACCTCTAGCCTTGTAATGGATGGCGTCGGTGCTATGTTGCCCTAGACCCACCTCGAGCAACTCCGGGAAATGCCAGGTCATCGGGCCACGTATCTTGAAACTTTTGGTCACCTCCACACCACCCACACCCCAAAATTTCTTGGCCTGAAGAAACATGCAGGGTTATGGTCAGCTGCTGGTTTTGGTAGTGACGTAATCGTGGGGGTCATTGACTCTTGAATTTGGCTGGAAAGTGAGAGCTTTAAAGATGACGGCATGCCCCCAGTGCCTGAGTGATGGCGCGGTGCCTGTGAAGTGGGTGTTGAGTTTAATGCTTCTCATTGCAACAGAAAACTGATAGGAGCACGCTCATTCAGCAAAGGGTTGAAGCAATATGGTTTGAACATATTAACAACATTGGATTATGATTCTCCGAGGGATTTCTTGGGTCATGGAACTCATATATCATCAATAATAGGTGGCATTCGTGTTCAAGATGCTAATTACTTAAGTTACGCAGAAGGAGCAGCCATTGGAGTTGCACCAATGGCTAGGATTGCAATGCATAAAATTCGGTACTACCATGACACTCTTCAGGCAGCAGCAGTTGACGTTTTGGCTGGCATGGATCAAGCCGTAGCTGACTGTGTAGATGCCATGTGATTGTCCTTGGGTTTCCCTGAAACCACATTTGACATAAACCCAACAGCCATAGGAGCTTTTGCAGAATTGAAGAAAGGAATTTTTGAGGAATAAAGCAAATGCTACCTTCATATTTGTTGGGAACTTGTAAATCAAATGCTAAGGTGGGAAAACAAGTTGCTCAACAATTGATCAATTAAATAAATGATCTTTCTGTTGACGTTCATTTCTGCAGCCAAACATGTTACTGGTGTTGTGTGCCAGTCTCTTTCAGATTTGAAATTTGTTAATTTAAGCTACGATTTTCTCTCTTGTATTGATAATATCAAAGCTTAGGCTAATATGAAGAAAGCATTGACTCCTTTCAGGCCAGAATGAAGAATCTGCTAAAGACTAGCTACAGGATGTGCCTGCAAGTTTTTAGCAATTTTAGTCCTTGAATGAGAGGAGGATCCACTTAAATTAGAAAAATGATAATGCTCAATGGAGACTGTTACTTCTGATAAACGGCCTGCAAACACTGCTTATCCTACAATGTAAAATCAGCACTTATTCACAGTGTCTCACCTCATATACTCATGCTGTTTGTCTCTGGAATCTGCTATGTATCAGCTTCTAAACAGGATCATTTTGAAACCCCACAAAAATGATAAACCTGTCACTGTTCTCGAGTGCGACTCCTTTATCATCTGTCTTTACACTAAACAAAGTTTTAGTTTGACAATGTGACAGTGGTATTGGATTTAAAGTCTACTATGTCAGTATAAACCCACTTCATTTCTTAGTCGTCTCTGAGTTATTGAGCTAATTATAAATCCTCGCGTTTCATTAACAAGTAGTCTCTTTAGTGCTCATCTTTTAGTAATTCTCAAACCGTATGTTTCTCTTCAAATGACCTCGGGTTAAATGGATCATATATAACACAAAACCCAATTTTCTAGTCATCATTCTAGAGTTGTTCAGCAGCTGTTTATTGCTTTGTCCTTTATTCTAATAATAATGCAAATGCATTTGGAAAATCATCACTTTCTTACCTGACGATCCTCTTTCTCCCGTCAAAACAAAAGCTAAACAGTAGCTTTCAGTCCCAGAATTATTTGAGAAGCCTGTTTTTTGACTCGGTCATTCCTCGTATTGATCTCCAATTGGAATTTTACTAGTGAGGCAGGATTCAAGCTCCCAAAATGAAGGGCAGTAAAATAGAGAAGCAACATTATTTTCACCTTGTTTTCATTGAACATTCCAGGCAAATCAGTCCTTACAATAGTTTTACCAAAAAAATGAAAATTGAAAGACGTTGATGTTTTCAATGCCAATGAATTGTACATGCGTAACATGTCTATATAAGTATAGAAGAAGCTTTTAGTATTTATTTCAAATCTCATACCAATTCAAGTCGGTGAGAAGAATCATGGGAGCATTCACTGGTTTCATTTTGACGATCCTCTCTATCTTACTCTTGGTTTTGTCTGCTACCTCAGCATATATGCCAGGAGATCGTAAAACGTATATTATCCACATGGACAAGGCGGCAATGCCAGCTCCATTTTCCACCCACCACCACTGGTACATGTCCACTCTTTCACCCCTCTCATCACCTGATGGTGATGCCCCAACCCATCTCTACACCTACAACCATATCGTGGATGGATTCAGCGCCGTGTTATCGCAGACGCACCTCAAAAATCTCCAGAAAATGCCAGGTCACCATGCCACGTACCTGGAAATATTTGCCCACCTCCACACCACCCACACTCCAAAATTTCTTGGCCTAAGGATGCATGCAGGGTTATGGCCAGCTGCAGATTTTGGTAGTGACGTTATTGTGGGTGTTACTGATTCTGGAGTTTGGCCAGAGAGTCCAAGCTTTAAAGATGACGGCATGCCTCCACTGCCCAAGAGATGGCGCGGCGCCTGTGAAGTGGGTGTTGAGTGTAATGCTTCTCATTGCAACAGAAGACTGATGGGTGCACGTTCATTCAACAAAGGGCTGAAGCAGTATGGATTGAACGTATCAACGACGTTTGATTATGATTCTCCTAGAGATTTCTTGGGTCATGGGACTCATACATCATCAAAAATAGCCGGCAGTCGTGTTCACAATGCTAATTGTTTGGGGAATTAGGGTGATCATAATCTCCTCCAATTAAAAGTAAGCATATGGTTGAGCCGACCACCTTGACCAGGTGATAATCTTGAGCCTGTAAGTAAACCATCTTGACCTGGTGATAATCTTGAGATCATGAGCAGATTACCTCGACCAAGTGATAATCTTGAGATCATGAGAAGATTACCTCGACCAAGTGGTAATCTTAAGACTATGGGTAGACCACCTTGATCAGGTAGTAATCTTGAGACCATAAGCAGACCACCTTCAGTAGGGGGTAAATCTTGTGACCTTGAATAAGCTATCTCAACCAGGTGGCAATTCTGGTGACCACAAGCAGACAGGTTTAAGGAGACATTAGACCAAGTCACCAGGAAACAGGACTTAGTTAAAATAACCGCCATAGATTACCTCCAAAAAATCAGGACATGAATTTAATTCGTTAATTGCCACGATCTGAGGTCGTGGGTGTGAGATGTTTATAAAAACCTAGAGAAAATCATGCATGGGGGTGGAACTTTCTTTCTTAATTTTTATTTTATTCTTTTGATTACATTTTACTTAAGATTATTTATTCATAAAAATTAAAAATGACATATTTTATTTTTCCCGTAAACCTGATAACTGAATTGAGGGTCAGAGAGTTTACGCCGAAAAAACCCCCCGGTGTGCTCTGACCAATTTTTATGTGCGCAGGAGTCTGTCGAAGAGAAGCAGCAAGCGTCATAGCTCTACCCGTCTAGAAGGGGCAGCGTGAAGTTATCTCCAGTTAACTGCGAACTCGAGATTCTGGTCGTGAACGAGCAGACACCGAATCTCGCATCAACACTAATTACTTCGGATACGCTGAAGGAACAGCAAATGGAGTTGCACCAATGGCTAGGATTGCAATGTATAAAATTGGGTTCTACAATGACACTCCTCAGGCAATGGCAACTGATGTTCTCGCTGGCATGGATCAGGCAATAGAAGGAAGGCGTGGATATCATGCCACTGTCCTTGGCATTTCCAGAGACAACATTTGATGAGAACCCAATAGCCATTGGAGGCTTTGCAGCATTGAAGAAAGGAATTTTTGTTGCCTATTCAGCGGGAAATTCAGGACCCGATGCGTACGCTGTCCAATGGAGCTCCTTGGATTACAACGGTTGGTGCCGGAACTGTTGATAGAGAGTTTGCTGCTCACGTGACTCTAGGCAACAAGAAGCTAACTGTTACCGGAAAATCTGTTTACTCAGAGAACCCTTACGTCTTTCAGGAATCTATATACTTTGGTTACGGAACTCGATTCAAAGAAATTTGTGATTATAACGCATTAGATCCTAAAGTTGTTGCAGGCAAGTATATCTTTTGTGCATTTGACTATGACGGTGACATAACTCTAGACCAGCAGTTAGAGGAAATTTATAGAACTGGAGCCGCTGGAGCTATTTTCAGTTCGGACTTGGGGAAATATCTTTTTGCCAAAGAATTTGACATGCCTTTCGTGACAGTAAACCTCAAAGATGGAGAGCTAGTGAAAAAGTATATAATAAGTGCGGGGTACATTGCTAATGTTAGTACCCAATTCCCGATTACTGACTTGGGTACTAACCCAGCAGCATAAGTGGCATTTTTCTCGTCGCGAGGGCCTTATCTCTTCTCACCGTGGATTCTAAAACCTGATATATTGGCTCCGGTAGTTGATATCTTGTCTGCATGGGTTCCAAACAAGCCTTTTGCTCCTATTCGTGATAATGATGGTCATCTACTCACTGAATATGATCTCGTATCCGGCACATCAATGTCTTGCCCTCATGCAGCTGGTATAGCCGCGCTGCTTAGAGCCACCCACCGTGACTGGAGTTCAGCCGCCATCCGTTCGGCAATTATGACAATTGCTAACTTGCTCGATAATGCAAACGGTATGATCACAGACATGACAACCGGCATTGCCGGAACCCCTCTTGATTTTGGTGCAGGGCATATAAATCCCAACAAGGCCATGGATCCAGGACTTGTGTATGATATTGAGGTCCAGGACTATATCAACTGCTTGTGTGCGTTGAACTACACAAGTCAACAGATTAGAGTTCTCACAGGTACATCAAATTTTACATGTCAAAATGCCAATCTGGACCTAAATTATCCATCCTTTATAATCATCTTGAACAACACCAACACTGCAAGCTTCACATTCAAGAGGGTATTGACAAATGTAGCTGTTACGAGGTCTGTATATACTACTGTAGTGAAGGCTCCAGCGGGTATGACAGTGGCTGTGCAACCAGTAACATTATCCTTTGACGAAAAGTATAGTAAAGCCGAGTTCAATTTGACAGTGAACATTAATCTGGGGAATGATGTTAGTCCAAAACGTAACTATCTTGGCAATTTTGGGTATTTGACATGGTATGAAGTTAACGGGAAGCATCTGGTGAGAAGCCCCATTGTCTCGGCATTTTCTGTTTCTAATGGGCAATGATAAACTCACTTTATTTGGATTAGATAACAAATCAAGTAGCCCAATGTTGAGAGCGTGTAACTTCAAGGAATGAGTCTTATGGAATAGTAAAGTTCAGGATTCTTTACTTATTTGCACAAATCACGTCCATGCATTTACTAAGGTACAAGTTAAGATGAGTAAAGAATCCTTGTCTATGAAATTAAACTGGTCGTGTTGTTTTTTTTTTAATTAGACCACCTTTTTTATTCTGTACTTTTCTGAAATGGAAAATTAACACAATAGAAAATCAAAGAATAAATAAATATATAAATGTAGGATATAATCAGTTCATTCACAAATTCAGTAGCGTTATTTTACCATCTATTAGCAACTATGGAATCTTGGGAAAAAAAATATACTTATCTTGATACAGAAGCAGAGGCCCCATTGCTTAATATCGCACCAATGGAATAAAATGGGATAGTAGAAAATGTCAAAGCAAGCACCTAAAAGTCAGCACCAAATTTGGTACTTGAGTTTGGTGCCAGCAAATCAAAGAAAATGGAGAACATAGCCCACATTATTTGAAAGCTAGATTGACAAATTGAAGCCACGCGGATTGACGAAATTGAAGCCATAATTGTTGGGCTAAAATCGTTGATTTTCTTGGCTACTATTTTGCTATAAATAAAAGTGCAGATGAAGAGCTGAAGCATTCCATTAAGAGAAAGAGCAATTTATCATTTTTTTAGAGAGAGTTTAGAAAGCTTGAAATTATAAGCTCTTGTTATAGTGATTTGAGAGTTTAGGTATATTGGGGTTTTGTGAAGTGAGATAAAATACTACAATACTTGTAACTCTTTTTTACTAGTAAATATTTCATTCTGTCTTCGCCTGTGGACGTAAGCTAAAAAGTCGAACCACGTAATTTTCTAGTGTCCTCTTTGTGCTTATTCTTTATTTTCTTCCAATGTTATTTTAGTTGCAGTCCTGCTTCACCCACCAATTTCCTAACAGTGGTATCAGAGCTATTGGTTGTATTCTTTGGAGTCGGAAACTATTCACGTATACGGCACTGTTCACGTATACGGTTCTGTTTATATATACAGTACTATTCACAAAAAATGGTAGGAGCGATCCAAGAATTTTGCGGTGCAAAGTAGGGAATAGTGGTGTGAGTAAAGTAATTGTGTGGTTTTGTACATGTTTAGGAAAGTTCTGTTATAAAGGCGGTAAAAACTTAAGGAGTCTGGGTTTTAAGTGGAACCATTGTGACCCCTCCAGTCTTTCTTGGAAACTTTCTTGGTGTGCATATTCACACATACTCACAACTATTCGAGGTGATACATTAGTTTGTGTATAATATTTATCAATAAAATGACGGCAAAGTATAAAACTGAGAAGTTTAACAGAAATAATTTTTCGTTGTGGAAAATGAAGATGAAAGCTGTTTTGAGGAAAAATAATTGCTTGGCAGCAATTGGAGAAAGGCCCATAGAGATAATTGATGACAAGTGGAATGAGATAGATGGTAATGCCATTTCTAATCTACACTTGGCACTTCTGGATTAAGTATTATCCAGTGTGACAGAGAAAAATACAGCGAAGGAAATATGAGATACTCTTACAAAATTGTACGAGGCAAAGTCATTACACAACAAAATCTTCTTGAAGAGGAAACTCTATACTTTTCGAATGGCGGAATCTACAATGGTGACCGACCACATCAACACCTTGAAGACTCTATTTTCACAACTCACAACGTTGGGTCATAATATAGAGGAGAATGAACGTGTAGAGCTTTTACTTCAAAGTCTACCAGATTCATATGATCAACTCATCATCAACCTAACAAACAACAATCCAGCGGACAGTCTGGTTTTTGACGATGTTGCAGCCTCCGTATTAAATGAGGAGAGCAGGCGGAAAAATAAGGAAAATAGACAAGCAAGTTCACAGTAAGTGAAGGCGCTATCAGTGATGAGAGGGAGATCAACGAAACATGGCCCCAATGGGAGTCACAATTATGGTAGATCAAAATTCAGTAGTAAGAAGAATGTTAAATGTTATAACTGTACCAAGAAAGGGCACGTCAAGAAAGAGTGTTGGAGTAACCAAAAGAGAAAAGAGGGCAAAGAACCTGAATCATCAAATGCTCAGGGGTGGGTAGCAAGTACCTCAGATGATGGAGAAATTCTCTACAGCGAGACAACAATTGTTTCAGAAGGCAAAAAACGACTATCTGATGTCTGGCTTATAGACTTATGAGCTACCTGGCACATGACCTCTCGGAGAGAATGGTTCCATACATATGAAACTATCTTAGGAGAATCTGTATATATGGATAATGATCATACCTTGGAGATCGCTGGTATCGGTATTATCAAAATAAAAATGTCTGATGGTACAATTCGCACAATTGGGGAGGTACGACATGTCAATGGCCTGAAGAAAAATCTATTGTCTTTAGGACAAATGGATAATCATGGGTACAAAACTCATGTAGAGAATGGAATTATGAAGATTGTTAAAGGTGCGCTTGTATTGATGAAGGTAGAAAAGATCGATGCTAATCTATTCATGCTTAAAGGAGAAACACTACACGAGGCTAATGCATGTATCGCATCAAATGGAGAGGAGTCAACGATGATGTGGCATCTCAAACTTGGCCACATGTCAGAACAAAGTTTGAAGATTCTCTTTGAGTGAAAATTGCTTCCAGGGCTCAAATCGATAAGTTTACCATTTTGCGAGCAATGTGTTATAAGTAAACAGTATAGATTAAAGTTTAGTAGACCTATTGCTAAAAGTAAATGCATTCTAGACTTGATTCATTCTGATGTTTAGGAATCACCGGATATGTCTATAGGAGGTGCAAAGTACATGGTGAATTTTATTGATGATTATTTCAGGAGATGGTGGGTGTATCCAATTAAGAAAAAGTCAGATATATTTCCAGTGTTTAAAGAATACAAAGCGCGGGTGGAACTTGAATTCGGAAAAAGGATCAAGTGCTTGAGGACGGATAATAGTGGAGAGTATACAGACAGCGAGTTTCTTACTTTCTGTAAGCAAGAAGGTATTCAGAGACAGTTCATGGTGGTATACACTCCTCAACAAAATGGAGTGGTGGAGCGGATGAACAGAACTCTTATAGAAAGAATTAGAGATATGTTGAGAACTGCTAGTCTACTTAATTCATTCTAGGCACAAGCAACCAAAACTGTCTGTTATACAGTAAATCGGTCGCCATCTACAGCAATTGGGCTGAAGACAACGATTGAGATATGGACTAGAAAGCCAGCTGATTACTCCTACCTACATACATTTAGATGTCCTGTGTACGTGATGTACAAGGCCCAAGAAAGAGCAAAGTTGGATCCAAAATTTAGGAGGTGTATCTTCTTGGGATATACTGATGGAGTTAAGGGGTATCGTCTGTGGGACCCCACTGCCCATAAGATCATCATAAGCAGAGATGTTATTTTTGTAGAAGATCAACTGTAAAGGAAAGATGGATATGATGGCACTGTAAAGGAAAAGTCAGAGACTGTGCCGGTATTTGTAGAAAATAATTCAGAAAATTCAGATTCTTCGGAAGCAGCACTAGAGCACGAGGAGCAAGAACCAATCGATTCTGAGGCTTCAGAAGTTCATCGGTCAACTCGTGAAAGACGATCGCCAACGTGCCACTCGGAGTATGTCACAGAGATTAATGTTGCGTACTGTCTTCTAACAGAGGATGGAGAACCATCAGCTTTTCATGAAGCTTTAACAGCTCAAATGTTGCTTTGTGGATGACAGCAATGTAGGAAGAAATTGAAGCTCTACACAAGAACAAGACATGAGAACTTGTACCACTACCACATGGAAGAAAAGCCATTGGTAACAAATGGGTCTACAAGATCAAGCGTGATGACAATGACCAAGTGGAGCGGTATCGTGCAAGATTGGTGGTGAAAAGATATGCTCAGAAAGAAGATATTGACTTCAACAAGATATTTTCTCTAGTAGTTCAACTTACAACAGTCAGAGTATTCTTGGCGATGTGTGCTACATTTGACTTACATTTTGAGCAGTTAGATGTGAAAACTGTATTTCTGCATGGAAAACTTGAAGAAAAAATATATATGCTCCAACTAGAAGGTTTTGCTGAAAAGGGAAAGGAGAACTTGGTTTGCAGGTTGAACAAATCTTTATATGGTCTCAAATAGGCGCCGAGGTATTGGTATAAGAGATTTAATTCCTTCATCATGAGCCTTGGATACAACAAACTTAGTTCAGACCATTGTGCATATTACAAGAGGTTTGAAGATAATGATTTCATCATTTTACTGTTGTACGTGGATGACATGTTGGTAGCAGGCCCCAACAAAGATTAAATCCAAGAATTGAAGGCACAATTAGTTAGGGAGTTTGAAATTATGGATTTGGGACCAGCAAACAAGATTCTAGGGATGCAAATTCATCGAAACAGAAATAACATGAAAATTTGGCTTTCTCAGAAGAATTACTTGAAGAAAATCTTGCGGCGCTTCAAAATGCAAGATTGTAAGTTAATTTCTACCCCACTTCCTGTTAATTTCAAATTATCCTCAAGTATGTGTCCTAACAATGAAGCAGAGAGGAAGGAATTGTCTCGAGTACCGTATGCATTAGTAGTGGGAAGTTTGATGTTCGCTATGATATGTACTAGACCAGACATTGCACAAGCAGTGGGAGCAGTCAGTCAATACATGATGAAACCTGGTGGAGAGCATTGGATAGTTGTGAAGAGGATTCTGAGATACATCAGAAAAACCTCAGGTGTTTTATTATGTTATGGAGGATCAAAGTTTACTGTTAGGGGCTATGTGGATTCAGATTTTGCAGGAGACATTGATAAAAGGAAATCCAATACTGGCTATGTGTTTACACTTGCAGGAGCAGCTGTAAGCTGGGTTTCGAAATTGCAGACCGTTGTGACTTTATCTACAACAGAAGCAGAATAAATGGCAGCTTTACAAGCTTGCAAAGAAGCTATCTGGATACAAAGATTATTGGAGGAGCTCGGGTACAAACAAGAGAAAATTTCTGTGTATTGTGACAGTTAGAGTGCATTGCACATTGCAAGGAATACGACCTTTCATTCCAGGACAAAGCACATAGGAATTCAGTATCACTTCGTTTGAGAAGTAGTGGATGACGGAAGTGTGGATTTACAGAAAATCCATACGAATGAGAACCTAGCAGATGTTTTGACTAAGCCAATCAACACTGACAAGTTTGTTTGGAGTAGATTCTCTTGTGGCCTAGCAGAAACGTAGGCAATATAAAAATGGCAAAGCAGAAAGGATAGTGTGGAGATTGATTTTTTTTTAATCTAATCTCCAAGTGGAAGAATATCAAAGCATGCACCTAAAAGTCAGCACCAAATTTGGTACTTGACTTTGGTGCCAGCAAATCAAAGAAAATAGAGAACATAGCCCACAAAATTTGAAAGCTAGATTGACGAAATTGAAGCCATAATTATTGGGCTAAAATCGTTGATTTTCTTGGCCACAATTTTGCTATAAATAGAAGCGCAGATGAAGAGTTGAAGCATTCTATTAAGAGAAAGAGCAATTTAGCATTTTTTGAGAGAGAGTTTAGAAAGCTTGAAATTATAAGCTCTTGTTATAGTGATTGGAAAGTTTGGGTGTATTGGGGTTTTGGAAAGTGAGCTAAAATACTACAATACTTGTAACTCATTTTACTAGTAAAATATTTCATTCTGTCTTCGCCCGAGGACGTAGGCTAAAAAGCCGAATCACATAATTTTCTGGTGTCCTCTTTGTGCTTGTTCTTTATTTTTCTTCCAAGTTTATTTTGGTTGCGGTCCTGCTTCACCCACCAATTTCCTAACAGAAAAGAGATTTATTAGCTAATTTCTGGTTATTTGATCTTGTCATTCTGCTTCCGGTTTCTCTTATGATTTTCTGGCTATTATTTTCCTTGGAAGCAACGAAATCGAGCATTAACAAGATAGTTATGTTTTGGACTAACGACAATGAAAGATGTGCACATATACATATATCGGCCGTTGGTGTTGCAGCACCCAGAGGTTAATCGCCAGCGTCATAGGCTCGTAGCTCTCCACTTAATGTTGACAGTAATTGTTATGGATGTTTTGTTTATTTTCTCTGTCACCAAATCAACGAAACACTTCTATTATAAGGTTAATTTTAAGAAAAATATGTCTAATTACACCTTGGAGCTGATTATGAGAGTGATGTTGCCAGCAAAGCAGTCATGTATATTTTAGAGCATGCAAAAAATGAATCATATTTAGTGGAGTATAATCAAATTTCCATGTATGAATTAATTATTTTTTTATGCGCTACAATTTAGACAAAGTTTTGGGTTTTTTTGTTGAAGCTTTGTCTTTTTTGGTCTATAATGTGTATTGTTGTCTCATTAAAAATTGTTCTGTTTTTTTGTTAAGTTATTGTTGGATAGCACTAATGCTTGATTTGATATAAGCAGAAGCAGATTTTTCATTTAAACTATTATGAATTCTTTTAATTTGAAATTGCAACCCAAACCGTCATTGAGTATGACACGAACCTGAACCGAATTTGAAACTGAATCAAACGCAACCGAATTTGAAATTTAGCCTAACCAAACCGGAATAAATTCTTTAACCCAAACGGGTAGCAACCCGTAAAAACCGAACTGAAAATTGAAACACCCACCCCTATCGCTGGGTTTATGAAACATTATGGTAATAACTGATTACTTTGAGTTGTTTCGGTGTGTAAAGCATTTTCATTTACTCGGTGAATATTTAAGAAATAATTATGGTTTATTTCTTCTGACATTTATTAAACCTTGCTTCAATTGATGTTTGCTTGAATAGGTGGAGTTTTGACAAAGAAAGAAGCAAGGCAGATGCAATAAATCTATGATGGACCTGCATCGAGCAACAGAATTTCCTGCACTCTTTTAGTTTTACCTTGTTTTTTTTAATGATAGTTGTTGTAAATGGAATTAGGAACCTGACCCAAAGTAACAAATCGACCCGAAATTAGAAACAAAAACTGTTCTGCAACCCCGACGGTGTTTGAACCCGAATTAACAACCCGAAACTGAACAGAATTACGAACCTCAACCGAACCAAAATAAATTTTCGACCTGAATTGAATTTTGATAGCAATTATCATACTTTTCCTGATGTGTGATCTGATGCAATTAACAAGGGCTTCTTGTCGTAGCATCATTATTTTTCTTTTTTGATGATAAGATTTCGAAGTGTTTTCACATTTCTAACAGGTTCAACCAATTTGACTCCTTACTCTGCAACTTTGTTGAGTGGATTTCTTGCTGTGATATCTAAATATAGTTATTGCATTTTACATTTATATAGCAATGAGGGAACCTTCAGACAAACGTGAGCCAGATCCTACATTTCTTGCCGAGGCCAAAGCTAGTGTAACCCAGTCTAATAGTAAAGCTGAGGTTTCTTTTGAATCTGTCAAGAAAGAAGTGTAGGATACCAAAGCCTTGGCCATTTCACCTTGAGAAATATTTCAACTGAAAAATATGCGAGCAGGGCTCATTGTTGATCGGATAAAGTTGAAATATGCTTGGTTGTCTTTGTTTCAATACTGTCATGTCAGACTTTCAGTGTCAACACCACACTTTTGCGTGATGTATGATTTTGTGGTGATAACTTAATTCTTTTTCTTTTGGGAAAAGAACTTTAATGTGGATGAAGTGTCAAAGAAGATGGAATACTCGTGTTAGTGTAATAATATTCTCACATGGTGCAATTCTCGGAAACCAGCCATGATTAACGGATGAGGATACTCTTCTATCACTTTAGCTTCAAAAGTGCCCGCAGCCCACACTTTTTTTTTAATTTAGAACATTTTTTTTATTTAGAACATTTTTTTAATTTAGAACATTTTTTTTAATTAAATGTGTTGATGAGCTCTTGGTTCTATTCGATCTTGTGAAAAATGGTAATGTAATGTTGGTCTTGAGCCTTCATTAATGAAGACTTATTCGAGTGATTGATAGTTGAACTATTACAATTTGATTTGCAATGGTTAGAAAATTTGAGGTTCCATTTTTGTTTATCAACGTTGGGAAATGGTTTTTCATTATAAATATTTAAAACAAATAAATTGAATAGTACAACTTCTCAGAGGTTCTCACTACATGAATTATCCAAGATTATCCCCTCAATGCTGCTATAATTACGCTTGCCCCATTATTATACATCTATACAAAATTTGAGGGAATTCATGAAATCCTAATCCTTGTAAGTAACTTATAATGCATGTTTCTGATTCATCCTTGGAGAATTATTAGATAACCAAAGTTTGAATGCAACTTTAAGCATCATTTGTTTATTTTTATGGTCAATGGAATATTCAATAAATAAATGTTTCACTACATGATCATATCACACTTCATTCTTGAATGAACCTTGGCTGACAGTAATTAACATAGAGATTCAACAAATAGTGTCGCCCGGGAAATTTTTGATAATGTTGGAATGCCATATTACTTTGGAAAGATCCACTTGGAAGAAATATCTGTAAGCGGCTTGAAAAATAGCAACTAACTTGTGAAATACAAGTAAAAACTCGGGAAGTCTAATGAAAGTTTAGCAGCTATAACCTCCCCCTAAATTTAGGTCTACTAAATATTCCTAATTGTTAGTACATACGACAAACATTAGCTAACAACTTCATCACGAATCCATGATTTCCAAAATTGAACTCATTAATCTTAAAATTGTCACTAGACAGATAAAGAGAGGCATAAATTGTTAGAGTGTAATTTATGCACTAGTTTTGCATTGTTTACTTCCTTTAATATCGATGTTTTGCATTGTCATGATTATGTTTGTTAACTAGATAATTGGCCACTATTTAATTATCAACTTAATCTATTGTCAATTAAAAGATTCATCGTATGAAGATTTTAATGTTTGTAACAAATAACATAGCAGTGCATTGTGTTATGAGAATGAACAATCTAATTTAAATGAACCATCGTATGCGTTTGTTGATTAGGATTTGGGTTTCTTTGGTTTTTCAGGCTGTCAATTGATTAAATCCTATGTCGTATCTAGGGTTGTCTATTGATTAGGGAAATAGCTAATGGTCGTACCTTAGTTATCGACTAGTTAATGAGAGATTAGTTATTAGAGGGTCTCAGTAGCTATAACCGGTCTATTCATAAGTAGTAATGATTTATATTTGAATCAATGATCAGTAGTCGAATCAAGCTGAGTTAATTCCTTCAACCAGAGGTTTTCCCAATTTGAATTACAATTTGAATTTTTCTTGTTATTTTAATTTGATTTTTATTATTGTAGCCAATCCCCCCATTTTGCATTTTACATTTTAAAAGAATTTAAATAATTACCGATCTCTGTGGACACGGTCCTGCTCAATCACTATATGTAATTTATTTAGAGTAGGTATTTATTTTTATTGGTTTCGACAGCCATCAAAATTTTGGCGCCGTTGTCGGGGATTGGTGTTGTTTATTTAATCATTTTTACGTTTTTACTTGGTGTATGGTTCGTTTTTCTCGTACATGTACACTTTCGTTTGATCCTAAAATTGAGAAGACAGCTTGCCAGTTGAGATAGCAGACGAAGCGAGCTAAGCAATTATTCTCGTCGCCTTTGCTTTCTAAAACAGATACGGTGCCTGATTTGGTTGAATCATCTAGCGATTCAGAAGAACAAGTGATGGATAGAGCTGCACCTGTAGTAAGAACTCGTAGAGAGTTAGCTAAACCAGACTTGAATCAGCAACCACTCTACATTCAATATGTAGACTTTGAGGTAAATTTTGAATTAAAGTTTGGTTTTATTCATTTATTACCTAAGTTTCATGCTTTTGCAGGTGAAGATCCTCATAAACATCTCCAGGAGTTTCATGTTGTGTGTTCAAGTATGAGGCCACAAGGCGTGACTTAAGAGCAAATTAAGCTGCGTGCTTTTCCTTTCTTTTAAGATGGGCTAGCTAAAAACTGGTTGAACTATTTGCCTCCTAGATCGATTACAACATGGAATAGTTTGAAGAAGCAGTTCCTCGAGAAGTACTTTCCTGCTTCAAAAGTTGCCAATATCAGAAAAGACATTTGTGGGATCAGACAACTTCCTGAGGAAATTTTTTTGAGTATTGGGAGCGATTCAAATAATTGTGTGCCAGCTGTCCTCAGCATCAAATATCTGATCAACTTCTTATTCAATACTTTTACGAACAATTTTCATTGATGGATAGGAGTATGATAGATGCTGCTAGTGGAGGTGTGTTGGTGAATAAGACCCCTACTCAAGTAAAAGAGTTGATCTCAAATATGGCTGCTAATGCACAACAGTTTGGCAGCAGACAAGATCTCACTTCAAGGAAGGTAAATGATGTAAATATTTCTTCTATTGATCAACATTTAGATAGACTTACTTCTCTTGTGGAAAAGTTTGTTATAGGTAATGTGCAACAGGTGAAAACTTGTGGCATTTGTTCCAATATGGGTTATTCAACTGATATGTGTCTTACACTTTAAGAAGAACCCGTTGAACAAGCTAATGCAGTTGGAGGATTTCCAGGCATGCCTCAGAGGAGGTATGATCCTTATGCACAAACATACAATTCGGGATGGAAGGATCATCCCAATTTCAGATATGAAGTTAGGCCATCAGGATTCCCAACACAATACCCACCAAGACAACCAGCCTCTCAACAGTCAAACTCCAAGTCAGGTATATCTCTTGAAGAAATTGTTAAATCACTTGCGACTAACACTCAACAATTTCAGTAGGCAACTACAATAAGCATTTAGAATTTGGAGAACCAAATGAGTTAATTAGCTACTACAATGAGCCGCCTAGAGTCTCAAGTATCAGGGAGATTGTATTCATAATCCGAGGTGAATCCAAAGCAAAACGCTAGTGCTGTCATCCTTAGAATTGGGAAGTAGTTGCAAGACCCTAGTAAGAAAGTGACAAAGCATGTAGAAGATGAGCTTGAGAAGAATGAATTGATGCCTAAATCTCAAGATGCGCAACCCACCAGAGCAAAACCCCAACCTGTGGTGATACCTCATCCTTTTCCAAGCCGATTTGACAAATCCAAGAATGAGGAACAAGAGAAAGGCATCCTTGAGACAATTCGCAAGGTTAAGGTAAATATTCCTTTATTAGATGCTATAAAACAAATACCTCGATATGCTAAATTCCTTAAAGAACTGTGCACCTCCAAGAGAAAATTAAGAGAAGATAAAAAAGTTCACATGGGGGAGAATGTTTCAGCAGTTCTCCAAAAGAAACTACCTCCTAAGTGCAAGGATCCAGGTATGTTTACTATCCCTTGCAAAATTGGTAGTGTTAGAGTTGAGAAGGCTATGTTAGATCTAGGAGCTTCTATTAATGTCATGCCTCGTTCCATTTATTCATCTATGAATGTTGGTCCATTAAAAAAAATTGGCGTGACAATTCAACTAGCTGATAGGTCTAATGCATATCCTGATGGGGTATTAGAAGATGTCTTAGTACAAGTTAATGAGTTGGTTTTCCCTGCTGATTTTTATGTACTTAATATGGAAGATGATAACTTCTCTAATTTTGTCCTAATTTTGCTAAGAAGCTTTTCTTAAGACTGTTAGGACTAAAATGGAAGTACATAAAGGGAGTCTCACTATGGAGTTTGATGGAAAGGTTATAGAGTTCAATATGAATGATGTCATGAAATATCCTAGTGAAGAACATTCGGTATTTTCTGTGGATGTTATTAACCTTATAATGCAGGAAATTTTTTATTTGAATGTTGAAAATTCATTGGTAGTTGCTTTAAATAATAGTTTGGGCCTCAAAGGATTGCAAAAAGATAAAAATGAGTTTGTTTTAAATTCTGTATTGCAAAAGACAATTTATAAATTAAATTTTTTGAGAACTTTAACTCATCATATGTCTTACATTGAATTGCCTTCATCTCATGCAAAACTTCTTCTATCTATTTTGCAAGCACCGAAAATAGAGCTTAAACCGTTGTCAAGTCATCTAAAGTACATGTTTCTAGGAGATGGTGAGACACTTCCGGTAATCATCTCTTCAAAGCTTAGTATTTTAGAGGAAGAAAAGCTTATTAGAGTGCTGAATGATTATAAAAAGGCTATTCGGTGGACAATTGATGATATTAAAGGGATAAGTCCGTCCACGTGCATGCATAGAATACTGCTGGAGGAAGATGCCAAACCTTCAATTTAAGCTCAACGCCGTTTGAATCCATTCATGATGGAAATAATGAAGAAAGAAATTCTGAAACTTCTTGATGCAAGTATAATCTATCCAATTTCGGATAGCAAATGGGTAAGTCCGGTACAAGTGGTACCGAAGAAAACTGGTATAACAATTGTTGAGAATTCTTATGGTGAGTTAGTACCCACCCAAGTTCAGAATGGGTGGAGGGTTTGTATTGATTTTAGAAAGTTTAATTCACTCACTAAGAAGGATCATTTTCCTATTCGTTTTATTGATCAGATGCTTGAAGGGTTGGTAGGAAAATCTCACTTTTATTGTCTTGATGGCTATTTAGGTTTTCATCATATACCAGTTGCGCTTGAGGATCAGGAGAAGACTACATTCACATGTCCTTTTGGAACCTTTGCGTACCGACGTATGCCATTTGGTCTTTGTAACGCTCTCGTCACTTTTCAGAGGTGCATGATTAGTATTTTTTCAGACTATGTAGAGAACATTATAGAGGTATTTATGGACAATTTTACAGTCTATACTTATTCTTTTGATGATTGTCTCTATAATATGAAGAAAGTGTTTGAAAGATGCATTGAAACAAACTTTGTCTTTAATTATGAAAAATGTCATTTTATGGTAGATCAAGGCATTATTTTGGGTCATGTAATCTCTGCTAGAAGAATTGAGGTAGGTAAAGCTAAGATAGATGTTATTAAATCTTTACCTTATCCCACATGTGTGCGGAAAGTTTGTTTTTTCCTTAGTCACGCAGGTTTCTATCGACGTTTTATCAAGGATTTTTCGAAGATAGCTCAGCCTTTATGCAAGCTGCTTCAGAAAGATATGACGTTTGATTTTAATGAAGCATGCAAGGTAGCATTTGATAAGCTCAAGGAGTTATTGACTTCAGCTCCAATTATACAGTGACCCGGCTGGAGCCTCCCTTTTAAGATAATGTGCGACGCCAGTAATTATGCTGTTGGTGCTATTTTCGGACAAAGGGTTGGAGGAGCTACTCATGTGATATATTACGCATCAAGGACACTTGATAGTGCTCAGTGCAATTACTCAACAACGGAAAAAAAACTTTTGGCTATTGTTTTTGCTTTAGAAAAATTCCGTTCATATTTATTGGGTACTAAAGTGATTGTTTTTTTCTAACCATGCAGCTCTCAGATATTTGCTTGCCAAGAAGGAAGTAAAAACCGAGACTTATCCCCTGGATCCTACTACTTCAAGAGTTCAACTTGGAGATCTGTGACAAGAAAAGAGCAGAAAACTTGGTTGCAGACTACTTTGGTAGATTGACCACGAGTGAAGAAGCAACAACTTTGAAGGACGATTTTCCAGATGAGCATCTCTTTGTAACTCAAGGTATGGTTCCTTAGTACACTGACATTGTCAATTACTTAATTACAAGAACACTACCTAGTGATCTTACGAGGGCCAAAAAGATAAGATTAAGAGCGATGCTAAGTATTATGTTTGGGATGACCTTTACTTGTGGAAACATTGCTCTGACCAAGTCATCAGAAGGTGCGTATCTGAGTTTGAAATTCCTTCTATTCTTCAGTTTTGTCACTCATATGCATGTGGTGGTCATTTTGGTCCCAAAAGGACAACATCTAAAATGTTAGATGTGGTTTATTTTGGCCTACTTTATTTCGTGATTCATACATATTTTGTAAGTCGTGTGAAAATTATCAAAAGACTGGCAATTTAAGTCATAGGATTAAATGCCACTTACTCCTATTCTTGTATGTGAAATATTCAATGTGTGGGGCATTGATTTTATGAGACTTTTTCCCTTATCTTTTAGCAGTGGATTACATTTCTAAGTGGGTAGAGGCTGAGGCCACCTGGACTGACAGTGCTAAAGTTGTTCTAGATTTCGTCAAGTCTAATATTTTTGTCAGGTTTAGTGTACCGAGAGCGGTGATAAGTGATAGAGGCACTCATTTCTGTAATCGGGTGGTGGAGGTTTTGTTCAACAGATATCATGTTACCTATCAAGTGTCCACTACCTATCATCCATAGACAAGCAGACAAGCTGAGATATCAAATAGAGAAACCAAGTCTATTCTTGAAAAGACGGTTAGTCCAAACCGGAAGGATTGGAGCTTACGATTAGATGATGCATTGTGGGCGTATCACACAACGTAAAAAACTCCCATAGGTATGTCTCCTTATTGTTTAGTATTTGGTAAGATTTGTCATTTACCTGTAGAGCTTGAGCATAGAGCATACTGGGCGATTAAGCAATGCAATATGTGGATGGATGAAGCGGAAAAACAGAGGAAGTTGCAGCTGCAAGAGTTGGAGGAGATTAGAAACGAATCCTATGAGAGTTCGCAATTTTACAAGGAAAAGACGAAAACATTTCATGACAGAATGATTTAGAGAAATGAGTTCTCTGCTAGTCAAAAAGTTCTTCTTTTTCATTCTAAGCTTAAACTTTTTCCTGGTAAATTACGTTCTCACTGGGTAAGATCTTTTATTGTTACTAATATTTTTCCTCATGGTACAGTTGAGATTCGGAGTCCGACCTCTGACAAAATTTTTAAGGTTAATCGTCATCACTTAAAGCCTTTTTATGAAGTTTTTCGGTGAATATTGTAGAGGAAGTGGCTCTCGAGAGTCTCATTTATGTAGATTGATGCATGAATGTGTCTAGTCAAAGACATAAAACAAAGGTGCTTTTTGGGAGGCAACCAAAATTATTTATTTATTTGGATTTTTGTTATATCTTTTGTTTTTAATTTTGATTCAGATTGTTTAAATAATGTTTTTGCTTATTTTGGCCAGAAGAAAATTTTTGGTTAGGCGTGCCCACATTTTAACTAAATAAGTACTTATGTAATTTTCAAGTAAAATGATTTTAAGGCCTGCCCATATGATTATTAAAAAAGTATTTCTGTAATTTTTGGTGTCTCAAGTGTCTCTTTTAGTTTTTAGTTTACAAAAATAAAAAAATTGAAAAAAAAGATTTTATTTTATTTTATTCATTTTATTTGAAAAAAAAAACCCTAACACATGAGTGTTTCTTTCTCCCTTCAATCGTGCCTCTCTCACCAGCTCCTCACTCCAGCCGCGCGTCTGCAGCAGCGCAAAAACCAACAAGCCGCGTCTTCAGCACATCCCAGCCATGTGTCTGCAAGCATCCGACAAAGCCCGCGCCTCTGTCGTCGGCTCACCTAAAGACACACCACCGGTGGCAGGCGTCAGCGGCTCAACAATCAGCAATCGGCCGCATCCCGAGCATCCCACCACTTCTCCAAGATCCAGCGCAAAGATCCCACGTCTCCAGCATCCAAGCAAGCCACGTCTTCAGCGCATCCCAGCCGCGTGTCTGCAAGCATCCGTGCAGCAACCAGCAGCCGCGTCTCCAGCCAAATCCAGTTTCTAGCGAGTTGCAATCGATTTCCAGCACATCCTAGCCGCGTCCAGAAACCCGCACGGCCTCGCTCTCCTCGATTCAAAGCGCCGTTTTTCGCATTCAAACAAAACCCTTGATTGAAATTACTATAACAATGCTGAAGAGGAAAGCATTAACTTCCAAGTCATCAACGTCTAAAAAGAAACCTGTCGCAAAGAAATCCAAGATTGCCGCTCCCACTATAGTCCCATGGAACACAATTTCAGATTCACGACAAGCCGTCAGACAAAGATCGAAACATGAAAAAGGCATGAGTGTTTTGCCACTTGCCGAATCCAATCTCTGAGGGTGCCTCACATTCACGACTCAACAAGAGAAAGAAAGGTATAAAGATATTTCCAAGGGAAAAATACTTCCAGCTAAGTATATTCATTACCCGACTCTTGAAAAATTGAATGTTAATGATAATTTTAATTCTTTGATAGATAAGATTGGTTTGCGTAAGTTTGTTGATGTTGATTGTTTGGGTTATGTTGAGTTGATTAGGGAGTTCTATGCTACTTTTCAATTTAATATACCAAATGATTTTACTTTGCATACTCCGAATGTTGTAGTTTAGGTTAATGGGATGAAATTTTTCACAATCTATCACAGATTTTAACCTAGCTTTAGGATTCATTGATGATGATTATTCTTCTAGTGATGCATATTTAGGGACAACTTGTGACTTTAGCGAAAATTTTGAGCCTTATGGTCTTTGACGTAGTTTATCTTTAGATCATAATGCCTATGACCCGAGTAAATCAAAGAGCTCTTTCTTACGTGATCCTATTTTGAAATGTGTGCATCGGTACTTAGCATATAATTTTTTAAGAAAAAAAGATCACTTAGGAGTTTTCTCTAAAATCCAGTTTTATTTTATCTGGTGCATGTTAAATGATGTGAGGCCTAATCTAGATTTTTGGTTAGCAGATCAATTCTAGAGTGTGCTTAAAAGGTATATGACTTTATTTCTTGGTCCATACATTACTCTGTTAGCTATAAACTTATATGTGCTTGATCCTGACAATAATAATTTACATCCTGCTTGTAAAAAGAAATTTTTGGATATGTCTGTGTTTGAAAGAACAGGTGTGGTCGAATTCAAGGAGGGGAGATTTCAGTTTGCTGAACCAGGACCCATTCAACTTCCAAAGAAGCTTTATGCTAGGAGTGGTGCTACCTGTGATACGAGTTTGACGACGAAACTGCTGCCCCACCAACTATTCCTTCTACATCTGCACCACCTTTGAGCATTCAGTTAGAGAAAATGGAGCACAAGCTGAACAAGATGGATCAGAATTTGGCCGCATACTTCGAGAGTGTAGGATTTATCCCATCATTTCCGCCAAGCCCATAGACATTATGTGGATCAAAGTTTACAATTCAGGGAAGTCTGCCTTTAATCTTTTTTCCTTACGCTTTATTACTTTATGTGAGCTTTGATTATCATACATTGGGGACAATGTAAATTCTTGGTGTGGGGAAGGGATTTTTGCAATATTGATGTATGGAAGTATTATTTTCACTTTTCTCATCCTTAAATGATTTTGGAGTCAGTATGCTTCATTTTTTTTAATTTTTTTCTTTTCTTTTCTTTTTTACTACTCTTTTCCCATCTATTTCAAATTATTTACATCTATTTTTATTTTATCATACTCTTTCATTTTTTCTTCCACACTCACATTTTATCTTTACTTTTTATATTACTACATACATCTTTCTCGCTTCTTTTTTTTTTACCTTTCCTTTTATATATCACTCATATATTCTTCTCATTCTACACCACTATTGATGGTTGATTCATTTGAAGAGTGTACATGATTTGATGGCAAATTTACCAATTTTGTGAGGATTTAAGCCTATGAGCAACCACTTTTCTCTAATTATTTTTGTTATGTGAATATCAATCTTAATTTGTTTATTCTAGCACTTGCTTTGTTATGCATGTTGAAGCCGTATTACGAGATTTTATACATTAAAATGACAAGGGCAAACCACTTTCCATTTTTCTATTTTCGCATTTTTCTTCTTTTTCTCCACTCGAAGACGTTTATTTGTTATCTTTGTTTGAGCCTTAACCATTACCCATCTAATTCTCTCAATCTACTTACCCATTTTTCTTCTTTTTGAGCCTCAATTTAAGGAGATTTGTGGACTCATTGTTTGGATATATTTTGTATATATTTTGTTGCTTTTGCTACCTTGAATTAAAGTTTCTCAATTAGATCAACAAGCATTATGCTTGAATTAAATTGTACAAGGTTCATTTCTTTTGTTTGATTCATAAAAAAAAACAAAACAAAAAAACAAAAAAAAAAGTTTACATTCTTGGGGACTTAAGTAGAAATAAGCGTTTTGATATCATAAAGTTCATTCAATGAGTTCATTCTTCTCATTTTGATCTCTTTTTCTTTCATAGACCTTTCTTTTTCATTTAACCCATTTAACCCCGTTACAACCTTTCTAAGACCCTTAGATTTTTACATTTAATTCATGTTTTGTGGATTGAGATGTGATATATGAGCAAGCTTATGGTAATAATATTCTTTGATTTGATTTGAGTGCATAAATGATACCCTAAACACTTTGAGTGCATGGAGTGAAGTCAATGAGAGGGCTATTAAATCTTGTAGCACTTGAATTTTAAATGGATCTTCTTGGTGGTTGAATGTTTTTATACTAGCTTATGAGATCCTATGCTTTAAAATCCTTGTCTCTCAAATGATGATTGACTTAAATTCTTGAGGTATGCTTACTTAAGATTGTTTTTGGATGAGTTGAGATGAGAATTGAGTGGAGATTTGGGATTAGTCTTGAGTTATATGCTTGAGGGCAAGCATTATCTTGGTGTGGAGGAATTTGTTAGACTGCAATTTATGCACTAGTTTTGCATTATTTACTTCTTTTAATATCGATGTTTTGTACTTAATAATAGTGATTTACTTGTGTTTTATTTTTGTAGGTGTAATTCTATTGATTGGTGCTAAAATTGAGCAACAAGATGATTTTTGGAGGATGATTGTTTTCTTGGAGAAATTATGAGCTTCAGAAGAACTTTGTTGATAAGGCATGAGCGCGTCTTTGTCAACTGGGGCCTAGTTTTTATTTTAACGTGTTTTATCTTTTTGGTTATTTTTGTAATTTTGAATTTAATATTTAGATAATATTTTAGATATTAGTATTTGATTTTTGGAAGAACTCTATAAGAGATAAAGAGGAAGACGTGAAAAGGGAGAAAAAAAGAAAACCCTATATCTAAATTTTCTCTTCTCTTTATGAAGAACTAAACGTATTATTCTGGTTGAAGGTTAATAAAGCTTTGATTCATCATTACTGTAAGATCTTTCTTATGCTTTAACTGTTTTATTGCTTTTTGGGTATTTGTTTATTCTCTAAAGTATTGTCATGATTATGTTTGTTAACTAGATAATTGGCCACTATTTAATTATCAACTTAATCTATTGTCAATTAAAAAATTTATCGTATGAATATTTTAATGTTTGTGACAAATAGCATAGCAGTGTGTTGTGTTATGAGAATGAATAATCTAATTTAAATGAACCATCGTATGCGTTTGTTGATTACGATTTAGGTATCTCTGATTTTTCAGGCTGTTAATTGATTAAATCCTATGATTGTATCTAGGGTTGTCTATTGATTAGGGAAATAACCATGGTAAATCTGCCGATTTATCATTAGTTAAGGAGAGATTAGCTATTAGAGGGCCTCAGTAGCTATAGCCGGTCTATTCATAAGTAGTAATAATTTATATTTGAATTAATGATCAGTAGTCGAATCAAGCTGAGTTAATTCTTTCAACTACAGCTTTTACCAATTTGAATTACAATTTGAATTTGCATTCTTGTTATTTTATTTTTATTTTTATTATCGTTAACAATCCCCCCATTTTGCATTTTACATTTTAAATGGATTTAAATAATTACCAATCTCTGTAGACACGACCCTCCTCAATCAGTATACGTAATTTATTTAGAGTATATATTTATTTTTACTAGCTTCGACAACCATCACAAATATTCTCAATCTGTTATATCAAAACAGAGTTTGGCCTCATCCCGAGGACCATTAATCTCGAATTTGTATTCCTGAGTTCATATAAGCCAGTACGGATAACCCACATTCACAAAAACCAACATACCTAAAAACAACTCAAAGAGTAACCGATGCAGCATATGAACATCAAGCTACAAGCTTCTTTCCTACCATTTGGTTCTTGTAAAGTTTTGTTAGCTGGTGTTTGGGCATAACATTCCAACGGACAGATCTAGATTTAAGTGAATGAATGCCATGGAAAGTCGCTGATGAGCTGGCTTATAAACCTCAATTTGTTGCCACCAGTAATCTATTATGAGGCTGAAAAGTCGAGGACGTGCAGGATTAGGATGTCTCTGTATGTACAAACTACACGCAAATTGCTGGTGGGACTATGCAGAGAGTTAATTGCTGCCACTGACTTGTCGTTGTCTTTTGCCACCAAAATTTTCAATCAACTAACGAATGCGGGAGCTTTGTAAATTTCTAATAATATTAATTTGGTGGTCCAGCGCAGAAGATATTAACTTGTCAGATGTAACTCACCAACTATTTCGTTAATTTTCCCAAAACTCTCCTATTTGGACAAAATGGCTCCCCATAGTACGAATCTATTAGAAGAGAGGATTATGACAAGTTTAAAGAATCTTTTTTAAAATTTCCATATGAAGACAATGATGGTCAAATTTGCGGATGAGTTGTTTTGGGGATAAGAGAGGGAGCATCATTGAACACGATTCCGTGCAAATCATGCTCTCCTCGACGTTAGAGTTAACAGCTGGTCTTCTCGAGGTGTGATTTATAGAAGCTCCTAAGCAATCTGCTTTAGTCATTATGTAGCAAGTAGGTCGCTCTACAGGTTTGCTCGCACAAGGATCTGGCAAGGAGAGACTCAAACCAAGTCAACATAAAGACTCTGTCATGAGTCAACTCGATAACTCTCTCCAAAAAATTAGGACACGGTCGTGATCAACTATCTGTTTTTATCCTTTACCCAGGCATAGGGTCTCGGTCCTCTATAGGAACTCCAAAAAATTCAAAATCAAGTTTTCTCTGACTCACAGGACTTTTGGACTTTCTCTTTTCTCTCTTTTCCAACTTTTTCCAGCTTTTCTCAGATTTACTTCAAAAGTATTTTTCGAAAGCAATTGGAATTAAGTCACAAGAGTTGTAGCATAAGTTTTTCCTAAGAGACCTAATTTTTGACTTGGGCGTCGAAGAGTTCACACTGGAAAACACGTATAATGTTCCACTAACTGTTTTTGTGAACGCATGTGTATTTCAAGTGCCCGTGGCTGCTTGCATTTGCTCGAAGAAAGAAGTGCGAGTAAGTACCGTCTCCCATAAAAACAAATTTAAGTGTTGGCGTTGCTCGCAACAACATGGACCAGATTTTTGCATCTAACATGAATCATAGAAAATAGAACAATATTCAGTTTCTTGATGCTAAATGGCATTAGCAAGTCAAGGATCCTTTGCATTGCGAAGACATTCAACCTCAAAATTCTAATTCAGCAAATATTTGCTTTGTCCTTAATATAAATGCATTTGGAAAGTCGCTCTCTTTCGCACCTGATGATCCTCTTGCTACCATAGGTTAAAAAAAGAAGAAAAAAAAGCTAAAGAGTAGCTTTCAGTGCCAGAATTATTTGAGAGGCCTACTTTTCCCAGAATTATTTGTGAGGCTGCTGTTTGACTCGGTCAATAATTGCTCCTATTGATATCCATCGTCCAATTGGAAATTTAGTAGTAAGGCAGGATTGATGCTCCCAAAATTAAGAGTATTAAAAAAGGAAGCAAGATTATTTTCACCTTGTTTTCTTCGCACATTCCAGGCAAGTCGGCATTTTTTATTTTTGCTTTTTTTTTGCCTTCAATTTTTCTCTCGATCTCCACCATCAATTTGTTTTTTCTTTCAACTTTTCTCGTGATAACTTCATCAGCGTACATCATACGCTTGCGTTTAAAAGGTTCAGTAGGCTTGCGACTGTGAACAGAAGCAGCGAACTGAGTGCAAACCACACTGTTTTTTAGGCAGAAAACGCGCAGAGGAACAGTGAGTCCAGCGTAAGAGCCCCTCTGTTTCAGCCCTGGCTTTGTAGCCAACACCTACAATCTGCAAAAGCCAAAAAAAAAATGGGCTTCCATCCCAGTTAAAGTAAATTTATCGTGTAAATTTCCTCAACAGCCGTCATAGCAAGTGCTCGGAACCCCAGGTAAATCAGTCCTTACAATAGCTTTACCAAAAAAAAGAAAAATTGAAAGACATTGATGTTTTCAATGCCAATGAATTGTACATGCATAGCATGCCTATACAAGTATAGAAGAAGCTTTTAGTATGTATTTCAAATGTCATACCAATTCAATTCAGTGACAAGAATCATGGGAGCATTCACAGGCATCATTTTGATGATCCGTTCTATTTTACTCTTGGGCTTGTCTGCCACCTCAGCATCTATGTCAGGAGATCGTAAAACGTATATTATCCACATGGACAAGTCGGCCATGCCAGCTCCATTTTCCACCCACCACCACTGGTACATGTCCATTCTTTCATCCCTTTCGTCACCTGATGGTGATGCCCCAACCCATCTCTACACCTACAACCATGTCATGGATGGATTCAGTGGCGTGTTATCGCAGACGCACCTCGACAAACTCCAGAAAATGCCAGGTCACCTTGCCACGTACCTGGAAACATTTGGCCACCTGCACACCACCCACACCCCAAAATTTCTCGGCCTAAAGAAACAAGCTGGGTTATGGCCAGCTGCAGGTTTTGGTAGTGACGTTATTGTGGGTGTTATTGATTCTGGAGTTTGGCCAGAGAGTCCGAGCTTTAAAGATGACGGCATGCCTGCAGTGCCTGAGCGATGGCGCGGTGCCTGTGAAGTGGGTGTTGAGTTTAATGCTTCTCATTGCAACAGAAAACTGATAGGAGCACGCTCATTCAGCAAAGGGCTGAAGCAGTATGGCTTGAACATATCAACGACGTTTGATTATGATTCTCCGAGAGATTTCTTGGGTCATGGGACTCATACATCTTCAACAATAGCCGGCAGTCGTGTTCAAAATGCTAGTTACTTCGGATACGCTGAAGGAACAGCAACTGGAGTTGCACCAATGGCGAGGATTGCAATGTACAAAATAGGGTTCTACAATGATACTCTCAAGGCAGCAGCTGTTGATGTTTTGGCTGGCATGGATCAAGCCATAGCTGACGGTGTAGATGTCATGTCATTGTCCCTGGGTTTCCCAGAGACAACATTTGATGAGAACCCAGTGGCCATTGGAGCTTTTGCAGCATTGAAGAAAGGAATTTTTGTTGCCTGTTCAGCAGGAAATTCAGGACCACGTCCATATTCCATAGATAATGGAGCTCCTTGGATTACAACAGTTGGTGCAGGAACTGTTGATAGAGAGTTTGCAGCCCATGTCACCCTTGGCAACGAAGGGCCATCAGTTATTGGAAAATCTGTGTACCCAGAGAATCTGTTTGTCTCCAGGGAACCTATATACTTCGGATATGGAAATAGATCCAAAGAAATTTGTGAAGGTAACTCAATAGACCCTAGAGCAGTTGCAGGCAAGTATATCTTTTGTGCATTTGATTATAAAGGCAACGTAACCGTAAGTCAGCAATTGGAGGAAGTGCGCAGAACTAGAGCCGCCGGAGGTATCATCAGTGCAGACTCAAGGCAAAATCTGTTTCCCGACGACTTTGACATGCCTTTCGTTACAGTAAACCTGAAGAACGGAGAGTTAGTGAAGAAGTACATAATCAATGCGGATAATGCAACTGTGAGTATCAAGTTCCAGATCACGATATTGGGCACCAAGCCATCTCCACAAGTTGCCAAATTTTCATCACGAGGGCCTTCTATTCGATCTCCATGGATTCTAAAACCTGATATATTGGCTCCAGGAGTTGATATCTTGGCTGCATGGGTTCCCAACAGGCCTATAGCTATAATTCGTGATATTCGTAAGCTACTCACTGAATATGCTCTCGAATCCGGCACATCAATGTCTTGCCCTCATGCAGCTGGTATAGCCGCGCTGCTTAAAGCCACCCACCGCGACTGGAGTTCAGCTGCCATCCGTTCAGCAATGATGACAACAGCTGATGTTCTTGATAATGCTTATGAAATGATCACCGACATATCAACCGGAGTTGCTGGAACTCCTCTTGATTTCGGTGCAGGACATACAAATCCCAACAAGGCCATGGATCCAGGACTTGTGTATGATATTGAGATCCAGGACTATCTGAACTACTTGTGTGCAATGAACTACACCAGTCAACAGATTCGAGTTGTCACAGGGACATCGGATTTTACATGTGAGTATGGCAATCTGGATCTTAATTATCCATCATTTATCATCATCTTGAACGACAGCAACACTGCTTGCATCACTTTCAAGAGGGTATTAACAAATGTAGCCCATACCAGGTCAACTTATACTGCAGCAGTGAAGGCTCCAATGGGTATGACAGTGACTGTGGAACCAGCAACATTATCCTTCGCCGGAAAGTTTAGCAAAGCTGAGTTCAGTTTGACTGTGAACATTAATCTGGGAAATGCTTTTAGTCCCAAAAGTAACTTTCTTGGAAATTTTGGGTATTTGACATGGTATGAAGTTAAAGGAAAGCATACGGTGAGAAGCCCCATTGTCCCTGCATTTGCTAATAATTCTGTAAGTGACAATAATTGAAAGTATAGCATAGGCAACAGTAGAAAGAATTCTAGTAATAAACGACTCTTGGCAAATAGAAATCCATCTCGGGCAGAGTTTGTTATTAGGACTTCCTGTTAATGTTGTAAGAAATGACTAGATGTTTCATAATAGTCTTGAGAATTTCGTCCAAAATATTATCAAGTAAGAAATGTTTTAGAAAAATATTAAGGAAGGTTATTGTGATATTCAATATTTTTAGAATAATTTGGATATACTTTTAGTTTTGTCAAAGCGGCAGTAGCAGGATCTTTTTTTTTTTTTTTAACTTTACTATTTCTATTTGTATCATTAACGATTAAAAAGAATTCCGATCATTTTGCAAACGAATCAACGAATAGTGGCTAAATCTTTGGCTGCTGGCCAGCAAAATGAATTAATGAAAATAAACATCAGACCTAGCCATGATCGGTCAATTTAGCGTTTGATTTATTATGTGTTTCAGTCGAAACATCATGTACATCTATACGCATGCAGGCAAAGAAATCTCCCACTTATCAGGTGGAAAAACTACAAAACTAGAAGACACTAGAATTTACTTGCAGATAAGACAAAGAAAGAGATTGAAAAAACGGGTCAATGTTTTTTTCACATTTCATGTGAGTTTTTAGATTATATATACATGAATGGTTGGGATTAAATTAATAAAATAAAAAGTAACATTTGTTTCTTCTATTTATTCTTTTTCTCTTCTCTAATTCCTTTTTTTTTTTTTTGGGTGTTCCCTCTCTCACTTTCCCTCTGTTCTTTAATTTTTCTTTTTTCTCTCGCTTTGACCCTCAAAGCCTTTTCCTTGTAATTTCTCAAACAATTAAAAAAAATCAATTTGACAAAGCCTCAACATATGTTAATTAGCTGTAAAGAATATTCGATAATAATAATTAAAAAAAAGGCAAGGAAACAAGAGAAGTTTATCATCCATTACCTTGACCATAGAAAAAGGGAAGTGTGATTTGAATGTTTGTCGACGAGGGAACAATCAATTTTCATATTTCTTTAAATTTTTAAGGTGAAATAAAGTTTTATTTCATTTGATGACTCTGGTTTGGTAAAAAATTGTGCAACAGAAATTTATGCATGTTCAAAGCAACTATAATATAGTTAAGGGAAATAAACAGTAATTAGGGGTGTTTTGAAGTAGAAACGAATAAGATGGTTGCCTAAGGCCCCAAATTTTAAGAAATTCTGTTGATACCGAAATCGAGCTAATGATGGCGACCAAATTGTTTCTTCAACGCTTGAACTTGTTTTGATGGGACACTGTCACTTGCTGCTTTAATGAAATTTGAACTATACTGACACTTCCTTTGATCTGCAACCAAAGAAAATTGTCAGGGGCGCCAGATTATTTTCTGGCGAAAACCCTCCAACTCTCAAGTTAGAAATTGAGTTTTCTTTTGTAAGGAAAATAATGGTGTCACTCTCATGATTTTGAGTGTTGTATATTTCTTTTAACAAATGTCCTTTTTCTTTCTTATCTAAAAAAAAAAAAAAGTCTCATTCTCTGGATCTTCTCAAATTCTTATAGGCAACTATGCATGTCGCACGTTACTGCATGTTTTTTAATGCGTGGCCGTTATCAAATTGAATGTGTCACTTGAATTTAAGAGTTAATATATTTATTTACGTAGTTATTGAGCGGCCGTTATAATGCCTAATCATGCTTAAAACGTGCCTAGATGTTACAGATAGACTTTTGAGTAGAGCTCTTTGACTTAAGTTGTAAACTAAAACCGTGCAACCTAATTCTAATCTCCTCGCAATGTGTTGGTTGCGTTTGCACATGCGACCATATAACCTTTTCCTCGACCTGAGTAACTCTGATATTTACTAATTATATCTTTATACCTCAAACACTAGTCCTTCAGTTTCTAATATTTGAAGTAAAACGAAATAAAATTAGAAATTGTATACTTGGTTAGGAAGCAATGGCTTTCGCTATGCAAATCCTCAATGACCTGATTTTCCATCTTGTCACATTAAATACGCGTGACGTGGCTCAGCTTGGCCCAAACGTTTAAATTTCGAAGTGGTGGCTTTTGGATTTCTCAGCACGTCTTCTCAAATCGGCGTGTCTTTTCAAATTATCGTGACGTTATTCTAATAGCTCATTTTCTCCTTTATAAATTCAAGATTTCCCTCACTTTCTTTTCCTTTCCTTTTTCTTATCTCTCATGGTGTGTTTACTTTATAAGAATGGGAAATGAAAAATAAGGAATGAGAATAAAATTCATGTTTACTTGGTAAAAAGTAATTTGAAAATTGAAATAAAATATGTGGGTCCCACACAATTTGGTAATAAGGAATGGAAATTCCATTCCCATGGGGGGTTGGGAATGAAAATGTGGAAATGGGAATGAAATATAAATTTACTTTTCTATCCTTCTAATTTTTTCATATTTCCTAAATTACCCTTGTTCAAATCACAAATAATTTTATTATTTTAAATATTATTACTAATAATTATTATTATTAAATTTTATTATTTTAGTTATTATTAGTAATTATTATTATTATTATTATTATTATTATTATTATTATCATTATTAACAATAAAAATAATGATAAAAATAATAATTAATAAAATAATTAATTTATCATTATTAACAATATTATCCTTATTATTGTTGTTATTATTATTATTAATTTTATTATTATTAAATTTTAGTAACTTTATTATTTTAGTTATTATTAATTATTGTTATTATTTTTTTATTAATATTATCATTATTAACATTTATAATAATTATTATTATTAATAAAAATAATAATAACAATAATTAATAATAACTAAAATAATAAAGTTAATAAAATTTAATTATAATAATAATAATTAATAATAACTAAAATAATAAATTAATTTAATTATAATAATAATAATTAATAATAACTAAAATAATAAATTTTAATATTAATAACAATAATCAATAATAACTAAAATAATAAAGTTAATAAAATTTAATATTAATTAATAATAATTAATAATAACTAAAATAATAAATATTAATATTAATAACAATAATTAATAATTAATAATAAATAAAATAATAAAGTTAATAAAATTTATTTTTAATAATAATAATAATAGTAACAATAATTAATAATAACTAAAATAATAAATTTTAATATTAATAACAATAATTAATAATAACTAAAATAATAAATTTTAATATTAATAACAATAATTAATAATAACTAAAATAATAAAGTTAATGAAATTTAATTTTAATAATAATAATTATAAATGTTAATAATGATAATATTAATAAAAATAATAATAACAATAATTACTAATAACTAAAATAATAAAGTTAATAAAATTTAATAATAATAATAATAAATTAATAATAATAATAAGAAGAACAATAATAAGGATAATATTGTTAATAATGATAAATTAATTATTTTTATTAATATTATTTTTATCAATATTTTTATTATTAATAATGATAATATTAATAAAAATAATAATAACAATAATTAATAATAACTAAAATAATAAAGTTAATAAAATTTAATTTTAATAATAATAATAAATATTAATACTGATAATATTATAAAAATAATAATAATAACAATTAATAATAACTAAAATAATAAAGTTAATAAAATTTAATAATAATAATAATAACAACAACAATAAGAATAATATTGTTAATAATGATAAATTAACTATTTTTATTAATTATTATTTTTATCATTATTTTTAATGTTAATAATAATAATAATAATAACTAAAATATCATTATTATTAATTTTATTTTTTAATTAATATCATTTTTATAATAATATTTATACATGTACTTAGTCAATGAAAATTACATTATTTAATAATATGGGTATTTTGGTAAATTGATTATCATTTCCATTCTTCATTCTCATTTCTTTTGTCAAATAAACACATCAATGGTATTCCAGCATATTCTTATTCCTATTTATTTTTGACAAGTAAACATTGAATTCACATTCTCATTCCTCATTCTCATTCCAGTCCATTCTCATTCCCAACCCATTCCCATTCCTTAGAAGTAAACGCACCATCATTCTTCTGTTAAGATCCAAACAAGAGCTTCCCCTCTTACATTGCTACCATTGTCGTATTTGCCTTTTTGGGTTACAAACACTTGGCAAGTATTTTTTTCAAAACTCATTGCCCTAATCTTACTTGGTTGTTTTTTGTGCCACAGTTTTTTTCTTTTTTGTTTTGATTTTGGTTCCAATTATTGAAATGCCTAGAGTAAAGCGTGCAACAATAAACCTTAATAGTAAAGAGGAATTGAGTATCTCACCTAATCATTCCAATAGGTCAAACCCTCACCCTCAAAATCCTATAAAAGAAGTCGAGTCATCTAAAATTAGGGAACTCTCTAGGAGGATGTCCCTTGAAACCTCGTCTTCATCCAGAGAAGATAGGCCCTATAGAAGACTTGGTGAGAGAGAGGTAGATACCGATAGGAATCCTGGTGCTAGTGTGGCACTGATTACTGGTAAGGGCAAGAGTAGCGATGAGAATTCGTCAGAGGAATCTCAGCCAACAAAGAAAGTTAAAATTTGTTATAGAATTGAGGCTGAATTACATCCCATCGACCTTATGGATTGTGAAACCACTCATGAAGACTTAAACAAACTTAGGATGGAATATGGCATTCCTGATGGTATCGAGCTGAAAATACCTTGTAAAGCCAACACTCTTAGTTTCCCTCCAAAAGGATATATGACCCTGTACCCATAATGTTTTAGGCTTGGTGTTAGACTGCCACTCAGATTTATTTTGCCCAGATTTTAGGAAAACTAAACTCATCCCCTAGCCAACTTAACCCCAATGGATGGAGAGTTCTCTCTGGTTTGTACGTATTATACTCGAGGTGTGAGATGGGTGAGCCTTCTGTAAAGGAAATAAAAAATCTGTACTAGCTTAAGAGTAGCCCACAAAGATGCTAGCTGGTATATTTTATGAGCAGCTCGAAGCTAAGAAAACCCATTGTGGATCTTCCCACCTCTGAAGGGAACTGGAAGAATTTCTCTTTTTTTTTTTGAGGTAATTGGGGCCAAGTGATCCCCATATCAAGAGGAGAAATACATGTCCTTTCCCGCTTTTGCACTCCAGGTTCTACCCACTGCACTCTCCTCCTCTCTACCCACTGCATTTCCTTCATAACTCTTATTGTTTTCTCTCACCTAACATTTTATATTTTAGTTTCTTGGAGCTTGGTATACGAGGTAAAAGAAAAGCTAAAGTTGAGAGTTGAGACAGCTTTGGTCAACACGAGTTCATACAGAGATCTGTTATCCTGATAACTTGGTTAACCTTTGTATCTGCAGCATCTGAGGAGATGAGTGACATTCTCAACCGGATGAAAAAATGTGGTCGTACTGACTGTGCCCCGAGCAGCTCTTCTATCCAAGAAGACAAGTACTTCTAAAACTGTTTCTTCTATTTGAGCTCTTCCTCCTCCTTATTCTGGTGAGTCTGACGATTTGGTTGAGAGGTCTTCAACTCATGAGTTGGCGCCTTCTGCTCCTTCAAGAAGCTGGTCTAGATCTGCTCAGCAAGGCAAGGTGCCATCTATTAGCAACTATGGAATACTGGGGAAAAAAAAATACGTATCTTCGTACAGAAGTAGGAGCATCATACTGTTCCTGATGTGTTTTCAATAATCAATAATCATAGTGTTCCTGATGTCTGCTCTGAAGCAATTCATTAGAGTTTCTCGTTGAAGCAGCATCATTTTTTTTTTATGACAAGATTTTGAAGTGTTTTCACATTTCTAAATGGTTCAATCAATTTGACTCCTTACTCTGCGAATTTGTTGAGTGGATTTCTTGCTGTGATATCTGTGAATATAGTTATTGCATTTTACGCTTATACGGCAATGACGGAACCTTCAGACAAACAGGAGCCAGATCCTAAATTTCTTGTCGAGGCCGAAGCTAGTGTAACCCAGTCTACCAGTAAAGCTGAGGTTTCTTCTGAATCGCTCAAGAAAGAAAAGTAGGATACCAAAGCCTTGGCCATTTCAGCTTGGAGAAAATTTTCAACTGAAAATGTGCGAGCAGGGCTTATTGCTGATCGGATAAAGTTGAAATATGCTTGGTTATCTATGATTCTATAGTGTCATGCCAGAGTTTCATGTCAACACTACAATTCTGGGAGACGTATGATTTTGTGCTGATAATTCTTTTTTCCTTTTTCTTTTGTTAAAAGAACTTTAATGTGGAGGAAGTGTCAAGGGAGGTGGAATGCTTATGTAATAATCTTCAAATGGTGCAATTATTGGAAACCAGCTTGAAAATTGCCTGCAGTCTAGTCCTTTTTTTTTTTTCAACGTAGAACAATTTTTCTTAGTTAACTGTGTTAATGAGCCAATAGTAAGTTCTTGGTTCTATTCGATCTTGTAAAAATGGTAATGTATTGTTGGTCCTTGGTCTTGGTCGGGTGATTGATACTTCAACTACTACAATTTGATTCGCAATGGTTAGAAAATTTGAGTTTCCATTTTTGTTTATCAAGGTTGGGTAATGTTTTTCGTAATAAATATTTAAAACAAATAAATTGAATAGTAAAACTTCTCAGAGGTTCTCACTTCTCTCTACATGAATTATCCAAGATTATCCTCTCTATGCTGCTATAATTAAGCTTGCCCCACCATTGCAAGTCTTTACAAAATTTTATGGAATTCATGAAATCCTACTCATTGCAAGTAATTTGTAATGTATGTTTCTGATTCATCCTTGGAGAATAATTAGATAACCAAATTTTGAATGCAACTTTAAATATCATTTGTTTATTTTTTGCGTACAATGAAATATTCAATAAATAAATGTTTCACTATATACTCACATCACAGTTCATTCTTGAAAGAAACTTGGCTGACAGTGAGTAACACAGAGATTCAACAAATAGTGTCGTCCGAGAGGTGTTTGATAAGATTGGAATGCCATATTACTTCGGAAAGATCCACTTGGAAGGTCCATCTATATGTGGCTTGAAAAATAGCAACTAACTTGTGAAATATAAGTAGAAACTTGGCAACTCTAATTGGCTTGCCAGCATGCCTGAAACTGCACACCACATGCCTAAAAACAACACAAAAAGTGGCCGATGCAGCATATGAACATCAAGCTACAAGCTCCTTTCCTACCATTTGGTTCTTATGAAGTTTTATTCAATTGCTGTTTGGCCATAACATCCCAACCTACAGATCAAGATTTAAATGAATGAATGCCACGGAAAGTCACCGATGAGCTGGCTTAAAAACCTCAATTTGTTGCCACCTGTAATCTATTATGAGGCTGAAAAGTCGAGGACGTGCAGGATTAGGATGTCTCTGTACGTACAAACTACACGCATGTTGCTGGTGGGTCTATGCAGAGAGTTAATTGCTGCCACCAAAATTTTCAACCAACTAACGAATGCGGGAGCTTTGTAAATTTCTAATAATATTAATTTGGTGGTCCAGCGGAGAAGACATTAACTTGTCAGATGCAACTCACCAACTATTTCTTTAATTTTCCCGAAACTCTCCTAGTCGGATACGGAAAAAAAAAGGCTCCCCATAGGACAAATCTATTAAGAGAGATGATTATGACAAGTTTAAAGAATCTTTTGAACAATTTCCATATGAAGACAATCATGCTCAAATTTGTGGATGAGTTGTTTGGGGGATAAGAGAGGGAGCATCATTGAACACGATTCCGTGCAAATCATACTCTCCTCGACGTTAGAGTTAACAGCTGGCCTCCACAAGGTGTGATCCAAAGGAGCTACTCCCCCTTATCTAGGAACTGGAGTCTCAATAGAAAATTTAAAATTAGGTAAGTTTTCTTTGACTAACAGAACTTGTGGACTTTCCCTCTTTTCTCTCTTTTCTAAGTTTTTCTAGATTTTTTTTCCTCAGATTTCCTTTTAAAGTATTTTGTGAAAGCAGTTATAATTAAGCTATGAGAGTTGTGGCATAAGTGTTTCCTAAAAGGCTTGATTAATGACTTGAGTATTAGAGGGTTTACGCCAGAAAAATGTCCAACGTCCCCCTAATTATTTTGGTGAACGCAGGTGAATTTCAAGTGCCCGTGGTCGCTTGCATTTGCTCAAAGAAAGGAAGTTTGAGCAGGTGCAATCTCCTATCAAAACAAATTAAAGTGTTGATGTAAACACCTGGTCACAACAACATGGACCAGATTTTTGCATCATCATGAATCAGAAAATAAAACAATGTTCAGTTTCTTGATGCTAAATGACATCAGCAAGTTAAGGATCCTTTGTGATGCGAAGATATTCATCCTCAAATTCTAATTCAGCAAATATTTGCTCTGTCCTTTATTCTGATAATAATATAAATGCATTTGGAAAGTCACTCTCTTTCTCACCTAAAAAAAAAAAAAAAAAAAAGCTTAAGAGTAGCTTTCAGTCCCAGAATTATTTGATGGGCCTGCTTTTCCCAGAAGAGAAGCTTTCAGTCCCAGAATTATTTGAGGGGCCAGCTTTTCCCAGAAGAGAAGCTTACAGTCCCAGAATTCTTTGAGAGGCCTGCTTTTTGACTCAGTCAATAATTCCTCCTATTGATCTCCATCGTCCAATTGGAATTTTAGTAGTGAGGCAGAATTTGAGGCTCCCAGATGAAGAGTACTAAAATAGGAAGCAAGAATATTTCACCTTGTTTTATTCGAAAATTCCAGGCAAGTCAGTCCTTTTTTCGACTTCTCTCTTAATCTCCACCGTCAATTTGTTCTTTTCTTTCAACTATTATCTGGATAACTTCTTTAGCGTACATTATACCCTTGCCTTTGAAAGGTTCAGGAGGCTTGCAACTATGAACTGAAGCCGCAGACTGAGTGCAAACCACACTGTTTTTTAGGCAGAAAACGCGCACGAGGGAACAGTGAGTTCAACATCATGTACATCTCCCAATTTGAGATATAAAAGCCCCTGTGGCTCAGCCCTGGCTTTGTAGGCAACACCTACCATCTTGAAAAACCAAAAAAAAAAAAAAAAAATTGGCTTCCATCCCAGTTAAAGTTAATTTATCGTGTAAATTTCCTCAATAGCCGTCGTCGCAACCGTTCGGAACTATCATGTTAATTATCATGTTGATTATCCTCTCAATCTTACTTTCTGTCTCCTCTACCACCTCAGCATCTATGTCAGGAGATAGTAAAACGTATATTATCCACATGGACAAGTCGGCCATGCCAGCTTCATTTTCCACCCACCACCACTGGTACATGTCCACTCTTTCATCCCTCTCATCACCTGATGGTGATGCCCCCACCCATCTCTACACATACAACCACGTCATGGATGGCTTCAGTGGCGTGTTGTCGCAGACGCACCTCGACAAACTCCAGAAAATGCCAGGTCACCTTGCCACGTACCTGGAAACATTTGGCCACCTGCACACCACCCACACCCCAAAATTTCTCGGCCTAAAGAAACAAGCTGGGTTATGGCCGGCTGCAGGTTTTGGTAGTGACGTTATTGTGGGTGTTATTGATTCTGGAGTTTGGCCAGAGAGTCCGAGCTTTAAAGATGACGGCATGCCTCCAGTGCCTGAGCGATGGCGCGGTGCCTGTGAAGTGGGTGTTGAGTTTAATGCTTCTCATTGCAACAGAAAACTGATAGGAGCACGCTCATTCAGCAAAGGGCTGAAGCAGTATGGCTTGAACATATCAACGAAGTTTGATTATGATTCTCCGAGAGATTTCTTGGGTCATGGGACTCATACATCATCAACAATAGCCGGCAGTCGTGTTCAAAATGCTAATTACTTCGGATACGCTGAAGGAACAGCAATTGGAGTTGCACCAATGGCTAGGATTGCAATGTATAAAATTGGGTTCTACAATGAAACTCCTCAGGCAATGGCAACTGATGTTCTCGCTGGCATGGATCAGGCAATAGCTGACGGTGTAGATGTGATGTCATTGTCCCTGGGTTTCCCAGAGACAACATTTGATGAGAACCCAATAGCCATTGGAGCTTTTGCAGCATTGAAGAAAGGAATTTTTGTTGTATGTTCAGCAGGAAATTCAGGACCACGTCCATACTCCATAGTAAATGGAGCTCCTTGGATTACCACAGTTGCTGCAGGAACTGTTGACAGAGAGTTTGCAGCCTACGTCGCCCTTGGCAATGAAGAGCTATCAGTTCTTGGAAAATCTGTGTACCCAGAGAATCAGTTTGTCTCCAGGGAACCTATATACTTCGGATATGGAAATAGATCCAAAGAAATTTGTGAAGGTAACTCAACAGACCCTAGAGTAGTTGCAGGCAAGTATATCTTTTGTGCATTTGACTATAACAGCAATGTAACGGTATATCAGCAGTTAGAGGAAGTGCGCAGGACTGGAGCCGCCGGAGCTATCATCAGTGCAGACTCGAGGCAAAATCTGTTTCCCGACGACTTTGACATGCCTTTCGTTACAGTAAACCTGAATAACGGAGAGTTAGTGAAGAAGTATATAATCAGTGCGGATAATCCAACTGTTAGTATCAAGTTCCAGATCACGATATTGGGCACCAAGCCATCTCCACAAGTAGCCAAATTTTCATCCCGAGGGCCTTCTCTTCGATCTCCATTCATTCTAAAACCTGATATTCTGGCTCCAGGAGTTGATATCTTGGGTGCATGGGTTCCCAACAGGCCTTTAGCTACAATTCGTGATATAGGCAAGCTATTCACTGAATATGCTCTTGAATCCGGCACATCAATGTCTTGCCCTCATGCAGCTGGTATAGCCGGGCTGCTTAAAACCACACACCGTGACTGGAGTTCAGCTGCCATCCGTTCAGCAATGATGACGACAGCTGATGTTCTTGACAATGCTTATGCTATGATCACGGACATATCAACCGGAGTTGCTGGAACTCCTCTTGATTTCGGTGCAGGGCATATAAATCCCAACAAGGCCATGGGTCCAGGACTTGTGTATGATATTGAGATCCAGGACTATCTGAACTACTTGTGTGCAATGAACTACACCAGTCAACAGATTCGAGTTGTAACAGGGACATCGGATTTTACATGTGAGTATGGCAATCTGGATCTTAATTATCCATCATTTATCATCATCTTGAACGACAGCAACACTGCTTGCATCACTTTCAAGAGGGTATTAACAAATGTAGCCCATACCAGGTCAACTTATACTGCAGCAGTGAAGGCTCCAATGGGTATGACAGTGACTGTGGAACCAGCAACATTATCCTTTGCCGGAAAGTTTAGCAAAGCTGAGTTCAGTTTGACTGTGAACATTAATCTGGGAAATGCTTTTAGTCCCAAAAGTAACTTTCTTGGAAATTTTGGGTATTTGACATGGTATGAAGTTAAAGGAAAGCATACGGTGAGAAGCCCCATTGTCCCTGCATTTGCTAGTAATTCTGGCGGAGTAACAATAGCTGTAGATGTAGCATAGGCAACAGTAGAAAGAATTCAAGTAATAAACGACTCTTGGCAAACAGTAAAATATATCTTGTGCAGAGTTTGTTGTGAGGACTTCCCGTCAACGTTGTGCCTCATTGACAAGTCACAAAATGACTAGATGTTTCGGTAATGGTTTTGAGAATTTCGTCCAAAATATTTTTAATAAGAAATGCTTTAGGAAAATATTAAAGAAGTTTATCGTGATATTCAATATTTTTGGAATAATTTGGATATACTTGTATTTTTGTCAAAATGGCAGTAGAACAGTTTTTCTTTACTATTCGTATCATTAACTATTAAAAATAATTAAGATCATTTTGCAAACGAATCAACCAATAGTGGCTAAATCTTAGGCTGCTGGCCAGCAAAATGAATTAATGATAAATAAACCTCAGAGCTAGCCATGATCAGTCAATTTATCATTTGATTTATTACGTGTTTCAGTTAAATAATCATGTATATATATACACATGCAGGCAAAGAAAGCTCCCACTTATCAGGTGGAAAAACTACAAAACTAGATGACACCTGGATTTGCTTGCAGATAAGACAAAGAAAGAGATTGAAAAAACGGATCAATTTTTTTTTTTCACATTTCATATGAGTCTTTAGATTAGATATAAATGAATGGTTAGGATTAAATTAATTAAATGAAAAGTGACATTTGTTTCTTCTATATATTATTTTTCTCTCCTCTACGCCTTTTTCTTTTTTGGGCCTTCCCTCTCTCAAGTTTCCCTCTGTTCTTTTTGGGTCTTCCCCCTGTCACGTTTCCCTCCTCTTTAATCCTTTTTTTTTTCCTCTCGCTTTGACCCCCAAACCTTTTCTTTGTAATTTCTCAACCAATAAAAAAAAAAAAAAGAATCAATTTGACAAACCTTCAACATATGTTAATTAGCTGCAAAGAAAATTTAAATAATAATTAAAAAAAAGTAAGAAAACAAGAAAATTTATCATCCATTACCATGACCATAGACAAGGGGAAGTGTGAGTTTGAATGTTTGTCGATGAGGGAACAATCAATTTTCATATTTCCTTAAATTTTTAAGGTGAAATAAACTTTAATTTCATTTAATGACTCTGATTTGGTAAAAAATTGTGCAAGGGAAATTTATGCAAGTTCAAAGCAATTATAATATAGTTAAGGGAAATAAAGAGTAATTAGGGGTGGCTTGAAATATAGATGAACAAGATAGTTGCCTAAAGTCCCAAATTTTAGGAAAGTCTCTTAGATATCTCTCTAATTCCTAATTATCTTATAATTAGGAATTTTTTTAATAAAAAGATCTGTATTTTGTAACCTTATTGTTAAAGTAATATAATTAATAATATTGTCTAACCATTAATTCATTCATTATTAGTTTTTTCAACAAAATAAATAAAAATTTTTACCTTTTTAGTTTCTTAAAAAAGTTTAATCATTTAACATTAGAATCTTTGATTTTTAGTATTCCTTTTACTTTCTATTAAAAACCCTATAATCTAAAAAAAATCATGGATGAAAAAATTTCTTACTCTACAAGGAAAATTATCACATGAATTAGTTCATTCAAAAAAAATATATTTCTTGAAATACAAAGTTCATATCCATTATTTGATTATCAATTCATCATCTTAACTTTCTATATGCTACTATTCTAAATATTTTATTTTAAATTAGTATCATTCTCATTTATTTATTTGTTTATTTTTGTAAAAGATTTGAAGCAAGTAAATTTTAGGTTTTATTTTTGAAAATTTTTAAGATCTTTTTTATTATTTGTTGAAATTCAAAAATAAAGATGAAATAAATTTTGAGCTCTTTTATTTTATTATTATTATTATTATGAGTTTTGAAGTTGTTGACCAAAAAAAGGCCCCATAAAATAAGTTCGCCTAAGGGCTCAGATATTCTAAAGTTGGCCCAAAAAGAGTTATGAGTAGAGACATGAGTGGAGGCGAGAGAGCTAAAAATATATATATAAAGATGGCCATGAAGATCATTGAAGAGAGAAAGAAGATGATAAAAAAATTAAATTAAATAGAATATTTAATATGTTTCATTAAATCTCCACCGTTCATTTATCTATAATCTAAAAGCTCACAAGGAGTGTAAACAACAGTGTAATTTTAAGCGGCCACTAATTTGTCTTGATATATGTATATTGATCTCTCTTAAAAATAAAAAAATTGCAAAATCCAATCTATTTTTTTCTTTTTTCTTTTTTGTTAATAATAAGAATTAGCTAATAGAGTAATCACTCCACAAACAAGTGTACATGACTGCAAACATTTTTATGAGTAAGTTTTTTTAATAAGAAATAAAAAGAAAATTACAGAGTATATCTAGGCTTTTCTTCAAATTTATATACTATGAGCAACACTTTTTTACCTTCCTTATTATTTAATTTATAGTTCAACACTATTATTATTTTTTCTTTTCCTTTTTTATAGAAGAAAGGCTTGAGAGAAGAATAAGTAGGAAAGAGAGAAACAAGGAAAAATACTAAAAGAAAAAAGGAAGAGAGAAAATATAATAGAAGGAATATATAATATTTGGTGGGGCTAGAATTTAGTAATTTTTTTAAAAAAGGAAATCCACATGAACAATAATTTTAACCATTGAATTGATTAGGATTTAAGAATTGAGATTTTGTGTCAAATTTTATGGGGAAAAAAAGGACTCTTGAATCCTATCCCATAATGGGAATTACTTTTAGAAAGCTCAAAAGTAACTATAAAAAGTTAAAAATGAATTTTGATATTTGTAAATTTTTTTATAAATCACTTTAGTAAAATCATCTCATCCTACAGTAAATTTGAAAAGTATGGAATGAGTAACTTTTTAAAATTTGATTTTGAAAATTAGTTTTATATCTTATACAATTTCATATATATCCTCATAAATATTATAAAAATCCAAAATCATCCTTATTAATTAGGAAATAAAATCATTAACTTTAAAGAGATTATTTGTATTTCCAATATATTGAGAGAACAAAATAAAAATAACATTAATAGTATAAAATATTTATTTTAGTTATCAATTATTATAGAACCACAACAGAAAAATATTTTATATACTTATTTATAAATGTATAATGTATCTAATTCAGTCATTTATATTTTTACAACAGCTTAACAATATATAAGATTCACCAAATAAATATGATTGCTTTTAATACTCACAAACTTTTAAAATTAAATTTTATCAAATATTTAATTAATTCACTTCACAACTAATTATTTTTACAACACAGATAACATCAATTATTTTCAAAGTTACAATATTACTAAAATGGCCCTAAGAATGCACTTATTTGTTATAACTTTTGGAAATTAGATTTTTTTATAATAAAATTTTATAATATACAATACCAAAAATGCACTTATTTGTTATACATATTTCTAAAAATACTCATTTGGGTTGTCAAAAATATCCACCCAGCCTGAACCCAGTTTAGACGCGGGCAATATGTGCGGGGTATTACCTGGCCTAGGATGAGGCTGGCTAGTCCCGACCATCAGTTGATAAGCCCAAGGTCTGGCTTGGAACTCAAATTTTATAAAAATAATTATTAAATATGATATTAGTTTAAATCTTATATTTATTTGACTTATAGATTACATATATTTAAAATCTTAAACATTTAAAGTTCATAATTTTATGTCCAATTTCATTAAAAAAAATTATAAAATTATAAAATAAATTAAAAACATATACACATAATATTATAAAATTAAAAAAATCCGGATTAAAAAAATCAGCCCAATGTTTTTAAGCCCGGTTCGGTTGTCTAAAACACATATCCAGACCAAGTTCAAGCATTGCCATCCCCAGACCCGAACTTAGGTTTTGCTATCCCTAATACACATACAACATAATTAATTAAATAACAAATGTTAATTATTTATAATTTAAAATAAAAAATTTCTAGCACCATCAAGGGAAGATTATCCACCCAGGCAACGACTCCGGTATAAGCCATCCATGAAAAAGAAAATGTGAACTAGAAGGTACACGGCCAATACCATTAGATTTAGTTATTTCGATCTCTTCAAAGGTACTAACAAAATTGACTATAGAGGTCATTCAACGGCGCACGTGCCACCTAAATATCGAAAGCTCCCATTATGTTAATTGTGGAGTTTGATTCTAGTGGCGATATAGAGGCCTGCATAATTTAGGTGCTTTTGTGTCATCATCATACCTCCTTTGCAGGTGTGACTGCCACAGTTGCATAGATCAGAGAAATTCGAATCTGTTGGTAGCTGTAGTGCTTCAATAAGACCACATATTCACCTATGCCGGCAATGTTGATGATGTCAGAATAGTGCACATCAGCAACATTTTTCATTTCAATTATTTAATTTTATTTTTGTTAATGAACATTTTTATATTAAAAATTTTCTGTTATTAAAATAGTATAACATGAAACAAATTTTTTTTCATGTATTAAATGTGGAAGATATAGATAATAATTATAACAATTATTAATTTATTCATTATGGTAATTTCAATGTACATATTTCTTTTTACAAATAACTTACCAAGCATGCATCCTAAAGTATTTGGTAAGTGGGGAGGTGATGACCTAACATTACCAAATATGTGGCCATATTATTTATAAAGTTGAACTTTTCAAAATCCATCACAAAATAAATTATTTGGGAAGCCAACGCAATCCCGACCACACCTGTTTGGGATATTAAGATTTAGTCAAGGTGAGCGAAAGTTCCATTATCTGGTCGCAAGTATCAAATGCGACCAAATTGGTTCGAGCAGACCAGGATCTAGTCACGTGATTTCACAAACGAACACAAGGAGTCCTTTTATTGGTCTATAACGTCCAAACACGTTAAAACATGATCAGGCTTTACAACGGCTGACTAATAACTATATAAACGGACATATTAACTCATACACTTAAATGACGCAATTAATGTATTCAATTGGATAATGGCCACAATAATTGACGCTTACATTTGTCTATAAAAACAGGTAAAAGACCCAATGAAAGGGGTTGGACTTCTTGAAGCTAAATATCATCTCTTCAATATAGAAAATCACATAAAATCCCTGACTTGAGCGACGAAGGATTAATGCCAGGAAATCCGGCACCCCTAACCATATTTTTTTGTTGTTGTTTCATGTTACTGGAAGCATCGAGACAGTTCAATACCTGTAATATCAACAAGAGAGCATCTTCAAGTAAAGGCAGATTTGATCGTTGACAAAGGCAATCTGGTCTTCATCATTCGCTCGACCAGATTTCAGCATCAACAACACTGTTAATAATATGTCTATATATAGAAGATGCTTTTAGACTTCAAATGTCATAACTCCTTAAGTTGGTGATTAGAAATTTAGAATCATGGGAAATTTCACTACTATCATGTTGATTAGAAATTTAGAATCAAGGTAAGTGAATTCATCTATAATATTTATTATATGTAAATATTTATTAATAGAATAATGTTGTTCAAATGGATTGGCAACTTATGGTTTTGAAGTAATTTAAAATATTTTCTTAAATTTGTTTTAAAAATAGCTTTAAAATCCTTGTTTTCTATAAAAAAATTTCCTTAAAACAATTCAATGTTTTATAAGCGTTTTATCGAAATATCATTGAATGATTGATATTGAAAGACTGGAAATTACTTTTAAGATTTTGGTTCATTGTCCGTAGTTACCGTTATTGATATTATTGAACAGCTACCTGTATTGTGCGCGGCATTGATGATTATTGCAGGGTAAAGTACCCTGATTAAACTACTGGCTGGGTCACCGGGAGTACAAGTGATTTATTAAACTATTGACCAGGTCACCGGGGATACATGTGACACTACGTGACATAAGCAAATTGAACGAAAGAAAGGTTTATTGATAAAAGATTTCTTACGCGATTATTTATTGAAAGTCATTTTTACGTTATGATTTAATTGATTATGAGTTACATATGATTATAAAATGATTATTGTTTTCTTGACTTATAGTACTCATAATAATGATTATATACTTTTTCGTATTAGTAACCTTGTGCATGAGATTCTTTACCGAGTTGACGGCTCACCCCTCGTCTCTAATATTTTGCACTAATTTTAGAGATGTGGGCTTTTGGTCTAGCAAGGAGGATTTGTTAGCTGAAAACTTTTGGCATTTTCTAGATGAATTAATTGTATCTACTTTGATTATTGCTTGGAGCTAATTTCATTTTGGAGGATTATTGAGTTATTTATTATTTTGGGAAATATGTTTTGCCTATGGGCAACATTGACTTTATTTGGGATTAGTTAGTTATAAGATTAATGTTATAAGAAAAGGATCCTCTCCTGATCTGATCTGATCTCTTCTGAACTTTTCAAGATCTTCTGCCACGTGTTTTTTAGTGATAGTGTATGGGTAAGATTCAACTTCTTTTATTTCTTTATTTATTAACTATCAATCAGTAATTGACTTATTTGCTCAGGATATGATCATATCAGAAGAGAATCCTCCCCCTAATGTTATAAGACTTCATTCCAAAATTTCTCTTGAGTTTTTCTTAGGTGAATTTGTTACGCATTGGGTTCCCAGAGTTGACATTTGATACCAGCCCAATTGCCATAGGAGCTTTTGCCGCATTGTAGAAAGGACTTTTCGTTGCATGTTCAGCATGAAATTTGGGACCTAACGCATACTCTATATTCAATGGAGCTGCTTGGATTACAATGGTTGGTGCCGGAACTATTGACAGAGAGTTGGCTGGTCGCATAACTCTAGGAAATAAGGAGCTGACTGTTACCAGACAATTTGTTTACCCTGAGAATCTTTTTGTCTCAAAAGGATGTATATACTTCTGATATGGAAATAAATCTAAAGAAATTTGTGATGTTAATTCATTAGAAGCTAAATTTTTAGCACGCAAGTATATCTTTTGTGCATATGAGTCATATGACTATGATGGTAATGTAACAGTATATCAGCAGTTCAAGGAAGTGTGGAACCATATGAGCTATCTTCAGTTTAGACCCAAGGCAATACCTTTCATCCAGTAATTTCAGCATGCCTTTCGTCACAGTAAACCTGAAAGATGGCGAGTTATTGAAGAAGTACATAATCAATACAGAGAATGCAAGTGTTAGTATTAAGTTCCAAACCCGATATCTTGGCTGCCTGAGTTCCGAATAGGCCAGTTAAGCCAATTCGTGAGAGTGATTATCTACTTAGTTATTATGCTCTCATGTTAGGCACATCAATGTCATGCCCTCATGTAGCTGGCATAGCCGCGCTGCTTAAAGCAATGCACCGTGACTGGAGTTCTGCTGCCATCCGTTCAACAATGATGACAACTGCTTACTTGCTTGACAATGCAAACAGTACGATCACATGTTGAAAATCAATGAATCACTTTTGACATTTTGATTTTGTAATTGCTGACCATGGACAAATGAAATGGAGATGGTTGAGTTAGGTGGCTGCCAAACCTAACTTGTGGAATTTGTTAGCCAACAATTGGCTATAAATAGGGAAGTTCCCCATCGGCTTAGAGTATTCTATTCTTTAAGTTTCTCTTCTCTATTTTGTAAAGAGAAAGAGAAAGAGAAAGAGAAAGTGAGAGTATTTTAAGAGTTTTAACAAACTCTTAAGTGTTTAGTGTTTTGAAAGTTTGGGTATATTGGAGTTTTGGGAAGTGAGCTAAAATACCACAATACTTGTAATTCCTTTTCACTAGTGAAATATTTTCCTTCTGTATTCGCCCGCGGACGTAGGCTAAAAGCCGAACCACGTAATTTCCTGGTGTCCTCTTTGTGCTTGTTCTTTATTTCTCTTTCAATATCACTTTAGTTGCGTGTCTGCTTCACCCACCAATTTACTAACAATGGTATCAAAGCTATTGGTTGTATTTTTTAGAGTCGGATATTGTTCAAGAAAAGGATACTGTTCACGTATACGATACTATTCATATATACGGTACTGCTCACAAGAAACGGTGGAAGTGATCCAATAATTTTACGGTGCAAAGCAGGGAGTAGTGGTGTAAGTAAAGTAACTGTGTGGTTTTATACATGTCTATGAAAGTTCTGTCACAAAGGCGATAAGAGCGTAAGGAGTCTGGATTTTAAGTGGGACCGTTTGTGACCCCTCCAATCTTTCCTGGGAACTTTCCTGGTGTGCATTCTCACACATACTCACAACTATTCAAGGTGGTACACTAACTTGTGTGCGGTATTTATCAACAAAATAGCGGCAAAGTATGAAATTGAGAAGTTTAACGGAAATAATTTTTCATTGTGGAAAATGAAGATGAAAGCTATATTGAGGAAAAATAATTGCTTGGCAGCAATTGGAGAAAAGCCTATGGAGATAACTGACGACAAGTGGAACGAGATAGATGGTAACGCCATTTTTGATCTACACTTGGCACTTGAGGATGGAGTATTATCCAGTATGGCAGAGAAAAATACAGCGAAGGAAATATGGGATACTCTCACAAAATTGTATGAGGCCAAGACACTATACAACAAAATCTTTGTTGAAAAGAAAACTCTATACTCTTCGAATGGTGAAATCTACAGTAGTGACCGACCACATCAACACATTGAAGACTCTATTTTCACAACTCACAAAGTTGGGTCATAGTATAGAGGAAAATGAACGTGCAGAGCTTCTACTTCAAAGTCTATTAGATTCGTATGATCAACTCATCATCAACCTGACGAACAACAATCCAGCGAACAGTCTAGTTTTCGACGATCTTGCAGCCTCCGTATTAAATGAGGAGAGCTGGCAGAAAAGTAAGGAAGACAGACAAGTAAGTTCGCAACAGGCAGAAGCGCTATCGGTGACGAGAGGGAGATCAACAGAACGTGGCCCAAGTAGGAGTCACACTCATGGTAAATCAAAATCCAGAAGAAGAATGTTAAATGCTACAATTGTGGCAAGAAAAGGTACGTCAAAAAAGAGTGTTGGAACAACCAGAAGAGAAAAGAGGGTAAAGAACCTGAGTCATCAAATGCTCAGGGGTGTATAGCAAGTACCTCGGATAATGGCGAAATTCTCTACAGTGAGGCATTAACTATTTCAGAAGGCAGAAAACGGCTATCTGATGTCTAGCTTATAGACTCAGGAGCTACCTGACACATGACTTCTCGGAGAGAATGGTTCCACACATATGAATCTATCTTAGGAGGATCTGTTTATATAGGAGATGATCATGCCTTGGAGATCGCTGATATTGGTACTATCAAAATTAAAATGTTTGATGGTACAATTTACACAATTGGGGAGGTATGACATGTCAACGGCCTGAAGAAAAATCTATTATCCTTGGGACAAATAGTTAGTCATGGGTGCAAAACTCATGTTGAAAATGGGATCATGAAGATTACTAGAGGCGCACTTGTATTGATGAAGGCAGAAAAAATTGGTGCTAATCTGTTCATGCTTAAAGGGGAAACACTACAAGAAGCTGATGTGTGTGTCGCGTCAAATGGAGAAGAATCGACGATGATGTGGCATCTCAAACTCGGTCACATGTCAGAACAAGGTTTGAAGATTCTCTCTGAAAGAAAATTGCTTCCAGGGCTCAAATCGGTAAGTTTACCATTTTGCGAGCATTGTGTTACAAGTAAGCTGCATAGATTAAAATTTAGTAGATCTGTTGCTAGAAGTAAATACATTTTAGACTTGATTCATTCTTATATTTGGGAATCACCAGATATGTCAATGGGAGGTGTAAAGTACATGGTGACTTTCATTGATGATTATTCTAGGAGATGTTGGGTGTATCCAATTAAGAAAAAGTCAGATGTATTTTCAGTATTTAAAGAATACAAAGCGCGGGTTGAACTTGAATCTGGAAAAAAGATCAAGTGCTTAAGGACAGATAATGGTGGAGAGTATACAGACGACGAGTTTCTTACTTTCTGTAAGCAAGAAGGTATTCAGAGGCAGTTCACGGTGGCATACACTACTCAATAAAATGGAGTAGCAGAGCGGATGAACAGAACTCTTACAGAAAGAATAAGAGATATGTTGAGGACTGCTAGTCTACCTAATTCATTATGGACAGAAGCAGCTAAAACTGCCTATTATATAGTAAATCGATCGTCATCCACAGTAATTGGGCTGAAGATAACAATAGAGATGTGGACTGGAAAGCCAGCAGATTACTCTCACCTACATGTATTCGGATGTCCTGTGTATGTGATGTACAATGTCCAAGAAAGAATAAAGTTGGATCCAAAATCTAGGAGGTGTATCTTCTTGGGATATGTTGATAGAGTAAAGGGTTATCGTCTGTGGGACCCCACTGCCCACAAGATCGTCATCAGCAGAGATGTTATCTTTGTAGAAGATCAACTGCAAAGGAAAGATGGAGATGATAGCACTGTAAAGGAAAAATCAGAGACTATACTGGTATATGTGGAAAATAATCCAGAAGATTCAGACTCTTCGAAAGCAGCACCAAAGCACGAGAAACAAGAACCAGTTGAGTCTGAGGCTCAAGAAGTTTATCAGTCAACTCGTGAGAGACGACTGCCAACATGGCACTCAGAGTATGTCACAGAGATCAATGTTGCGTACTGTCTTCTAACAAAGGATGGAGAACTATCAACTTTCCATGAAGCTTTAAACAGCTCAAATGTTGCTTTGTGGATGACAGCAATGCAGGAAAAAATTGAGGCTCTACACAAGAATAAGACATGGGAACTTGTACCACTACCACGCGGAAGAAAAGTCATTGGAAACAAATGGGTTTACAAGATCAAACGTGATGGCAATGACCAAGTGGAGCGTTATCGTGCAAGATTGGTGGTGAAAGGATATGCTCAGAAAGAAGGTATTGACTTTAACGAGATATTTTCTCCGGTGGTTCGACTCACTACAGTCAGAGTAGTCTTGAAGATGTGTGCTACATTTGACCTACATCTAGAGCAGTTAGATATGAAAACTGCATTTCTTCATGGAGAACTTGAAGAAGAAATATATATGCTCCAACCAGAAGGTTTTGCAGAAACAGGAAAGGATAACTTGGTTTGCAGGTTGAACAAATCTCTATATGGTCTCAAACAGGCGCCGAGGTGTTGGTATAAGAGATTTGATTCCTTCATCATGAGCCTTGGATACAACAGACTCAGTTCAGACAATTGTACATATTACAAGAGGTTTGAAGATAATGATTTCATATTACAAGAGGTAAGAGCTATATGGATTCAGATTTTGCAGGAGATCTTAATAAAAGGAAATCCACTACTGGCTATGTGTTTACACTTGCAGAAGCAACTGTAATCTGGATTTCGAAACTGCAGGCCGTTGTGGCCTTATCTACAATAGAAGCAGAGTACATGGCAGCTATATAAGCTTGCAAGGAAGCTATTTGGATACAAAGGTTATTGGAAGAGCTCGGGCACAAACAACAGAAAATTTTTGTGTTTTTTGACAGTCAGAGTGTCTTGCATATTGCAAGAAATCCAGTCTTTCATTCCAAGACAAAGCACATACGAGTTCGATATCACTTCATTCGAGAAGCAGTGAAAGACAGAAGTGTAGATTTACAGAAAATCCATACCAAGGAGAACCTAGTAGATGTTTTGACCAAGCCAATCAATGCTAATAAGTTTATCTGGAGTAGATCCTCTTGTAGCCTTATAGAAATGTAGGCAACATGACTATGGCGAAGCAGAAACGATCGTGTGGAGATTAATTGATTCTTAATCTAATCTCCAAGTGGAAGAATTGTTGAAAATCAATGAATCACTTTTGACATTTTGATTTTGTAATTGCCAACCATGAACAAATGAAATGGAGGTGGTTGAGTTAGGTGGCTGCCAAACCTAACTTGTGGAATTTGTTAGCCAACAATTGGCTATAAAAATGGAAGTTTCCCATCGGCTTAGAGTATTCCATTCTTTAAGTTTCTCTTCTCTATTTTGTAAAGAGAAAGAGAAAATAAGAGTATTTTAAGAGTTTTAACAAACTCTTGAGTGTTTAGTGTTTTGAGAGTTTGGGTATATTGGGGTTTTGGGAAGTGAGTTAAAATACCACAATACTTGTAATTTTTTTTCACTAGTGAAGTATTTTCCTTCTGTCTTCGCCCGTGGACGGAGGCTAAAAGCCGAACCACGTAAATTCCTGGTGTCCTCTTTGTGCTTGTTCTTTATTTATCTTCCAATTTCACTTTAGCTGCGTGTCTGTTTCACCCACCAATTTACTAACATCACAGACATAAGAATTGGAGTTAGCGGAACCCCACTTGATTTTGGTTCAGGGCATGTAAATCCTAATAAGGCCATAGATCCAGGGCTTGTGTATGATATTGAGGTCGAGGATTATATCAACTACTTGTGTGCTTTAAACTACACAAGTCTTCAAATTAGAGTTCTTAACTATCCATGTTTTACATGTGAAAATGCTAATCTGGATCTTAACTATCCATGTTTTATCATCATCTTGAACAAAACCAAATCCGCAAGCTTCACCTTCAGGAGGGTGTTGACAAATGTAGATGATACTAGTTCGGCGTATACTGCTGCAGTGAAGGGAGAGGCAGGTATGAAGTTGTTGTGCAACTAGCAACAGTAACCTTTGCTAGAAAATACAGCAAACCTGGGTTCAATTTGACTCTTAGCATTAATCTGAGAATTACGGTGAGTCCAAAATGTAACTATCTTGAAAATTTTGGATACCTGACATGGCATGAAAATATTGGGAAGCATATGGTGAGAAACCCCGCTGTCCCTGCATTTGCTAATTCTACCAAGCAAACGTAAGTGTTGTTGGGAATATATCAAAGACAATAGGATGTGGAAATTGAATCGAGTAAATAAACATTGATAACATTTTTATAAAAAAAAAAAAGAATTTGCCTTCAGAAAGTATTAATAATAACTTGGGCATACATTTTCTTCAGTAAAATGATATCAGAAGAGACTTCGCAGCTGTTATGTTTGAAATAGAAAGTTCTTTTGATCTTCTTTTTCAATCCAATCAAACAATAGTGACACAAAATCTTACGCCGTTATCCAGAAAACGAAATAATGAAAATAAATATCAGAGCTAATCATGAGCAGTCCCATTAGTCTTTATTTTGTGATTTATCATGTGTTGTCAACAAAATCATCATTCACATATATGCACAGCAAAGAAAACTTCCACTTTTCAGATGAAACTTAAAAGTCATATGCTGAGCCCTGAATTTACTTAAAGACTGTACTTTAGTACGTATTTGATCGGTTACCCTCACTGGGAATGAGTCTTACAATTAGGAATTTTCAAAGTAAAAATTCAAATCCATGCAGGAATCATAAACTTTCATGTCCTCTTTTCTGAATTTTGTTAGAAAATGTAAAAATTAAAATCGATTAAGAACCAGAGTCCGTAAAGCATACCTTTATAAGCCCATCCAAATAAGTTAAAGGACAGAAAAAAGGTTGCATGACCAGGGCCGGCTCAGTGATGCATTAGGAGTTAGACAGAATTTATAAAATGGGCCTTTATTGTAATTATGATATCAAAAGAAGATTAATTTTCGAGTTAAAATGCCATTTTATTCTTCAAGCTTTTAAAGATTAGTGCAGACTAATTCTTTCATCTTTTTGGAATTTTTAACGATCATATGGATAGTTTATGGCAGGTACTTACCATGATTACAAAAAATAAATAAATACCTTAGTTAACAAATGATAACAATAATAATGGCTAGGCGACCATTATCAAATTTTGTTTCAGAGACAATAATCATCTAATTTTTTATATGATATTACATTAAATACTTTAATTTTTTGTCGGCATGTAGGTGTCAGATGACTCGATGTTTATCATTTTATTTGTAAATGACAAGTCATTCATGTTTTAAATCTACAATCAATATGCGGTCCTGTACATTCAAACAGTTGGCATTTATAAAACCAGGATTTTGTGCTTTGTATTATTTTATACACAACACATATAGAGGGATAGGATTGAGATTTCCTCTTTTTATACATAATTATTTACACACATTTCTAACCAATAGATTACATCTCATTTAACGGTCAAAATTAAAATTATATTATATTTTTAAAGAACTATTTCATGAAATAGTTGACCCCACTAATAATAATTAATTTTTTCTTTTCTCCTTCCTCCTTCCGACTTCTTTGTTTCTTTCTCTTCCAAGAATGTTCCTATTTTGTTTTTAATTGTGTCTTCTTGAAATTAAATTAAATTTTAAAATTAGAACTATATGAATCTTGTTATGACAATTATCACTGTTAAAAGAAATGCATGCAGAAATTTTTTATATTGCAATGATATTAAGTACCCTATCAAGATTTAAACTTGAATCAAACTTTTTTTTTCAAATTTATTTATCAGGAAATGAACAATTGAATAAAATCTTCTGAAAACTATAAGAAATTAGTAGAAACAAATAGAGGAGCATTTCAAATAAGGGCCAAACTATTAATATCAGCAAGTAATTCTTGCACCAATTCTGAATCTATCCCTTACTCCTGTGGACGAGCTGTCTTTTATGATGTTTTATGCTTTAGGATCTGTAGGGAGAGGAAAGCAAAGAGGTTATAGGTCATAAAGAGCAAGAAGAGAAAAAAAAAATAGAGACAATTGATTATAAATTAAGATTTTTATCCAATTTTTTGATTAAAAAAATAAAATAAAACCCTTTTAGGCAGAGACAGAAACAAAGAAAGAAGAAGTTGACAGAGGAAGGAAAGGGAAAAAATTAAATATTATTAACGGGTCCACTAGCTTATTAATCAATTCTTTAAAAAAATATAATTAGGTTTGTTTCAATCTTCACCATTAGATGAAATATAATTTAATGGTTACAAATGTGTATAAATAATTGTGTACAAAAGAAAGGCTGTCGATTTTATCCCATATACCCCGCATTGCTCGGATCAGAGCCAAGCATTTTTCGCATCCCTAATTATTTACATCCACTATTATAAATTTTATTTGGCATGTGAAATATAATTTAATGGTTACGAGTGTGTGTAAATAATTGTGTGTAAAAAGAGACGCCCCTGATCTTATCCCATTACCCTGCATCGCTGGGGCCCGAGCTAGGTACATTTCACATCCCTAATTATTCACATCCAATATTATAAATTTTAGACGGCATGTAGGTGATAGATGATTTGTCGTTTATCATGTCGTTAGAAACTGTCGCATCACACGTGTGTTTAAGACAACTTGTTGTTGCCACTGTTCATGCGACCGACATGTGTAAGATGTACAGGCTGGCGTGTACATTGGATGGGCCATCGTTTATGCTTCCATTGCAAATGAGACATCATTGTCTTTAGTAACATATTTGAGAGGCAAATGAGGGAGCGCGATCAGGTACGCCATCGTGCTCTCCTCGATTGAAGGTACAAAGGAACCTCTTCGAGGGTAGCCTCTTCGACAATGCGAGTAGATAATCGAATATGTGTGGTCGATCAAGGGATTCATGAGGAGAGGCTTGTACCAAGACAAACAGAAGACTTGGTCCGAAGTCAACCCGTGGATTCTCTTTGAAAAATTAGGACAGAAAGTTGATTCACTGACAGTCATGTAGCAAATTAGGAACAATAGTTTTAGTTATTTATAAAAACCCCAGAAAATTCAAATCAGATAAGTTATCATTTTCTCTTTCTACCACTGAATTAACTTACTGTCACTCAGAATTTACCTTTCTTTTTAGAAATTCTTTCTTCTATTCTTTTTTTTTTTTTTTTGATGATTTTCTTAGAAGCTTTGAGTTTAAGGCAATAATAGACAAGCCACGTGAGTTGTGATAAAAGTTTTTCTAGAAAACCTAAATAACTGACTTGAGCGTCGAAGGGTTCATGCCAGCAAAACCTCCGATGTCCCCTAACCATTCTCTGTGAACACATGTGATTTAACAGGAAGTGCTTGGGTCCAAGGTGCGAATGCAAACCTCTCCCTAACTAACATGAATTTAAGAGTTGTCATAGGCGTCTAGTTGCTATACAACTTGACTAGGTTTCTGCACCAACATAACACATAGCCAACATGCCATTTTCATGTTTTACATTACAAATGATGCATCATCTATTATTTAGAATTCCACATGATTTTAATAAAAATAAGAGATCGTTTGTTTTTAATAATTACATGATATAATAATAACTACAATTGTAATTACTAAAAATAATACAAGTAATCCAAACACTTGAGTTTCAATTTGATTCCCAACACTTGAGTTTAAATTTAAGTCATTCATTTATTAGATAATGAATCTTAATAACTTATAAAATTACTTATTTGCCATCCTAATAAGTGAATTACTCAATTTGAATGGTAATCACAATAATAATTCTAATTACAAATACAACTATTTATTACAATTAAAACTACAATTATAATTATAGTAACAATAACAATATAATAAACTTCGGTCCTATAAATATACTTGTGTGGCGTAACATTTTAGACATGATATCTATAAACTTCATTTATTTTAATGTCATTGCACATGGATTTCTTCAAGAATACTTCTAGATTTAAGAAAAAACTAAGTCATGAGACATTTTTTTTTCTGAAAATTATTATTAAAAAAAGTTTTATCAATTAACTAAGTGTAGCTTTGAGCGCAAAATGAAAAAAAAAAGTAACAAATCCTTTTGAGAGCCAAAGATTATGAAAATGATACGAATATCAAGATTATGAAAATGATACGAATATCAAGATTATGAAAATGATATGAATATCATTTACCAATCAACATGTTTTAAAGAACGACTTTTATCAAATTTCCCTTCAAAAATGACGAGTCAGTTTATTTTTTAATGCAATTACATCTAGGAATTGCAAAAACATAGGCTAGTTCTGGGTATGACGATGCTCAGATCTAGCCTAGACATACTTTTTAAACATCCGAACTAGGCTGGACTTTTTTATTCGGACCTAAAAGATCCAGATTTTATGTTTTATATAATTGTACATATATAATTGTACATATATTTCTTAATTTACTTATATATTTTTCTTTCTTTAACTTATTTTACAATTCTATAATTTTTAAATTTTTAATTTAACAAAACTAGGCTTGAAAATATGTGCTTTAAATGTTTAAAATTTCAGATGTTTGTAATAGGCAGGCTAAATAAATATAATTATTCAAAATAACATATATTTTTTAAATACTTTTTCCATAAAATATGGGTTTCTGGGCCAGACTATGGGCTTATCAAGTGAAGCACAAGTCTGCTCTAGCCTTATTCCCAAGTTAGGTCTTATCCCATATAGCCCCATCACTCGACCCTGACTGCTCATTTTTCGCATCTGTAATAATTGATTTGTCATTTTTCCTTTTTTATTAAACGATAAGTGATATGTGTGTGAAACATCAAGACGACATGTTGTTAATACTGTTCATGCGACAGACATGCATAAGTACTAACACATACATTGGATGGCACGTCGTTTACGTTTTTGTCCAAATGAGATTTCATTGTCTTCAGGAACATGTAACCGACATGTTGTTTCCATGTTTTATATCACAAACGATGCATCATCTGTTATGTTGAATTCCATATGATTTTAATAAAAATCAGAGATTATTACTTTTTAACTATTACATGAAGCAATAATCATTGCAATTGTTAATCATAGCATTTGAGCTTTGATTAAAGTCCCAACTGATATGAGTTACTCATATATTAGATAATGAATTTTAATAACTTGTAAAATTACTTATTTACCATCTAATAGATGAATTACTCAATATGAACAGTAATCACGATAACAATTTCAATTACAAACTACAACTGTTAATTACAATTAAAAATACAATTATAATTATGGTAACAATAACTATATAATGAACTTCGGACTTATAAATATATCTGTAAGCTTCATTTATTTTAATGTCATTACGCATAAGTTTCTTCAAAAATATTCTAGATTTAAGACAACACTAAGTCATGGGACATATTTTTTCTAAAACTTATCCTTCAAAAAATGTTTATCAATTAACTTTGGTGTAGCCTTGAGCACGAAAGGAAAAAAAAGAGTAATAAATCCTTTTTAGAGTCTCTTCAAAAAAAAAAATCCTTTTTAGAGCCAAATATTAAGAAAACCATATGAGTATGGCTTAGCAATCAACTTGTTTTGAAAAATGACCATTGTAAAGTTTTTCTTCAAGGACAATAAGTTGTCTATTTTTCAACATCATTACATTTATATTTTAAATTTAATTGGCATACAAGTCTTAGATGTCTCATCGTTTATCGTTTTATTTAAAAATGACATGACATTCATGTTATAAACCTATATACGACATGTAATAATAATAATAATAATAATAATAATTGATAAAACATAGCAAAAAAAATACTTAAAAAGGTTGCAAAATAATACAACAAGGAAATTTAGTTTGGTAATAGTGTCTTTAGATAATAGAAAATAAAATGCTTATGATGGCAATGTCCTATTTCAAAGAATAACATACGTTTACTTTGACATAAAAGTTTAAATGAAGGGAATTTCTAATCTAGTCGGAAAGACAAATTTATAGATTTGTTTGATATAAAGAATAAAATATTTATGAAAATCCTTTATGCAACTTTACTTCTATATAAAATTCATCAATTGGTAGTTCATTTTGAGAATCAACATTATTATGGTGAAAATGTATGGATACTCAGGCGTGCAATGAGTTAAGCTTTGGGATTATTTGCCATTATATATTAGTCACAAAAGCTCATTGGTGACGGCCAAGGACAGTCACATAAGCCTCTTTGTTTTTTGGTAGTTTATACAATGCACTTCAATGATGTTATTGAATAAAGAAAAATTGTTAACCTTTACAATAACTAGTAATAATTAATGTTTGTATATATAAGATAAATACGTAATATCCTTTTTCTTCCCCAGAGTTTCATGAGTTTTTTATTTTTTTTTTCTGAGGATCTTTTCAAGCATTTGAAATTTCTTAAGGGCATCATGGAAATTTAAAAATTTATGGGGGCTTTCAACGGAATTGGGGCCTCGGCTACATCATAATATATAGAAACTGTAGGTCACATAGCTTATAGCTAGCTAGTCTCAATTTGGCATTTGCTAATAAAGGTTGGGATGTAGTTGATGTTGCTTTTAGCTAGTCTCAATTTGGCAGTGAATCCAGGTGCAGCCATGTTAGGAGAGACCATCTCTTACTCTCAAGGCGCTTTTGTGAGGGATGGACAGATTTTGGATGCAGTTTTAGTCGCTAATGAAGCTGTGGAGGAGTATAGAAAATGCCAAAGATCTAGTCTTGTCTTCAAAATTGACTTTAAGAAAGCTTATGATCGCATTGATTGGGACTTTTTAGATTTTTTATTGGAAGCTAAGGGTTTTGGGCAAAAGTGGAGAAGCTGGATGAGGGACTGCTTAAATTCTGTTAGTTTCTCTATTTTATTGAATGGTAGACCTATAGGTAAAATTCATGCTTTTAGAGGTCTTCGACAAGGGGGCCCTCTCTCTCCCTTCCTATTCACAATTGTAGTTGATATTCTCAGCAGATTAATGGACCAGGCTCAAGAATCCGGGCTGGTTGAGGGTTTCTCAATTGTTTCTGGCTTGAAAATTAATTTGAGGAAGAGTTCAATTGCAGGCATAAATTTCCAAGATTAGAAGTTAATTGATTTAGCTTCTTCAGTTGGGTGCGAGATAGGGAATTGGCCTCTAAAGTACTTCGAATTACCTCTTGGGGGGAACCCTAGGAAAGCCGATTTTGGGCTCCAGTCTTGGAGAAAGTTGAGAGGAGATTGGATGGGTGGAAGAAAGCTTGTCTTTCCAAAGAAGGGAGGCTAACTCTTATCCAATCTGTTCTATCCAGCCTTCCTACTTATTTTATGTCTTTATTTCAAATTATTATGTTAGTGGCTAAAAGGATAGAAAAGGTAATGAGAGATTTTTTATGGGAAGGTATAGGGGAGGGCAAAAAAGATCATTTGGTTAGTTGAAGGGTGGTTTCTCAACCACAATCCAAGGGAGGACTAGGATTAGGAAATATTATTAACAGAAATAAGGCCTTGCTTGGGAAGTGGTTATAGAGATTTCCTTTAGAAGTTAATTCTCTTTGGTATAGTGTTATGAAAAGTAAGTATAGGTTGCATAAAAATGGTTGGGATGTAGCTAATATTGCTAGAGAGAGTAGTAGATGTCCTTGGGTGTTTATTTCAAAAGGAAAAATAGATTTTTTATTCAATATTAAGCTGTTGGTTGGTAATGGGCAAAGAGTTAGATTGTGGGAAAGAAGTTGCTCTCTGTGATCTTTTCCCTCGATTATATAGGCTTTCTCGAGGTCGTAAATGCTCTATAGCTAGTATGTATAAGTACTCTATTATGCAGTGGAGTTGGGATTTTAAGTTCATTAGAAACTTGAATGATAGAGAATCTGAACAATATGCTAAGATGCTCGGGATCCTACAAGGAGTTTTTCTTAATAATCTGAAAGAGGATAAGAAAGTTTAGAATTTCGATAAATCAGGATGTTTCTCTACGAAATCTTATTTTCTTAGCCGCATAGATTACCCCGTTGCCCCCTCATTTTCTCCTTCTTACCAGATTTGGAAAGCTAAAGTCCCTACCAAGGTGAAGATGATGGTTTGGTCTGTTGCTCATAGAAAAATAACACATATGACATGGGTCAAAGAAGGAGACCTAATATGGCTTTACTTTCAGAATGGTGTGTCGTTTGTAAAAATGCTTCAGAGAATGTTGATCATCTATTTCTACACTACATTGCTGCTTACTTTTTTGGTTTAATCTGTATAAGACCTTTAATCTAAGTTGGTCAGCCCCTGTATCATGTTACTTCCTCCTATTAGAAAATTTTTCTTACTTAAAAGGGACAAAAAAAGCTAGGGTTTTATGGGACTGTGCAGTCTTGGCTATTTTTTGGGTTGTTTGGAATGAAAGAAACCAAAGAATTTTTTATAACAAGGCTAGGGAAGATCCTTCACACCTATGGGACAAAGTCAAGTTCTGGGCTTCCCTTTGGGCATCTATAACTACTGAATTCAAAGACATCTCTTTCTTTTTTATTTTGCTTAATTAGGAAGCTTCTATATCTTAACAGGGATGCACTCTTAGTGAGCTAGTGTTTTTGGGTTTTGGGATATTTTATCTTTGCAGTGTCTAAGTGTTCTGTTTATGTTGGGACTTTTTGTCCTTTTTTGTGGATTAGTAATCCTCCTAATCCTTGTTCATATTTCTTATAGTTTTATTTAATCTTTATTTCTTAGCAAAAAAACAGATTAGAGTTCTCACAGGGACATCAAATTTTACATGTCAAAATGCCAATCTGGACCTAACTATCCATCTTTTACAATCATCTTGAACAACACCAACACTGCAAGCTTCACATTCGAGAGCGTATTGACAAATGTAGCTGTTATGAGGTCTGTATATACTGTTGTAGTGAAGGCTCCAGCGGGTATGACGGTGGCTGTGCAACCAGTAACATTATCCTTTGATGAAAAGCATAGTAAAGCCGAGTTCAATTTGAAAGTGAACATTAATCTGGGGAATGATGTTAGTCCAAAATGTAACTATCTTGGCAATTTTGGGTATTTGACATGGTATGAAGTCAACGGGAAGCATATGGTGAGCAGCCCCATTGTCTCTGCGTATTCTGTTTCTAATGGGCAATGATAAATTCATTTTATTTGGATTGGATAACAAATCTAGTAGTTAAATGTTGAGAGCGTATAGCTTCAAGGAATGAGTCTTATGGAATAGTAAAGTTCAGGATTCTTTACTTATTTGCACAAATCACGTCCATGCATTTACTAAGGTACAAGTTAAGATGAGTTAAGAATCCTTGTCTATGAAATTAAACTTTTTTTTTAATTATCAGACCCACATCTTTTTGTTCTGTACTTTGCTGAAATGGAAAATCAACACAATATAAAAACAACGAATAAATAATATATAAATGTAGGATATAATCAGTTCATTCACAAATTCAGCAGCGTTATTTTACCATCTATTAGCAACTATGGAATACTGGGGAAAAAAAATACGTATCTTGGTACAGAAGCAGAAGCTCCATTCTTTAATGTCACACCAATGAAATAAAATGGGGCTGTAGAAAAGAGATTTATCAGCTAATTTCTCGTTATTTGATCTTGGCATTCTGATTCCGGTTTCTCTTATGATTTTCTGGCTATTGTTTTCTATGGAAGCCGCGAAATCGAGCATTACCAAGATAGTTACGTTTTGGACTAACGACAATGGAAGATGTGCACATATTCATATATCGGCCGTTGGCGTTGCAGCACCCAGAGGTTAATCGCCGGCGTCGCAGGCTCGCAGCTTTCCACTTAATGTTGACAGTAATTGGTAAGGATGTTTGGTTTATTTTCTCTTTCGCCAAATCAACAAAACACGTTTATTATAAGGTTAATTTTAAGAAAAATATGTCTAATTGCACCATGGAGCTGATTATGAGAGTGATGTTGCCAGCAAAGCAATCTTGTATATTTTTAACCTTGCAAAAACTGAATCAAATTTAGTGGAGTATAATCAAATTTCCATGTATGAATTAATTAATTGTCTTATCCTCTGCAGTTTAGACAAAGTTTTGGGTTTCTTTGTTGGGGTTTTTGCATTTTTTTTTGTCTATAATGTGTATTGTTGTCTCGTCAAAAATTGTTCTGTGTTTTCATTAACTTATCGTTGGATAGCACTAATGCTTGATATGATATAAACAGAAGCAGATTTTACATAAACAGAAGCAGATTTTACATTTAAGCTGTTATGAATTTTTTAACCTGAAATTGCGACCCAAACTGTAATTGAGTATGACGCAAACCCGAACCTGAAACTGAATTGAACGCAACCAAATTTGAAACTGAGCCTAACCAAACTGAAATAAATACTCTGACCCAAACGGGTGGCAACCCGTAAAAACCAAACTCAAAATTGAAACACCCACCTCTATCGCTGGGTTTATGAAATATTATGGTAATAACTGATTGCTTTGAATTGTTCTAGTGTGATCAAGCATTTTCATTTACTTGTTGGATATTAAGAAATAATTGTCGTTTGTTTCTTCTGACATTTATTAGACCTGCTTCAATTGATGTTTACTTGAATAGGTGGAGTTTTGACCACGAAAGATGCAAGGCAAATGCAACAAATCTATGATAGACTTGCGTCGAGCAACGGAATTTGCTGCACTCTTTTTGTTTTACCTTGTTCCTTTTTTAATAATGGTTGTTGTAAATGGAATTAGTGGCCTGACCCGAAGTAACAAACCGACCCGAAATTAGCAACAAAAACTGTTCTGCAACCCAGACGGTGTTTGAACCCGACTTAACAACCTGAAACTGAACGGAGTTACGAACCTGAACTGAACTAAAATAAATTTTCAACCCATTTGGGTTGACATCTTAAATCCAGTTGGGTTGCAGCCCGAATGGAAAACCGTGAAACCCAAACCGAAACCGAATTGCCTACTCCTACCACCCACCTGCCACCCGTAAAAGGAAAGAGTTTGCTAATTATAAGTTTAGAATTTTCTTCAGAAACAAAATAACAGTGGCATCCGTGGTGAAGAAATTCTTCATTGCATCAATGTTTATGTGGTTGGCTCCTCTTGCCATTTGATACGCTTTTAATCATAATTTGCTTCCTGGTAAAGATCAAACTTTTTTTTATCAGTTTTTTCTCTTAAGCAGTTGTTCTGAACTTTGGTAGCTTATTGTCATGGGACGAGAGGTTTTGAGCCCGTGCGGTACTCCCGCATTCCATACTACGAGAGTAAGCCTAGTAGAAGTAGCACAATATCGACTGGTTTCGCCCTGCCTTGGGCCCATCAGGAGAACTACTCCAATTCCCAACCAATATGCGTAGGGCTTCGCCTAGACCCCTCTTCAACGTTAAGTCCTCGACTAGCAACAAGCTCCCCAAACTCAACCGGGTCGGCCTGCCTGAACTCCAAAGAGTCTAGGGCTATTGTATTCCCCACACGCACGCCTCTGAAGCGCGTCCCCTACAATCAGTACAACCATTGTCGTAACTAACGTACAAGCACATATCTTGGGTGTCACGATTGCGGTCCGTGACATTATGCTCAAATTAGTTCCCCTAGGTTGATAAAAGTTGTTAATTTTATTGCGGCTATTATTATTATTATTATTATTATTATTATTATTATTATTATTATTATTATTATTATTATTATTATTATTATTATTATTATTATTATTATTATTTTGGGTTGAAATGGGATCTAGACCGAGGGGACAAATATAGTTTATTCTAAATGCCCTTTTCATGTTGCTCTGTTATCAGTTGGTAGGTTTGCTCTTGTTTTTGTTGAATTGAGTTTTGACTCTCGCAACTAAACTTCATTATCCTGGAAAGGATGCTAATCATCTCGCATTAAGAAGTATCTCCTCAAGCTTATCAGAGAAAGTTAAGCCTAGCACTTTTTTATACACATGTACTTGAGTGCTGCCAACTGTCCTAGTTGTTTTTTGGTTCGATTATTTTAAAAATGATATAATAAGTAGAAAATTGGATAACACCATGCTTAGTTTTTTCAGTTATAAGTTATTGCCACGAAATTGCGCTTGACTGGGAGAGGGAAGAACCAAGGATGTGGTTCGATCACATATCGCTCGGCCATTAACAATTTAACATTTTATGGAAAGACTTTGTGATGGGAGTTAGGGTTGTCCGTTAATCCTTCATTCTGTGTAAAGTGCTTTGAAATTAGAAAAAAAAAATAATTAATGGCTAACATTTGCAAGGATAGACCTTTTTCTAAGACAGTCTAAGAAATAGTTTTATCTCTTTCTAAAATGGTTCCTTAAGTCGAACTTCGAAGCAAAAGGTAGCTCTGTCTTCTTAGGAGATTGCTCCATTTTTTTTTTTAAGTATATTATAAAACTGATATCAATAATCATACTGTTCCTGATGTGTGCTCTGAAGCAATTCATTAGAGTTTCTTGTTGAAGCAGCATCATTTTTATTTTTTGATGACAAGGTTTTGAAGTGTTTTCACATTTATAAATGGTTCAACCAATTTGACTCCTTACTCTGCGAATTTGTTGAGTGGATTTCTTGCTGTGATATCTGTGAATATAGTTATTGCATTTTACGTTTATAGGGCAATGAAGGAACCTTCAGACAAACATGAGCCAGATCCTAAATTTCTTGCCGAGGCCGAAGCTAGTGTAACCCAGTCTACCTGTCATGCACAGCTTGGAAAAAAAAAAAAAAAGAGCCAAATGTGGCTGATTTCAAAAGCAACAGCCAACTGCCTGCTTCACCACTTCTCCACATGCCAAATTCAGTCCTTGCTTGTCACATGCATATTTCACCTGCATGCTTCACTCGTGAGTCGGTGGCCATGTATATATAATTTGAAATAATTTAAAGCAGCTCTCATTTGTGCTTCCATTTTCGAAGCGAAAGCAAAACCGAGAGAAGAAAAGAAGAAAAACCGAGAGAAAAGAGAAGAGAAAAGAGAAGGAAAAAGAAAAGAAAAGAAAAAAAGAAATAGAAAGAAGCCGAGTGTGGGAGATGAAGTGGGATTAAGAGGAAATATTACGGAAATTAGAACTGGACAGTTAGATTTATATCAAGTGAGTTAGTGAGTAATAGATTTATGAAATCTAAGTAGTTACGATATAATTTACGTTATACGTACAAGTTTTTATATCAGTTCTAAATAGTAATTTTTAAATCCCCTATTATAGGAGAAATCCACGAGTCCAGAGACCCACAACAGCCCCAACGAGCCTCGGAGTGAAACATTCCCCTATTCTAGGAGAAATCCACGAGTCCAGAGACCCACAACAGCCCCAACGAGCGCCGGAGTGAAACATGATCTGCGAGTATATATTATTATTACTATTATGAAGCATTTATATTTAATATTATGATTTAATATCATGTTATGACTACATGTACGTATATTATATGTTTGATTGAGTCATGATATGTGATTGTCCGTCACCATATACGTATCATTCCCTGTAGACTCTGCGCATGCATATTGAGAATTAAACTACTCTACTCGTGCAAGATAGTTTAATTACGCCGAGTATTGGGAGGCTTTTCCCTGCTCTACTCATGTGATGATGTTCCCGATGAGTATTGAGAGTTATTTTCCCTAGGTACTATTTGGTACAGTTTTTTATGTATGTATGTATGAATTCCATGTTTGCTGATGTATGATGTTTAGTGTGGAGTTATGTTACATGATTATGTATAGCACTAGTACAAATACTTTATTATTATTATTATTATTTTAATATATATATATATATATATAATTACATTCATTCACTGAGCCGCAAGCTCACTATTTTCCTATTACCCACTTCCTCCCAGGTTTCCGCAGGATTTCGTGCAGACCAATTTCTAGTTAGTTGAGGTTGGGCCACGAGACGCATTACTGAATAACTTGCATTTTGAGCACATTTATGTTACTTATATTTATATATATGGATATAATTTTAGTATGAGTATGTATAGTGAGATATGAACTATGCAAGTTTTGAATGTATATTTTCGATTAAACCACAGAGGTTGTTATGTGTTCCTAGCATAGACCATTGTTATGTACACATATTTTTATGAATTGATTGTGCCATGAGTTTAGTTATTAGTCTGCATGATTCGCCTCAGATCCGACATATAAATCGGGGCGGGTCGTGTCACTACCAGTAAAGCTAAGGTTTCTTCTGAATCCCTCAACAAAGAAAAGTAGGATACCAAAGCCTTGGCCATTTCACCTTGAGAAAATTTTCAACTGAAAATGTGTGAGCAGGGCTTATTGCTGATCGGATAAAGGTGAAATATGCTTGGTTATCTATGCTTCTATAGCGTCATGCCAGAGTTTCAGTGTCAACACTACAATTCTCGGAGACGTATGATTTTGTGCTGATAACTTAATTCTTTTTTCCTTTTTCTTTTGTTAAATGAACTTTAATGTGGAGGAATTGTCAAGGGAGGTGGAATGCTTATGTAATAATCTTCAAACGGTGCAATTATTGGAAACCAGCTTGAAAATTGCCTGCAGTCTAGTCTTTTTTTTTTTTCTATGTGGAACAATTTTTTTTTTAGTTAACTGTGTTAATGAGCCAATAGTAAGTTCTTGGTTCTATTCGATCTTGTAAATAATGGTAATGTATTGTTGGCCCTTGGTCTTGGTCGGGTGATTGATACTTCAACTACTACAATTTGATTTGCAATGGTTAGAAAATTTGAGGTTCCATTTTGTCTATCAAGGTTGGGAAATGGTTTTTCGTAATAAATATTTAAAACAAATAAATTGAATAGTAAAACTTCTCAGAGGTTCTCACTACATTAATTATCCAAGATTATCCTCTCCATGCTGCTATAAATAGGCTTGCCCCATCATTGCAAGTCTTTACAAAATTTTACGGAATTCATGAAATCCTAATCATTGTAAGTAATTTGTAATGCATGTTTCTGATTCATCCTTGGAGAATTATTAGATAACCAAATTTTGAATGCAACTTTAAATATCATTTGTTTATTTTTGTGTACAATGAAATATTCAATAGATAAATGCTTCACTATATACTCACATCACAGTTCATTCTTGAAAGAAACTTGGTTGACAGTAATTAACACAGAGATTCAACAAATAGTGTCGTCCGAGAGATATTTGATAAGATTGGAATGCCATATTACTTCGGAAAGATCCACTTGGAAGGTCCATCTTTATGTGGCTTGAAAAATAGCAACTAACTTGTGAAATATAAGTAGAAACTTGGTGAGTCTAAGTGGCTTGCCAGCATGCCTGAAACGGCACATCACAGGCCTAAAAACAACACAAAAACTGGCCGATGCAGTGTATGAACATCAAGCTACAAGCTTCTTTCCTACCATTTGGTTCTTATGAAGTTTTATCAGTTTCTGTTTGGCCATAACATCCCAACCGACAGATCTAGATTCAAATGAATGAATGCCACGGAAAGTCGCCGATGAGCTGGCTTAAAAACCTCAATTTGTTGCAACCTGTAATCTATTAAAAGGCTGAAAAGTCGAGGACGTGCAGGATTAAGACGTCTATGTATGTACAAACTACACGCATGTTGCTGGTGGATCTATGCAGAGAGTTAATTGCTGCCACTGACTTGTCGTTGTCTTTTGCCACCAAATTTTTCAATCAACTAACGAATGCGGGAGCTTTGTAAATTTCTAATAATATTAATTTGGTCGTCCAGCGCAGAAGAAATTAACTTGTGAGATGTAACTCACCAACTATTTCGTTAATTTTCCCGAAACTCTCCTATTCGGACATGGAAAAAAAAAAGGCTCCCCATGGTACAAATCTATTAGGAGAGATGATTATGACAAGTTTAAAGAATCTTTTGAAAAAATTCCATATGAAGACAATCATGCTCAAATTTGTCGATGAGTTGTTTGGGGGATAAAAGAGGGAGCATCATTGAACACGATTCCGTGCAAATCATGCTCTCCTCGACGTTAGACTTAACAGCTGGCCTCCACAAGGTGTGATCCAAAGGAGCTTCTCCCCTTATCCAAGAACAAGAGTCTCAGTCCTCTATAAGAACCTTAGAAAATTTAAAATTAGGTTTCTTTGACTCACAAGACTTTTGAAAGCAATAGAAAGAGATTTTTATGAATTTGTTTCAAGTATTTTGAAAAGATCATGGCATATCATCCATTTGCCTTATATATAAGTATGTATGTATTTTGGTATAAGAAAACTAGTTTGCTTACTAAGTTTTATACTCATTATAGTTTATTGATTTGTGATGAGTGAGAAGATGGACTTGAACAATAAGTGATATGTGTGTGAAACATCAAGATGACGTGTTGTTAATGCTATTCATGTGACAGACATCCATAAGTGCTAGCGCATACATTGGATGGCATGTCGTTTACGTTTTTGTCCAAATGAGATGTCATTATCTTCAGGAACATGTAACTGGCATGTTGTTTCCATGTGTTATATCACAAACGACGCATCATCTGTTATGTTGAATTCCATATGATTTTAATAAAAATAAGAGATTATTGCTTTTTAACTATTACATGAAATAATAATCATTGCAATTGTAGTTACTAAAATTAATAAAAGTAATCATAGTATTTGAGCTTCAATTAGAGTCCCAACTAATATGAGTAACTCATATATTAGATAATGAATTTTAATAACTTATAAAATTACTTATTTACCATCTAATAATATATGAATTACTCAATATGAATAGTAATCACGATAACAATTTCAATTACAAACTACAACTATTAATTACAATTAAAACTATAATTATAATTATGGTAACAAAAACTATATAATGAACTTCGAACTTATAAATATATCTGTAAGCTTCATTTATTTTAATGTCATTGCACATAAGTGTCTTCAAGAATATTTTAGACTTAAGACAAAACTAAGTCATGGGACATATTTTTTCTAAAACTTATCCTTAAAAAAATGTTTATCAATTAAGTGAGTGTAGCCTTGAGCATGAAATGAAAAAAAAAAAGAGTAATAAATCCTTTTTAGAGCCAACTATTAAGAAAAACAATATGAGCATGACTTAGCAATCAACGTGTTTTGAAAAAATGACCATTGTAAAGTTTTTCTTCAACGACAATAAGTTGTCTATTTTTCAACATCATTACATTTATAGTTTAAATTTAATTGGCATACAAGTCTTAGATGTCTCATCGTTTATCATTTCATTTTAAAATGACATGCCATTTATGTTATACACCTATATACAACATGTAGTAGTAGTAGTAATAATAATAATAATAATAATAATTGATAAAACAGAACAAAAAAAATACTTAAAAAGGTTGCAAAATAATACGACAAGGAAATTTAGTTTGTGATATAACACATGGAAAGAATTAAATCCAAAGCCAAACTGCTCATGCCATAACGTGCTTGCCATTTAAAGCCATGCAAAATATTTGCTTCCTTTAATTGCCATGCACATGCCATTTAAATTGTCAAAGTACTCTCCACGATTTTCTTTTTAAATTGTTCCTTTTTTTCGTCCTCATGCACGAGCTCTTTTGATTGGCCTTGATTTCTTAAAACCAAAAGGTTTTATTTTTCTTCCTCTCACATGCTGGCTTGATTAAGATGGCAATCTCTTTTTTCCAATTTTGGCTCCATGTGATGGCTTAGCATGTAATTGGCTTGGCTTCCTTTTTTGACTTCCTTTGTCCATTTTTAGCTCCATGTGCAATATTAATCTTGCTTGGTCCATACGAGCTCTAATTAGAAAATATTCTTTATTTCTCTAATTCTTTTCAATTCTTGATCTCTTCTGCATTTTTATCTCTCAATCTTCAATTATTTTCCTATTCTGATTTTTTCAATCAGATTTCTTTTCTAAATTTTCGAATTTAATTTCTCTTTAATTCCAGAATATACCTAAAATAACAAAATAAAAAAATTAAGATAAAAATTAACACAATAAAAATATAATTTACTAAATTAAATAAAATAACTAGAATATTTAAGACCAAAACAAGAAAGAGATGGAAAAATTAATAGCAAAATATATGAAAAATATGCACTTATCAATAATAGAAAATAAAATTCTCATGATGGCAATGTTCTAAGATTTTTCAAAGAATAACCTACGTTTACTTTGACATAAAAGTATAAATGAAGGGAATTTTTAATGTAGTCGAAAAGAGAAATTTATAGATTTGTTTGATATAAAGAATAAAATATTTATGAAAATCCTTTATATAACTTTACTTCTATATAAAATTCATCAATTGGTAGTGGTTTAGACAGATTTTGGAGGTTAAAAAAAGATAAAACTCATCTAGAACAATAAATTTGTTTTTAGGGTAACCAGAGTACCTCACTAGTTTGTCGTGTGTGATATTTCTGAAATTCGAAGGGGTGAGAAGGGTTGAGGGAGCTAGTGATGGCGGTGAGGGGTCTAAATCAAGAAAAAAAAATTCATTCGAAATGAGCTTTTACACCTGCAAAACAATGAAAATGAGGTTAGAGGTGAAGTCAGGATGCCCCGACGTTCACACTCCGACACTCAAGTCAACAACTCAAGCTTTTTTATGGTGAAGAGAGCTTGTCAGCCCTCTGAAAATCGAGATTTAAGGTTGAAGAAAGCTTATTTTATGGGGTGTGTGTGTTCATGAAAGAATCATGAGAATAAAACTTGGACACCTTTATAAATGGAGTACCTCAATTGCCACGTGGCGTATTTTTATAGCTATTGGTTGTTCCCTTTTAGGCCTTTTGTGTCATTTTACCTTTTTTATGATTTTTGGGCCGTTATGTGCATGCTTGGGAATCAAGAAGGCATTCGCGACGTATCTTATCCTTTTGGGTGTATGGCGCACGTTAAAGAGTAGTCCAAGGTACCTCAACAGTAGTTGTCTAGTAAGGCGATTAAGGACCACTGTCCTTGGGACAACGTTCTTCACTTTTGACAGAGGTGACATGTGGTTGTCGGCGCTTTTCAATACGATGTTTTAATATTTAATTCTAACAAAATCAAATATTATCCTTCAAGCGATTGAAACATTTTTCATGGCCGACTTTTCAGAGAACTTTCCTCCTTTGCCTTGAATTGTTATGTTGGGTAACCCAGGTACCGAGTTATTCGTAGTACCCTGATGTAGGGTATCTCGGATACCGAGTTATTTAGGGTACCACGGGTACCAAATTATTCGGGGTACCCCGGGGTAGGGTACCTTGGGTACCGAGTTATTCAGGGTACCTCGGGCAGTGGCGGACCTACAGTTGGACTAGACCAGGCTACAACCCAGTCTAGTCCAAAAAAATCATTTAAACCCCTTGTCTTTTGATTAAATTTACATAAGAATAAATTTTTTATTTTATTTTTATATAAGTCCCCAATTCATTTACAATTATGTTTTCATCAAATTTCATAAAATAATAGAGTTTTCACTTTATTTTCAAATGTGTCCTTAATTCAATTATTTTTTTTCCCAATTGGAATTAATGACTTATTTTATAAAATGATTAAATTATATATTTATTGAATAGATAGAAAACATTAGGGGTTTAAAATATTATTACTACTTTAATTTGTTTTTAAAAATTTTAATTTAACAAAGTATGTGAATCTAATATAACATCGTCACTATTATTAAAAATACTAAAAACAAATATAATAAAAATTATTAACAATTTCATAAATTTTTTATGTAAATGTTGAGATTTTATTTATTAGTTACATTAACTTAGAGGATAAGTTAGAAAGTAAAATTTGAGTATTTTGATCTGATTTTTTAAAGAGAGTCAGAGTGCCTAACAAAAAAATAATGGCACGCAAGTTCCTTTTTGCTAGGTTAGAGTTTAGTTTATTATTGAAACTCTTGACGACTAATATTTTTATAATTTAAAAAGATGAATAGATTTTAATTGTTTAATTTATTTAAGCTTGGTAACTAAGTACTTTTCATAAAGTTCTACTTGTACTTTTTAAATGATTATAATTACATGTATTGAGTTATTCTAATTTAAAATTCTTAATTGATTTATTAATTCTTATATAATTAGATATTATTATAGGTTGCAATGTTAGATTCCATAATTAAAAAAATAGTGTTTTATATTTGAATTATCTTTTATTTTCTAGTCTTTTTGTACAATTTTTTTTAATTTGGAGTACATATTCATAGAATTTTGTGTCCCCATTATTTGATGTACTTCTTTTTACTTATGACTATTTATGTTCACTTCAAAATATAAAATTTTAAATTTAGTCTGGGTTAATATAAATTCTTGGATCCGCCCCTGACCCTGGGGTTTGGATTCACCCCTGACCCCGGAGTAGGGTACCTCGGGTACCAAGTTATTCAGGGTGCCCCAGATGTGCACAATGGTCACTTAGAATCATTTCGTCTCATCAACACGTGGCGTCCTACTATATTTTCCTCTTTCTCCCTAAACAGGTAGTTAATTTTGAGAATCAACATTATTATGGTGAAAATGTATGGATACCCAAGCGCGCAGCGAGTTAAGCTTTGGGATTATTTGCCGTTATATAGCATTCACAAAAGCTCATTGCATTCACAAAAGCTCATTGGTGACGGCCAAGGACGATCACGTAAGCCACTCTTTTTTTTTTTGGTAGTTTGTACAATGTACTTCAATGATATTATTGAATAAAGAAAAATTGTTAACCTTTACAGTAATTAGTAATAATTATTTTTTGCATATATAAGATAAATACGTACCATCCCTTTTTTCCCCGGAGTTTCATGAGTTTTTTATTATTATTATTATTATTATTTTGTGAGGATCTTTTCAAGCATTTGAAATTTCTTGAGGGCATTCATGAGAATTTAAAAATTTTTGGGGGCATTCAATGGAATTGGGGCCTCGGCTACATCAAAATATATAGAAACTGCAGGTCACGTAGCCTATAGCTAGCTAGTCTCAATTTGGCATGTGCGCATAGTCAGCTAGCTGGTGAACAAAAATGATCATATTACAGAGAACATCAACGGCCCGAGGTTATTACTTTAATTAGTTTGGAAGCTTTTGCAAGTTTTCAGTTTATGCATGCTTCGTTGAAATTCTTTAGAAATATGAAGAATAACTCCAAATTTCTTTCACTTATTTAATTGAGAAATATCATGTTATTGCAACAAATCGAAAGGATTCCTTCCGAGCCATAAAATGTCAAAAAGTGAAAGAAGAACAATGTCTTGATGCCAAATAGAAACAGGCAATTAAGGATCTATTCCCAATTCTTCTTCATATGCCTCAAAGATCCTTTATAATATGAAGACAATCATTCTCAAATTCTAACTCAGCAAATATTATTTGCTTTATTCTTTGTTCTAATAATGAATGACTCATGTGGAAGTTCACCCTAGCTATTACCAGATCCTCATGCTAAACATTAAAAAAATAAAATAAAATCAGAGCTATATTGTACGGTAGCATAAACTCCCCAAACAACTTGGGGCCAGGGCCTGCTTTTAATAATATGACTTGGTCACTCCTCTTGTTAATCTTTAATTTTAAGAACAGTTTAGTAGTGAAGAAGCTTGATGTAATAAGGTCAAAATATCACAGTATAATATAGAAGCAAGACGCAGCTTTCCCTTGTTTTCATTGAACAGTCCTGGCAAATCAGTCCTTATAATAGGTTTACCGAAAAAAATGAAAGACGTCCATTGATTTCATCGCCATAAGCCATAACACAACATGTGTATATATAGAATTGATGCTTTAAGAACTTCAAATTGTCATATCCCCTCAACTTCAAGTTGGTGAGAAAAATCATGGCAAATTTCAATCCTTCCATATTCATGATCCTCTCACTGTTCCTCTGTGTGTCGTCTGCCACCTCATTGTCCATGTCAGGAGATCGTAAGACTTACATTATCCACATGGACAAGGCAGCGATGCCGGCTCCCTTCTCCCACCAGCATCACTGGTACATGTCCGTACTTTCATCCCTATCATCATCTGATGATGGTGATGGTGATGCCCCAACCCATCTATATACCTACAACCATATCATGGATGGCTTCAGTGCTGTGTTGTCCAAGAACCAACTCGAGCAGCTCCAGAAAATGCCAGGTCATCATGCCACATACCTGGAATCATTTGGCCACCTCCACACTACCCACACCCCACAATTTCTTGGCTTAAAGAAAGATGCAGGGGTATGGCCGGCTGCAGGCTTTGGCAGCGACATAATTGTCGGTATCCTCGATACCGGAATCTGGCCGGAGAGTAAGAGCTATGACGATAGAGGCATGCCGCCGGTGCCTGAGCGATGGCGCGGCGCATGTGAAGTTGGTGTTGAGTTTAATACTTCTAACTGCAACAGAAAGCTGATAGGGGCACGCTCATTCAGCAAAGGGATTCGGCAGTACGGCCTGAACATATCAACAACAGATGACTATGACTCTCCAAGAGATTTTTTCGGTCACGGAACTCATACATCATCAACAATAGGTGGCAGTCGTGTTCAAGATGTTGATCACTTCGGATACGCTAAAGGAACAGCAATTGGAGTTGCACCGATGGCTAGAATTGCAATGTACAAAGTTCTGTTCTCCAATGACAATCTTTCTTCAGCGGCAACTGATGTTCTCGCTGGCATGGATCAGGCGATAGCTGACGGCGTGGATATAATGTCATTGTCCTTGGCATTCCCAGAGACAACATTTGATGAGAACCCAATAGCCATTGGAGCTTTTGCAGCCTTGAAGAGAGGAATTTTTGTTGCGTGTTCAGCTGGAAATTCAGGACCACGTCCGTACTCCATTCGAAATGGAGCTCCGTGGATTACGGCAGTTGGTGCAGGAACTGTTGATAGAGAGTTTGCAGCTCACGTCACCCTTGGCAATGAAGAGCTAACAGTCATTGGAAAATCTGTGTACCCAGAGAATCTGTTTGTTTCAAGGGAACCTATATACTTCGGATATGGAAATAGATCCAAAGAAATTTGCGAACCCAACTCAACTGACTCTAAAGCTGTTGCAGGCAAGTATATCTTTTGTGCATTTGACTATAACGGTAATGTAACGGTATATCAGCAGTTAGAAGAAGTGCGCAAATCTGGAGCCGCCGGGGCCATCTTCAGTGCAGACTCGAGGCAACATCTGTCTCCCGAAAACTTTAATAAGCCTTTTGTGGCCGTAAACCTGAAAGATGGAGAGTTAGTGAAGAAGTACATAATAAATGTGGAGAATGCCACGGTTAGTATCAAGTTCCAGATTACAATATTGGGCACCAAGCCAGCTCCACAAGTGGCCAATTTTTCGTCCCGAGGGCCTTCTCTTCGATCACCTTGGATTCTAAAACCTGATATACTGGCTCCAGGAGTTGATATCCTGGCTGCCTGGGCTCCCAACAATCCTTGGCAACCCATTCGCGATGATTATCTACTCACTGATTATGCTCTCTTATCAGGCACATCAATGTCATGCCCTCATGTAGCTGCCGTAGCGGCACTGATTAAAGCCACTCACCGTGACTGGAGTTCAGCTGCCATCCGTTCAGCATTGATGACAACTGCCGATGTTCTTGACAATGCCTATGGTATGATCACTGTCATATCAACCGGAGTTGATGGAACCCCTCTTGATTTCGGTGCAGGGCATATTAATCCTAACAAGGCCATGGATCCAGGACTTGTGTATGATATTGAGGTCCCAGACTATATCAACTACTTGTGTGCATTGAACTACACTAGCCAACAGATTAGAGTTCTCACAGGGACATCAGATTTCACGTGTCACTATGCTAATCTCGATCTTAATTATCCATCATTCATAATCATCTTAAACAACACCAACACTGCAAGCTTCACATTCAAGAGGGTATTGACGAATGTAGCTGATACCAAGTCTGCTTATACTGCAGCAGTGAAGGCACCAGCTGGCATGACGGTAAAAGTGCAACCAGCAACACTTTCCTTTGCTGAAAAATATAGCAAAGCCGAGTTCAGTTTGACAGTGAACATTAATCTAGGGTCTGCTGTTAGTCCCAAAAGTAACTTTCTTGGCAATTTTGGGTACTTGACCTGGTATGAAGTTAATGGGAAACATCTGGTGAGAAGCCCCATTGTCTCTGCATTTGCTAATTCTACCGGGCACTGGCAGTGAATCCAGGTGCAGCCATGTAGTGGAGAATATTGCATAGACAAAAGGATATGGAAATTAAAACAAGTAACTCAATGCTAAGAGGATGTTAATGTAATGAATGGCTTTTTACCAAATAATAAAATTAACCTGTTGTGGAGTTTGTCTTACTAGAGTGTCCCTTTCCTTCGGCTCTTTGACAAATAACAGCGTATCCATCCTTCATAGTATCATCGAGATTTTTGGTCAAAATTAAGTGCGTCCATCCTTCGAAGTGTTATCGAGAATTTCGTCCAAACAAACTTTGAGAAAAGCTTTAGCCGGTACTAAAACAAGTTTCTTGTATAATTAAACTAATTTATGACTCAGAAGGGTAGTATAAAATTTCCTATAACTTTTATATGTGTATTTTTATATCAAGTGAGAGATTCAGATTGTTTTGCAATCCAATCAAACACTAGTGACTCGTGAAAAATGATAAAATAACTCTCACGTAATACAACTAACTAATACATATAAGATATATATAATTAAATTTTATATAACCATTAATTACATACCGATTCTTCAAAATAAATACACCTATGTAGCTATGTCTTAATATTTTTTATTTATTATATAACTGACCTAATATCTTAAAAATACTCAATAAAATTTTTCCTAAATCTTAAGCTGCTGACCGCAGAAATGATTAATGAAAATACAAACATCAGAGTTGCAGTCACACATACACTGCATTCGATTAACTATACGTTTTCAATTAATTTACCATTACAGGTAAATATATATACCCAGACAAAGAAACCTTCATTCAGAGAAAAAAAAAAAACTGCAAAAACTGGAAGATACAGAACCCTGGATTTACTTACAGATTTCACATTACTAACATTTGTCAGTTGACTGGGAAAGAGTCTTAAATGGACAATTCAAAATAAACCTTCAAATCCATGCAGGACGTATCAACATATTTTCAATTGGAAATTCCGTGAAAAAAGAAAAATGGATTGAGCGACTCAGAGGCCAAAAAGCATACCTCAATGAGCTCATCTACATTAAGTTAATAACACTGAAAGGTTTACTAGAACGTCAACTACCACGTTTTCTAGCCACCTACTGCAGCCAGGAACTTTTTCTGGCTTACTGGTTCTTCATTCAAGACAACCACATCCCGTACTTTGTCAAACAGATCCTCCAGGCTATCCACGCCAAATCTTTGATAGTCTAAAGGTCTCTTGTATCGTTGTTTGTATATCGCCTCAAAACAACCCAAGAAAATCCGACAAGAATAGCTCACTAGAATCTCTTGCAGCTCATGCTTGAACTGTCTAAGATTTTCTTCATTGATCCCAGTTTGACCTGCCATCCCAGTATTAGGTTTCCCTTGCTCCCTTCCCTCTTCATTTTCTTCAGCAACCACTCTTTCATCATCTGAGAGCTCATCTGATGATGCACAACCTGCATTCATACTCTCTTCCTGAGTACCCTTTCCCCTCTTATCCTTTTTTGTCAGAATGGCAGTTGGATTTGCTTTCCAGTTTCTTAGGTAGACAAATTTCTTTTGGCCTCTTCCTTCCACAGAAATCATGTCACCCAACTTCTTGAAAAGATTTACTAGCTTGTATGCTCCATACTCTGACACATACAGCGTCCTTCCAAATAATTTCTGGTACTCAGCAGGAACACGAGTGAGAGGCAGACATCCTCCAGACAGTTCAAGCAATCTCACCATCTGTGCCCTCAGACCATTAATGTCCCCAGGCTGAACCCACAAGGTGGAATCACTCTGATCACTGCAAGAAACATGACCTGCTGAAACTTCATTAAGACCAGATGGCAGACTTTGGCTCCTGAAGTTCGAAGGAAAACAAGGCATGTTCATTGAAGACGTAGAGGTGTATTCAGATAAGGATCGAGACACAATTGAGAAGTCTCTAGATTTGTAATAGCTTTGGGAGATCCCCCTATAAACAATTGCTTCTTCTTCATTTTGGGCATCCGTGTTGTCATTAATATTACACCCCATAAAATACCCAGAAATATCAGCTGGACCTCCACGAGGAGGCATCAAGGTTTTTATGGGGGGCACAAAGCCTTCACCACGAGCAACACTAGGCCAGTCCCAGACAAATTTACCAGCATTGCAAAGGGCAGATGAAACACCTACTCCAGAAGGGATGACAAGAATCACTGTATACCCACGTTGACCAAGTATGTGTAGCGCTGGAGCAAAATCAACATCCCCTGATATCAGCATTATGGAAGAAGGTGGACGGTTGTCAAGGGCAAACAAAAACATGTCAACCAAGATAGCCTTGTCGGCAGCATCCTTTCTCCCATTGGGAACATCAATTAGCTTGACACCAGTTCTCTGGCATCCCTCTCTGAGTCGTCTGGGGAAGGCATTAAAATCCCCATAGGCAGAGAACAACATAACAGCTCCTTTAATCACAGGGTGCACCTGCAAAGCCATTCGTATATTGCCAGCCACATCTTCAGGACGGACATCACTTGGAACAGGGCAGTTTTCAATGTCCCATAGGATAGCCACAGGACCATCTAAGAAGTTCTGGTTCTGCTGGTTTGTTGCAGTCTGATGCATATCCATGTTTGAGTCAACCACAAGAGTTCCCTTCTGTTCTAAGGAATCTGAAGGAACTATTGATGTTGATCTATTCAGATTAGCCATCACTGTTTCATAACCAACTCAAAGGATCCTAAAGGCTGCCAAAGCAAGAAAAAGTATAAGTACGTAACAGAAGGATGTTCTTTGATACTATTATAATAAACAAAATGAAGCAGAAAAGTGTATACCAGTAAAAAATACTATGCACTTAATGACATTAATTTTTTCAGCAATATAAAATGCAAGATAATCGGAAAAGAAAATGTAATGGAAAAATGGGAAAAGAAAATGTAATGGAAGACCACCAAGACAAAAAGGAAGGTGCAACTTTATTTTTCTTTCCTTTCAAGAAGAATGACAGACTCATTAGAAAACAGAAGTGTATCCACTAAAGAAGCCCATTGTGTACCCTATAATTTCAGATCATCTGAAGATAAGAATAATTTAAGAATTTACATCTATACAAAAAGCCAAGGACTATAAACAACACAACATCAACATATATGTTTTTTCTACCCCTATTCTGTTGTTGCCTTGCCGGATGGAGGTAGGGGAGTTTAATTCCTAGAATTTGCAACATTCTAAGAATGTCCTACAAATATATCTGATCTTGCCTATACACACGATGTTTCGGGTGGTTTCTGATGAGGTTCAGCCCACAATTTTTTTTAACTTTGCCCCAAGGGGCTTAGCCAAGTGGTTTTCAAGCTTCATCGGCTGACCACCCGTGTTCAAATCCTGAGGGGCTAAAAATTCCATTTGTGCATTCTCTCTGTTGAATAACAAATTTAAAAAAAAAAAATTCAAAAAGCTAACACTTTTAACTAAAACTAGATTTACGCCACCATCGATCTTGGAACGCTAAGTGTTCAAATGAATTATTACTATGCAATCAAAGGGTAGACAATACGATCTTATGGAGATCATAATGGATGCAGCAATTACGAAATAGGCAGACACAGCACGTCAATGCATCCAGAAGGAAACATATCCAAAAAATTATTCTGCTACACCGCACAGAACTCAGAACAAACTGACATTCACAAGAGAAATCTATATATTTGAGCTGATAACAAATTCCATCTATTACAAACAAAGGAGAACAAAAAATATCATCAATAACAGATTCCATATATTACAATCAAAGGAGAATAAAAAAGCTCATTAACAACCATTCCTCAAAACAGACAAACTACAGAACAGGATAAAATGGAATTTGTAATTTCCCTCCAGTAACTCAGAACAAGTTGTGAAACCAAAGAGAAAGCATCAATCACAATAAATTTTAATATGGGCAAATATTTGGGGATAATTAAATCCATTTTGACTGAGTTCAAATATAACACAGAGTAGAAGAACTTGACAAATTAAGAACTGGCCAAGAAATTCAAGAATCTCCACAAATAGATACTGTTTAAACATCTTCAATTCCTCTGCTCACTGCCTCAGAACTTAAAAACTTCACTTCTCTTGAACCCTTATTGGATAATTAACTGAACTATGATCACTCACTTGGATTCTAAATATTGTATTGTTTATGTTCAGGGAATATGAATAAAAGAAATTTGAAATTTCTTCTTTTGCCCATTGACTCGGAATAAAAACCCAGAAATCAAAAACCTAATTTCCATCCAAATTCCTAGCGTTTTCTCAGCAACCAAACAAACCAAATCACAGTCCAAAATTAACTGCAAGAACGCGTAAATCATTACTAAACCCAGAAAAAAATAAAGGGTACCTCATATTGAAACTACCACTTCCTTTCGCTAGAATCCCAGATACCCCGATCCTGAGCAACAACACATGATCAAAAGATCTAATAATTATCACACAAAAACATCCAAATTTAAACTCCATAATTTAAATTAAATTAAATTCAAAAGAAAACTGTTTTTCTTTGTGCTATTGATAATAGAAGAGAAGAATACAAACCTAGGGATGATGGAAGGCTCTATTCTTATTGAATATTGATGACGGTTATTGGGGATATTGGATTTTAGTTTGATTTTTATTTATTCTAACAAAACCTGAGCTTTAAGCTTTGAACTGAAAGATTTTTACTTCATGTTTCTGCCTTGCTCGCTCAGTAACAATTGACAGAGACTCAGAGAGGGAGTGCTGCGCAAATTTGGGCTATTGAGATTTTAAAGATTAGAGCCCAAGAGATTCTGTACGAGAATGGGTTGATTTTTAAATCAAATCTTAAGTCTTAACCGACAGAGAAAGTGATCATGCGTTTATTCTAGAAGTCCAGTTATTTGTACACCTAACTTATTGTGGGAACCAGCTTGATGGACGGTCGGATTTATTTTGTTGTTTAATTATCTGAATATTTCCGTGGTTTCGAAGGTAAATGTTCAATGCGTGATAGCTTGTCAAAAGAGACCATTGTTTGTTAAATTAAAATTGTGCTACCCACCGCCCCTGCAAACAGAGCCTGTAGATTTTCTTTTTCGGTTGATTTTTAGTATTCCTCTTTTGGGCAGCCTTATCTTCTCAAATATCTTGCGTTGCCCCCCCCAATTTATCAGTTTTTTATATTGCCTTTTCCCACCTTTGGAAAAGCTGCAGCCAGTACGGGGCCACGTTTCAGAATTTAGTGGAAAGGGGATACAATATTGAATCAAATTGGAACCAAGCACCGGTAGTGGTGCAAAACACGCCATTGCTTCATTTTCATTTTTTTATTTTTGGAGCTGGGGGGAATTGGGGAAGGCCTAATCAACATGCTAGGTATAACCTGGGAGTTGGTTTAAAATGATTCCAATCTTAGTGCCATTGATTTGATCCAAAAAAGATTATTCCAAGGACATGATGCAGGCAGCTTAAATACACAATGGATAGGCTAGAAAAGTAAGCACACATTTACAAAACCTTCATCTCAGCTGATAACATAGCAAAAACAAAAGAGAGGTGAAAGCACTAACAGTCCAGCACCAGTGGTGTTGGTAACTGGGAAGCAATATCTAGATGATGTACATACAAAATAATCATGACCCAATGGAAAATTCAGCCAATACTGGTCATTTGACACCTAAAACGAATTGATCAACTTCAATGGATCTTCAAGCCATTAGATCATGTTTATGACTTCAGAACCCTCTCAATGGCAGCAATGTAGAACTCCTTCGGCATGGTTCCAACCACAGTTTCGCGTTTCTCTCCCTTCTTGAACAGCAAAACTACAGGCACAGCCTTAATTTCATAGTCCTCAGCAATTGTTAGGTCTGTGTCCGTATTGACCATAAAACATCTAAGTCTCCCAGCATACTCTCCTGCAATCTCATCAATCACCCGATGAACCATCCTGCACGGTCCACACCAACTCGCATAAAATTCAACGAGAACAGGGGTATCACTGTTCAGGATCGACTTTTCCCACGAGGCTTTGGTGACCACTGCTGCTACACAAGCAACATATTATGATCAGGATACTGCCCATTAACAAACCCCACATATCTCACGAATACCTAGTACTCAATAGAATACAAGCCAAGAAGCAATTTAGTTACACTTTAAAAAAGTCTATCAACTAGGGAAGCTTTTCTCAACAAAAATGTTCATTGTTTCTCTTTTATCATAAGCATTCCATCTCTGTAATCTACAAATTGTCTCTCTTTCTCTTAATATTTGACCACCACTGTCTCAAGGCTTCAATATTATTAAGGAATCATAAGAGATATGTTTTACTTTTAATGCTTGTGGAACTTAAACTTCCTTATCTTTGATTCATCATATATCAAAACCATTTGAGCAGAACCATATGGCATAGGAAGTGAGTCATCACAACAAATATAAAGAAGAGTTGAAACTGAATGCAGAAAAACCAACAGTATGCAAGTTGTCTAAACAATATAAGAACACCCCAATATAAATTGAAAAATTTACACAATGATCCCTACACATATACAACTGCTGCACATTTCAAAAAAATGGTAGTTTTCATCAGAGAATTTAACAAGCAATTAAAAGCAATTAGAACAATAGAACACAAGACCTCTTCAAAAGTACAACTTAACACAACAAGAACTTTGACTGTTCAAACAGAGATCATTTCCAGCTAGAAGTTGTATTTTGAAGGGTTTAACTCCAAAATTACATACGGTAAAATCTTTTCAAGTTTCATCCATCCACCAGTTTTATCTAAATTTTATCTTTAAAATTTAACAAGAAAATCTAATCCATCTATGCCTTCAAAAGAGCAATACAATAATTGCAATCTTTTCCATCTTTAACAAGCCAATCAACGAAACAATGGCAATGCCACAGTCATATAAGATTCATTTTCCATATATCCCATGAAACTATCATGCTCAAGATCCTACTCTGAGGATTTCACTCAACCTACAATGCAAATATGTATGCTTGCAAACTAGAGGAGTAGGCATTACACCCTCAAGATGTTAAAACCCCAGAAACATCAACCATTAACAAGCTTTTCTAGTTTACAATGAACAAATGTAGACACTGATAAATCAAAATGAAAAAAAGTTTCAGATCCCAGCGTCCAACCACATAAACAGAAGCTTTATGACCTCATCAAGGCGAAATCTTTAAGATATCACTTTTCAAAGCTAAAAATAGTAGGATCAAATCAATTACCAATATTTTCAGCGATAAAAATCCAAAATATAAAAGCCAAAATTCACACTTTGATCCACAAGATAAAACTGGACGAAAGCATTCTACAAGTCCTTTCAGCTAGAATCTTTTGATATTCCCAGGACTAAACAACAGATAATGGAAAATGGGTTATGTCAAGCAAATCCATTTCTGAAACTATTTCTTCTACTTTTTCCTCATTCATCTTTCTAACCAACCAAACAGAAGTTACATAAGCACAAATCCCAAAAAACAAATACAGTACCCAGAAATACAAAGCGTAAAACCAATCAAATCAAACGAGAAAAAACCCATTAAAAATTATCAAAAAAATTAAAACTTTACCTCTAGATTCACGTACACAGAGAATCTTAAGTGAAAGAGACCTGTTTGGAGCCTTAAAGGTAGCGTTTTTGGAGTAAAAATGAGAGGGAAATGAGAGTTTGTTGGGCGTATGATAAGGAAATGAAGAGACGCGTGGAATGGCAAAATGGGCAGAAGTGAAACAAGAAGATGATGACGATGAAGAAGAAACAGAAGCCATAACTGAAGAAGAGTGTTTGTTTGATCAGAGAATAAGTGTGCGTGTGTGTTTTTATTGGTTGGGTGGGACTTGGGAGAAGTGGAAGAGTGAAATTGTCAGCCCTTTATTTTCTCCATTGCAAATTGTAATGCTGATGCAAAACGTAATGAAAACAGGGGAAATAGAAAGCGGCACGTTTTTCTTTTGGGTTTGTGTTGATTTTTATTGTCTAATCTTTATCTGGTTATGACTTATGAGGATGGGCAAATCGGACGGACGTGGGCCCCTCCATTGTGAATAACGATTAATGACTAATGAGCGAATCAAAGAGTAGCACCCCATGGGAAAATGGTCACGCCCGGTGGGACTCGAACCCACAATCGTCTGATTAGAAGTCAGACGCCTTATCCATTAGGCCACGGGCGCCTGCGGTCGTTACACCCCTGACTTAAATTATAGATCCAAAATGTTTAAAACTCGAGCCCACCGCCGATGCAGCGCGCGGAGATCCTCCGTTACCCCCTTCCATGAAACAAATCTCCGTATCGCGTTGATATTTTAAAGGATAGAATTAAACAATATGTTTAAAATAGATGCATAGTGAACTAACAGGTTCAAAGAAAATTTGGATCAGATGCATCAGTTATAATAGCTTTTTGAAACCTTGAAATTCCATCAGAACTTTCTGGCGTTCACATAACTGCATAAAAATTGTTAATAAACACACTTTGGGGTGTGATTATTGAAAGTAAGAATTGACCCGCCAAAGCTTTGTACGCAGAAAACCTATAGGATCACTTCCTTTGTTGAGTGAGTTACATTCTAAATACACCGTATTTGGTGGCTTCCACAGGGCGGTTCAAGGCAGCAGAAATGCAGAAACCTATAATTTTTCTTGTGTCAGCTGGGTCAATGATACCATCATCCCAGAGTCTTGCTGTGGAGTAATAAGCATTTCCTTCTTTCTCATAAGCTTCTACAACCTTTGCCTTGAACATTTCCTCCTCTTCCTTTGTCCACTGTGATACAAGTTCATGGCATGGATACTAATATTTCAGTTTTTGGAACAAAAATGTGATATATATCACCTTTTTGAGAAAAAAAAAAAAAGGCTTACCTCAATTCCTTGCTTTTTCATTTTGTCCTTCTCTACTTGAGACAGCACTCCAGCAGCCTACGTTTTGCCAAGGAAAGTAAACAATCATACTTAAAACAAATGATAAATTTAGGAGTCAAGTAATTGCTATGTAACGAACGGGTTCATTAGGTTTCGAGGATGGGGAAAACATTGTGAAAATGTAAAGAGAGGAAGTCCAGAGGCCAGGGAAATTAACCAAAATTTTCATGAAGTAATAAAAAGAACAATCATTGGATATTTACTTTGAGAGGAGAAGCAATATGTGATCTTCCTTCTGTAGTTAGGATTGTAGATTGTTCGCAAGAAGCACTATGTATTAATCGAAATACTCAGATTCATGAATCATAAAATCTACATGCCCCTCACTTCAAAGGAAAGGCATGATGATATATTAGTTGTGTGCAAGAAAGTATTGATGGGAGAGGCTACCTGAGCACCACCCATTACAGATATTCTGGCATTTGGCCAAAGAAACATGAAATTGGGACTATACGCACGCCCACACATCGCATAATTACCAGCACCAAAACTACCTCCGACAATTATTGTAACTTTTGGTACCTGCACAAGGAATGATTAGAGAAGGTGGAAGGTTTTGTTTTTCTCTTTCTTGCTGAAACGGTGAAACCAAATGAGTTAACTTGCAGAGACTTTCATCACCGACCTTTGCACAAGAAACTGCCATCACCATTTTTGCTCCAGCCTTTGCTATACCATTTGCTTCAGATCTTGAGCCAACCTAACAGATAAACAACCATTAGAGTTCCAGACTTCTATCAGGAACTACTAGTCTAATTAATTCACACAGTTTCTTAAAAGGAAGTGGGGCATTTCTTAAAAAGAACAAAAAGAAGTAGAAAAAACTTGAACAATCAAGTTCATTCATTTCTTACTACTTGGTTTAGTTTCACCTCTTCTTATAATCTAAGGACATAATCATGTCAGAAACATTCATTAACAAATTAATGGAAAGAGAAGGATCAAATACCATGAATCCAGTAATATTCTGAAGAAAGACCAATGGAATTTTCCGTTGAGTGCAAAGTTCAATGAAATGGGCCCCTTTTAGAGCAGATTCATGGAATAATATTCCACTGTTTCCAATGATTCCCACTGGTTGACCAAAGATTTTAGCAAAACCAGTCACAAGTGTCTGCACAGATACAAATCCAACTGGAGTTACAAACTCATTGATATTAGAATGTAACTGGCTTAAAAATTCAAGTGTTTTGAATGTCCTCACAGTGCCATACAATTTCTTGAATTCATCAAATTCACTTCCATCAACAATGCGAGCAATAACTGATCGAATATCAAAGGACTGCTTGAGGTCTGCTGGTGCAATAGAATAAAGCTCCTTTACGTCATATAAAGGTTCTTTATACTCAGGGTTTATATTCTGAAATCCATTTATCACTCCTTGTCTCCCAGCCATGTGTAAGTTCTTGATAATGTTCCTTCCAAGAGAAAGTCCATGCAATTCATCTATCAAACATAAATTTACACATGTATAGTCATGGAATTACGGACACTGCAAAGTGCAAAGACAACAGTAACTTCAGAAGTGGTACACACAGAAGAGGTGGAAAACTCCGCATGACTAAAGTAATACCTTGAGCAAAATAATCTGAAACCCCTGATGTCTTACAATGCACAGCAGCACCACCCAAATCCTCTGCAGAGATTTCCTCTCCGGTAGCAGCCTACTGAAAGTTCTCCTTTAGATATGGTATCTATTTACAAACATTAATAGACATACGTATAATTCATTTTATATGCATGCACACAGACATAAAACTGACTTGCATATGTTTATGGTACATGATACTGCAAATCTATAAATAATACAAATTAATCATGAAACTGATCTATGAATTACTGCATAACTCATTTCAAACATCACAAAGTAGGGAACTAACCTTTACAAGGGGGGGTCCAGCCAAAAAAATGGTACCATTTCCTTTTACCATAACACTTTCATCAGCCATTGCAGGAATATAAGCACCTCCAGCAGTGCAGGAACCCAGTACTAATGCAATTTGAGGGATGCCTTCAGCTGACATTATAGCTTGATTATAGAAAATTCTCCCAAAATTTTCCTTGTCAGGGAATACTTCAGCCTGCTTGGGAAGGTAAGCACCTCCACTATCCACAAGATATATGCATGGTAGTTTGCATTGCGCAGCAATCTCTTGTGCCCTAAGATGCTTCTTAATGGTGATGGGAAAATATGTTCCCCCCTTGACAGTAGGGTCATTAGCCACAAACATACAAAGCCGTCCATGCACAGGGCCAATTCCAGTGATTATCCCTCCAGATTGTAAGGTTTCTTCATATAATTCATGTCCTGCAAGCTTTATATACGGTGTATATGATAAGATACTGCAATGTACCAAATAGCAAGCAACATATCTTGTTGAATCAACTAATAGTGAGAACTAGTCTTCATTTAATACGAAATGTTTCTTGGCATGAGTCGACAAGGCGAGCTTGTTTTAATGTTCATAACAGTGCTAATAGTGTTAATAGCCTGCTGTACTTAATTGGACCAGAGTGTTTCAAAACAGAAATCAGCCCTTGCATCAAATTAACACATGCTCCCGATGCCTCTCAGTCTCTTGACTAGCCATGAGAAATATACATATTAGCTAGATCATACGATTCATAATTCTGTTATTCAAATCCACATCATATAGATGTATATTCTAAATTGAATTCAATTGGATAAAACAAATGGCTTTGCTAATGTAGTCCTAATTCCCTGAACACTCCCTCAGAAAAGAAATTATATAGATCCAGGCAGATGGTTTGAGATAATTCATTATAAGTTCAAGGCACCTGTATGGTATGCTTTAATCCATTTTTCTATCAATACAGGAATTAAGCATAAGAAAGATTACAACAGAGATAACAGAAGTGCATGCCTCGTTTAACAATTTCTGTAATTGATTCAATCAACAGACTTGCGACTGTCTCCAAGTTTAAACCATTATACAATTCTAATTAATGAAGTATTGCATTTTTAAAGTAAAACTAGCAACCCAACTAAACAGTAATTGCACTTTAACAAACTAAACAATCCCAAGCAAAGATCCCCACCAAGATGGCAACCAAAATTGGAATTTGCAGTGTTATCAACACAAACTTCAAGCCTTGCGCATGCCCAATTAAAAACTCTCGAATTCATTATTTTTACTACAATCCAGCACCTACAAGACTGATCAATAATAAACCTGAGAAAGCTCAAGAAATGAAGAACCGGGGTCAATGAGGCGATCAATTCTTTCTCGAGGCAAAAGCTTGTTCCTGCTCCTGTTCCTCTTCACAGCCGATTCTCCACCTCCACCAAGAACCTTAAACCCAACAAACCCCCAGCAAAGATCACATCAACACACGCCATTTCACTAAACAAATAGAAAAAGAGAAAAAGAAAATAAAGAGAGAGACACAGAGAGAGTGTTTACTTTTTGGATGTGGGATTGGAGTTCAGAGACCAACCCTTGCATCACCTGGGAGTTTCTCACAAATGCCTCCGAGTTTCTGTCCACGGTATCAGGAAGGACAGACAGATGCAAAGCTCTTGTCCGAATGGAGTTTGCCTTCAGAACTGAAGCCGCTGTTCTCCTCACTAAAGCGCTCAGCATTTTGACACCCCTGTTTTATCCGACTCCTCTGTTTTCTCACAGTTTATCGCCTTGCTTGCTGCCGCTGCTTGCTTGTGTGTAATTCATATCCACCTTTCGAAATTTTTAATATCTATTATTAATTTGTGAAAATTAAAAATATATATATATGTATATATATATATATATATGACTTGTGCCTGTGATGGGCTGAAAATAGCTCGAGATCGGAGTTAGAATAGACCCAAGATAATACATCCAGTACAGCTGGTCCGTCTATAGTCTATTCATACATTTACGAAAATAAAAAATAAAAAAAAGGGCCTTCTTTGTACAAGTCATTGTCTGTACAATAAAATAATAATGCTCACTAACTATTTCTTTTTTTCTCTATTTTCTTTTTTGATAAGGCTAACATTTCAAATACAATAATAAGCTGTCTTGTAAAATGTCGTTCAGCCCCTATACTCTATATTATATACGCTTTATTTTTTTGAGAAGCACTTTATTTATATGTATTATAAAACTTTCTACATTGTAAAAGTTTGTTTAACTCTTGCACTCTGTTTTATTTCATTGAAATCCCTAGAGTTTCAATTCGCCCCCTACAATTTTAAATTTTTAAAATAACTTCCATTTAATAAAAATATATAATAATTATTAAATAAATTATAATTATAATAAAATAATAATTATAATTATAATTTTTTCATTAAATTGTTAATGATAATAACTAACGATAATTATTATTATTAATTAATTTTTTAATAATAATAACAATAATTAAAATACAAAATAATAATTATGATAAATATTAATTAAGGATTTTATAGTAATTTGTTATAATTTAACTCACTCTAATTTTTATGCTAAGACAAAATAAACACATAAACGGTAATACAACTAATTCTAATTACGATTCTTACAGTTCAAGTAAATAAATTATTATTATTTCAATTTCTCATTTCGATTCTAACTATTCTGATTCTAACTTATTATGTTTCCAGCTAATTTCGATTCTTTTTTAGTTAATGCACTATAAAATTCATAATACTTATGAATAAATTGTAAATAATATAGAGTGATCTAATTGAATATAGAGTGTTTACAATTTTATAGTGCGTTCATTAAATAAGAATTGAAATTAGTTAGAAACATAATGAGTTAGAATTGGAATAGCTAGAATCGAAATGAGGAATTTGAATCATAATAATTTATTTACTTGAATTGCAGGAATCGTAATTAGAATTAGCTATATTACTATTTACGTATTTACTTTGTCTTAGAATAAAAATTAGAGTAACTTAAATTGTAACAAATTACTATAAATTAAATTGTAAGAAATTACTATAAATTAAATTGTAACAAATTACTATAAAATCCTTAATTAATTTTTATCATAATTATTTTATATTTTAATTATTGTTATTATTATTCAAAAATTAACTATTAATAATAATTATCATTAATTATTATCAGTAACAATTTAACAAAAAAATTATTATTAATTATTTTTAATAGATTAATTAATTCTAATACTTTTTATTCTTGTTAATAATAATAATAATCTATTTATAATTGTAATTATATTTATAATTATAATAAAATAATTATTATAATTAAATTAAAATTTATTTAATAATTATTATATTTTTTAATTAAATGGAGGTTGTTTTGGGAATTTAAAATTCTAGGAGGTGAATTAATACTCTAGGAATTTTAATGAAATAAAACGGAGTGTAAGGGTCTAAACAAAACTTTACAATCCAAAAAGTTATGTAATAATTATAAATAAAATATAAATAATATAGAATATAGATGACTAAATGAAATTTTACAGGACAACCGTAAGTTAATGTAACTTGGGCGGACCCTAATTCATTACAAACCCAAGTTTGCTGCGTGAGCTTATAACATGTAAATTACACGTAGAGGTGAGGTGAGAGCATAGCAAAAAAAAAACTATTTAAATAAGTTTTTATTACTTATTTGAAGAACTATATCAACATTTAAGTTTTTAAAAAAAATTTCGATTAAAATTTTTTAAATAAAAAATTATTCTCTCTCTTAAATTTGGAGGGTTATTTTTTTCCTCTTCAATTTATATTTTATTACTTTTTACTAGAGAAAGGGAGATAAGTATTTTAAGTGCTATTGACTTTTCATTTAAAAAAATAATTATTTGATTAAAATAATATTAACTTATTTCTATTTGAAAATTTTTGTAGAAAATAATATATTTTTTCACTCTGTTATTTGTTAAATAAGTAAGCAAATAAATATTTAAAAAGTAAAATTTATACAAATTTTTAAAAATGCTCTGACAATATCAGTGTTCTTATCGTTCAAATTTGATTCAACCTAAATTCAACATGTTTATAAATCATGTCATATTAAATTGTTAAATGTTATGTTACCCCGTTTAATAATGTGAGTTTAATATTTTAAAAGAAAATTCACTTTTTTGGTGTGTTGTCGTCTAAAACTAAGATATTTGTTCACATCCTATTCAAAATTTTAATTAATTTTGTATAAAATATGATAAGCATAACATAAATTTTTATTGGAGAAAAGAGATTAATATTGTATGATTAATCAAATCAAATCTTGCATTGCATGTTTCGGGATCAAACGGCGTCGTTCAAAGCAGCCGAGGCCCAAGAAGGCAGGAACTAGACCAAAGCCGGATAAGAAGATACAAGAGATTTTGGTAGAACTGCAATTTGGAAAAAAACTTCAATGGAGTCTGTGTCAGTGACAGTGTCATCTTTTCTTTCTCCAAATTCTGCTCTCAAAATATGCCCTTTGAAGCTCTCTCCTGTATTCTCTCTGCCTTCGTTTTCATCATTTGTTTCCAATGCGTCTGTTGCCGCTGCTTCCCCACAGCCTAAAAATAGTACACCCACCAGGAGACGCTCTTTTAAACCCACCAAAAGCCTCACTTTAACGACACCCACAACACCAGAAGCAACTAACTCCGCTGTCCCTCCCAAAAAGGTTCTTTTTTTTTTTTTTTAAACAGTCAAATACTACGCATGTGTCCTTTTCTGCTCAAACCCTGTACCCTTTTTCTATGAACGCTCATTTTGATTTAAAAATAAAATTAAAAATTAGCTTAAAGTTCTATCTTGGATATATTTCTTATACATTTTCTTGCAACTAAATGGAGGCTAAGGGATTGATAACTTTGCTGTCTGTGGGTTTTTGTTTGTGCAGGTTTTAGTTCCAGTTGGGTTTGGTACCGAGGAAATGGAAGCCGTGATTATAGTTGATGTATTGCGTCGAGCTGGTGCACAAGTGACTGTGGCATCAGTGGAGCCGCAGCTTGAGGTTGAGGCTTCCAGTGGTACTAGATTGGTGGCTGATACCTCCATATCTAACTGTAGTCACCAAGTTTTTGATCTTATTGCTTTGCCGGTTAGTTCTTTAATAAGCAAGGTTACATATTGGCTTAAATTCATGCCCATTTCTGAATAATTAGCAAATTGTTCGATGCATTAGGATATCCATGATATTTTGATAACTTTAGAGTGGTTAGTCAATTTAGTGACTTGGCAATTGGCATGAGAAGTTCTATTTGCTTTGGTAGCGGAGAGTAATATTAGTACTCTAAGGGTCACTGACCTTTGTGGCAAAGACAAGGAAGTAGGAATCAGGTGGTGGGGTTGTTGCTTGAATACAAACTGTTCTGTGAACAATGGCCATGATCTGCTCAAAATATTAATATTAAAATGTTAAATTTTCACACTCCGAAATGAACTGGCAAACTATTTTATTTGTACAATAAATTTTGAGTGATTGATATTATTAACTGAATTTCTACTGATGCATGAGAATTATTGTTATCCTAATTATAAACTCCTATGTCAAACATTACTTGCAAAGTAAGAGGGGCATATAGTATGGATGAACATTTAGATTTGGGTAACGAGGGCATTAAAAAATGATTGAGATGGAATGCTCTCAAATCTCAATAGAAGCAACAAAAGATGCTTTTTTTTTCCCCTGAATTGTTATTATTTCTTGTAAGTTGGTCTGAAAATGTAATTTACATTTGATTAATCTCACTTGCATGCTTTAAGGGAGGAATGCCTGGATCAGTACGGTTAAGAGATTGTGAAATTCTCAAGAAAATTACAAGCAAACAAGCGGAGGAAAAAAGGCTTTATGGTGCTATATGTGCTGCTCCAGCAGTCACACTTCTGCCATGGGGCCTTCTGAGAAGAAAGCAGGTGGACCACTGGTTTTGTTAAATTTTAGTGAATGTGAAGATTCTATATTTTTCATGGCTAAACTTGATGTAGTTTGTCATGCAAGATAACTTGCCACCCAGCATTCACAGATAAGCTTCCGACATTCTGGGCTGTAAAATCAAATATCCATGTTTCCGGAGAGGTTACAACAAGCCGAGGTCCTGGAACTTCTTTTGAATTTGCTTTGTGCTTGGTAGAACAGCTGTTTGGAGAGTCTGTTGCCAAGGAGATTGGAGAATTATTGGTTAGGCCTATAACTTTACTGTTGAAAAACATTGATTACTTGTTTATATTTATCATCTGGAACTAGGAATCATTTGTGTTTCTTTCCTAACAATTTTTTTTTCTCATACTCTTTTTGAAGCCCATATTCTTTCTTTTTTATAATTATGTTTCTTTTTATTATATGTTTTATTGCCATTAAGCATAAATTTTATTCTTTTATGCTAGCTGATGCATAATGCTGATGATTATCTCAAAAAGGAAGAATTCAATGAAGTTGAATGGTTCTTTGACCGCATGCCTCGTGTAAGTGACTTCACTTGCAGCTCAAGTAAATAATTGTTATTTGTTTGATCAACAGACAAGCAGCTTGTCTAGTTATCAGCTCTTAGTTTTATTTTGAATGCATCCGTTGATGGAAAAGAACAATACTCAAATCCTTCATTTGCTTGTCACTTTCATTTTTACGATCTCCGTCCAGGCATCATTTACTTTCCAAAAATAGTCTCTTGGTCCATAATGGTGCTAGATCCTAGAAATATACTGAAACCACCCTCCCCGGAAAATTAGTTAGTCAGAAGGTGATGATTGTTAATAATTACTTCTTTACTAGTTAGCTATTAGTCTGTATCTGTACGCAACATTCATAGCTTTCTCACCTTCTACCTTATTTTACCTACTTGTATAACATTCGAACACAATTATATTTCTGTGGTTAGGAAGAGAAACTTTTGACTAGCAGCTGTCTGTGTTTCCTAATCTCCCATAATTATCAGATAATGAACTTATCGAGTGATGTAACGTGCCGTTTAAGAGCCGGAAAACAAAAACTAAGAATTTCCTGGCCTCTAAAAATTATTTTCTGTTAAAATGCATGTTTTTTAAATATGGTTATGGCTGCTTACAACTAGTTCTCTTTGGACACCTACCTTCTGGCTGTGTTGCACTTTATTGAACCCCAGAAATGTTATAATGGGTGATGAGTCATATATTTTTCAAATTTTGTAATCTATCAAGTCCTCCAAATATTTTTTCAAATTTATTATCTATCAAGTCCTCTTTGTTGAAAATTTTTTATCTGCAAATACTTGTTTCAGTTTCCTGTTTTCTTGCCTGCAACTTTTTTACAACTTGAATATTTTTTGTATTATGCACTACAAATGTACTGCCCCTCCTTCCTGAGTTCCTTTATCTTTGAAGTAGGGCCAGTTTGACGCCTACAACCAAGCTATATGTTTCACAACCCTTATATTTTGCCTTGAGATGTTTTCCACCGTTCATATGTCATACAGGTTCTGATTCCAATTGCAAATGGTTCTGAAGAGATTGAAATAGTGACTATTGTGGATATTTTGAGGCGAGCAAAAGTGGATGTTGTGGTTGCTTCAGTTGAAAGATCCACACAGATTGTGGCATCTCAAGGCATAAAAATTATTGCTGATAAATCAATTAGTGATGCTGCTGAGTCAGTGTATGATTTAATCATTCTTCCGGTGAGTCAAACAAAATATTAGTACTAGCATTTCCTCATGCTCTCTTTCTTAATTGAAGTATCAGGATCTAGAGATTTTCAAAAGGATTTTAGTGCCTGCTTTAGTTCTTATATTTCAGTTTGTCATAATAGAAACTATATATTTGGGTAGCTTGAAAACAGAATAAAATAACCAAAAGTGTAATGTCAGTTTATTACTTTTGACCTCATCCTATGTTACTTTTGAAGAGTTTTGACTAGCATCCAATTTTCAGGGAGGGGTTGCTGGGGCTGAAAGGCTGCAGAAATCTAGGATTTTGAAGAATCTGCTCAAAGAACAAAAAGTAGCTGGAAGAATATACGGAGCAGTTTGTTCTTCACCAATAGTCCTCCATAAACATGGTTTACTGAAGGTAAAGTATAATAATCCTGTATCTTCCTTAAAAAAATTACTGTTATGTTGAAGCTCATGCTTCGTCTGGCAAATACAGGCGAAGAAAGCCACAGCTCATCCCTCAGTCATTGGCAAGCTGACCAATGAAGTAGTAAATGGCACCAAAGTAGTTGTTGATGGAAAAGTGATCACAAGTAGGGGCCTTGCTAATGTTGTAGACTTTGCCTTGGCTATTGTTAGCAAGTTTTTTGGGCATGCAAGGACAAGAAGTGTTGCAGAGGGCCTAGTTTTTGAGTACCTCAGGAGCTAGGGAGATCTACTGTTTATTCCTAGTGGAGGAAAGCAAGTTTTCAAGCTGCCGTATCTAATAAATAACGAAGTTTCCTAACTTGAATCAGCCAGTGAAAAGATCAAATCTTCTACAGACATTCAGTCGTGGCCAATTTCCAAACACTCTCAGAATCTTCTACAGAGTCCCAGTTGCTGTTTCCTTGTACCAAAAAGCACAGAAAAGTCATAATCATTTGCCTGCAAGCCCAGATGTATTGCTCATGCTCATTGGTTAATGCCATTTCTACGAGAAATGCTTAACATCTTCAAGGTTTGCCGCAAGACATTGACAATATTCACCAGGGAAGCTTTTATTGATGATTCAAGGGTTGAGTTACAGAGCTATATGAATGAAATCACAGAGAACCAGATTACACTCTCTCTCTCCAATTTCTGTCTAAAACTATCTAGCAAACTGCACGAAAACTCAGCTTATAAACCAGCTTCATAGCAGCTTTAACAACCGAGAACGCACAGGTGCTTGACACGTATACAGGAGGCCATTATAGTGAACTCGGCTTCATTTAAGTGATCACGTTGTCTCAGAACGCTCAAATTTACTCATCCCATGGCAACATGCTTGCTCGCGCGACAGCTGGAAATTAGTTAAAGCCAAAATGCTTTCATTGATGTCGGTTAGGGCATTGAGAGTATCGTGCTTTTATGCATTTACTATATGAATGACAATTCTGGACTTTGAATCAAACCTCTTCCAACTAATTCATTCACCAAAACAAGCATATGAGGAACTGCATACACCAACTAAGTCCGAGCATTTCTTGAACTTGGCTACTGGAACAACTTTTGTGAGCATGTTAGAGGGATGATCAATCAATGTGTATTTTACCCATCCTAATCATCCCTCTTGAAACCTCTTTTTTAATAAAGTGAAGCCTAATATCAATATGTTTTGTCTTCCCATGGTGAGTAGAATTCTTGCACAACTGCAACGCATTGGAGCTGTCACAGAAGATTAATACAGTATATTGCTTGTAACCAAGCTCAGCAATTAAACCCTCAAGCCAAATAGCTTCCTTGATTGATTTAGTGGTTGCTGTGAACTCTACTTCAGTTGTAGAGAGTGTAACAACATTTTGTAAACAAGCTTTCTAGTTAATTAGTCAAGCCATTAAGCATGAACATATAGCCTCTAAAAGACCTCATCTCTTGCATCATTAGAATCTTCATAACCCCACAAGCCATTTCCAGCTCTATCTGTCCTTCCATACAGCAATCCTTGTACCATATTAAGCCATTATGTATTTTTAGTTTGACAATCCATGTACCAAAAGGGACACATAAAAAGAGCGTCCAAAATCTAGTACCCATTTACCTTATTGGTTGACTTCATAAGCTATCAGTATTTCTATTGATTCTTCGACAATTGTTGCACCAGCATTCTAACTCTTTTGATTCTTTTGTTTTTGCTTTCTTTCTGGATAGTCCTTTTTAAAGTGCCCTTCTTTATGACATTGAGAGCATTTAAGACTCTTGTTTTTGTACTTGAATTTTCCTTGCCTCCTTTTTCTTTTTTTGTTTTCTTGTCATATTTACCTTTATAGTCAAACTTCACCAACTTCATTATCAAGATTCCCTTGTTTTTCTTGCAACTCCCTTATGTTGAGAATTGATTTGACCTCATCCGTGGAGAGTGTTTGTCTACCATAAATGAGTGCATCCATAAAGTTCTTATTTGATTCAAGTAGAGAACTAACTAGCAGCAAAGCTTTTTCCTCATCATCCAAAGCTTCATCAATTGTGGCTATTGTGTCATATACTTGATTAAATTCATCAATATGCTTGTCTAAAGATGAGCCTTTAGCCATTTATAGGGTAAACGTCATTTTCTTAATGTACAGTCTGTTTGCAAGAGATTTCCTTACGTATAAGTTTTCCAGTTTTCCAATTAAGGCAGTAACTGATGTCTCTTTAACCACGTTTGTAATTATAGCATTAGAAAGACTTAAAATTATTGTGCTTCTAGCCTTTTTGTCAATTTTAGCTATCTATTTTAGAGTATTGAAAGAGAAAACATCTTTTCTTTCCCTCTTGATTGTTGGCTCCAGTGCCCCAAATATTGAGTAATCAGGAAAGCTTCCACCTTCACTTTCCAGGTGTTGAAATCATTTTTTCCATTGAATTTCTCTATATCTACATTCTGTGTAGCCATACTTGGATCTTGATCAAGAAACCCTGCTTTGACACCAATTGTAGAGATTGATCTTTTCTTGATAAAACAACACGATCAATGGTCTATCCAATGATCTTTACAAGATCAATTCAAGCTGCACCCTATCAAATAAGCAAATCAGATTAATCCAATATCACGAACAGATTATAACAAAACACTTGTAAATGGATCAAGACCAAACTAAAAAAAAGAAAGTAAATAGATCAAAAATTAGATACATATAGGTGGTTCAGTTTTCTGCAAGGCCTACATCTATAGTGAATCCTTCGAGGAAGCTTTTATCGATGATTTAAGAATTGAGTTACAAAGGTATATGAATGAAATCACAGAGTACAAGACTACACTTTCTTTCCCTCCAATTTCTCCCTAAATCTCTCTAGAATTATCTAGCACCGGCACTGAAGACTTAGCTTATAAACTAGCTTGATAACAACTTTTAACAATCGAGAATGCACAGGTGCTGGACACGTACACAAGAGGCGGTTATAACGAATTCGGCTTCATTTAAGTGATCACGTGCTTGCTCGCGTGACAGCCCCTAGTCAGTTGGAGCCGAAACACTTTCAATGATGCCGTTTAAGGCATTAAGAGTACCGTACCTCTCACGCGTCTTCATTAAACTATTTCGAAAACGATGCTGTTTTGCTTGTAAGGTGTTGTACTCACTACTCACCACGCAAACGCAAGTAATGGAACGCATCAGAATATAAATATACCATCTGTTAGGATATTATTGTCCCGTTTGATACACAGCCTTCTGTAATTGGCTTATCACAAACCTTTGGGAGGACTTTTCTTACCCATTTTAACGGCAACTTCACAGGTGTGAAGGATTGACGTTTTAAGCTCCGCAATTATTGTTCCTTTCCTTTGACTTACACACTCAAGTGTCTGGGAACTTCCATTTTCTCAGATTTAAAAATATATGCTAGTAAAGTAAATTGAAGAACGCCCCCGAAATGCGGGAACCTCTTACATCACATCCTAAAGTTGAAAAATGAAAATCCGAAAAGGACACCGGGTCCTATAACACCGGGTAAAACAGAAAATCTGATGACCAGAGCATATTAGTCATAGGAGTAGTTAAATAGTCAATATACAACACAGGAAATTCCAGAACTTTCCAGATGCAGATAATGAATCAGCCTTTGGGAGATTTTCTTCAGTTGCAGACAAACAAACAAACTAACAAAAAAAATAGACTGGACAGAACCAAAAAATAAAAATAAATAGACGGGACAGCTTCCCGGGTGATGACCTAAGCTTGGAACGTAAGAAATGCAAATAGATGCTATATTATTGAAAGTTCAACTCCAAAGAGAGGGTTAAGAGACTAACCAAGTCTGCAAGTAACTGGTAAAAACACACTTAAAGCGTACCTTCTGCTTAACTATCCTACAATAATTTCTCTGTTCAAACCAGAAGCAAACAGAAGTCTTACAGATTAGAAGTTTGGTCCACGGTATAAAACTAATTTCGGTTAATAATTTACAACACTTGGTTTCTATACATGCAGCTGCCTACACTCCATAGTATGAGAAATAGATCAAAGATGTGCACACCAATCCTCCTACCATATCACCAGCCAAGATTGCGTTTTCAAACAAACTTTCTATTATCAGCAGCTCAACTGGTTGACTCTACCAAGGGCCTGTCAGTGTCCTCCTCAAGCACAGTATTTTGCCTCCCCATCGGTACTTCATTTTCTCGATAATCTGCTACAAGAGAGAAACAAATAAGGGGGGAAAAAAAACAAACAGACTTCCTTTTCTTCATCAAGAATCAATTATCATAATTCACAAAGTTTTATCAGATTGATACATAATCCACAAAGTTTTATCAAAGGAACATTAATTAACTCTTGCTTTATGGTTACGTAATCAAACTTCCAAAGCAGCAAATGAGCTGCATTTTCTCAGTCCCAGAATATTTCGAGCAATACGATCCCAAACAGTAAATGAGTTGCCCTTTTTACAGAAATAATCGACATTATACAGTCAAGGATGGTTTTGCTTTTTGGCATGTACACAGTCACTGCATATACAGACTTTTTTGTTGAACATCTATCAGAGGAGCTATGGAGATCATATGAAAAATATAAGAGAGGTGCTTATCTTAGTTTTCAAAAAATGACCAAACACTGGAATTTACTTGAATGCATCAAAGCAGTAAAAGGGCACGTACCTTATTCTTTTCCATTTCTATTTTCTCTGCCTGCAACAACAAAACTTCAGTCAAGGGCGTTTGCCGCAACCCAAAATTTTAATTAAGAAAATAAGAATTTGACTTCGTTAAGAAAAGAAACCTGTTTCCTCTCCAACTCTTGGTTCAACTCTTTTAGTTTAGCAACCTCTGCTTCCAGTTCCAATGTATAGGCCTGCCAGAATCCCAAAAGAAAGTAAGAATTGCAGATCAATTTTTCTATGCTAACACAAATATTCAATAGCCAATAAAGTTTTGTAAATAAGATATAAATGATCCTCAGCAAAAAGAAATCTTTACATAACTCAAAGATAGCTATCTGTTGCACAGAGTTTAGACATCTTTCCTCACTGATTATATATTGATTAGTATGACACATGCTGTGCTGATTGGCCAGAAGGAAACTAGCAAAACCAGTCGTATGGATTTCTAAGAAATAGCTGAGAAAAATTGTCCTACAGCTTTTCCAGCACAAAATAATTATTGAAACCAACTTCTGACCCACAATTATGGATACCACAGAAATGTTATCATGGAGTCTTTATATGCAGCCTTTTTTTTGTTTAGTGGCTTGATTTCTGTAAGATTTGCACAAAATTTCCTCTAAATACTAGGGTTATCAAATAGAAGACTTCCCCTCAAAAATAAATATAACACTTCCAGATAAACACAAGCATGCTCAGTAAATTGTGCTTAAATATAGTTTGTCCATAAGAGCAATGACAATTTGTGATGAGTTCTAGCAGCACCAATATGAAAATATACAGGTTGTAGTACATTCATAAAAGATCAAAAATACAAAAATCTAACTGGAGAATTTGTAACTTCCTTTGATCTTGATTCTGCAAATTCATCATAACCAATAGAAAAACAAATCTTTCTGAAAAGGAGAAAAAGGTAAAGAAAGGTCAATTTTCTTTAACAGACACATGAACATATCAACCGCAGTTACACAATAGAATCAAGTACAGTCATGACTTCTGTTTTTAGACTGTAATCACAGGGAACAAGAGGAATATTCTTCACAGATAAACTGAATTGGTAACAGCCATTATGTTTCAGAGTGCAAAATTCCGTCACAGAGACTTCCCACTTAGTCCATTCAACCAAAAAAAAAAGAAACTCAATGCTGACTTCAGTCAATCCCATTGCTTCCAAAATTTTGTTATTGTCATAAGCACAACTTTTCTTCAAAACATTAGTTTATAATTTACAGCATGTAAAGCCAAAAATTGTTTTCTAAACAGAGAGTGGAGCATAAAAGCTGCAATTCATAATTGTTTTCTAAACAGAGAGTGAAGCATAAAAGCTGCAATTCATAAGGCTAACTGTATAAATCCCAAAATGGATCCTTAAGAAGGCTTGAAATTATAGATTTCTGGCAAACAAGGTAAATCAATTCCACAATGAACAATAAGAAATAATAAATAGCAGCTGAAAAAATACATAATGGTTCAACCAACACACTCACCTGCTTGCGTGCCCGTGATCTTGCAGCTGACTCTCTGTTTTTTATCATTCTTCTATGCCTCCTCTCAACTACTTTCTCCAGAGCACCGCTTTTTCTTCCCCGGCCAAACACATAAGGAACTGGTGATGGTGAAGATAAATCAGCAGTACTCTTAGTGATCACCTCAGGAGAGACCTGAGCAACCTGCGATCCAGTTGCAAGGGTAACAGCCCCAGCTCCTAAACCAACCATGCCCATTCCTCCACCTTGCAAACCACCAGCCTGAACTAAGTTGGCATTCATAGAAGAATTAGTGACAGTAACAACTTGACCCCTTGCTCCAGGACTAGAAAGCTGTGTTGTGTTCACCAAATTCATAGGAGAGGCAAAGGCCACAGTCGGTTGCTTGGGGAACAGTGGTGCCTGCTGCTGCTGTCTTTGCTGCTGCTGATATGGGTGTTGTTGCAGCTGTGGCTGCTGCTGCTGCTGCTGAAGCTGGTATTGATGTTGTTGTGGCTGCTGCTGCAGCTGTTGAGAGGATCTTACGCCATTTACATTCAATGCTAAACTTGGGGGCTGATTAGGAACTGAATTGCCATCCTCCATTATCCGATTACCAATCAGACCATTGTTTCTGCTAGGCTGCTGAAACCCAAGAGCTAAACTAGTATTATTATTCACATAGAATCCATCATTGTTAAGACATCCACCAATCTGTTGAGCATCTTCTCTGACTACTCCTGCCCTCACCAAGAACTCCTCTAGAGTCATCTCTCCCAAAGTCTGTTGTCTTTGCGGCACATTTGATCCTCCTCCTCCACCAGCAGCAGCGCCACCACTTCCTTCTTTCATCAAGTCCCTCCAAACTTCATCGACTGTCTTTTGACTCAACGTCCGTGGCAAAGTTAATGATCCTTGTCTTTGCAAATTCCCACCAGGAGCATTTGATTCTCCAGCAGCACCTGCTGAAGAATTCATGGCATGACTCTCTTCAGCAGTCCATATATTTTTCAGTAGTTCATCCATGTTCATTGATCCAAAATCCTTCCCCAGTCCACCCCAGGTGTTCTGGAATTCTTCAAATGTCAATGAGTACACGGAAGGCTGTCGAGCCAATGGGAAATTCCCAGGTTGCTTTCCATCCCCATGTGATGTATCACCAACGTTCTTGAAGTTCATTTGAGATCCCATAATTGTTTCAAGCAGTGGCAACAGCTTGCTCCAATCTAAAAGGTCTTATACTTCCATGTAAGTGAAGTACATCGGAAAAATATATCACTCCACTTCCCTTAACTTCCTTTCTTTAACCTAAGATCTAAAAGTCAACCAAATTAATGACAGGTTAGTAAATCACATACAAAATCCTCATATTAATACCAACTACAGAAAAAACTTTCAAAAGCCTCAAAACTCAATAGCCATAAAAATTAAACAATATGACATAAACCTCATACTACAACCATTAAGAACCAATCCCATTATTCCAAGTTTTAGAACAAACAACACAAAAACAGGGAAAAAAAAATGTAACAGTCACAGCTTGAAGAAAATTACAACCATGGAAAAAAAACAAAGTGTACTTCTAGCGATTCCATTTCTAAGAATCTTATCAAGTAATAGTACAAAGCTCTCAATTAACAACTACCAAACAAAAGTGTCCTTCACAACCATCCAAACTGAACTAGACCAGACCAGCCGCAGCTTCTTTTGTCATCTAACATACTAGAATTCAGATCAAATTTTTCATCCAACACAGTAATAAGTAATCCAACTGTTCTACTTTTTCACCAAACCCCATCAAGCCTCAACCTTATACTGCAACTTCACATCTTAACAGAAAAGTCAAACAACCCAGATAAATAAACTAACCAATTATTTCGAGTCATTAGTAAACCCCCATCAAAAACCTTCAGCAGCCATAAAATTAAAAAAATTCCCCCAGAAAAAAAAAAACTAAAACCATTTCAGCCAAATTTAAGACCTTTATAGAAATCACACAAATTCAAGTTAGAGTTCAAACTGCATAATAATTTCATCTTCATTAATTAGAAAATCTTCCGCTAATCCGATCACAAGATTATTAAAATTTTTTAGTTATAATTTATTTAATAAAACAATATTAACGAAGAAAAAGCATTTTTTGAAACTAAAAATATAATTAGAAAACGACAAAAATAAAAAGAAATAAAACAGATACGGTACAAAATACAAATAGAAATTGAGGGGGATTTAATTTTACCTTAATTTATTATTTTTCTATTTTTTTTGGGAATTTGTGGAAAATTGAGTGAGCATTGAGAGAGTGTGTGATGTCGTTTCTCTGAGTTTTTTGCAGCGTGGAGGCGACAAGTGTCTATCTCGGCCTCGACACGAGTCGCAATTTAAGGAGATGGCCTTCGGGTTTTTTTCACTTTTTTATTATTTTCTGTAATTAAATTGCTGATGTGAGAGACGAGACAGCCACGGAGGTTGCGGCACGTGGACCAATAGTGGAGGTGTTGAAAATTCGATGGGACGTGTAGCCAATGATGGAAAGGAAAGTGGGATGATCTGCGCCGTTGAATTGTGCCCTCCGACAGGGATGATTGGATGGGTGAATAGTATTGCTTTTATTATTGGCTGACGAGATAGTGGCGTGGCGTGAATGCGATGCAACATGTGTTGGGGTTTGGTTGAGTTGAGATTCGATGCGGCGAGTTATAAGGTGATTGTCTAATATCAAGCGTTCATCGCATTGAGATAAACCTATAATTTTTATTTTTCTTTTCTTTTTTCTTTTTTCTTTTTAAAAAAAAAACCCTCTGGCTCCAACTTCAAGTACAAGTAGCCAAATTAACTCAATATATCACATAAAATTTTCGTTTTATTTTTTAAGGTTTTTTTTTTCGGTTACATATCTAAATTATTTCATTATATTTTTCAATTTTCTTTCACATATTGCAAAGTTCAAGAGACTTAAGAAACATCACTCATAAATTGAGACAACAAAAACTTGGCGCAATGATTTGATGGAGCCTATGAGCTAAAAGCACTGTAAATTGAGAGTTTAACAAATCTTGTGATTAAAAACAAAAAAAATAATTTTTTTAAATAAATGGTCTCATAGAGTTTTCTTATAAATGCAGTATATGTAAAATTAAGATACAAAATATTTATATAATTTTTATATCTAAGAATCAATTTCACTTAAATTCTTTTTTTTTTTTTGGTTGCTTATATAAAAAGTAGTGTTATCTATGTGAGATGCGACACATTGAGGTAAATTAACATAGCATTATATATGCAAGATGTAATTCACTAAGTTAAATAACAGATAACATAGATATATATTTTTCTATAGTATCAAATTTATTTAAGTACAAAAACATATCTTTGAAAAGTGAGAACTACTGTCTGTCCCTATTGTGGCATATCTTATTATTTATCAAATTAGTGGTTGGAAATGATCAGGAAGTATGGCATGGTAAAAATCTTCATTCTTTCAATCTCTTATGATGTACAATCATATTATAATTTAGATTCTATTAGGAGTCTGAATAAATATATTTACAACATAGCTTTAACTTAAAGTCTAGCGATCATACCTTGTGCGGTAGTAATTGGTACGACCTATTTAATAGCCATAAATATTTATTTAATTATGTAAGTTCTTTTTAAAAATTTTCTTATTGTTTGGTTTATTTTGAGTAGAGCTTTTAAGAATTAAATAAGTTATTATGTCTCTACTAGTAATAACTCAAATTTTGAGCTTTTAGAAATAAACATTGGAGTACTTTTTTAAAAGTTAAATCGTCTAAAATACTCTATTATTTATTTCACAATATTATATCGTTCCTTTCATATATATATTTTTTAATAAAAACTCTCATTGATAACCAAACAACTATAATTCTTTGGGTAAAAACTCTACTTAAATAAATTTTATTTAAAGTGAAGTACGTGTACCAAATGGAGCCTTGGTAATTCTCTTTTTAATTCATTGAAAGACCATATTAAATGTCTTTCCATATTCATTCACTTACTATAATTTTTATTGACTCTAATTGTATTTATGAATCTCTCTGTGTTTATTTAATATTCTCTATTTCAAGCTCTAAAGTTTATACTTAGAAGGCGTATGTACTCTAATATCTTCCTTGTGAAATTGACACATAAAAGTGAAAAAATATTTTGAGTCTTGTAATTTCATGTGCAATACTATAAATTATAATAGACTAGGCATAAATCTAAGCGCTGTTTATCTTTTTCCCCTTTTTTTTAGCAACTATTCACTAAAACCAAATTTTAAAGATAATATATAAGTCCGTAGATCATTGGTAAGCTTACGTCCTTAAGAATTTTAAGAGTGTAGTTCGAGTCACAACATATATTAGAATTTAATTCCTGTTCAAATTATAAAAAATCTCTCCGTCAAAGAAAATTTCACTGAGATGATATTTACTAATTAACTATTAATTTTTCCTGATAACATTATAAAAGCCACAATACAAAATGAAACCTTAATCTCCTTTTTATTATCAATTTTAATTTTCAATTGTTCGACTTGGTATATTATAAAATCGATGTTTGTTTTATTCTTAAGATTGAAATCTCTTAATTTTATTTTATTTTTTAATCTTAATTTCCTTGTGCAAACATGTAAACGTTTAACGTATTAACCACTTAGGTTTGTAATTCAGTGGTGAACTATTATCCTTAAAGTCAAGTATGATTATGATGATAATGGTTCGAATCTCCATGAATCAACCTCCCTCAATTAAATATAATTATATGAAAATTATTTAAAATTTTTTTCTCCCTTACGAAATATAAATAAAATAAAGGTATCCCTCCTCTATCAAAAAATATTTAACTGAACATGTACTTTATAACTTAACACTTAATCAGTTAAAAAAAAACGTTTAACACATTGAAAAAATCACAAGACGTGTATATCCATTGACGAACACCCTTCCCCATAATTTCTTGTTGCCTGGATGATTTGTATTTTAGTGCCCTTTAATATCACATGGGGTCGTCTTTTTACAGGTTGTCTTCTCAATGGGGAGTAATCGTACGAGCGCTCATTAAAACGACACCGCGTAATGCCAAAATGGTACCGTAAGTCCATAATAATGAATATCATCTCCGCACCCCATGTGGGTAAGTGGCCAACGTGGACCAAATCAACCCCAAATTCAAAATCACACGCTAAAAAAATTTGTTTTATATCATGATGGCATCTCCACGATAAAAGGAATAAATAAATAAATGAAAACATGACACCACCAATGGCCAATCAGGATAAAGCAATTCTTCTTCTTCTTCTTTCTTTTTCAGTTTTGACTACAGACAATCGAGGGCACTCCTCGTGGGGTACCGTGCGCCACGTGGTGCCTCGTGATTCCCTACGATGCGCGGGCCCCGTCTTTTTTGGAGTGTTCAATGCTTGATGCTTTTTCTGCAATCGGACTGTTGATGCGTCAGGAGCACCTACGCCTTAGCTTTTGTTTGGTACAGAAATTGTTCAATTCCATGAACGGATAGGGATAAAGATAAGGATATCCGACGTGGTCTGGTATTGCACGCCCAATAATATGCTCCCATCAAGACGGAAGCATTGCTCCGGAATTTAAATTGCTCGTAGCTCATTGGTAGATCCATGGAGTCAAGATTTGTGCACTTAAGTGCATGTATCCAAGTCCCAACAAATTCAATTCTCCTTCCAATGAAACTATATAAAAATAAAATTTTCTTTTCATAATTCGAATAGATTTTTTTTAATATCACGTGAGTTTAAAATTTGGGTTGTATTGTAATAAAATTATCAAATATAATCATGATAGGTTTTTTTATATTTATTAGTGAAATTTTGATTGTAATATATTAATATTACAATCAAATTCGTCATAAATGTATGTTATGCATGTATGTTATAATCATGCTCTTGTTATGCATGTATGTTATTAATATATAACGACAAATTCGTCATAAAAATAATAAATTATTTTGTGTAAACTGGCAATAATGGCTTAAATATATCGAGATTTTAGATATATACACTATATAGTAGTATAAACCATAAGTTTTCTGAAATTCACTATTATTGATATTTGATGAAATATCTATCATAAAGCAATAGATATATCGAGATTTTTTCAATTGTTAACAATTTACAAATATTGTTTGAACTGAAATATATCGAGATTTTAGATATATATACTATATAGTAGTATAAACCATAAGTTTTCTGAAATTCACTATTATTGATATTTGATGAAATATCTATCATAAAGCAATAGATATTTGATATCCATAAAGCGATGGTTTGAAATTCACTATTATTGATATTTGATGAAATATCTATCATTATTCAAAAGGAATGATCCTATAGGATTAGAACTCATGTCCTTAACATACCCCAAGGAATGATCCCTAAGGGTATGGATGTAACTTGCATCAGTGGCGGAGCCATCGAGGACTTGCCTAGAAAATTCTACAAGATAAGTTCTATTCTGTTGAAAATATTGTACCAAAAGAATTTCTAACCCTAACATCGCTCTCTTATTAATCGTATTGAAACAAAGAGTTTGGCGTTTAATTTTGTTCAATAATTTATGGGGGCTAAGTTTAATACGAGAGGTTTAATCTCCCTCCCATCGACATAAATTAGATTTGTTCAATATGGTTGTGCTTGGTATGCATAATTAGATTGATCTAAATACTATGATTGGACTGGGTTAGATTCGATTAGATTGAGTTAGATTTTATAATATTGTCTTATATTTGGTACAATATCAGATTGAACAATGTTAAATTCTATTTAAATAAAAAACTATTTATGAATATTTAAGTGTAATAATTAAAATTAATTTTAAGATAATTAATAAGAACATTAAATATATGCTACGTTAGTTATTAGGTAATCATAGTTATAATAAACAAAGATACATTAATAAAACTATTTAATTAATGTTTGATATGATATTTTAAATATATTTAATCTTGTCAAAAAGTTAGCAAAAAATATATATGTAAAATCAATTAACTATTGCTATCATTAATTTTCATGATTATTTTAATATTACATTACTGATTATTAAGTTTAATACAATCAATTATTTGAATAGATAATTAAATAGTTAATTTTATTGAAGTAAAAATACCAACTTAATTAGACTATAAAATTAAGAAAAAAGGTAAATTTCAAGTAAATCATGAATAAAATAATTAATTAAATTTTAAGTAATAAAAAAATGGTGTTATATATGAAAGAAATATTATAAATGGACAAATTTTTTTTTAATTCTAATCCCCGTCTAAATCCACTTATGAATTGATATTATTAATCCCCATGATATAAGGAATAAATTTGAATTTAATCCCCATAATGCAATCCAAAGAAAGTTGCCAAATATGGGATAAATATTTAATTTTAAAATTAATATGATTCCACACTTAGTTCTAGCTCCCAAACATACCATATATGTATTAGAACATTAAACTTTAAATTTGATTACAACACACCTTTTCAATGTATAAATATATAAATGTATGTATGTATGTATGTATGTATGCATGTATGTATGTATGCATGTATGTATGAATATAACGTATGATTGGTGAAATACATATAGGGATGCCAATGGGGAGGAGATCAATATTTCTGTGGCTATCTCCAATGCTCTAATTATATACTGATACCATCTTCATTCGATTCAAAATTACTTGAGCAGTAGGGATGGAGATACCCGAGCATGCTTGATGTCAGAATAACTGATACTTTTTATTTTTTAAACTCGATATAATCATATTAAAATAAAAGTATAAAATCGTATTATTTACACAAAAAAAATTAAAGTAATTAAAATCATTTCCATCAAACTGAGTCAATGTCATCAGAATTATAAGATAATCTATAAAATTAAGCAAAAGTACAACCTCAAAGTTGAAAGAATTCATAAAAGTCATATGGTATAAATCATTAGTAAAATTATTTTCATCAAACTTCAAGTGTTTATATTAGTTGTTATTTATGTTATTTTTATAAATATTATATTAGTTATTATTTTTATTTTTTATAAATATTATGGTATTTATTATTTACATCCATACAGTTACAATTTAAAATTTAAATGTATTTACTAAAGTTGAAGAAGAAATAAAATTAAAATTAAAGATAGAAATGACATAGAAGCGGAGGGGATAAGAATTTCACCCTAAAGAAGATATTATTTTTTCTCCTCTTTTTTGAATAAAAAATTAAATATAAAATTATCGCTGTATCCCTTTTAAAGTTAAAAAAAAATCTCTCGAGTCCGTCCTATAAAGAATTTTAATATCCCTAAATTCAAATAGAAAGAAATACACACACGTTCAAATCTAATCGAGTTCACCTAAATGCACCCTTTTATTCTGCACTTGTAAAACAAGGTAAATTTAGAAAATGATAAAGTGCGTTTGGAGAAGCCTTTATTTCAAAGAATGAATCAGATTTGGACGGCTTTTAGGTAAACTGCTAAACGCTGTCGTATCAAGCCTCTCACAAACATCCCGGCCCATCTACTAATCTGGACGGCCTATGGGTAAATTGCTAAACGCTGTCGTATCAAGCCTTTCACGCATCCCGGCCCATCTAACAGTTTCTAACAAGCCATCCATTCAGTCCGTAAAACCCTAATCCCCTAAAACCTCCACGCTCAATCTAATCAAATGCGAGCCATTTTATATTGGGTTGCTATATCACACCGAAATTTACATGTATGTTCAGGTAGAAATACTCCCTTTTCTCTTTCTATCTCAATTTTTTTTTTAACAAAAAAAACGCTTTCTAAATGCTGTTGAAGTGCGGGACACGAATGAAATTCACAGCCCTCACTTTGGTATTTTTCATCTTTTCATATTTTCTAAATTGGGGTTTCTCTGTAGAAAATGTAACTATGCAAAAGTTCACAGTTTTATGCTTTATTTATTTATTTATTTTGGGAATTAACTGTGTTTGTTTTTCTGTTTGATTATTTTCTAATTGTGTTTTGTTGGGCTTTAACTCTTGCTGTATTTTGTTTTTTCAATTATTATTTGTATACTTAGATTGGCGCCAAGCTGCAAAGATAGGCGGCTTTGCAAGTTATTGCCATTGCTTCAAGCTCATCGCCCATTGTTTTCAGCAGCTGCTAAATCCTTGCAAATTAGCCCAGATTGTCTTGAAAATGAGAGTAGGGAGATTGATTTCGATGTTCTATTCCAATCCTGCACTAAATTGCATCATGTTAAGCGCCTGCATGCGCTTCTTGTGGTGTCAGGGAAGATCAAGACTGTGTTTAGCTCCACCAAGCTTGTTAATTTTTATGCCAACTTGGGCGATCTCTCATTTTCTCGTTACACGTTTGATCACATCTCTTATAGGAATGTATACACCTGGAATTCGATGATATCTGTTTATGTTCACAGTGGTCGACTCTCTGAAGCTGTAGATTGTTTCTACCACTTTATGTTAACTTCTGGCCTTCGACCTGATTTCTATACTTTTCCTCCCGTGTTGAAAGCTTGTAGAAATCTAGTTGATGGGAAGAAGATACATTGCTTGGTTTTGAAGCTGGGATTTGAATGGGATGTTTTTGTGGCTGCTTCCTCGTTACATATGTATTGCCGGTTTGGATTAGCAAACGTTGCTCGTAAATTATTTGATGACATGCCCATCCGAGATAATGGTTCGTGGAATGCAATGATTTCTGGTTACTGTCAAAGTGGGAATGCTGTTGAGGCTTTAGATATTCTTGATGAAATGAGATTGGAAGGAGTTAGCATGGATCCAATTACTGTTGCTAGTATTCTTCCTGTTTGTGCACAATCAGATAATATTTTAAGCGGCCTGCTAATTCATTTGTATATCATAAAGCATGGATTGGAATTCAATTTGTTTGTGTCCAATAACTTGATTAACATGTATACAAAATTTGGTATGATGAGGCATGCACTCAGAGTTTTTGATCAAATGATGGAGAGAGATGTTGTCTCTTGGAACTCAATAATTGCTGCGTATGAGCAAAGTAATGATCCAATTACCGCTCATGGGTTTTTTACCACGATGCAACAAGCTGGAATTCAGCCTGATTTGTTGACATTAGTGAGTTTGGCTTCAATTGTTGCTCAATTGAATGATTGTAGAAATAGCAGGGCAGTTCATGGGTTTATCATGAGGAGAGGTTGGTTTATGGAAGATGTTATCATTGGAAATGCAGTTGTTGACATGTATGCCAAGTTGGGCGTGATAAATTCTGCTCGTGCAGTTTTTGAGGGGTTACCTGTAAAAGATGTGATTTCATGGAATACTTTGATCACTGGCTATGCTCAAAATGGTCTTGCAAGTGAGGCAATTGAAGTATTCCAGGTGATGGAAGAGTGCAATGAGATAAACCCAAATCAAGGGACTTATGTAAGCATTCTACCAGCTTATTCCCACATAGGAGCGTTGCGACAGGGGATTAAGATTCATGCTCGGGTGATTAAGAACTGTCTCTGCTTTGACATCTTTGTGGCAACTTGCCTTGTTGACATGTATGGAAAATGCGGGAGGATAGATGATGCAATGTCGTTATTCTACCAAGTACCAAGGAGCAGCTCGGTTCCTTGGAATGCCATAATATCCTGTCATGGCATCCACGGGCATGGTGACAAAGCTTTGAATCTTTTTAGACAAATGCTAGATGAGGGAGTGAGACCAGATCATATAACCTTTGTATCTCTATTAGCGGCTTGTAGCCATTCAGGTTTGGTTAGTGAAGGTCAAATGTACTTCCATATGATGCAAGAACAATTTGGGATCAAGCCTCATTTGAAGCATTATGGCTGTATGGTAGATTTGTTTGGTAGGGCTGGGCATTTAGGAATGGCTCACAACTTTATACAAAACATGCCAGTATGGCCCGATGCTTCTATCTGGGGTGCTCTTCTTGGTGCTTGCAGAATTCATGGAAATATGGACTTGGGAGCAGTTGCTTCAGATCGTTTGTTTGAAGTTGACTCGGAGAATGTTGGGTACTATGTTCTGATGTCAAATATTTATGCAAATGTAGGGAAGTGGGAGGGAGTGGATGAAGTGAGATCACTAGCTAGAGACAGAGGATTGAAGAAGACTCCTGGGTGGAGTTCAATTGAAGTAAACAATAAGGTTGATGTATTCTACACTGGGAATCGAACCCATCCAAAGTATGAGAAAATATATGATGAGTTGAGGAATTTGACTGCAAAAATGAAGAGCCTTGGTTATGTTCCGGACAAAAGTTTTGTGTTGCAGGATGTTGAAGAAGATGAAAAGGAGCATATCCTCGCAAGTCATAGCGAGAGACTGGCAATTGCATTTGGAATCATTAGCTCCCCTCCTAAAAGTCCTATTCAGATATTCAAAAACTTGCGGGTTTGTGGTGATTGCCACAACTGGACTAAATTCATATCACAAATTACTGAGAGGGAGATTATTGTTAGAGATTCAAACCGATTTCATCACTTCAAAGATGGAATCTGCTCTTGTGGAGATTACTGGTAATTTGAGCCATAAAATAACACAGACCCCGCTGAATGTTGAACTTAGGCAGCATAAAGAATTGATTTGGTCTGTTAAGCACCATGTCTGGATGAATATATTTTATGCTCTTTAGCTGGCACTGCAACTAATGCTCAACAAAGTCAAGCATATTTCTAAAGTAGAGCTGGTCTGAATCAGAAAAAGACCACAAGAAAGAATAGAAAAGATGTTCATATTTCTTGAAAGTTAATGCTGTTTGAGCTGTAATGTTTGTGTACCAAGCGGAAATTGGTATTCTTTACAAAAATGCATATGAAAACATATCTGTTAACACACTCTTTTTCTCCTCACAAAAAGCGTTTTCAATTAGTCTCTATAATGGTGGCTTCCTGTTACTAAAAAGCTTGTGCAAAACCCTTATTCCTCCCGTGTCATGCCTGTATTTGTATGCTATAATGCTGCCCTTTTCTGTTTCACCGACTAGTTGGCAGCTCATAAGAAGAATTTTAGATGCTCGTGTGCTTATCTGGAAAAGCAATTATGCACCAACTTCAATTTAACCCATCATCTACACGTCCCCAACATAGATTATGATTTATAGCACACGTTGTAACTTTTGGACACTTTCCTCCCATAATAATTGAGATTTATAACCTGCATTCGATTGATTTCTCTACTATTAGATTATGTTAATATCTATTTTATTTATTCTTACGAGATCACATTACTCGTTTGGTTTGCGATTAAGGGTTCATTTAGTATTACCATTGGAGAGTTGAGCTTTCATTGATACTACAACAAGAGAGTTGTAGTCTTTAAAAGCAACTATAAAATGTTAGGTAACCATGGCTTTTAAGGTAATTTTATCCAATAATTATCTACCACCAGAATTGTTTCTACCACAACATCTCAATATTAAATAAGTAATGCTACACTTACTCGTCTTAGATAATTAATTAAGATACTTAATGATGTGGTATCTAATGTATCATTTATTGAGTGAGTTGTAAAAATAATAGATTAATAATTAATAAAAAAATCAATCAATCAATCTAATACACACAGCATTAAAATGATTAGCACACATTAGTGAGTATTCCAAATCTAAATTGTAATAAATATGAAACAATTCAACTTTTTTATCTCAATCTTTATCATATGGAAGAAAATCACCTTCTTCTTTTTTTTTTTCGTTTCTCTCTGGATCTTTCCACAAAATGATATTAAATAAACCCTGAAATAATGTGAATTTACAGAATAATAATCCATGACAGTTTAAACTGTGCATCATATAATTTTAAATGAATAATTAATAAGTGCTCACTAAATATTTTTAATTACAGTATATAAGTATTAAAAAAAAGTGATAATGACATCACTTACCTACTTATCAGATAATGTTGATTGTAACTGGGAATCTATTTAGAGACGGACAGGTTGTTCCAGATAAAACGACGTGGCACAATTTGACTGGTAAACTAAACATTCAACACACGGGACCCAAGAAAAGGGCCCACTGGCCACCCTGGCTCACGTTGACCCCACCTGCCAAATCAGTCGCCAAAAGAGGTGGGGAAAAAAAATAAAATAAAAAAGTAGAAATTTTCAAAGAAGCCCCTCCCGCTACAGAAGGAAATCCCTTGTATAAATTAAAGAGCCCCCACTAATTGACCAAACAAAACCCCACGCCGTGTGCGCCGAGAAATCCCACAAATCTTCATTGAAAAAAACCCTAGCCCTCACGGCGGCCCAAGGCGGCGGCGGGCTTATGGCGAATCCCAACGCACCACCGACAGCGCCCCCGCTGCCGCGCCCGCTATACAAGCAGCGGTCGTGGGCCCCGGACGCCGAGCGGGAGGAGGCGTGGCTGAGGCGAAAAGGAAACCACCAAATCCGGCGCCGCCGCAGCCAGAGCGTAACGGACGAGGATCTGCAAGAACTGAAGGGGTCAATCGAGCTAGGGTTCGGGTTCCAACCGGATTCGCCCGACCTGGATCCAAAGTTGACGGATACCTTGCCCGCTTTGGGGTTTTACTGTGCGGTGAATAAACACTACAACGATCGATTGTCGAGGTGCTCGTCGTCGTCGTCGATCAGTTCTGATAACGATTCCGTTATCTCTAGTTCCATAATTGACCCAGGTAAATTTTTATTGGTTAATTTGTTATTTTAATTCGTAGTTCACGATAAATTAATCAGATCATACGACTCTTCGTGGGGGAGTTTATAAATTTTTTTGTTTTTTTAGAGACACTTTATAATTGAACGCGATCTGACGGTCGTTAATTTTGGTGTAGGTGATGGACCGGAGACGGTGAAGATGAGATTGAAGCAGTGGGCGCAGGTGGTTGCTTGTTCTGTTAGACAATTTTCCGGGGAACTAAATTAACTTTTTTATTTGGTCTTAAAAGAAAAATTTTAAATGAAATTTGTTGTATACCAAAATTCTGTGATGCTACTGATGTACATGTTGATTATAATTAAATATGACAATTCTTTTTCTTTACAAATTGTCCCGGTCGCTGGGTATAACAAAATAGGGCCTCATTTCAGTCCCATCTGCATCATTTTCATTGGTTAGAATTTTGTGTGTGAATATATATATATATATATATATATATATGTATGGATTTTATATAGATTCGATATATTAATTAATTAATTAACTATTATAAGGATCGGTAAAAGTAATACATTATTCTGTTTCTAGAAACATTCAATTGTGATGTGTACGGGAAGACAGGTCGAGTCTTTGAATGGTGCAAGACTACAAGTTGCGTTATTTAAATTTTGTTGGAACTTATTAAAAAAAAAATGCAAAGATTCAGAGAAAGACGATGTCGGCTAAATCAAGTTGCTGGTAAAATATGCAAAGATTCAAAAGAGTGCATTTTAAAATTATAACCTATGATTGAGATTAATATCATACCTTAAGTTAAACGTTTCTTTTTGGAAGCGAGAGACTGACCAATTGCACTATCTCTTATGACACGAACAACATATTTAATTACGAATGATTACAAAACTTAGATTAAAAAAAAAATATCGAAAGAGTGGATATTAAACTCATAACATATCTAAGTTTTAAATCTTGAAGATTTTTACCATAAAGAGTTATGGAAGTATCTATACCAGAAATCTTATTTTTTGTACGCACAATATTTGTTAAAGCAAGATTCTCTTCGTGAAAGTACCGCTAGATTTTAGTAAACAAGATTCATCTAAGTTTTTTTTTTTTTTTTAATTTGAATTCATAATAACTTCAATACAATTTATAGTGTAGGGAACTACTTACAGACGGTTGCTCCCATTAGTTTCTTTTAGTTTTTGTTATTTTTAAAACAAAAAATTATATTTTAAATTTTATATAATAATATTTACCATCTTCCACAAACTTTTTTTTATTAATAGTTGCATTTTTTATTCCACAACAAGTGCAATTTAAATAATGCTTAACCTTTGGCATTTAATATAATTCGAAAATTTAATGTATCTAAAGAAGAAAATGAGTTTGTAAGTGAGAATTAGTATCTATTTGGGATTAAGATTGGGCATCTCTAATTTTACAAAGATCAAATATTTGAAATATTTCAAATATTTTATTTAAACACTAGTTTCGCGGTTTAAAAGTTATATTTAAAAGTTATATTGGTTTAAAAGTTATATTGATATAATTTTTTACTTATATGATAAAAAATTTATTATATTTTTAATAATTTTATTAAAATTATTATTTAAAATTTATATTTACTACATATTATTAATTTTTATTTCATAATTATAATTTTTTTTTATAATAATCGTACCTCAAAAGGTATAACACTTCAATTCTAAACAGAATGTTAACCCCTTTTCCTAATAATAGAGGTGGCTTATCACAATATTGCCCCTTTTGGCCGGTGGCAAAATTTACATTTGTTTATAAAGAAAAATTCCTTACTCTTTGTATTAATATGCGCCGATATTAGTGAGATACTGAATCATGACGAGTCAGCAATGAGCATGAATTCATGCTCCACACCAACAATTTTAGTTATAAGTCAATTTTATCATATGAAATATCACATCACCAACGTGCAGCATCAATTACCTTATGCCTCACAATAATTTCTGCCAAATGGAAAGCGAATATTAATCATACATTTCTTTTTGCTTCCCCAATTGTGCTTTGATAATTCCATTTCCAAGAATCTGATTAGGCAGATATCTCTTTTTTTTAAAAAAAAAAAAATCAATACTAAAAGGAAAATGTCAAGTGAATTAAACCCTGATAGAAAGGTACTAATAACACTTAAAATTACGTACATTATTTTAGATGTATTTCAACCCAAAAAAAAAAGAACAGAAACAACAACGTTGGAAAGGTGCTCTTATCAGAATTTTATTCAAATAGTATATATATTATGTAACATGCGAGTATATACAATGACTCGGCTTCATCGTGCGAATAATGTGAATTTAGCACGTGGGACTTGCTGTGTCCAAGGATTGGTTCAATTTCTTGTGTCAGATTCTTTATGGGTGGTACGACACTTTCACGTGGACATAGCAGAGATCGAAGAACACACAAGATTTTTCAAACCGAAGTTATTGTCTTTACATGGGTTTTTGACTTTTTTTTTTGTTGTATAGGGCCAAGCCAAAATGGACGTAACAGAAACAGATCTTTGTCTTCAATCCCAAGAAAAGCAAAGAGCCATTCATTAATATGAATTGCTTGTGGGTGTGCTAGCCGGTTTTGTGTTATCGTTTGGAATATTTTTTATAAATGGACAATATACTGTACTTATAACGTTACTTTATGAAACAGTTTTGAGTAAAAGTTAATTTAGTCTTGAGGGCTGTAGGTCCAATTACTCAAAAGCGTTCTGCTATTCAGCCATAAGGAAGAAAGAAGGATTATAGAAACGGCAACGTGTGCGATCGTTTTATGTGTCCTTCTCACTCTTTCTTATGGCATGTAAAAATTTTAAAATAATGATAAAAAAATTTCCAAAAGTAATGTGTCGAGTAAAATAAACAATAGCCCGCAAGAAGTTTAAAATAATGATGAAAAATCGAAGCAAAAGCAATGGAAGGAGGCAAAAAAATATGCATTTGATCGATAGCACTCAACTTTGCTCTACTCCTACAATTGTTCGATGGTTTAAAAAAAAAAAAAGTGGCCATTTCCCCAAACAGCTAAACTCTGATTTTGATAGCAGAAAAATAATAATAATAAAACCAACGGTTTGCTATTTGAAAGCCGAGAGATCTGCATTTGGTGCCGATGATGACAATGCCAACAGTGGTGATGGCTTTGTTGGCTTTGTGATGCGTCGGCGTGGTGACGGTGGCATTGTTGATTGCAAGGTTGTGGCTTTTGTTCCCTTTTTTTTCAATAAGAGATCGTTAGCTCTGATCGGAAAATGGCTTGTTTTGCGGTTTGGTCAGAGGATAGGAACTGGTTAGAGGAGAAGATAATGTTTGCGATATGCATAGATTTCTTCTCTTTTTTGCATTCATATCTTCTCTTTTTTGCATTCTTTTTAAAGTATTGTTTTAATACTTTCAAAAGGCCAAATAAAAGAGAGAGAATGACGCATAAAACGACAACACATGATGCCGTTTCTACAGTCCTTCTTTCTTCTTCTTTTTGGTTGTTTAGCATTTTTCTTACTCAAATATTTGTCTGAATTTTAAAATATATTAGACAAAAACACTATACTTACCCTTGAAAACATGAATTTAATAACAAAGAAAGTAATTATGCAATTTTAAAAAAAATAAAGACTAACGAAATAATTTACCAAGACCTCAAAAGGAAAATTCACCCAAACAGTTCTTCAGACTTCTTGTAATATAGCACAACATGCAAGCAATTGCATTGCTTATATATGGACTTATCCCATACGTTGACTAATAATACAATACAATGAGTCACGTGAGAGTACACATGAATAATAACCAAAACCATTAGCATCCTTTCTTTACAGATCAATCCAATTTCTACAAGTATATACTCTTGTCATCCACACTTGGCAATTTCTCGAAAGTACTGTCATTGAATGGATATCATCTTTACAAAACTACATACTTAAACATGCCTTAAATTAGATCAATTGATATTTGAGTGTGTGCATTTAATAAATATCATTAATAAAAGTATTGTGATGGTGTATATAATGAACACAATACTAAACATGAGATTAGATTATCTATAATTTTGTTAATAATCAAAATTTATAAGAAAAAAAATAACTAACTCAGGCTGTCATGAACTCGGTAATCTAATGTAAAATTAGATAATTGTGAGATATAAGCTTTGTATTTGGTAATTGGTAATGACCTATTTGATGCAAATTAAAAAAAAAGGATCTATTAAGAAAATATAAAACAATCAGGGGGCACTGACGTTATTATCCCAATCCTGAAACCGCCCACCAAAAATCCCTTGAGCAAAAAATTCCACGCGGCGACCACAGAGGGTGCCTTCGCGTCCCCAACTCAACGCAACGAACATTCCGCAACCCGAAGCGCTTTTGCTGATCTGTCTGTTCAAATGATATGAAAGGAGATATTGAACAAAAAGAGAGAAAAATATCTGGCTGACAATAGACAAAGATATTATCAGCCCAGGATGACGAGGCAACCCGCTGACGTAACCGACACGTGTAAAAAGCGCGCCCTGTGGAGCCTTTATTGGCCCTCAGCCCCACCGCCTTTCTCTCCTTCTCATTCTCTCTACTTAATTTTCGCGACGATATTTTTGCATTTTGCTGCCTTTCAAAATCATTTTTGACATTTTTAACTTTTCGCCCGATCAAAACGAGAAGAAGGAGAAGAAAATATCTGGAGAGAAATTAAAAATAAAAAAGAAGACGAAGAAGAAGAAGAAGAAGAAGAAGAAGAACGAATGAGAGAGAACAGTTTGCGGAATATTCCATCACCGGATCAAGAGACAATGGATAGAATTTGCGGGACTGAGTTGACTCGGACTGACTCTGAATCCTCTTCTGTCACAGTTGAAAGCTCGCATCTTAACGGAAATGCAACGCAGGTGATTTTGATTTTTTATTAATTATCTTATCTTTTGGCTTTTTTGATATTTTATAGTTCCTGTGTTGGATATTTTATAGTTCTTGTGTTGGACATTTTTAGGTTGCTTGCATGTTTAGAAATTCAATTTTTATGTTAATTTTATGATTTTGAGTTAGGTTTTGAAGTACTGTTTCCAAAGTGAGTGATGATATTTTTCTTTTTAAAGTTAATTTAATTAATTACATGACTAGTTATTAGATTATTGCTGCTTCGTTTTTATTGGCACCAGTTAGCTGCTGATTTTTAGAATCAACGTTTAATGGATTCTTTTAGTGTTGTTATTTTTTTAAAAAAAAAAATAATTAAGCCTTTCGATGGAGTTGCACGGCACATGTTATATTTGAGACAAAGCCTCATGTGATTCTTTGTGATGTTTACTTAGAAGGCTCCAATTCTGCAATATATAAAGGACATATAATCTTACTTCTCGTTGAAAGTTTTTGGGGGTGAGATCTCTTTCCTTTAGGTTATTGCAAAAGGTCCATCTATTCTGAGTAGGCGCGGGTCAAGCAGGTGGTTTGCTTGGTTCTTTTAGATGTTGTTTCTCCCCTTTTTTCTTTTGGGAACAAAATTTTGGGCATTATGCAATTCCGAATTCGAGAAGATCTTGAAAATTTGCCCCTTCTTTTCCCTTTATCACAGCTGGATTCACCACGTCATGTTAAGCTAGTTGATCTTTCTTCAACTGATTATTAGAGATTGTTGGTGCATATTCTCGAGGCAGCACTTTCAAATTAATTCCCTCTTCCCTACTTCTAAGTGATTTTTAAATTTAGAATTGTAGTTTATCTTGGACATTTACTAGGAGAATGGTGATTATTACTTGGAAAGTGACAAGGATGGACAAGCAGTAAAAATATCGGGGGTGTTTTGGTACTGCCCAAATTTGCATTTCCTTCATCTGTTATTTGTTTCTCTTGGTTGTGAGGACATTTGATTGGTGTTTTTTTTTTTTTTTCCTTGGGAATTTTGATGTTATGACGATATCTCTACATGTTGTATTTTAAGAACCACTTGCTTTTTTCTTGTAACCATTAAGGCTGTTGTGGCCTACCAATGCTATAAAAGTTGACACTTCAATTGTTATAAACATGTTTCATTGCAATTCTATTGTAATTAAATTTTCCTTTCTCCTCTTTTTGTCACTTTTATTGCAGGGCCAATCTGCAGAGTGGACAAATGAAAAGCACAATGCTTATCTTGACTGTTTAGAAGCATCATTTGTTGAGCAGTTGCATAAGTTGCATGATTCTGCTTCCATGTGTTTGGCTGGATGCCACTCAGCCAAGACTCCGTCATCTGGCCAGGTAAGGGCCTTATCTGTTAGATATCTCCATCTTTTTGTGTGTGCTTTCAGTTTAAATACTTCAAACTAACTTTTTTCTTAATCATTTTTTTCAGTTAATGGTTCTACGAGATGGCTGCTGGCAGAAGATTGAATCTAAAGGGAATAAATGTTTGTATGATAATGCTGCTGTTAATTCTCATGCGGTGCTAGAAAATCCACGGATACGCCGTTTTATCTCTGTAGGCAAACACCAGACCCCAACATCATTTCATCCCCAGAAGCTTGGTTTGCCTTATGATGAGGGATTCTATTTCAGGGAGGATAAAGATTTCTCTTTTAGACCAGTTGGAACTTCGCAGCGGCACCTTGATTGCCTCCATAATTCGGTTGGAAGCACTGGAGGTAACTCTGGCTATTTTTTCATCAAGTAGAATTTCTACCATGTTTGCTGTTTCCACTTACCTTTAACATTTGTATGCTCTGAGTTCTTACAATACCCATTAAGACCCACATGCTACTCCTTCTTCGAAGGTTTTTTTGTTGGTTTGCTAAATGACTTGGATATGTGGATTCATCAAATTATGAAAATTAGGAAGTGATTTTGAGGGAATGAGAGAGAGGATTGAAGGGAGGAATCTGAAATAAGGGAGGCAAAAGAAAAGACCAAACAAGAGTAGGATTTATAATGAGTAAAATGGGATATTGGAGACTGAACAGTTCTTTAGCAATGTACTTCCAATTAAAATTTGGCTTATATTTACCCTAGACTCATAAAAAGTCCATTAACCTAGTGATCCAATCTAGAATTAAGTAAAATTACCTTAAATACATTTTAAAAGTAGGCCTATGTGCATGAACTAGTTTTTATCCAAATTTTCTATGCAAAAGAGTCAATAGTAGAAACAAATACATCTTCCCCAGAATAGAATTCTAACAAATGAAACGGCTTGGAAAATATTCAACTTTCTTTTATCTATTTTTTTCTTATCTGCTTTTTAATCCAAATAGCCAGTTGATTTTGCAGCGGAATGTTGAGAGCGATTGACAAAATAATAAGTGTCAATTAACTCTGTCATTAACCAGAGTAGAAAGCTGTTGTATTGATAGTTTATTAACTTTTGCCAAATGTGACTGGCAGATTTATAAATGGTGCGCGAAAGATAACTTAACTAAATAAAGAAGAAAATATAAATTATTCACTTGAAATATTTGATGATGTCTGTTACCCCTTGAGCACTAAATATTTTGCTGAAACAATGAACCATTAATATTTTCAAGAGAAACTAAGCCACTTCACAACCGGATCTATATGGTTACCTTTATCTTATTTCTGTCTATAAGCAGCTTTCTTTGAATCATACCCTTCTGAGAGATGAATATGAACCAAGTTACCATGCAGCTTTGCAATCGATAGTTCTAATTTCAAGCATATTCAACACTAGACATCTTTTAAAGTGCTTCTGCTAGACTCAAGAATCTGTCATTGCTCCATATATCTTCTTTTTGCTAGCTGTGTATGTGTAATTTTTGTTGATGCTTTAGTCATTACTACTTGTTTCTCATCTTCTTACCATATTTCTGAACTGTTGCAGAGGGTTCGGATCAGAATTTTGTTGGTGAAGACCAAGTAGATAGCTCAAGCTTTAGGCCAATGGCAAAAAGGTTGAAAATGGCTGCAGTTGATGCTTCAAGTGATGATCAAGTAATTTGTAGAATCCTTTTTTTTTTTTTTTGTCAGTTGGTTTTTGATACCCTTAAATTTAATTCTCACTTGATTGTGGGTGAATGTTAATTTTGTGAGAGTTTCATGTTCATTATTTACATGCCATTCAGGTTGTGCCGTTTGAGAAGCGTCATACTCCTAATGTTTCAACCATCAACCAAGCTTCCTCAGAAACAGATGCATCAAGAGTTATTTCAGAACATCCTGAGAGCTTTGCCTCTCCGAGATCTGATTACTTTTTGAGAGGAAGCTGAGTTGCAATGCTTTACTGAAGTTCTAAACATAATCTTTTACAAGTACACACCAACAGAAAGAAGATTCAAGTAATCATCTTTAATAGTTTTCTCCAAGTGCCTAGCTGAAGAAATATCGAGATAAGTGCCTCGAGACAGTATTGGTGGTGATATTTGCTTGGGCACCTTTTTTTTTTTTTTTTTTTGGGGGTTTGCTACCAGAAGACTTTTGACACAGAATCAAGTCAGAAGAAAATAAATTTACGTCTGGCTCAGAACTTGCTGGCGTCTACTATGTATGCCATAGGTAAGATTTAGAGTAGTTGCAATCGATGGTGAGAGCCTAGTTAGCAGCAAGCGTGCAATTCGAGTGAAAGAGTATTTTTTATATTCATGTTCTTCCATACCATTTTTGTATTTTGAATGCATTGTACATAGAAATATGGACGTTTTAATGCATTGTACATAGAAGTATGGAATTCTTCATAGACGTAGAGGACCAGCAACTCAAATTTGTATGCTTTGTAGCTAATGAGCTATAAGCAATTACTCTTCTCTTTTTTTCCTTTTCGTTTTACAGTGTTATTATGACGGTTTTATTTTTTAATCTACAAGTAATGTTTCCCATATTGGATTTGTTTCTGCTCAAAGACATTCTTCAATCAAAAGCTTAACTCATGATCGATTCGTTTCTTTTGGATCATTATTTTTAGTTGTGCCAGCCAATTAATTGCCAGATCAATGTAACCAACCTGGTTGGCTATAATTGCCCACCAACTCCAAAAGTTAGCCTAAGCTTATATCTCCTTTCTATAGCCTTGATTTGAAGTTAATCTTTTTTCGTTTCTGTATTGTAAGTTTTGTCCACAAACAGAGCATAAAGCACCGCTCCTTTGCTTAGGGATTTTCAAGCAATGATGATTTTATAAATTTTAGTTAAACTAACATTAGTATATTGTAATTAGGTGAAATCGATGTGCATGTGAACTATAAGCATTCCTGTTTGTCCAAGAACAAGAGTGGACATTAGTTTTTTTTCTTTTTAAATATATTTAAACTATCAAAATTCCAAGAACATATAATTATAAGGATATTTAATTCATATACAATGAAACAAAAAGCTAGTTGATAATTTAAAAAATTAGTAATTTTCCATGACACCATAGGGAATTTTAATTTAATTAAACATAACAAAAGACTTTGACCAAGTAAAAGTGCATTAATGGAAAATTAAAAAGCACACTTATTATATTATTATTTTAAGTCAGAGAGCCAATGAACGCAGCATGGACTTTCAAAATGAACCAATGACAAGAGTCTTTGGTCTTTGCGTCTGGTACTTGGAAATTTCATTTTCAGAGAACTGATGCAACACACAAATTCGAATCCCTTGTGAAGTCGAATCCCTTATGAAGCTTCATTAACACCCAAATTAATTCTCACTTTTCATCACTTTCCCGATAAACTGAAACCCGAGGTAGAAGACTTTTTTGCTCTAAGCATTTTTCTAACCTTTTTTTTTTTCTTTATGGGTATTATATCAAATCTAAGGGGCTCAAGAGCAGGCCACAACTACTCACAACAAGAAGAGTTACCAATTTCTGAGAATGGGTCATCTTCAAATTCTTCATTGCCCAGAAAGAAATGTTCAAATTTGGTGCCTTTATTTGTGGCGCTTGTGGTTATTCTAGAGATCTCCTTTTTGGGTCGTCTTGACATGGTCAAGAACGCTGCCATGTTTGATTCGTTAGCTGATTTTCTCCACAAGCAACCGCCACAAACTGAAATTGAGGCGATTGTTGATGGTGATTTGGTGGATAGGAAAATTGAAGGGCGGGTTTTGGATTCAGAGAGTTGTGAGGAGTGGTTGGAGAGAGAGGATGCTGTGAATTACTCGAGGGATTTTGAGAAAGATCCTATTTTGGTTACTGGGGCTGAGCAGGTTAGTTAAAGTTTCAAACTCTTGTCATATTTTAATTGGATGTCTGTTCTTTCATGTTGTTCTAGTTTAATGGGTGTGATAAAGTTTTGTTATTTATGTTGATTTTAGCTGTTTTTGTCTAGACATGTTATTCATTTTTTGCTTTTTTTTGGGGTAAAATTTAAGCTTCATGAGAGCTTAATTTTCTTGTTGATAATGTTACGGAATGAAGAGTATTGCTTTTGATACTCACATAGAAGTTGCAGCCAGAAAATTTATTTTGTAGACAGCAAGAGGCTCCGTTTTTTCTTTTAATAGGAGTCCCCGAACATAAACGAAGAGCTCTTATGCATGTGTAAACGTGATATATACGTACATAAATTCTATCTAATTTGAGCAAGAGGCTGTCTTATCTTGATAGAGAATGAATAGACCTAATTTGTACAGATCTTGCAAATCGTCTGATATCCTTTTTTGTAATCACAGTTGTTTAATTTTGACAGTAGTTTTAGAACGACTGGGAGTCTGATTAGTCTCCTACAGGCAATTTTTGTGTCTTTTTTCACTGAATGGGAAATGAACATTTAGAATGACAAAAAATCTGTAAAACTGTAATCATCCTGCATCGCATTGTTGAAATTACTGACATTTTTTTGGGCTTTTCCTGTTAATTTGGAGTATTCACTCCATATTCAACGTAGAGGCTTACTGTATCCTTGATTGAACTAGTTTAAACCGTAATTGCTTTGAAGGTTCCCTATAAAAGTAATAGATGGATGCAGTAGTTTGTTCCAATATGTTCAATTGATATATTCTAACCTTTTCTTATAAACATTGGATTTTTCTTGTAGAGGAAAGTTATTTTAGCTTTTTCAGAATCTTTTTTGTTTCCTCAGAATCCTTTGATGCTTAATATATTGATGCTATTTTTAACGATATTGGTGCCAGTCCTTTTGATCAATCTTGTACATTTTCGTAAATGTTCTTTCTATCTGTGATGTTTCTGTGAGTTGAACTTCTTGTCGGTTTTCACAACGAGTTTTGGAATTCATTTAATTTAATGTTAAATTTTTGTTTTATCTTGCTATATATCTGAACTTCCTGTTGCATGCTATGTAGGAGTGGAGAGTTTGTGATGTTCGGTGCAAGTTTGGATATGACGATGATAGGAAACCTGATGCTTCATTTGGTATGCCTCAACAACCTGGAACAGATACTGTCCTCCGTTCGATGGAATCTTCCCAGTACTACGCTGAGAATAATATTGCTCAAGCACGACGGTGGGTAAGCACTGTCTAAAATGACTTCAGTTCAACCTTATGCTTTTAAACTGTCCCCAACTTCTGCCATTTTTCATGGACAGAGATTGGCTATGTACATTTTCTTCTCACTTAGACAATAAAAGTGTTGACAATCTTAGCTCTGAATTAAGCATTTTTGCAAAATTTGGTCAATATCTAAGCTTCAGAGCAGTTTCAAGCTATTCGCAGCCAAGGAATTTCCTGGTATAAAATTTTGTTGAGTGTTTCATGAATATCTGGATACTAAATATTTCCGGCTGAAAGAGAGACTCATTGATCGTGGTGCCTATTTATTTTAGAACAATTTCTTTCCTTTAAGCCGAGGGGCTTGAGCTAAAGATGCATTTTTCACTTATAAGACTTGAGATAGCCTTCTGCCATCTTTTCTAAATTGCATTTCTTGCCTTTTTGAAATTGATTACTTGAAGTAGCAGATTGTTCATGTGCCCAAAAAATGTTGGTAAAACTGAAATGTTAACCTTATTTGTTTGCTAGGAGGGGATATACAATTGTAATGACAACTAGTCTCTCATCAGATGTTCCTGTTGGATATTTTTCCTGGGCCGAGTATGATATCATGGCACCAGTGCAGCCAAAGACTGAGAGTGCCCTTGCGGCTGCTTTCATTTCCAACTGTGGTGCTCGCAACTTCCGGTTGCAAGCTCTTGAAGCACTTGAAAAGGAAAATGTAAAGATAGATTCATATGGTGGTTGCCACCGCAATCGCGATGGAAGTGGTGGGCACCAGTGCATTTACAATGGTTTTCAATATTTATAATAATTATGTATGAGTTGATAATCTGATTGCATTGACAATAACATGATCTCTTAGGAATTTTATATTTTACTGTACAGAGCTTCTTCTTGGTCCTCTTGCCATTTATTTGCTACAAACCCTGTAAATTGCTTGCTTTATTTTCTTCTGGATAAATATTGTTTAACGACCTTTTCTTATCAATGATATCTGCAGTGGAAAAAGTGGAAACTTTGAAGCGCTACAAATTTAGCTTGGCTTTTGAGAACTCTAACGAGGAGGATTATGTCACTGAAAAATTCTTCCAGTCTCTTGTTGCTGGTATAGATATTAAACCTCCGCTGTACTTGTTTTGTAACAAATGATGTATTACAGATTGATAAATTCCTAAGGTTTTTTTCTGAGTTGGCCTGGCGAAACAAAATGGAGTATATTTTCATTTTCTAGCTTTTGAAAGCTATTCTCAAATATTTAATTGTATTGTGAATGATTTTTAAAATTTTTATGTGAGAAAACTTGTTTTTCAGAAAGTCAATGACATAAAAATTGATTATTCTAGAAAAATTCAGAAATCATTTCATGGTTTGGGTGATAAAATGGATGTCAAATTTTTGTAGGATCGGTCCCTGTGGTTGTTGGTGCTCCAAATATTCAAGATTTTGCTCCTTCTCTGAAGTCAATTTTACATATTCGAGCGATAGAAGATGTCAAGTCTGTTGCGAAGACCATGAAACACCTTGCAGAAAATCCTGAGGCATATAATCAGTCACTAAGGTGAGCTTCACTGCATGAAACTTAACTGTGCTATGGTTGTGGAAGTTTATCTTAAGTCCCCCTTTTTTTTGCCCCCCTGCTTTTTAAAACAATTGGGTGGCTTTCATGGAGTTATTGCTTTTTTCTTTTGTGTCTTGTTGGTTTATGAGGGTCTCTTAGTAATGAGATGTTGATTCAACAGTTGGAAGTATGAAGGGCCCTCTGATTCTTTCAAGGCACTTGTGGATATGGCTGCAGTACACTCATCATGTCGTCTTTGTATTTACCTGGCAACAAAGATTCAGGAGAGAGAAGAAACGAACCCTGCTTTCAGGAAACGCCCTTGCAAGTGCACCAGAGGTTCGGAAACTGTGCATCATTTGTATGTCAGGGAAAGAGGGAGGTTCAAAATGGTATCCATTTTCTTAAGGTAACCTCAGTTTTAATTGGGCCAGGGGTGTTCTTATTGTTGATTTATTCATTGTTTCAATGATATTTCCATTATCCCAAGTTAAATTTTGTAGTACACTAGACCTTTTAAAATAGATAAGCAATGGAAATAAAATTGAACGTCCCTTCGTACATTATTAACTATTAGAGGAGAAATGGAAAATGCTTGGTCTTTGTGTTACCACGGCGTCTTCTTCCCAATCTAGTTGCAGCATATATTTTAAGCATGAGATATCATCACATATACATGATTATTGCATGTAACTGTGTGCTCAAATCAAACATTTCCTTCTTTGATGGGCAGGTCTGGCAGTTTGACACTAAAGGCCTTGGAATCTGCAGTGCTGGCAAAGTTCAAGTCTCTAAAACACGTGCCAATTTGGAAGCAGGAGAGACCCAAAAGCATCAGAGGTGAACATGAACTGAAAATTTACAGAATACATCCTGTGGGCTTGACACAGAGACAGGCTTTATATGAATTCAAATTCAATGGGGATGAAGACCTCAAGAGACACATAGAAAGCAGTCCCTGTGCAAAGTTTGAAGTCATATTTGTCTAGATTTAAGTTATACTCTTGAGCCTTGAGGTTTTTACAAGGCAATTTCACGAGGGTGTATTACTTACATCTCATGCATGCTTTGTTGCATGTATTCCCATGCGTACACACGAGAAAGTTTCGACTAGATTATACAAAAGACCGAAAGAACATGAATTCTAAAGTACCATTGGCTTACTTGGAGTAAGCCAAGTTGTGTATGTAGTAGCACAGATTATTCACATACACGAGGAATGCAGCCATTCTTGTGTTTTATGATGCTACTGCTACAGCTGTATTTATTTTGCTTCTCGAATTAGTGCCCATACGGGCGTAAAGGATGTTTAATTGAACGAACCTCGTATTTTTAGTACATTATTAGGGATGGCAATGGGTACTGCCTGCAGCGGTTTGCTATTATTAAATCTAAACCCACACAAAATCTAAATGATCAAATCTAACGGATTTTAATTTTTTTAAGAAAATTCACCCGCAACAGGTTTTGATAATTACCAAATTCGTAATGGTACCTGGTGAATTTTTTGCGGGTTTCCGTATTTAAAATCACAAATATTTAATATATAAATCTATAATAATAATCTCAAATTCCATATAACACACTCAATTTTATATTTAAACAATGTAAATAAAAAATTAAAATTTTAACAACAATCTAACATAAATTTTCAAATTTAAATATAAATTACACAAATCTATTTAAAAAACACAAACTAGTATCTAAAAATAACAATTACATTTTATATTATTATTTAAAAAAAATTTCAAGAGGGAAGATATTCATTTCATTCACCACCATAAGCACCTATCTAATACGATGCCTACAATAATAATTAAGATTAATATTTTCAAATACTAATTTGAAGAAAAAAGTTATAATAATAAAATAATTCATGTATTATGTTAAAGAAAAATAATACATATAAAATTATAATAAGTATATAATAATCTATGAATTAAGTTGGGTGTAGGGTGCTAGCTCACTGTCACAAGCTCACGGCTGAAGAAGAAAAGAACGAGTGAATGAAGACAAAGATGAGAGATTGTCAGATGAGTGTGCGGCTAAGTCAAAGGGGAAATACCTTTAGTTTTCTTTAGGTCATGACTTTAGAATTGGAGACCGACCATGTACACACATACACAACTTTGAGCATTTGACTATTTGGTAATTTGAATAATTACATTATTTTCTTTATATATTTTTTAAATTAAAATTAAATTAAAAATATTTGAAAAAAATGTTGCGGGTTTGGTTGATATTCACGCGGGTATCCACCAAATATAAGATTAATATTAAACTCACCCACATCCATGTGTGGGTTTTAGTTTATGATACTAAATTCGCTCGTAACGGTTAAAATTACCCGTAGCGGGTGGGTTTTAACGGATAGATTTGGACGGATTTGTGGGTTTACAGATACAATTACCATCCCTAGTTAATATCCTGATATTTTCCTTGGCGTGCTGTGCCTGCTCACCGAACATAGCAGCACCAGATAAGTCCTCCCTAAAATCCACCATTCCGGAAGAGCTTTTAGTTACTCTATATTGTATTTTTGTTATTTTTAAAGAGGCAAGCCCAGCGTCGATGATTTTTAATACCAAAACACACACACACACACACACATATATATAATAATAATAATAAGGTATAGTCTGGGACTGGGAGCGGCTTCGCTGGTGTAGTAGTAGCCGCTGTTGTTCTTGCAAAAAGCGAGCCAGTTGAGAATTAAGATCAACATTAGCAACTAGCAGGATTATTATAACATCATGCTAATGACCCTCTCGACACTTTGCATGGACCTTGTCGGTGCCCATAGAAATCGACCTTCAAAACTGTTATCATTTTTCTCATAGAATGGTAACATCCGGGACCCTGGCCTTTTTTTATTTTATTTTATTTTTTTTAATCTTATCAAATAAGAATATAGTTTGTTTATTTAGATCGAATAGGCCTCTAATCTTTATTTATATGGCTAAAATACCGATGGGTTGGGAGTTGTTTGTCATGCTTGATTGGGTATGACTTGATTAGATATGATATTATATCAATGTAGTACCAAATTGAATTATAAATAATCATATCTTATGTTTGATATGTCATTGGATTATTTAGTAACTAGTATATCTTATTATATATTAATAATATCATAATTATCTTCAATTAATTGTTAGACAAAAGATTTGGAATTTTTTTAATCCCGTGAATAGCTTAGGATTAGAATTTTAGTCTTAAAAAGGAAATCCTAAGAGTCCCTCTAAGATGCAGTTTTTCAACTATTCCAGATTAAATGGCGAGTCCACCGTAATTAATTTATCTCAAATTACTTTTTGACATGAATCATTGGATAAACATTATTTTACACCAAAATAATCAAATCAACTGCAACCAAACAGGCTTTATATTATTATCGAAATTTGATCACCACATTGTAAGATAACCATTTTCAGTATAAGTTAGAGATAATAATGGGCTTGCAAAATATTGGTGAATGTAGCTTATGCTTCTCTTTTTTATCATTAAATATTTTTATATTTAGATCAAGAAATAATCCAAAAGCATGTTAAGGCTAAATGGAAGCTTATGGTTTTAATATTTTGTTTAAAAAAATTGCTTGAAGCCATAAACAAATTTTGCTTCTTCAAAATTTGTCAAAAGTCGGAGACAATTAGGGTGTGTTTGGTAACGTTTTTTATCAGAGTGTTGTTGGCTCTTATTTTTAGAGGAGGAGAATGATTTTTTTGACGTGATATTTTTTAAAATAAAAATGTGATTGGCAAATTGTTTTCAAAACATCATCTGAAAATGAAAACAATAAAAACTTGTTTAGTTATTTGTTTAAAAATATAAAAATAATAAAAATATGTTTAGTTGTTTATCTGAAAACATAGATTTTTTATAAAATAATTTGCTTCAATTTATTTATACACTTTATCTTTTATTATTATGATTTTAATCAAAATAAAATCAAATTTCATACCGCAATAATAATTTTCAAAAAACTCTCTCATAATTTACTAAGTTTTAAAAATTAAAATAAAATAAAAAATGATGACCTTCATCTTATATTTGATATAATAGAAAATCATGTAAAATTTTAATGAACAATAAAGAAAATCATAAAATTCAAAAAAAAAAAAGTTGCTTGGATCTTGGTTACAGTTCAAGAGATAAGGGCTTGCTGAGTTTTCACAGTCGAAGAAGAAGAACAAGAAGATAGCTACAATGAATAGTTACAGTGAAGAGATAAGATGTAAAATAGTAAAAGTAGAATTGAATAAGGAATGGATAAAATGAATAATCGTAGAAGGGATAAAATGAAAAAATAATTGAATAAAATTAAATAAATAAAAGTGGTGGATCAGGCTCCTACTTTTTTTCTTTCCTTTTTTGTGTATTCTCTAATTTTGGCGTTCTTGACTTTTGGTCACAAAAGTTAAAAGAATAAAAATATTATGAAGTATAAATTTTTTATGGCGTGTTTACATTTTCAAAATGGGGATCGGAATGGTGGAATCCAATCGATAAACTCGTTTATTTTGTCAGGAATGGAAATCATGCATGTGGGACCCAGGCAAAAGGGGTGTGATTACCCGGGTTGTGATTCCAGTTGGGGGAGATCGGAATCAGAACTTCATTTCCTACATTAGACATGATAAAATTCAGGTTCAGATTAAACTTGTGGTATCTGGATCAGTATTTAAATTTGAAAAAAAATATATTAATCTAAATATAGATAATATCTGCATAAATTTTAGGTGAATATTTCGGATATTTAAATCCGTATAATAATAATTTTAATTTTAAATTTAATAATTTACATAATAATATTAAATAATATTAAATATAATTCAATTATAATTTAACAATCAATAATTTAACATCAATTCAACATAAATAACATACAACAACACCATAAATTCACAAATAATAATTTCACAATATAAATCAAACATAAAAAATAAAAGGTAAATCGATTTATTACAATATTCTCTAATTATTATTATTATTATTTAATATATTTTTCGTAGTTAATGAAGATTATAGAGTTAATTATGCTTATACATTTAAATAAATAATTTAATTTATATATTTTTCAATTAAAATTTAATTAAATAAATAATTTAATTATAAAATAATACGGATCCGAATATCCAATTTTTCGAATGTAAGTACATCCAAATCCAGATACAGATCTGCCCGGATCTTAATTTTTAAAATTTAGATAATAATTTTTAACATGTAAATCTAAATTTTTTTAAATCCGAATCTTCTAAATCTTTACGAATCTAAAATTTATTGCCAACCCTATCCTACACAACTCCATTCCCTACTGTTACAAAATAGTCTTACCAAATATATTTTTGTGTTTTTTTTTTTTTTAAAAACAAAAAAGCATCCAACAGAAAACGTTACCAAGCGCACCCCTACGTTCTCTTCTAATTCGAATGGAAAACGTGGCAAAGGGCATAACTCGTTGAGGGGTCCATGACGAAGCGGCATGTGGCGTGCTGGCGTCGCGTTTGAGCCAGTGCGGTGACTCTTGGGTGGTTCAGAAGAATAAAGCTTAAACCAGCTCAAATTCAAATGTCACTTTCATTGAACACGCGCCTCGCCGCGTGAAAGTTTAGGAATATGCCATTAGTATATCTCAATGGTCAAACTGTTTTTGTCCGCTTTGTGGGCTAATGCTATGCAACATTAATTAATTAATTAATAATTATTATTTTTTTGTTTTCTCGCCACGAATTAATATATCCGTACAGATATAAAATCTCCCCCTCAATTAATTATTACACAAGATACTTACTAAAATACCTTTTTTTTAAAAAAAAATAAATTAACTAAAGGCTGTCTTTTTTTTCTTTTTTTTTTGGCCCTTTTGGGTTTAGTTGCCAACTTGCGTTCTGTTGACAGATAGAGCTAATGCCTCCTTCCAACCATTCAATGAATTTGCTGCCGTGGGATAATTACATTTACATCCCTCATTTAGATATATATTGTTAAATAAGCATATTTTTAACCATTTGTGTCAAAACTAGTAACTCAAAACAACTTCTATGCAAGTAAGCCAACTTACTCGTATAATTCGTTCGATTCGAGTATTTATTTTCTCTCTCTCTCTCTTTGCGTGTGTGCAGATAGATAGGAAATAAAACATCAAACCAAACCTATTTGATTCATGATCGATTTAAAATCTTTTAAAGCAATCTGATTTTGTTCAGATTTAACTATATATGCCCACTCTTAACATCAGCTTTTGACCTTAACAACTAAATTGTATAACTCAATACTGAATGATGTTCAAGTTATTTTAATAGAGATTAGTGACCTTTTTTTTTTATACAGCTAAACAAATTATGTGCTTACTTGAACGAGATCTTCACCTGCAATAAGTAAGGTGGGTAGATTACACCATATCTAGAAAATTTATACTCCATTATATCTCAATATGTGAATCATTTTCTTTTTCATTATAAGAAATTTGCAGTGAACAAATTTGATTTTTCCTATTAGGCTTTATTATGACAAGAACTTGAGTCATAAGCTCTGAAGTTTTAATGCAATTTGATAATTTTCAGGAGGAAAAAAAAAAGAAGAAAAGAAACAATTAAATAAAAAAACCAGTTCATTTGATCTAGAGCTTGAACGCCAGTTGTTCCCACGGCACATGTTGTCATCTGCCCACCAAATTTAGAAAGCAAAAGAGAAGTAAAACTAAAACAGACAGCAACAGTTTGACAATGGGATAGTTAATATAGTTGAATGACAAAATAAATAAATAAATAAATAAACGAAACAATACGCAACTGTCTGTCAGCTTCTCATAATCTAAAAACTTGAAAAAAAAAAAAAGAAAGAAAGAAAGAAGAAAAACACCAACAAACTTGACCCTTAGACTCATCCAAGAGTCCCCCCCATGAAACAATTCTCACCTCTCCTCTGCATCTAAAGGTCCCTTTAGTGTCCCTTACAAAAATGGCCACACTCTCGTTCGTAATTCTCATAACATTACAACAACTACTACAAGTTTCATCAACAAGGCTTCTCATCTTTTTCATCTTGCAGTTTCGATCATGTCATCATCATCATCGTCATTTTCAGTACGTTGTGCTTCACCCCTTTTGCCATCTCCAGCAGCAGCCAGCTCAGCTAGGCCAAAGACATGGAGGGTTCATGCCACCACTCCTGCGGTGGCACCGGTGACGACGTCGTCCGCGCCTGAGGTGGATGCAGAGAGGCTGGAGCCTAGAGTGGAGGAAAGAGATGGCTACTTCGTGTTGAAGGAGAACTTTAGAAAAGGGATTAATCCTCAAGAAAAGGTCAAGATTGAGAAAGAGCCAATGAAGCTCTTTATGGAAAATGGTGTTGAAGATTTAGCTAAGTTGTCAATGGAGGAGATTGATCAAGCCAAGGGCACTAAAGATGATATTGATGTTAGGCTCAAATGGCTTGGTTTGTTTCACAGGAGAAAGCATCAATGTAAGTTTTCACTTATCTTTGTTTTGTTTGTTTCTTTTTTATTTACATCGATGTAGTTATTATACTTGAAGTAGAAACATCATGGAACATTCTTCCAATTGATGCCTAGATGGTATCTCAATGTAATGAAGTTTTAAGGGATGAATATTTTTGCTTGGTTTCCCTTGATCTAATAGAATAATGGTTATTTTTGTGAATGGTGGTGTTCAGATGGTAGATTTATGATGAGATTGAAGCTACCAAATGGGGTAACAACAAGTGAGCAAACTCGGTATTTAGCAAGTGTGATAAAAAAGTATGGCAAGGATGGTTGTGCTGATGTGACAACGAGGCAAAACTGGCAGATTCGTGGTGTGGTTTTGCCTGATGTGCTGGAAATACTTAAGGGTCTTGCCCAAGTTGGCTTGACAAGTCTGCAGAGTGGTATGGACAATGTGAGAAATCCTGTTGGCAACCCTCTTGCAGGAATTGATCCGGAGGAAATTGTTGATACAAGGCCTTATACCAACTTGTTATCGCACTTCATCACTGCAAATGCACTGGGCAATCCAACTGTCACTAACTTGTAAGTTCTCTTTCCATTACTCCCAAAGAGCACATTTCACTTCTGAAGTGTTAGAATGGAAGCTTTTTGATATTCGTTTAAATATTTTGTGTACATTTTGTATTTGTCTGCAATCGAGGAAATTTGGACTCGATTTAGTAATGTTCTGTCATCGACCTGTTATTGAGGTATAAACGGACTTAAACTTAGTTATATCTTGAGTGTAACAAGTTATTGGAGAAATTCTTTAATAGAACAATATAAATGCTTGGCATGAAACTGGGATTTAATGGAACAAGATTTATTTGGTTATGATTAAAAGTTTAAGAGTCACATTGTCTGGCTTTCTTTATATGAGCTCTTCTTCATATGAACTCTTCCATATAAGCAAATAAATGAATAAAACATATCGGTGACAGAAAGTTGTCAAGTCTAACCGCATTTTATCATGTATACAGAATGAACTTTTCATAGAAACATATCATTTAGCCAGTTTTCCCCTTTCTCATATTGCTTTTCATTTGAGCAGGCCAAGGAAGTGGAACGTGTGTGTAGTGGGATCACATGATCTTTATGAGCATCCTCACATCAATGATCTTGCTTACATGCCTGCCACAAAGGATGGAAGGTTTGGATTCAACTTGTTGGTGGGTGGGTTCTTTAGTCCCAAGAGATGTGCAGAGGCAATCCCTCTTGATGCCTGGGTTGCAGCGGATGACGTTATCCCAGTTTGCAAAGCAGTACTAGAGGCATACAGGGATCTTGGCTCCAGAGGAAACAGACAAAAAACAAGAATGATGTGGTTAATTGATGAATTGGTGAGTTATTTACAGTCTCACTTCTTAATCATGCTTATTAAGCCTTATTCATGTTAATAACGTGCGAATTTTTTAACTTACGTTTGCAGGGCATTGAAGGATTCAGGGCGGAGCTAGTGAAGAGAATGCCTGGACGGGAGCTTGATAGAGCATCCTCGGAAGACTTGGTTCAGAGGCAATGGGACAGGAGAGACTATCTTGGTGTGCATCCACAAAAACAGGAAGGATTTAGCTATGTAGGTCTCCATATTCCTGTTGGTCGAGTCCAAGCAGATGATATGGACGAGCTAGCTCGTCTGGCTGACACATATGGCTCAGGAGAACTCCGCCTCACAGTTGAGCAAAACATCATAATCCCCAACGTTGACAACTCAAAACTCGAAGCCTTACTCAAAGAGCCTTTGTTAGAAAAGTTTTCACCTCAGCCATCCATTCTAATGAAAGGTCTAGTTGCATGCACAGGCAATCAGTTTTGTGGACAAGCAATCATCGAGACTAAGGCTAGGGCCTTGAAGGTGACCACGGAGGTGGAGAGGCTGGTGGATGTGACAAAGCCGGTGAGGATGCACTGGACGGGGTGTCCCAACAGCTGTGGACAGGTTCAAGTCGCCGACATTGGATTCATGGGGTGCATGACAAGAGATGAAGATGGGAAAACTTGCGAAGGAGCTGACGTTTTCTTGGGAGGGAGAATTGGCAGTGACTCACATTTGGGAGATATTTATAAGAAAGGTGTCCCTTGTAAAGATTTGGTGCCTCTAGTTGCTGACATTTTGGTCGAACATTTTGGAGCTGTACTAAGGGAGAGGGAAGAGGCAGAAGACTGAATTGAGTTGAGTCATTCAATAAAAGCTAAAGTAGTAGTTCATTGTTGTTTAGTTTACAAATTCAGGTCCAATTTGAGCAATTTGGTTTCATTTATAGGTTGCTATGAGTAGAGAATCTTGGCTTGTAAATGTAATATGACAATTTAAATTTTAGTGAAACCAATAATTAAATTTTAGAAAAAGTTGTATTACGTTGGCAGATTCAGAAAATTTGTTTAGGGTGGAAAAATAATATATCTTTATATATATTGGTAACAATAAATGTTAGGGCTTCGTGTTCACGTTTGGAACTCTTTCACCATAAAAATTTTAAAATACATTAGAAGTAATACAATCAATGAATGTATACATTGTGTATATAATTGAATTTAATGTAACCACCACTTGCATGATAGTTTTTTTAAAGTAAACACATATATATTATAGTATTATTTGCTTATTATACAGCTAATCTTTAATATATTCTAAAATTTTTTCCTCTCACCAGCCAATTAGTTTCTAACATAATTATTTAACTATACTACCACATCCATGTCTAATCGTGTTAAATGCTTTTGATCGGCTCTATTTATGATAAAATAAAAATACATTCATTTACTAAACATGTCTAATCATATTTTGATATGTTATGTCGCGCGCATGCGCGAGTGTGAGTATGTGTGTGTGTGTGTATATAAACTTAGGGGTAAGTTAAAAAAAAAACACATTTTAATATAATGTATTTTGTTCTGTAGTGTATTAAAATTTATATCTTTTTATTTTTTAGTTTATTCTTGATTTTAATATGGTCAAGGATCCCTAATTAGAAACCTACTTTATAAATACATACATATATATATAGTCTTTTCTCACGTGGGTGTCCTTATTTTTTTTTTTTATACGGTCACATTGTTAAACCATGTAATTTAATGTAGTTAGTGCAAACACACTATTAAACCACATGATTTAATAATATGTCCACATGATTTAATAATATATTCGCATTAAAAAAAGTGAAATTATATACACACATACTTTTTCAGTGAGAATTTATTAAAATGAGAATGTATATTAAAATGCTAAAAAAAAATTATAGATTTAAATACATTGAAGATGATTTTTTTATTAATATATTAAAATTTATATTTTTTATTTATTATTGACACCCTCGCTTTGTTAAAATGAGGTGTCCTTATTATAGAAATGTCGTTGTCGTTGTTGCTGTTGTAGTTGTTGTGTATACACACACATTATAAGACCAAAAATTTTTGTTATGTCCGACGCGGCAAAAAATGATACTATTTTGCCACCTCAACAGAGGAGAAAAGGGGTGTCTTTTATCTCACTGGCCAATTTCTTCATCCGGGTGTTCAATTTGGACCATGAAAATTAATCTGGGCCAAAAATGGATGGGCCTCCGATTGTCTCCAGTATGGGCTATTGTGGTCAAGATTTCTAATTGACAAAATTAGCGGAATGCTTCAGTTCTAATTTATATATCATAAGATTTTGAGGTTTTGATTGGAATTGAAGTTGACAGCTGTAATTTTTAAATTATATTAATGAAATATTTAGTAAACATTAGCTGTCGTATTTTAAAAGTTAAGTTTATTTAATTTCATCTTTGTATGATGAAAAATTTATTATACATTTAATACTTTTGTTGAAATTATTATATAAAATTTGTATTTACTACATACTAATAACTTTTGTTCTATAATTACAATATTTTTAACAGTAATTGTGGCTTAAAAGTTACAATATCTTAATATCAATCAGAGCCTGAGTAAGGATAGCAAAGCCCGAGCCCAACCTAATCACAAAAATAAAAATAATAATCCGATAAAAAAATCTGATTATTTAAATTTTAGGCCTGAGGCAATTTAGATCAAGATTGTGGGCTTTTGTCCAAGCCTGCATTCTATAATTTTTAAGATTTTTTCAATGTTTAAATAATTTAATTTTTTGAAAAAATAGACATAACCTCCCTTATATATTAAAATTTAATATAAATATAAAAATTACTTAACATTTCAATCATAAAATTATATATGTAATAAAATAAAAATAATTGAAAATCATACTTTATAAAGTTGTATAAATAAAATCATATTTTTTTATTTTTTTAATTTCAGGGTCAGGTTGGGCTAGTTAGGGCCTGAACCTTGATCCGAATTTTAATTGAGCCCTTCTATTTAGGTTTAAGTATGAATTAAAATTTTTAAATTCATGTCAAAACTTGAAAAATTCGGCTCGAATCAATCGAACCAAAATTCAAGTTGGATCTTTTTGCCATGCGCAGGCTTGAGAATATATTTATTGTATGATTGAAACTTAAATCCGCGGATACTTGTATAGGAAAAATCTATAGTGTCCATTGAGATTTTAAACAATTATATGATCCAACAGCAAACAAACAGACACTGAAGCTACAAAAAATTTCAACCCAAAATCCAACAACCTGCATGAATAGTAAATATCAAGCGCAACCATTTCCACGTAATTCTTTATGCATTTGGGCCATGAAATTTGACCCTCCAAAAAAATAGAAAGCAACACATAACTATGAACTAGATGATCACATTAATCAGTATACAGTTGAATATTTTTGGATTTAAAAATTTTGTATAATGGCAATCAATTGTTGACCGATTTCATATAGCCATACTTGATGCAATGATTCCCCCCCCCCCTTTTTCAAACGCTCTTATTTACCATACAACCCGTTTGATAAACTTATAATATTAATTAAATAATAATTTTTGTGAGCTCGACTTGAGGCCAGCGTGAAAAATTAATAATTAGATAAACTTGTTAGATAGTTTTTTTTTTAAATCTTATTTCTATAGGACCTAAATAAAATATAAATTAATAACAACTAATTTAAAACTAAATACATATGATATCTGTGTAATTGTCTTTGTAGTACTGGCATAGTACTTTACGTATTTCATTAGTTGTTGTTGCTCTTCTTACAGCTTTCAAATGAGAAGCCATTTTTTGTACTATAGGTGGTATGCTAGGAGAAATAAGAGAGAGAATCCACTTAATATATTACCTTCAAAAAGTCTTCTCTAATGACTTACCATGTAATTGTAGTCCAGCAATACAATCTAACCAAAGGTGACTGATTCACTCAATTAAGATCAAATCAAAATCATATTATAGCTTGATAGATTCACTATATTATCCAATTATACGGTTTCTATACTTCATAAAATTTTCTATTATAAAGGTGACATTATCTTTATTAATATTTGGTAAGTTAATAGATTTTTAACAGTCCCAAGGCTATTAATTTATCAAGGTTCTATTGTAACATAATATTACGAGAAAGTTTTGGCTGTTTTTAATGTTATTTTTCCCTTTAAAAGTGAAATAAGAAATGGTTGTCATCTACTTGAGACGATAAAATCTATTGTGATGAAAAAATAAGAATTTTGATGTACAAATCGGGTTGATATTGATAAAAAAGAATTCAGTTGCCATTAAACTAACTTAAAAGTGGAAGGAAAAAAAAGTATTGATAGGACTTTTGGGATAATTTTTTTTTAAAGTATATGGATTAATTGGATAATTGACTCAAACTTTAAGGACTAAATGAGTGCTTATTTTTTTATAAATTAATACTACTCTAATTTTTTTAGTTGGATATATTTTGCAGATGAAAAATAATAATTGGCCACAATAAAAAGAAAAAGAAACAGATAAATTGAAGCAAAAAGTCTTTGTAGGTAATCTCTTTATCAAACTTTCTCTCAAATTCAGACCACATAATGTTAAAGGTGACACAAAATGGAGTATGAGATAAATATGATGTACTCTTCATGAATGCATCATAATTTTTGAATTTTTATTATATATATATATGATGTATGTGTGTGTGTACGTATGTCATCATCTTTATTGAGCAAAAAAATTATATGAAAAATTTATATATCGAAGGCTTCATTTTAAGAAGATTGCGGTGCTACAGTAAACAAGTAAACATAATCAGCAAAATACATATATTTTTCGTGAACTAATTGATTAAATCGATTGTTTGCATGATAAAATTTTGAGTTTACGAATGGAAACAGTTTCAAACATTTTTTTGCGAAAAAAGAACAAAAAGCAAAATTCGAAATCGCTACTGTTACGTGTACAAAGTGGCCTGCCAATATCCAGAACCAAATCCCAATAGATGCGGTGGCGTGTGGAGTCCAATTACAAAACTGCAACCGAATGAAATTTGTGCACTTCTTTTGCAGAGGATCCCATGATCTGCAGCCACCAATATAAAGTGGATTTTTCGGCCGAAATAACAACAGGTGGTTCAATGCCATTGGCGGAAATACACTCGGGTCAATTTTCACATATTCATTTTGTCAGGAGAAAGATTTCGAATTATTGTCCAAAGGAGTGTAAAAAAAAAAAAAAAGATGATAATTTTTTATTTGATATCATTCTGTTTTCTTTGGAGAGAACTTTAGATAGAATTTGGATAGAATTTTAGATAGATATGCACGAAGAGTTGAGCAAATTTATAATTTTCAGCAACTCTATAAATAAAGAGTTAGTTCGAATTTCAAAATTAGCATCCGACTATTTATTGTATACTATGTTAATAGGCAAATTAAATTTACAGGGTATAAGAGATGAAAGTATTAAATTTTCTTTAACTCTTTTTATGAATAAAATGTAGTATTAAATTTTCTTTAACTCTTCTTAAAATATAGTACCTAAATCCCGATAGTTTTTAGATCTAAATATTTCATTAGATTTTAGATATACGAATTATTATAACAAGTGTGAGTAAGAAGACCCCAGTAAGTTTAAAGTCGAATAAATGGCCAGGGCCCCGGAAATCTAAATTAACTATTACAAGTGCGAGTTTCCAGCTCACAGACCAATTTCCGCAAAACAATTAAGTGGAGATGTAATATCAAAATGATTTGTTAAGACAGAGAGAAGGAAAGTGCTTCTGGTTGATTGTCTATACTTAATAGTGTCCGAGAACTCGAGAAGCACTTGGTCCCATATAATTGGAGGTTTTCATAAACATCACGTGAGTTGCACGCGGATAAAATGACCATTTTTTTTTCTTGTTTCTTTTTTACTTTCAATGGAGTTGGACTTGGATATATATATATAGATCGAGAGAGAGAGAGAGAGAGAGAGATAATAATTACTTATTAATTAGTAGTATTCATCCGCCGTATGCTCCAAAAGTGGAATCAGATGACATGTAAGTGAGAGAAAAAGCGTCAAGCTGTGGTGGGGCTTGTTTGGCCGAATTTAGGTGGATATGGTTTATCATTTCTGGGTATCTGGAAGCACTTTGGCTTCTGGGTTAATTCCAGAAGCTGTTCATTGCATTTTGATTCCCTCCGCCTGCTGCTGCATGAAAATCTAACACAGCAAGCAGCAACATTCCATTCAACAACACGTCTTAATTGATTGACCTCTGCAAAAGATAATGATAGTATATTTGATGCAAATGCAGTGAACATAACCCTAAATAATCTGCTTCTTGCTTTATAAGTTAGGTGCTTCCCAATCATTTCCTGGAGTTGTTCATGGGATTTGCTGTGATTCCTGTGTAATTATAAAGAGTCATTCGTGGGAGTTGTTCCCATGCGAGTGGGATAGAAAATTATAGAATTTTTTTTTTAAATTTTTTACAAATTATAACATAAAACTTGTTAATGATTAATTGATAATCAATTTGTTTGTACAAACTGATATGTACAAATTAAAACAATCCTACCATAATCTTTTGTATAAAAGTCTTTTAGAACTCGCTTTGTATTGTTTTCATTAATTTTTATTACTTTATCCAATTAATATGGAAGTGCCACCTCAATTTTGTATAAACAAAATTTCTTTAAGCTATGTCGTTGTATCACTGCTCAAGAGAACTAACTGATCTTTTCAAGAGAACAGGATTTACAACATTGAAGTTAAAGGGGTTCAAGAGCAGCATATCAATCTAAGGATTAGGATCCTCCCGTCATCTTATCTTTTTTTGAGCAAATCTTACAATGGATATTGCAGTAGTAGATTGTTCAAAAATTGAGGCTCGTAAATATACGAATTTTCTAAACCACGCAAAGATTATTCGAGTAATTCTTTATTACTTTATGGTTTGTGTTCACTTGTGCTTATGCTGTGTATTGTTAAAAATTTACTTGCATTAAAATTCTTTTAAACAACCACTAATCACAAATTCTGCTTAAGAGAAGCTGATAGAAGAAAATAAAAGTCCTGGTGTAACTGATAACAAGTAATGATTCGGAGCAAAAACACTTTTCAAAGTGAAAATACTGCCTTCTGAATTGAAAAAACAAATGATCTTGGCAAACACACACAAACACACAAAGAAAGTAACAAACCAAAGAAATATAATATAATATAAGTTACATCGTTATTAATAACCATACATCCTCATTAATAACCACCAATATTAATCATAAACTTATATTTTGCTCTAAAGAAGCTCTGATTAAAAGATATTCTTAGAGATAATAACATGTAGTAGACCGAAGCAAAATATTAGGAATAAAAATATATTGGTATTTTGAATTGAAATAATTAACATATGATCTTGACGATAATCATTAAAAAAAAAAAAAAAGAAATTAACATTCTCATTTATAACCACCAACTTGTAACACATACTAACTTGGAGCAAAATTTGCAACATAAGAACATGTGAATCGATCTTTTAAATTGAAATAACATATTATCGTAATTCAACGGAAAATAATAATAACATATCATTTCGAAAATCACAAAAGGATTACAGAGAATCACTATGTCTTTATGAGTCTTAAGAATGAATCATATCATATGTATCTTTTCAAGCTATACGAAACTGTGTTGGATTCTACCAAATTGCTATTTCATCGTCAACTTTGGAAATCTCACAACCCCTTTTAACTTCCGAAGTTTTTCGAATTCGAGTTTAAGATCAAGTTAAAAAGTTAAAAAAAAATCTAAAATGTATCTATTAGCATACTCATGACTGTGAGCCCAATAAGATATATCAGATCTCCAATCTTTAACATTTACTCCTTAGTTTTTCTCTCCATGATCTCCAATTCACTATCATTGAAAATATTTGCTCCCAACTCCTTGTATCAAGATATCGAATCATTAAGCATACATGAGACATGAATTATCCTAAAAATTGTCTTATCCTAAAATTAAACCATCTGGTATCCGAAAATCACATTTGGCCTCGACTAATTCGTATTCGAGCCGGGTAGGACTACTAGGGTGGTAAAGCTCTCTCAATAAGTATTTAACGCAGCTACATTCCTAAGCCTCGAATCGATAACCTTAGTTAAGTTAGAACAACCCCTTACCAGTTGATCTACGCGCTTGTTGGTCAACTTTTTTACTTTCTAAGAAAAGAAATAATGAAATATTTAATTAGGTATACGCGCGCGCGCACACACACACACATACATAACCTTTTATATCATTTTAGAAGTGGAAAAATATTACGCATATAATGCTCTAACCGATTCTTGATAATTCTATTGCATTTATTGTATTTTAAAAGTTAATTTATTGCAATATATCAATATTTACAATTAAAAATCTATGAAAACCTTGCCTAGATAAGTCTTATTATAGCACAGCCGAATGTTTGAACTCAAAACAGGCTGAATTTGCCTCTCATTACTTGAAAGAAAATTTTACTTACCAAACAAATTTGGACTGGAACCTAACCCACACAAACCTAACCCTTATTATTGGCGTCGGAGCTGATTAACTTATTGTGATAACTACAGATTATCAGACTTCAATTATTGTCGAAATGATAGATTATAATTTACTGATTTAGCTAGATTTAATCTATTACAACACGTGGCAAAATCTCGCGCGCAAACTCGTCCAACTAGTCGCACATTAGTACAACACAATGTCAGTTAAATGTCTAATTAATGTCAAAATATTGATAATTCCAAATCCCACAGGTCTCGCTTCAGGAAACTTAAAGCAAAGATTTTTACAGATAACGAGACAGAGAATCTATAATGAGAGGGGAGTGGATTGATTACGACAAATGTTACCGTCAACTTTTTCCACTTGTACCGGCTAGTTTAAACCCGAAAAAATAAAAATGCTTAGTCATAAAGCTAGCGGATAAAGTACACAGAGCGAAAGCGATATTTTATCTCAAAAAGGAATAAATGAATTAGAAACCCTTTAAAAAAAGAAAGAAAGAAAGAAACATAAACCGCTCATATTTATCTTAGACAGAATCTGAGTTAGGTGTTCTACGACAACAATCAAAGAACAATAGAAGCAGGAATTTATATCATTCTTGGATTACAAGAAGCAGAAGCAGGCAGCTTTCTCAAACTAGAGGCGTGAAAGACCTTTGCTTCTTTGAAAGGGACCCTATTTGACACTCACATTCACATGGTAGTATTTTCAATCATAAAATGCGTACGTTCATGTAGAAAAAGCTAATACATATGCTGATGAACCATATCTATTTGGGGGACTCACCTACCTTGCAACAGTTGTAAGGTGCAACGAAATTTTGTCTTTTTTGAGCTAAATTTCATTCAGTCCCTTATTTTTTTTTATTCATAGTTATTTTTAAGTTTATGTATTTTGATTGGTGATTTTTTAAAATATAATTTTATTTTATTTAATATAATTTACTTTTTTATTTACATTTATTTATAAGTTTATGTGTTTTGGTTGGTGACCTTCTAAAATGTAATTTTATTTTATTTAATATTACTTAGCTTTTTAAAAGAATAAATATAATAATAAGCCTATGACTAAATAATATTAAAAATTATTTTAAATAAAATAAATAATATTAAAAATAATATTTATTTTTTAAGACTCACTATTGATTATTTTATTTTATTTAATATTATTAAGTTTTTAAAAGAATAAATATAATAATAAGCCTATGATTACATGATATTAAATAAAATAAAATAAATAATATTAAAAATATTAATTTTTAGACTCACTATTGATTGTTTTGTTCTATTTAACATTGTTTAGTTTTATGAAAGAATAAATATAATAATAAGTCTATGATTATATAATGTTAAATAATATAATATTAAATAATAATTATTAATAATATAAATAATATTAAAAATTTATCCTTTAAAATAAAATAAATAATATTGATTAAAAGTGATATTTTTTAAGACTCAATGCTGATTATTTTATTATATTTAATATATTTAGTTTTTTCAAAGAATAAATATAATATTAAGCCTATGACTGAATAATATAAAATAAAAAAAATGAAAAATATTAAAAATAATATTTATTTTTTAAGGCTCATACTGTTTATTTTATTTTATTTTATTTAATACTATTTAATTTTTTGAAAGAATAAATATAGTAATAAGCCTATGATTAAATAATATTAAATAAAATGAAAATAAATAATATCTATTTTAAAAAATAAGTAACGTTAAAAATGCATTCTTTTAAATAAAATAAATAATATTAAGAATAAAATTTATTTTTTAGACTCACTACTAAATAAATACTATAAATTTAAAACAATACGGACTTATGTGCTAAATATTTTAACTTATTAACTTTTTTAAGTTTTTAATAAATATTAGGGAGTGTAAAATTAATATTCAAATAAATAAATTTCTACCATTGAAATCATCTTCTCATTAAATCCAATGGCTAAGGGTTGAAATCACAAAAAAACAAAATTGATGGTACCTTGCAACTGTTGCAAGGTAGGTAGACCTCTATTTGGGTTCTCCGGTCCTAAACATTCACATAGTTTAAAATATAAATTTGAGTTTGATTCAAAAGAGAAAAAAAAAATGTTTATTGATTCGAGACTAAACTATACGAATTAGTTTTAAATTAAAAATTTCAAATATGCGGACAACAACAAAATTATAAGCATTCTTATGTTTATATCATCCATATGTTTTAAATGTTGATTTGAAACTAGAGAGTAAAGTCTATCTTTAAATTTTACATTTTAAAACAAGCCAACATTTGTATTGAAGAATATAAGTCAAATATCTGATTACAAAATTGAAGTTTTATTTACAACCCTCAATGTAGATTGTTGAAAAAAAAAATTTTATTTTCGTGTTTAGGAGAATCTCAATGTACACCATGTGTACGTGTGTATATAAATTAAAATGTACATATGTCCACATTTGAGAATGACTTACCATATCGGATTACAAAATTCAAACTTTATTAATTCTTGACAATATGTATGGTTAATTTTTTTTTTCTTTCAGTGCTAAGGAGAATATCTTATCGGTTATACTAACGAATACACTCACAACCTTCTCTCTCTCTCTCTCTCTCTCTCTCGCGCGCGCGCGCGCGCTCTCTCGTGCATGCAATATTGTGTGTGACTAATTTTTTTGTGGATGATATAGGAGCAAGCTGGCTAGCTAAAGAGTCAAGACTTGATGAGAAGATAAGAGTGGTGGTTGTGGGTGCATTTTTCGGAGGGATGCAAAGTCTTTTTAAGTATTTATAAGCATGTATGATAGGTCAAAGTCGTTAAAAGCTGGAAAATCTTGGAGTTGTTGGTGAAGCCCATATCCTCGAGGAAAATTCTGTACATGTGTGTTGAAATTGTAAATGATGAGGGGGATATATGGGGATGGCTCAGTGCCGTACCGCAGTGGCATTACTCTGTTGAAAATCTATTGAAAGATTCAATCTTACCTGTTTGATTTCTCACCTATACAAGCTAGAGGTCCATTTGTGCTCCATTTTAGCACTTTAATTTTTTTTTTTTTTTGGATCTTTTGATAAGTAAGCACTATCTTGAATGATTGCTATCATGCTGATGAGAAATTTTTTGAAAAAGAAAACAAAAGAAAATGCTGTGATAATCAATTGGATGATTTTTGTTGGCCCATTATGATTCTTCGCAATAATGGAGAGGAGGATGGACAAAGTTTAAAGTAATTTTTTAACCTCAAACTTCCTTTAAGGTTTAAACTCGAGTGGATAGTTGTCGGTTAATTCCTTAGATAAATTTTGTGGAGACAAACATTAAACAATTATAATTCAATAATTAGCTAGTAAATGCATTGTTCCTTTTCTATGACACACACACACATATTCTTTCTCGGATCCTGTACTTTATTAAACATGAGTTAATGTAATTTCAAATTGTAGCAAAGCATGAGTTAGCATAATTTTATGAGGAACAGTGTTCTAATGCATTGTAATGCCTAAACATACTAAAAGTTTAGATTGAATATCTCTATAAATTTTAAATGATAGGTAAATAATTAGAATGAAGATTATGTTAAATGATTTGAATTTTGCAAAAGAAAATTACTAATTGCTCTATCAATATTGAATGGGACAATGACACTTTAGTCCCTCTTAAATAATGTATTTACCACTTAAATCCTTGATGAATTTTTAATAGCCTATATCATCCATGGTATTAAAATTTTAATAAGAAAACATACTGCTGAAGGGTAAATGACGTTTTAACATGTCCTATTTTTTTGTTACTGTTTTAATACCATGGATGAAATGAGTAATTGAAATATATTATGGACCTAGGTGGTAGAATAAATATCTTGGGGGGACCGTAGTGGCATTCTTCCATATTTAATTAACTTGGTTTATGAACTTAACAAGAAGATTAATATCGAGTAGTTTTTTCTGTACAAGTTTGATTGAAATTGGTTTTCATATGTTGAATGGAATCGGTCCATCAAAAGTTGTCGTAGTAAAGCAATATTACGCCCCAGAAATAGATGTGAAAAAAACAAAAAAATAAATAAAAATGATCAAGATAGAATAGACAACTAGCTAATTTGTATAGGAATCCAAACAAAAAATACACGTTATATCATGTCTATGTTGCAGCTTTGGTAAGTCATTCGATTTTGATCACTAACCATTTGTTATTCCACTTCAGTTTTATTTCTCCAAGGTTAAGGGTGATTACATTTTCTCCCAAAGTTTTTTCAAAAGTGAAATTTTCGCCACATGTTTTTGCAGTATGACAAATACCCCCCAAAATTTCATTTAATGAAAAAAAACCTTCCCGATATCAAGAATCTTATATCAGATTCAAAAAGTCCAATTCATCTTTAATGAACACTATAACAGTTTGATATCAATTTCTTTTAAAAAAAAAAAAAATCAATGGGAGCTCAAATATTTGTGATGAGGATACTGTTGTGTAAATTGATTAATAAAAGTTCTAACAATATTTATGATAATTTCGACATATGACGAATGTAAATCGAACTTTCTCATCTAATGTAATAGATTTTTTACATTAGAGAGTACTTATCACTGATGAAATATAGTATCAGCATCTCTCATTAAACAAACTTTGTAGGGGAAGAATGTTCTTTTGCCAATCCTTTGGGGGGAAAAATATAGTTACCCCTCCTAACAAATAATCTACTGACACACGGTTCTACATTCTATTTATGAAACCCTAAATTTGTAGGTCTTTATTGGCAGACAAAGGGGTGCATGTATATGGCATGGAGCCCACTTCTCTAAAAATTAATTTTGAAATACAAGACAGATTGTACCACAGAAATTATTCATTTCCCAAGGCTGTGTGATTGTTCAAATTGAAGAAGGAATACAAGCGTGTTCCAAGAATAGCAAAGCAAATGGTCAATTTAGATGCTCTATGATTGATTAATTTAACAAATTGGTGATAAAATAGAACACGTGACTGATAATTGAAAGACTGAGAATACAGTGAATGAAATTATTGGCCGTTAGGGTTCTTGATTGTTTCCTATTTCCAAGAACATTATGGGTTCTTTGGATTATTATGTTATTACTTATTCTGATGGCTTTTCATAAAGAAGTTTCCGAATTGATTCCACGTACGGAAAGCCGTGTCTCCATGCCGGATTATCCCCATTTAGTTCAATAATGGTAGTAATGCAAAGGCTAATGGTAAAATTAGACACATATTTGATGGAAGAAAACCTCATCAAAATCTCTATTGGTGGTAATTGTCATTAACGGTGCTAGTTATACAAACAACGTCCTTGGGGAATAAGGAATATCAAAACTAAAAGGAAGAAATTATGCCTATCTATACTTACTAAATTTACAAAGATATAGTAATCATATGATCGTTAATACTCCCCCTCAAGTTGGAGCGTGAAGATCAACAACGCCCAATTTGCACACATGATGAAGAAAAAGATCACGATCAAGTGGTTCAGTGAAGATATTTGGGATTTGTATAGAGCTGTGAATGTGCAAGGGAAGCAACAATTTGGGCTGCACTCATTCTAGCATAAAGTGACAATCTAACTCAATATGTTTCGTATGCTCATGAAAGACAAGATTTTCAGCAATGTATAATGCCGATTGATTATCAAAATAAACAGGCATAGGAGCAGCATGCGATAACCCAAGATCAAAAAACAAAACCTTAAGCCATTGTAATTTACATGAAAGGTCTACCATTAGAGGTGTTCGCGGATTGAATTTTGCAGATTGGAGATCAATTCATATCCGATCAACAATTTTACAGATTATAAATTTTTAATCCAATCCATGGATTGGTGAAATTCAATTCAAATCCAATCCACACACTGCAGATCAAATGTGAATTTAACCCAATCTATATCCAATCCAACATTTTATAAATTGGTTTGCAGGCTAAAATTTTTTAATTATGTCCTATCCACGAACTAACTGAATAAAAAAATTACTGTAAAAAAGATTTTATTAGGAATCAAATTCAAAATTAAATAAGATTTAAATAAATAATTTTTTAAATAAAGATAGAAAATACATTCAAAGTTTCAAAATATAACTCATTAAAAAGAAAAAAAAATCTTATTTGTTTAGATCAGTACATAAAAATTAACTGCTTAGAAAGTTATATTTTTTTATTTAAGGATTTTTATTTTATATTATTATCATATAAGATACAATATGGTATTAATGTAACTATATTTTAACTTATTTATTTATTAGTAAGTATAATACCATGTTTACAAGTTTAATTTTTTTATTAAATATATATTTTTATTTTTTTGCTGATTCGTGGATTTTTACAGATTTACAAAAGTAAATCCGTTGTCAATCCACTGACTGCAGATTTTTTAAATTTTCAATCCAATCTAATCCATGAATCGAATTTCTACGGATTAGACGGATTGAGCAGATCAGATTAGATTCTGAACACCTCTATCTACCATGGAACAATACTCAGCTTCAGCTGTAGAGTGAGAAACAACATTCTGCTTCTTTGTTTTCTAAGAAATATGGCTGCTCCCAAGAAGAATACAATATGCAATAATCGAATGACGAGAAACATGACAACTTCCCCAGTCAGCATCACAATACCCACAGATATGAAATACTATCTAGGCAACCAAGAGGGGGGGTGAATTGGGTTTTTTTTTAAAAAAAAAATTAAACTAAGCAAACCACACAACAATTTAAACTAATGCCTTAACAAATATGAAAACAATAAGTTCAATAAAGCACAATAATAAATGAGTAAGGAAGAGAAAGCAAAACAACATACATCTCGCTGAGGATTTCTTTGTTTTCTAAGAAATATGGACCTTTACAATCAAGAGATTATCTCCCCAAGAAGAATACAATATGCAATAATCGAATGACGAGAAACATGACAAGAGTGGATATAAAATGATCACATGAACCCAAAAATGATTTGATTTGATATACAAATCACTAGTGGAAAATAACAAGATACCTTTTCCTGGAGATCCATTTAAATAACAAGATACCTTTTCCTGGAGATCCATTTAAATACTGAAGCACCCTTAAAGCTACATCCATATGCACTCTGTGTGGTTCATACATGAAACGACTTAGCACATGTATTGAAAAAATAATATCAGGTCTTGTAACAATTAGATAGATTAATCTCCCAACAAGATGTTGACAACTCAAAGGATTGGGCAAAAGATGGCCCAAAATGTTATACAAAGTGAAAGACACGAGTGTTATTCCATTGGAAAAAGGTAAAATTATGATATCAAAGTGAAAGTCCAAATAAATCTTTCAAAATGTCCAAAGCATATTTTCTTTGACATAAGAATATCCATTAGATATAAAACCTTTATAATGTGAAAATAATGATTTATTAAAATGATGAAAAATAACCATAATTTAAGATATACAAATCACGATGCCTAGAGATCCATTTAAAAACTATTTTATAGTGCCTAAAGCTTTAATGTAGAAAAGAGATAGATTAATCTCCCAACAAGATGTTGACAACTCAAAGGATTGGGCAAAAGATCTGCATCTGTAAGTGAAAGACACGAGTGTTATTCCATTGGAAAAGGTAAAAAGCTTTAACATTTTCAAAATTAATATTTTCTTTGACATAAGAATATCATTCCCATGCCCAAAACAATTTTAATGTCATTTACATAAACCAATATAAAGGTGGAAGAAACCCACAATAATGTCATTTACATAAACCAATATAAAGGTGGAAGAAACCCTGTTAATTTTCACGAATAAAGAATAATCTACTTTGGATTAATGGAAACCTGTTTGCTGGATAATAGTAGAGAATTTAGAAAACAATTTTGGGAAGCTTGTTTCAAACCATAAACAGACTTGTTGAGTTTGCAAAATAAAACCTTGCGGAATTTGCATGTAAACTTCCTCTTCTAAATCACCTTGGAGAAAAGCATTAATGACATCTAATTATTCCATAATCCAACCATTAACGATTGTAAGAGAAAGCATAGCTCTTACTGTTGCAAGTGTAGCTATATGAGACAATATATCATAATAATCAATACCTGCTATCTGAGTATAACCTTTTGCCACTAATTGCGCCTTGTAGCTCTCAATGGTACAATCTGTTCGATATTTTATTTTGTAAAACCATCAACTACTAATAGCCTTTTTACCTATTGGCAAATGAGTAAGTGTATAGGTATTATTTTTATCAAGAGCTTGTATTTTAACTTTTATTGCCTTGCGCCATTCAGGTAATTTAACTGCCTTATAAAAGGAATTGGGTTCTACCTTAGAGGTAATAGTAGATAAAAATGGATTTATGTGCTTGTGTGAAACGGTGATAAGAAAGGAAATTTTGGAGAGGATATTTCTTACCTAGTAATGAAGAAACAAGATTGGTAGTTGTAAAAGTATAAGTAGCTGAGGTGCAATAGTCTTGCAGATAAACTAGAGGTCATCGGTCCCGTAAAGATTGTGTGGGTCGTAGTTCTTAGGGTTCTATGGTTGAATAAGTGTCATGCGGTGGATCATCTAATGTTGGAGATACTAGTTGTGTGGGTGATTCGAAGTGGGTTCAACAAAATGAGAATCAGTACCTTCTATATGTTGATCCGTGGTTGGTTGTTGTGGCTTACTCTCTTTAAAAACATTAGATGGTTTAGTTCTTTGATTAGTAGATAAAATATCATAGGACTCAAAGGAATTATCATCCAAAAATAAATTATCTCCAACATGTGCAAAAGGTACTGAAATACTTAGTAATGTAACATCCTTAAAGGCAAACATATGCTAAAAAATGATATCATGTGACACATGAATGGTTTTAGTTTCAATATCATATACACCATATCCTTTTTGTCCAAAAGAATATCCAATAAAAATGCTAGTTCTAGCATGTTGATCAAATTTATGCTTTATGTGCAAATTTTTTGCAAAACACAACCAACCAAAAACCTTTAAAAGAGACAAATCAGATGTTACACCAAAAAACACTTTATGTGGGGATTTACCTTGTAATACTTAACTATGCAACTTATTTATTGTTGTGAGGACACATTCACCATAGAATTTGATGGGGAAAGTGGCTTGAAAACGTAAACTTTGTGCAACTTTAAGGAGATGGCGATGCTTATGTTCTACGACTTTATTTTGTTATGGTGTTCCTACACAACTTTTTTGATGAATAATACATTTATCTAAAAAAATTGTTGCAAAAATTTAACAAGGAACTTGGTCCCATTATCAGAACGCATCATTTTAATGTCAAAATTAAATTAATTTTTAACCAAAGCATGAAAAGAACAAATGTGCATTTTGGTTTTAGTTTTAGTTTTTATTAAATATAACCAAGTGCACCTTGTATAATCATCAACAAGAGTTAAAAAATAATATGCACCTAAAGAACTAGCAGTAGAAAAAGGACCTTAAAAATCACGATGGATTAATTCGAAAGGAGTTTTACTCTTAATACTGCTAACAAAAAAAGGCATTCTAGTTTTTTGGCCTTATGACAAATATCACAAACATAATTCTTATTAAAACCAACCAAAGGATAAGATTTTAAAGATAATCCTAAACGCTAAAAGAACGGTGGCCAAGTCTCCAATGCCAAATATCAATCTCATGCGTTGAAACCATTTGGGAATTAAAGGAAGATGCGGTAGGAAGTTATATGTAAAAAAAGCCCTCGTGAAGTCTACCTTTGCCAATCTTCTTGTTCACATACAAGTCTTGAAATTCACAAGAATCAAAATAAAAGATGGCCTGATATTTATTTGATTTAGTTAATTGACTAATTGATAATAGATTAAATTTAAAGCTTGGGATGTAAAACACATTTTCTAATAAAAAATATGGTGAAAAATAAACCTTTCCTATGTGAGTGACAAGGATTATTGTGCCATCTGGTAATTGAACATGAAGAGGTATAAGACACGATTTATAGGAACTAAAGAAATATAAAGAGCAACACATATGATTGGTAGCACCCATATCTATTATTGAGGAATGGAAAAATGAAGAATTAAAAGTTGTACCTGCAAGACTTGCTGAATGTAAACTACCTGGGGAGGACAATATAGTTAAGAGTTTTTTATATTGCTCTTGAGTAAAAATAAGTGCCTGTTGCTCTTCTTTGCTGGTTACAGATGCTGTTGTCTTAGGATTCCCTTTACTTCATTGTCCACGTTTCCTTCAGTTTGGTGGATATCTATTCAATTCAAAGCACTTTAATTTTATATGCCCAAATTTCCCACAATGTTCACACATTGGCCTGCCTTGATTACTTCCAAAACCACCATTTAAATTTCCACCACTTTTGTTATCAACTGAACATTACTGCCCTCAATTCGGTTATTAAGGAAATTTTGCAGCAGTGACTATTTATTTTGTGCAGCAAGAGCTGCTGCTTCTGGAGGTCCCCTAATGCATGAAGGTCTTGTTGTTTTTCTTCTTACCTTACAAGTGGGTAAATCTTATCTACATTAAGAAAATGATCTATCAATGAAATCTAACTTCTTGTTACTACATATCTATCATGAAACCCCTGAAGGAATTCCATTGTACGATCCAACTGTTGCAACTGGTTTATAGTTTTTGCATTACCACAAACACATGCTTCTACAAGTTGTAATGAATTTAATTCATCCCAAAGTTCTTTCATTCTAGGATAATAAAAAGAGATAGAAACATCACCTTATCGTAAAGTAGAGATGGCTTGTTTGATTTCATAGATTTTTGGTGCATTATTCTATTGAAAACGTTCTTGCAGATCCTACCATACTCCTCTAGTAGATTATGCATACGACACACTTCTTACAAGTTCACTCGAAATAGAGTTCAACACCCATTACCCAACAAGATCATTACAATGTTGCCATTTACCACCACCATCATCATCCAGTTTGGTGATAGTCCCATCAACAAAACTGAGTTTATTCTTCGCTTGTAAGGCCATCGTCATCTCTTTTACCCATGTACTATAGTTATCACCAGTGAGTAAAGGCGAGATTAATACAACTGTTGGACTATCTGAAGGATGTACCGAGAAAACATCATCCTTTTGTTTGATAAAATTTTCAACTTTCTTTGATGACTGATCGTCAGCCATAGCTTTGATAACACGTAAAATTAGACACGTATTTAATGGAAGAAAACCTCACCAAAATCTCTATTGGTGGTAATTGGCATTAGCAGTGCTAGTTATATAAATAAAGTCCTTAGGGAACAAGGAATATCAAAACTAAAAAGGAAGAAACTATGCCTATCTATGCTTACTATATTTACAAAGATACTGCAATGTTTACAAGGATATAGTAATTATATGATCATCAATACTAATGGTATATTGGTACTAATGGGATCAATATGAAGTAATTCAATGAGGGATGATTTATCAAGAGCTCAAATTGTAACACTCTAGGCAAATTCCACATCGGCAAAGCACGGGAGAGATGTTGGGTTTATAAGAAATGATCCATACGTTAATTGGCAAGTTGCGTTTTGGGATGTATGAGCGCCCTAGGAACAAAACCGTGTAGGCCTTGTTAAGGCCGAAAACGGACAATATGTAGCTAGATTTGGGTTGGGCCATGACACACATAAATTTTTTAAATTTTGCAAACAAAATATAGAAAAGTAGTGCAACAAACAAATATTAAAATGAATGCATATCCTATTCGAATCTAAAAATCAACTAAGTCTATCATTCAAAGTTTTATGGTTTTTAGTCAATTTATAGTAAGTCAGATTTCATTTTTTGTAATTAAAAATGGAGAAATATCCTTATATTAGAATAAAGAGAGAAAAGACTACCAATTTGATAAGATATTTAACTATTTTAGCAACTTGTAACAATTAGAGAAAAAATTTGGTATGTAGATTTAATTAGCCTTTAATTATGTATGTCAACCTGGAATTAGTTTTCTACTTAAAGATCAATCATTTTCTACCAAACCCTATTATGCCTGTTATTAAATTGAACTTATACCTATTATCCAACTTAAATTATGAGTATGATTTTAACAAAAATTATTTGGCCTAACATGACCCAAAACAATATGAAAAGACATTTAAATTTAGATTTAATGTTATATTTACTTGTTTATAGTTTTTTGTCACGCATGTATTTATAAAATTACTCATGTATTTGTAAAATTATATGGTTAATATTTAATTATCTATCTATTTATATCTAATAAATATCAAGCATAATTTTTTAAAAGTCAACACAGAAATCAGATTAGAACCGAATCCAATTCTGAAGAATTTACCATAACATTTTCTAAAATTGGATAGTTTATATGGGCTTACCATTTATTTGGATAATTTACCGATATATCATTGTCCGGTCAAAAAAATACTTGTAAGCATATGGTCGGCGACATGTCCATACATCGGACGGCTAATGGCACCGGTCGTTTCTACCCAACCACCAGGACTGCGACACGTGTCTGCTCCTGGCCAGCCCTATTATCACCCATCGTCGTTACATTTTACCCCAAATTGCGAAGGCCTTACGGGGCCCCCGTGCTCTTGAAAGTTACACGTCTGCATATGCTCACAGTGTCCGTCACAACAACATCGTGGGTCCTCTGAGATTGGACAAGACAGTCTGGCCATACGATCTGGGGAATTTGAAGATCAGAGCGGCTTTGCAGTGGGTCCCAGGGGCACATGAAGGTGCGCCGGCTGAAAGAGTTTCGCCTCATACTGAAGGCTTGAAAGATTACGAAATGATAGAAACTACGCACTTATATTTTTTCTTTTCACTCTCATCCGTAACAATTTGATGGGTTTATTTGAAGATTTAAGTAACCATTGACCCCACGTCATTCAACTTGGGAAATTCGAACCCCGAGCAGTTTACAAGCAATCAAACCTAACTACTCAACTGTCACGTTACGAAAATTATGCGGCCTCATTATGTGGTGATGAATAAAGAGAATTTTTTTTTTTGGGTGTCATGTTAATAAAGAATAAAGAAAAAACTTACACATATGAATCAATATTTGCTTTCTAAATGGTTCTTCTACATCAGCATGATTCTCACCAGCTCACTTACTCTTTTGGTCACGAATTGATCTCATTAAAGGACTTTTTTAGAGACAAACATAGTGGGTGAAATAAGTATCTTATGACTATCTAACATGAATATATGCTATTCAATGTATTATTTATTTGAAATATTTCACCAGCCAAATGTAGGTAAAGGAATATTGAACTTTTAATTTCTTAGAGAGAATATAAAGTTGATACCTAGGTAGAACCAATATCCGTGGCTTGGCCTTTTGGCTAGTATTTGAATATTTGATCAAAATTCCTTTGTGATCTAAGTCCTTTGGGAGTAAAATTCACTAGGGCAATTTTATCCATGGCTTGGCATTATTAAAAGTCTGTTAAACGAATGACTCTTTGATTATTTGAGTTGAGTAAGTGTTTGAAATTTTTGATACGATTAATAAATATGTAAAATTTATGCTACCTCAAATTTAACAAAACACAAACAAGACATGATACGAACCCAATACATCAATCTATATCAAACCCTTTAGTTGCATCACCTGCCAAAAAATAAACATTAAAAACATGATTTATAAATATCGTATCTACCATTCTGTTATAAATATGTTAACATGGACAGGATTAATAAACATGTAGAATCTTATTAATATGGACCACTAATACCATAGAAGTATGGTAGGTCAGAAAAATTACATGAAAATATATTTTCTTTTCCCCTTTTTGGTAGACAGAAAAATCTGAAATTTGAAGAAAAATATTCAACTAAAACCATGTGAGGGATTCTCTTTGGAATCTAGGCATGTGAAAAATTTATTCAAGTTGCAGTTGAAATTTGAGCATTAAAATCGGGTTTCATTTTGGTTCTTGTGAATTAATGTAATGATCTATGTCCAAAATTCATTTATAAACTACGCACAATTTAAACATTAATGGCAATTGTATTTCATTGGATATGAGAAGTCAAAGTTATTAATGGTATATACAAAATTTAGATCACATTTCTACTAGATATTTCATCGAAGCAATAAACAATTGTTAATTTTTTTCTTTTTTAAAATTATAGTCTTAAGGAAATTAATCTAGTTAGTCTCCATCTCACCTCGATAGGATAAGTTGTGTCAAGTTAATGTTCCTTCTAATAAACAATTGTTAATTTTTTTTCTTTTTTAAAATTATAGTCTTAAGGAAATTAATCTAGTTAGTCTCCATCTCACCTCGATAGGAGAAGTTGTGTCAAGTTAATGTTGCTTCTAATTTCAAAAGAAAAATACAAAATCATCATTGTGAATCATAAACTCATGATAGCAAGCAATACCATGTAAAATTTATGAGTAAGAAGTCAAAGGAAACAAGTATTTAATTATAACTCTTTATCAATGCTTAATCGGAGGTTAACAAATCAATTTGAATTAATCTTATTGGAAACCCTTTTCTTTGCCTTAAGTTTGTAGTCGGTTAAAAGTTCACAACAGCCGTCGTAATATTAAATCAACTATTGAACCACAGAGTGAGTCTAATCCATTATTTGTTTTCCTTTTACAGAGTAGTCTTGACAGACATTTGCATTTTTAAAATGTAAACAGTAACTTTCTGAATGAAAAACTGTTAAAATATAAAAAATAATAACCTAATTTTGATTTTTTTTGTACAAAAAAACTTTATATTACTAATACCAGCCATTTCAAATTATATTGAAAAGAATATATTACAATAATTATATTATATGATGTGATATTCATTAAGTGAATGTTAACTTTACCTAATTTACATAATCAAATATAATATTATTTATGATGCTGTAAGTTTTGAGGTATCTCAATAATTTTTAATATTTTTATTAGTCACTCTTCTTAAATTGTTGTGTCTCATCAAAAACCTTTTTTTTTTCCTTTTTCTTTTTTGAAAGAATGGAATAACACAAATATAGATAGCTTATGTATGCATGAGCATAGCTTTTGCTAATTTATAATAGATACCTTGCGTGTAAGTGTAATAGGGCCACAATATTAACGTCGGATCTTGGACATCTAAGAATTTTCACTAATAAATAATATTTTAGTGCAGTGCAATTCCTACAGTACAAATGGCAAAATCTTCTTCCAAATATATCCCATTTGTCTTTATCCAGTATCCACTCCTCTTCACTCCTATATAAATTAAACCAACCCACCTCTCTTCTTCACACACTCACTTCATCAACAGAAACCTTGTTTTCGCTATCTAAACCATCATTCCCACATTATTATTTCCACTTGTCCCTTTTTTTTTTTTTTGTGGGGAAAGGATTTCCACTTCTCCTTTAATTTAACTAAACAAAGAGATTTAGCATAGAAAAAGTAAAAAAGAGAAAGAGGTGCTACATTTCTACAAGTAATGGAGTCCATAGTTTCAATCTTAGCATGCTTGTTATTTCTCCTTCTTTCTTCTCTTATTTCATATATTTTGTTAACAAAGCGAAAAAGAGAAGCCGAAAAATGTGCTAAGCTTCCTCCTGGTTCAATGGGTTGGCCTTTTATTGGTGAAACTCTTCAAATTTACTCTCAAGATCCTAATGTCTTCTTTGCCACTAAGCAAAAAAGGTTCTTGTTATCATTAATTACCATTTATAATCTTTATATTATAATTGTACTGCATATTATCCTTTTGTTTGCTAATGGTGGTGCCATAAAATTTGTAGATATGGAGAGATATTCAAAACACACATACTTGGCTGCCCATGCGTTATGCTAGCGAGTCCTGAGGCTGCAAAATTTGTGCTGGCAACTCATGCTCACTTGTTCAAGCCAACGTATCCGAAAAGCAAAGAGAAAATTATTGGCCCTTCTGCTTTGTTCTTTCACCAAGCGGACTACCATGCTCGTTTGAGAAAGATTGTTCAAAGTTCATTGTCCCCTGAAAGAATTAAGAGGCTGATTCCTGTTATTGAAGCTATAGCCATCTCTGCCTTGGAATCTTGCGCTGTGGGACAAGTCATTAACACCTTTAAAGAGATGAAGAAGGTTATACTTCTATTAATTTGTAAACATGTTTCTTATGTATAGCCCATCTTCCTTAAGTAAAACTATGTCATATTTATATTTACTAAATTTAATATCCTTGACTTTGGGTGGTGGGGTTGCTTGGATTTTTTTTAAAAATATTTTGGTGGTTTCTTTTTTTTTTTTTTTTTAATTTTGTTTGAATCATGCGCTAACCAGTGGGCTTTATTATCTCGATCCTCTACAGTTCTCTTTTGATGTCGGCATCCTATCCATTTTTGGTAATTTGGATGATAGCTATAGAGAGAAGCTGAAGAAAAACTATCTCATAGTAGATAAAGGATACAATTATTTTCCATCGAACATTCCAGGGACTGCGTATCGCAAAGCTCTCTTGGTAATAATAATCAAATATTAATCATTGTTGAACTTAATTTAGTCGAAATTGCATAACATGTTCATTGATTATTTGTTTTTCTAATTATTAACTGTCGATTCATTAATTTCATTTGTTTGGTGATGATGAAGGCAAGGAAAAGGCTGAGTCAGATTGTGAGTGAGATCATTTGTGAGAGGAAAGAGAAAAGATTACTTGAAAAGGATCTGCTGGGTTATCTTTTGAACTCCAGAGACGGGAAGGGGCAGCCTCTAACAGAGGATCAAATTGCTGATAACATAATTGGAGTTCTCTTTGCGGCTCAGGACACAACAGCTAGTGTCCTAACTTGGATTCTCAAATACCTCCACGATAACCCAAAGCTTCTAGAAGCTGTAAAGGTAAAGAGTAAGAAATTATCCCATCAAAAGAAGGGCATGTACATAAGATTGAGTTAACTGGTCAATTTAATCACTGGTTTATTGTTACGGCAGGCAGAGCAAAAGGTGGTGCACGAATCAAATAATGGAGGCCAAAGGGCTTTAACATGGGCACAGTCAAAGAATATGCCGTGTACCTATAGGGTAAGTTCTACAGTGTTCCTATAGTTAAATGTGACGAAAATTGAGAAATCATGACAGCCTGAATAAAAGGATCTAATTTGTATTTGTATATTCTTTTTTAATTAATTACAGTTCATATTGGAGAGTATGAGGATGGCAAGCATCATATCTTTCACATTCAGGGAAGCCGTGTGTGATGTAGAATACAAAGGTGAGTGACTTTTATTTTATTTTTTTAAAGAAAAGAAACAAAAACAAAAACAAAAACAAAGAACTAGAAGATTCTACGCACCTTTTGATTTCCTCCAGATAACTGCCAGCATTTAAGAGGTTTCTATTCTGATAAAGAAAGGGAAAAAAAAATAATTAACTCAATGGACAGGATTCCTCATCCCAAAAGGCTGGAAAGTGATGCCATTGTTCAGGAACATCCATCACAATTCTGAATTTTTCTCAGAACCTCATAAAGTTGACCCTTCTCGGTTTGAGGTACGTTAGAAAACATGAGTTGTCGAGTAAAACCTGCAGTTTTCTTTTATGAGTAGAAGCAAAGCAGTTGACGAATATACTCGTACATGCACGCGCGGTCAAGTGTTGTGTTTTTCCTATTTGTCTTTCTTTCTTTCTTTCTTTGGCTCGGAGAGGCACGCGTGCATGTGCAGTATCGGGGAGTAAAAGTAAAAAAGTTAAACAGAATTTTTAATGGCTGTGGGCGGGGATGCAGGTAGCCCCAAGACCCAATACGTTCATGCCTTTTGGCCTTGGAGTACACGCCTGCCCCGGAAATGAACTCGCCAAGCTGGAGATGCTCATTTTAATCCACCATTTAGTCACCAAATTCAGGTACAAATTTACACCAACTACGGCATCTAGTTCTCTCTGTACAGGCACAGAAACTTTATCAAACACTTGCGCACTAAATATTTTTGACAACTCTGTTTTTCCTTTTTCTTTTTCTGATTTGCAGATGGGAAGTTGTGGGCTCTCAAAATGGGATTCAATACGGCCCATTCCCGGTGCCTGAAAAAGGACTCCCGGCTAGATTTTGGAAAGTCCCTTGTTGAAATTGCTAATTCAATTGTCACAAATAATTTGTCGACCTCCTTTCCTAACCCTACTATTTTCTTTTTCATCGGAATCTTAGAGATTGGGTACGAATTGATTTGGATCTTGTAATGTTGCTTCTTAAGTCCGAATGTATTAATTATATAGTGAGAAAGATTATTAATTCCCCAAATTGAAGTTCGATGTCGCAACTCCAATTTGGCTCCGGGAGTTGTACTCTCTATCTTTTGATTTTGCCTAAATGGCAATGGTGATATTAGTAATATTTAACATATATAATTGGGATCTCACTTTTAAAGTTGTGTTCATTATCGTTATGCTTGTCAAGACTGACGACAATTATTCTTAATTGTACTATCATATGCTTACTAATTATCTGAAATTTTTTTATAAACTTCCATCCGATGTCAACTGAAATGTAATGTAACGAACGTGGCATGGTTCATATAATATTTTAAAGTAACTTACTGAATTCTTTTACAATTCATATGATAGATCTTTTTTTTCTTTTTCTTTTTTAAATCGAAGCGGAATGAAGTTTATAGGATATGTGTAATGAGAAACATAATCTGTAAAATTATTGCCAATTTGACAAAGAATGAACTAAATAATAAATAAGAGCATTGACCAATGCTCCAATTATTGTACAGCACGTCCCATCGTCAAGATCAAGTGAATGGATGTTACAGAGTAAGGGAACATACTGCCTCACGTGGGGGTCAGCACCGGGTGGTCTCAAAAGGGCCAGGTGTCGGTCATCTGATTGGCTTATTCAAAATGACAATGCCCTTAGTTGGAGGGCACTAGGTTTTGTGTACTTTCGGAGACGAGGGACCGGCGGCCAATTAAGGACATCACAATGAGAGTCTTTTAACTCTTAAATCATTGGACCTTGTCCCGGTGGTTGGGTAAAAGTATTGTGCGAGTTAAATATTTATAAGTCTTTTTTTTCTTATAAAATATGAGTAGAGTAGAAATATTTTTTTGTTTGTGATGGTTATTTGTCTTAGTATATATTTTATAAAATTTAATATGATAATATAAGTCTCAGTTTATATATTTGATTGTAAATATCAGTATAATGTCTGTTATAATAGCAGTTATAAATATCTGTGCAATGCAGGTTATTTGTCTGGGTATGTATTTCATAAAATTTAATGTAATAATATAAGCCTCAGTTTGTATGTTTGATTATAAATATTAGTGTAATATCTGTTATAATAACAATTTTAAATATTTATGTAATGCAGTAATTTAATGCGTAACCAGTATTTTAAAAAAAAAAACTCTTAAGCCGACCCACATCCACCGTTAAATTTTGAAAATGAAGCCATTGTCCGGTTGTCGGTGGCCCCATACTTTGATTTTTCTTTTCTTTTTTTCTCTTCTCTTAAGGGCCAAATGATAAATCGCCTTATAATTAAAGGCTTTCTGGTGGAGGGTGATCTAAAAATGTAGGGCAATGCACATGATGACCTCACGCCCCAACCCATTAAAACCATGAAATTGACCAAACCCTAACCCTTGTGTCCTCCATTATTCCAACCAATTGATCCTTCAATTCTTGAAAAGGACCAATTCAATCCTTCAAGGATTGAGTTATGTACAAGTCTGTCAGTGATTCTATATTCCATTAAAAGCTCTCTTTCAAAAGATTTTAAGAGAATTTTCAACGAAATTGTTGCCAATTTTAAAAAGTTTTAGAGAAGATTTACTATGGATGTAAAATTATTTAAGTTCTCTTTGTATTTTTAACTAATAACGAGGGTGAGGTTCTGTGTTCTTTTTTTTTTTAAATAGTTTACTTGATGCTTTGTATTGAGATGCAAAATGGAAAAGCATTAATGAAGAACGAAACATGCATCAATTGTATAAACACTGTAATCTATGAGTTGGCAATGAATTGGAAATGAGTTGAATTCCAAACCCTAACCCTTTTGGTATGGTAGGCTTTTTCTGTTACGTTCATATAATTTCAAATTAATGTTGGTACTTGATCGTTCAAGTTGTTCGTTTATTTTTTTTTTCGATCATTTTTTCAAAGACTTTAATCGAATCAGAATTAATCAGTTCAAAATTGTTTAAACTCATCTTAAATGGATTTTTCAATTAAATTATCTCAAACTGTGCCTGCCCTAATTTTCAAAATTGAAATTGGGAAATGAGATCAACAGTTAAAAAAATGGAAAAAAATGATAATAAAACACTAAAATAATAACATAATTAGTGTCATCATCATTAGTGTATCAATTTGTTTAAGACTTTAGAAATACTAAACTCTGAACATTGACGAGTCTTTATTCATGCCAATCTCCACCTAATATGACCTTAGCACATAGTTACTTAAAATGGCTAAATCTTTTTCAAGTGAAATAAATCTTCAAACCACTATGGTTTGGTCCAGTGATTAAAGCCATTCTCTTACAAGTGTGAGGAAAGTTGTTAAATTTTTTTCCTCAAAATTTGAGTGAAAACAATTTTTTTTTAAGGAGTGGAGTTAACGTACTATATAAGATTTGCATGATTATAAATATAATGAGCAATAGTCTTATTAAAAAAGAAAAAAAACTTCAAACCTTATGGCCATACAAGTAAATCTCCACCGTTGCATACGTCAATTATTTAGCATGATCATGAAGCTTCCAGCACAAAAAAGACCGACCGGCCAATGCTTAAAGTTAAAACGAAAAAGAAAATTTCCATTTATAGAACCAACAGGGTCATTTTCACTTACTGAAATTGTTGAAATATCTCTCCATCCCTATATTTAGCTCAAAATTATCTATCGATTAGTTCTCTCAATTCTCAAATGATATTGATTTTCAACATTTTAAGGCCAATGTTGTATTTAATTTTCTCACTGTGCGTGTTGATAGTAAAGTTTCTATTTGATTTGGGACATCAGAAAATGCGATCGACAGCTAAAAGTATGAAAAAAAATGACAATTGAGCATTAAAATGATAATATAATTAGTCTCATCATGTATCAATTTGATTAAGACTTTTGAAATAGTATACGTTGAAGAGAAGTTTATGAATCAAGATTGATGAGTCTTTATTGATGTATAAGATTGATCATGTCGGGTAAGACTAATGAATCATTCTAATAATATATATATACACTACGTAAAACCAACAAAAATGATTGGTTTGAATTAATAATAATCGATGATAATTCTATTTAATTGTTTTGTGTATCACATCCTCTTGCCTGTTGTATACTTATATATAACCACAAATTACAACTAATTATCTAAGCCTATTTTAAACAAGTGATGCCAAGATTAAAAGAGTGATTTATTGATTTTAATACAACACGTAAGAGCAGCGATCACGGGACCGACTTGTCATGGGATAAAAGTCCATTTAGTCCCTGTATTTTAAGATTAGTATCCATTTAGTCCTTATATTTTTAAAAATGTCTCGAAACATTCTTGCCGTTAAAGTATTTATACCCCTACCGTTATTTTTTATTTTTTTGGGCTTACTTTTACAATATTACCCTTTATAATAATTTTTTTGTTTGGAATTAATAAAAAGAAAATAATTGAATTACCAATTTAACCTTCAAAATAAAAACAATTATATTAATTTTCAATTGTCAAAAATTGTATGCAAACTACCAACTGTGCAAATGATGCTTGCAAAAAAATTAATATAAATTTTGTTATTTTTTTAGGTTTAAATTAGTAATTTAATTATTTTCTTTTTATTAATGTCCAAAAAATTTATTATAAAAAAGTAATATTATAAAAGTAAGTCAAAAGAAATAAAAAGTAACGGTAAGAGTATCAATACTTTAACTGCAGGAATATTTCAAGGTATTTATAAAATTATAGGAATTAAATAAATATTAATTTTAAAATACGGGAATTAAATAGACTTTTATCTTTCGTCATGTAAGCTTTTTACTGCAAACAGCTCATCCAATGAGAGGTTGACGTGTGATGAGTCGCTTGCTTGATCAGACCTTAACACGTAGTTACTTAAAAGGGCCAAATCTTTTTCAAGTAAAATGAGTCTTCAAGCCTTATGGGCAGACATGCAAATCCCCACCGTTGCATGCGTCAATTATTAAGCAGGATCATGAAGCTTCAAGACCGACTAGTCAATGCTTGAAGTTAAAACGAAAAACAAATTTTCCGTTTACAGAACCAACAGGGTCATTTTCACCTACTAAAATTGCTTCAATATCACCGTCTCATGTGAAGCTCAAAATTATTTATCGATTAGTTCTTTCAAATGATGTTGACTTTCGGCGTAAGTAATACGTCATCAAGCAGGCCAATCTTGTGCTTAATATTCCCGTTGTGCGCGTTGATAGTAAAGCTTTTGTTTGACTTGGGCCTGACTGGGCTACTCCTTGATTCCAACTAGGAAAACCTGCCTTGTCCACAAACCTAATTGATGTATGGTTATGTAACGGTCCAACACGAGCCCCATATATGCCCATTGAATTTTACCTTTGGGCTGACTGGCAGTGGTGATTTGGACTTATCTGCACCATTTTCTACGTAGTCCATGAATCAAAAGTTAAAGACTAAATGCTTGTGTTGTGAATCATGCAGCGGGGTCATGAAAAGTCAAAAAGAGAGGGCAAGAACCATGAATCATAAAACCTGCAACAGGACCATTAGTCTTGCAGCAGAGCCTATAGAACTCATAAAAAGGTTGCAGCCGAACCGCTATCGTACAGCAGAGCCCAGTAGTCCTACAATAAAACACAAGTCCATGGACCAGATGCAAGATCATGGACTATGGACAAGATGGCGCAGAAAAGTCCAAATCAACACAACCCCATGAGTCCATGGTTTCAGCCCAGCTCCAGACGCGAAAGTAGGGTCGGCAATACTCCGGGCCAGGTTTTAATTCGGTACCCGAATTTTATATTTTTTAATATTATATGTGTATATATTTTTTATTTTTTAGTAATTTTATAAGTTTTAAATTTATTTTAATAAAATTTGATATGAAAATATAAATTTTAAATGTTTAAAATTTTATATATATATATATATAAAATGAGTCAAATAAATATAAATATTTAAATAATATATATTTTATAATATTTTTTAATAAAATTTAGATTTTAAATTTATCAAGTGATGTTTAATATCGATCTGATTTTATTATCCGACCTATAACGCTCGGGTACAGTTCGAGTCTGGACCGAACGAGTATTTTATCATTCGCAGAAGATAAAATTGATCCGAAGGGATAGAGATAGAGATAAGTTGTGGTATCATTCGCAGAAGATAAAATTGTAGATTATCCGAATCTTAATTGATGTAAAATTCATGTCGTTTTTATTAGTTACACCACCCCCACTTATCATTTTGGCGGGTAATTTAATGCCAGATCTCAACAATTATCATTTATTTACTTGTATTTGCTGTAAAGGCTACAAAAGAATGCTGTTCTGTAAAGGTCACTACTACCCACGTGGGGTCGTCTCCGTTGATGCTAATAGCTATAAAAAAAAATTATAAGCAAAGACAAATGTTAATGAGTAACGTGCGGTACACATAATCAAATTATGGCACTGGAATCAATCACAGCTCTTCTGGTCTGACTCCTCCATTCAATGAAATGCGAGCAGATGGCTCTGAGACAGTGGCCAGAGAAGCTGATCCTCAAAAAAGAATTTGGAAACCAAGTCTCTGTTGCTTGGCTCGAGTTTCCTGACCACACAAGCAAAGGTTTAAATACCACATACGTATACAATATTATCTATCAAGTATAATGATTAAGACTTAAAGGTCCCTTTTCTTTCTCATTTTTCCCTCTGTAAAGATATGATAAAACCAAAGCTGTGATTGGTTATGTCGTAATGTATGTAGTACCGTACTTCCTCTAAGCAGAATGTGATTAGATAATTAGTGTGCTTTTTATTTCGCATATTTAATTAATAGATCGACAAAATATTTTTTTTATGTCTTTATAATTAATTAAACCGTGTTAATATTAAATTTTTAGGATCGAGTACTCTTATAATCTCATTCAATTAGTGCTTCCTACTATATAAGCTAGTAATGAATAAATGAGCTATATAATGGTATAATATTTTACATCTAAGTTAGTAATATTTTTTTTAAAATAAATGTCACCTCAGTGTTCATATATAATAGTATAATATTTTAGTACTTTAATTGCAAAGATTTTTCTACAAATGTATCATTAATACACTGAAGGGTGATGATACATTGTACAAATGTGGTGGGTTCAAAATTTTCACGATCATAAGTCACGACCTACACAATTATTGCATACATTATAGAACCAGGCCTCTTATTTTGAATTGTGTGACAAAAACAAAAGTGCCCCCTCCATCGTGGCATATTGTGGGCGTTCATCAATTAGAAAATTGACAATGGCTTCACCTTCGCGCTCATTTCATTTATGTGACAAGTATGTATCGATATCAAATCAATTATTTCTATCAAGTACCCCCGTCATATCAAATGAATGTTGTAGGTGTCACTTCACAATTCATTTAGTTCGTAAAATTTCTCAACGGACAAGGGGAAACAAAAAATTTATTTTCATACTAAGTTCCTTATTTATTTATTTATTTATTTTTCTATGGCTATGTTGAATTTTTTTTTATTAGATTACGGTTAAATTCGTTGTAATATTTTATAGAACCTACAGCTGCTTAGGCGGGGCCCACTTGGCCACGTTTTAACTAAAAGCTTGGGCTCACTATTTGGGGCCGCAAACCCTCTCTTCCTCTCTTTTCGCACCTTACGCCTCGAAAGTAATAAATTCGGCTTTCGTTTGTTAAATTTGTGAACAACGGTTCAAAGGCCGAAGCACGCACCACACGCACAATAACGACTACAGAGAAAAAGAATCAATCACCTCATCAAAATTCTCTTCTTTCTTTCTTCCCCTTTTTTTCAACAAATTCAATTCTTCTTTTGCGCAAAATTAGCTCGATAATTAAAATGCGGTTGTTTTCATTTTCGGCGACGATTAATTGGATTTGTTTTTAATTTAATTTCTATCGTTCTAAATATTGACTCGAAAACCGCGCATGGACCCGATCCGTAGTGAGAGTATACAGCCGGACGCGTGGCATTTCGTCGTCCCTTTACTCTTCGCTCCGGGCTTCCTCTTCGCCAGGTTCTTTTTGGATAGATTCATCTTTCGAGTAAGATTTTGTTGCTTAGTTGTGTTGTTTTATTAGACTTCTTGTAATAAATGTATATTTTAGGTTTCGTTTGTTAATATTATTATCGTCATTTTTGTCGATAATTTGACGTCAATTTGGCTTTGTGTTGCGTTAACTGCTATGATTTAGTATTTTGTCTGTTTGGTTGCTGGAAAATCAAGAAGAATTGAAGGAAACTTTAGAACTTTATGTGGTTTTAGCTGGAAATTTGAGAACAATCAAGTAGATTTAGTATATTTTAGTTGATGGATTTGCTTCGGCTTTGAACGCACATCAGCTAAAAGTGTGGAAGCTAATCTCTACAACTTGCTCTCCAACTTAATGTTGACATATGGTGATTCCATCCTACAATTGTGGGATTTGAAAGCCAATCGCACCTCAATTTCAAAGAGATTGAGGTTTTTTGGCATTTAGTTTACAGTTGCAATGTAGAATGGAATGACCGGATCTCAAAGTAGGAGTGGTTAGATAGTTGAAGGTCATTAGCGTCCGAGTAAAAATGAGTAAAAGTGTGCATTTAACAAACACTCTAGCTATTTTCTTTTCAAAGTTTAGCAGAAAACAGCAGTTCCGAGCATCCCTTCAGTTATGTAGTTGTATTATGTTATGTTTTATTGAATTCTTTGCAATAAAAGGAAAAATCAAAAACATTGAACTTTATGTTATTTTTCTTTTTTGCATCTATACCAGCAATGAAGCGAGTTGTTTTGTGGCAGGGATTCTCATTGGATTTTGAGCTTTTTGTTGTGTATAAATGTTCAATAGGAAGCTTGGTGACAGGCCCTTGGATTTTAGTTCGTTTTCTCATGATTATGAAGAAATTTGTTAAAAAGTAGAAATAGGGAAATTTTGTTAAAGAGTAGAAATAGGGAGAGGGAAAAAATAGGTGACACTTTGCAAAGGTTGGAGTTCTAGGATAAAGTAGATCTTTGGGTTATAAATGGTAAATTTGCAGAAGAGTTGATTTTCTTCAAGATGTGACAGCTTAAATTTGATGATGACGTAGTTTTTTTTTTTTTTTTTTTTTTTTGAGTTGTGAGAAATTTGTATTGATGATGAAGAGCTTGTTGTAAGGGCTTGCAGTTATTATATTTTGTATATTTTCACATAGATATGATATCTGAAACTCGTTGTATAACTAGCTATTTCTGAATTGACTTCCCACATATTCCATGATGATGCCGGCAATAGGTCATGTTTCTATCATCGAAAGAAGCAATGATTCTGTGCACATATTGTTTGTGATATTTTATACCAAGTATTGCTTTTTTTTTTTTTGGGTACCAGTACTGTTTTTTTCTATGTGCAGTATTTATGTTATAAAAACACTCGATATTTTCTTTATGGTTGATTATTCTTTGCCTCTTTGTAGAGGCTAGCTCTCTGGTTGTTGAATAAAGGACGTCCCCAGTTGAAGATAAATGAAACTACAAGGGCAAAAATTAGCAAATGTTCAGAATCTATGTGGAAGCTGACATACTATGCTACTGTTGAGTTCTGTATTCTCAAAATTGCCTGCGATGAGCCATGGTTCACAGATACAAACTTGTACTTCAAAGGCTGGCCAAATCAAGAGTTGAAGTAAGTGCAACATATGCCTGGAGTTTTTCATCCAATTGCTGGACAAATGATCAATGTTATAGTCGTTTCTGTAGTTGTTCATAATTGGATTGAATGCATTTCTTACAGTCTCATTTTGTGACTTTGGGATGTGCCCTCATGTTTTTATGTGGTCAACAAGAGTTGATCTGTTTTCTTTATTGTCTTAACTGACATGTATCTTTTGTTTTTTTCCAGGCTTCCTTTAATGCTTTATTACATGTGCCAATGTGGATTCTACATCTATAGCATTGCTGCACTTCTTACATGGGAGACTCGAAGGAAGGATTTCGCTGTGATGATGGCTCATCATGTAATTACTGTTCTCCTGATTGGGTACTCATATTTTACTAGGTAATAAATCAGATATGTCTAGATATACTGAAATTAAGTCAATATCTGGCCTGCAGTATCCTATTTATGTGGAATTCTATCCTATTATTTTTAATCCTTATTATTGGCCCTTGCCTGTCATCAGATCTTTCAGTTATTGATGTAGAATGAGTCCCACCTGTGCCTGTACTAGCCTTTGTTCATTATTCATTAATGAATAAGTACTATGGATTTTGCAAAAGTCTAACCTGAGCCAGGGGTGTGTAACTATTTTATAGTATTCATCTTGTCTTTGTTGTTAGTTATATGTTATTATTCTCTTATAATAACAGATTATCTTTATTATTTATGTTTTGAATGCTTGGATATATTATCGATGAAGTTTGGAGACTTTGCATCCCCATTGTTGGCCTATGAAAGCAAGAGATCAAGGTTCAAATCCATTGGGATATGTTATTTTTGGATGGGGGGATGGGGTGGGGCGCATGGTAACTTAAAAATAACTTTTGTGACTTTGTACTTTGTGATGAGTTTATTGACATCTTGTTATTGTTTGTATTGTGTGCACGTTTTCTTTTGAATTTTTTGATTATTTGCTGATTGAACTTGAAGAGACCTAAAGACTTCTGGACAATACACTTTTGCTTCGGCTTCTTAAACGCAAACCTGGCTAAGACCATAGATACCAATATATACTTTTTCTGATGTTGATCTATTTAAACTATTTCTGTAAATTGGTAGTCTTCACTGTGCCCTTGGGAAACTCTTTTCTAATTTGTGGCATTAAATATTCTGGGTTCATTTAATCATTTAAATTTGTAGTACTTCTATGAGTTATGTTATGTGACATAGAAAACAAGTGTGGTTTCTTAAGCTATTTGGAATATTTTAATTATTACTGTTTCACTGATATTATAGAGATGTTTACTTCAATTCTTCTTCATTGTGTGTATCATATTCATGACCATTTATTCAGTTTTCAAACAGAAAAATGATTCGAGGTGGCATGTTAAATGAAACATCCTTATAAAGAGCTCCACTATCAGTTCGATTTTATTTCTACTCATTAAATTGTAAGCATGTGAACATTAAGTCATTAACATAGCATAGAACTTAGAACTTTCGTTATGCAATGTTGGGCCCTTGAGAGTGTCAGAGTTCTTAACCCTTATCAATTTTTGTTTCAGAGTAGGATTACCTGATGAGCAGAAATGATTGATATTTTACTCAAGAGATATATTGTGACAGTAATTTTATTTTCTTTTTTGTTTTTCTTTCATGCAGGTTTTTCCAGATTGGCTCTATTATTCTTGCTCTGCATGATGCAAGTGATGTTTTTATGGAAGCTGCCAAAGTTTTTAAATATTCTGAGAATGAACTTGGAGCAACCGTGATCTTTGGATTATTTGCAATATCTTGGGTCATTCTACGATTAATATTCTTCCCATTTTGGGTCATCAAATGTACAAGGTTTGCCTGCATGATAAATGATTGGATGTCACATTATTTGGTCATCTAGCAATTTCTTTGGCTTATTTGATTTTGTGGTTTGCATTTTCCAGCTATGATCTTCAGTTCTACTTGAACCTATCAGAGAGTTATGATATGTTCATTTACTACATGTTCAATACAATGTTGCTGATGCTGTTTGTGTTCCACATATACTGGTGGGTTCTCATATTCTCAATGATATGGAGACAGCTGAAAAGTGGTCAACTGGGGGAAGATATAAGATCTGGTAAGCATTTTGATGTTTCCGTTGTTAGTTTAATTCATTTAGTGCCATCAGTTATTCCCATTAGTCTTTCTCTCTTTGGAAATAATCAATGGTTGTGCTTTGATAGTCTGCAGGAAACTTGATCCCATATAATCATTTAGCTAGAAAATTCCTATTACCGTCATTTTTGTGTTGCAATTGCCACGTACATTAATGTCATAGTTTGGGGGAAAAAGGGGACCAATCTCCTGCCTGCAAGTGAGAGTGCATCCATAATGATCCAATATATAGGTTGCTTATGCAATTTCATTTCACCCATGAACAACAATATCTCTGAAATTGAATCGATACTTCCCCCTCTCCCCACCTCAGGTCATGTGTTCTTTGTAATTTAAGAATGCAATTTTTTTCAAGTTCTTCTATTCCTTTCAAGTAGAGTTTGGGGGGCCTACTTTTTATAGAAAACTGGTCTGACAGATTACAGATTGGACTTTCTTTTGGACTCTGAGAGTCCATGGGTGGGGTTGCCCGTGGTCCTTGTTCCCTCAACCCTTTGCATACACATAGTGCATACCAAATGTAATATATTCTCACAACCTTTTCTAGCATGTAATTTTTAGCATAGTGCCACATCATTTTTAACCTTGTTTGGCGCCATTTCAACTGGCGTCTCGGATATTTTTCTAAGGCTTCTTGCTTAACTTGTCTACAACCAAATGCAGATTCTGAGGATGATGATTAGGTGGAAGATTTTGTTCAACTTATTGGTTCTTGCCGATGATGCTAGCCATGGGGAGATAGATTACTTCGGTCGTCTGTAGATTAGTCTCTGCACTTAATTGGTATCATATCACGAGGCTGGTGAAATTTTTGTTCCATAATAATTGTTCAGCTATTCATCTCGGGGTAGAGATAAGCCCATACCATCAACCATATATCGTCTTCTTTTTCTTTCAGCTGTACAAATAATAGGCAGTTCCTGTATAATTTGTTTCTTCTGATAAACCGTTGTTTTAGTAGTAGCACTTTTATCAAGAAATGGAATAGAGATGAAAAAAAGCTTCTGTTGTTGTTGTTGGGGTTTTCTCACTAGTAGTTAGATTCTGGTAGCTTAGAAGTGATTGCGAGTTCTGGATACACAAAATAGTTATAATTTGCTTGAGCACATTTCATTCCTTCCCTCAGTGTTTGACACTTTTGTTTTCACATAATAACATTACATTTTGATACTATGAATGGAATTTCCAGATTTTCAATGAATGTTTTAATAGTCGACTCACCTCATTATCACCTATGAAGAACAGAAGAAGCTAGTTAATTTTAGAATTTAGCACATAATCAAACTAATCACACAGAACTTGAGTTCGAAAGTTACGTTTTTCTCATAATTTTTATTTATTTATTATTATTCTTTAGCTTCGCCTGTGTTTGATACAGAAACAGCAAATTAACATAGATGTCGACTGAAGAATTATTATTAATTAATCTGCGCGAAATCTTAATAGCAGTAGCAATCACAATCTAGTGGGACGAAAGATTTCCCAGTGCTGGTGACGTGTAGCGTGACATCACTATGAAATTTCTTAGAATGAGTGGTATATTGCCAGCGGACATTTAATGTTGCATCAGCTTTTGATTGGTCGGGTCGGGTCGGTTAAATACAGCTTTCCCCACAAAAATTGTCGTATTTGGTTACGTAATTGCGCTTGAGTTTGACACTGACCCAGTGCCAACTGTATTTTTGTTTGGATGCCTCCCGCTTCCAACTATCTTAAATTCTTAATTTCTTGTTACTTTCCTTTTTTGTGAAATTTGTTGCCTATTTATTTTAAGCTGCAGTACACATTTTAATTTTTTTTTAAATACTATCTTAAATAATATAACATTCATCAATTAATTGATGAGATAATATAATTAATTCAATTAAACATTAAAAAAAAATTATCAATCATTGAATGAATAATACATTATTTAAAATAAAAATTATGATAAAAATATTTTGAATTAATATAACAGTTTGTGTAGTCTTAACATATATTAAGGAGATTTTTTTTTTATTTTTTTCTCAATTTGAACAAAGTCTTTACTCATAGAGTTTAGTGGATCGAGAAGAGTCTAAGACCAGGTCAAATTCAAAAAAATTCCTTTTGTACGATCATTAAAATCTAGTGATGAAATTTTTTTTTTTTTTTTTTAGTTATGAGGTTTTATTATTACTATTATTATTATTCAGTAAGCAGAGTCTGCAAAGTAAGTGAGGGATCGGTCCGACTTTAAAACTTATTGTACTACTTAATTGAGTCCCTTATTTGACATCATTTTTATTATATTCGTGCCTACGTCACTATAATCTCATCTTTTAAAAGAAAAGTCGCGGGGTGCATTCATGTATATAAAATCCTGGTCTGACCCAAATTGGGATTCTATTGACTGTGTCGACACCGTCCATTTAAGTGGCTTCGGTTTTAAGTAACATCCTGAGACCCATAAATGCTTACGTTACAGGTGTTTCTTGATGCGTTCAGACTTATTATCTATTAATTTGTTTCTCGTTGACAAAAATCCAGTGTTTGACCTTCATGAAGTTTTGTGAGTTGCCCCACGGTTTATCCACAATATTTGGGATTTCAAATTCACACCCGTACAGGTAACAGCCAGCTGTCACCTTTCCTTATCCAAACGAACTCTATTGTGTACGAATGTCAATCATCAAAAGATATTTGCCTTCTAAGGTCCTGGAGAACCGGTCAAACCCCGTACAATTGATTGATGATAGTGAGACTTTCATTGATCCGAAGTTATGTGTGTACTTCAACTTCTTTCAGCAGTTAGTTCTTCTTCTTTTTTTTTTTTATAATTTGAAATTGAAATTTTCTTTAATAAAAAAAATAAAAGAATGTCCATCTCTCATACTCTCATGGTCAATTGACTAGAGTCTTGAAAGGAGAATACATATCGAAAAAGGGTTAATTTCAAAATATCTTTTAAATTATTGTAAACTTTAATTTATTCCTCATTTTCTTATATAGAAGATAAAAAAATATTTCATAATTTCACTCCATTTTTCCTTATCTTTTGAGTAAGGTTAATTTAGAAATACCTCTTTCATGAAAACATCAATTTATTCCCTATTTTTGGTTAAGAAGACATTAAAAAAAAAAAAAAATCAACCCACCCTCCATTTTTTTTCCTCATCTTTTAAGCAAATATGCTGGTAACTTTGAGATTTTCAAAAGTAGCGGAGGTAATTTCATAATAGTCAATTCATGAGGAAGATAATCTGAAATTTACTTTTGAACAAAAGTGAGGTAAGTTGAAGTTTATGTAGTTTACAAAGTATTTTGAAAATAGTCATTTTATGAGGAGAAATTTAAAAATTTATCCCATTGAAATGGATAGTTATGTATTCATGACCAGTTTTCTAAGTGCAATTTAAAATTTTTTTATTTCCTTGTTTATTAAGATATGTTACTAATCTAACTTAAAAAACGAAAAAAAAAATCTCTATTAGGCAAAACTGATAGTTATTTGAATTTAAGGGACAAGTAGGAGTAAGGATTGACGTTTAATAAATTGAGACTTCCGTCTTATTAAAATCATTTTTCCATATTGCTGGTTGATTAGTAATAAATAATTTCGAGTAATAATGTTGTATAGTCGTTGAAATTATATATTATGTAACTTCACTTGATAGATGTGAATGCCATCTAGTTAAAATGGTAAAATCTCTTACATTAAAAATAAGAAATTTAAATTCAAATTCTGTTAATATTTGTGGGAAGAGATCGAGTTGCCGTTGTGTTAAAATAATAAAAAATTTATTTGATTAAAAAAAAAGAGCGAAAGAAAGAAAAAAAATCTTTTTTATTCAATATCTTAATTACATATATGAATTCGGTACTCAACTAAGTTTGAGCTGGCATTAAATCAGTATAAAATTCACGTGGAACACATTTTAACTGTAGAACACATTTTAACTGTTGATTCGATTATTGCACAATTGTAGGCGGGTCCCTTATTCACAGGGTACGCCGTCAAAATCCCAGGGGCAAGGAAAGTGTAACACTAATCCGTAATAAGGCCCTAGATTGTTAAACCTCCGAGGGCGGCTACCCTAACAAAAAGGTTATAAGCAAAAGCGCAGGCTCGGCTCGGAGGAAAGCGTCGCTATCAGCAAAACGAAAGGAAAGGATATTCACTTGTCGTCCGTTTGACTCTGTGGAGTCTACTCCCGGAAGAAACTGAAAACTCCAAAATGAACTCTTGGAAACCCCGCGGTTTACCAGCCATGTCAGCAATAAATGGCCCCGCCCCAGCTGTGAAATCACCTGGACCACACTTTTATCACAAATATGAAACCCAAGAAATTTCCACGTGCGCTCAAAAAAAAAAAAAAATCCCCCCCAGTACTCCGTGTGTTAACTGCGTACAGCTGGCGGTCCACGTCAACACTAACACGTATAAAAACGCGCGCACTTCCTCCCTCCCTCCTCAACTTCAAAAAAATTCAACACTTTCAATTCCGGAGCCAACACGAACACACGAACAACTGAAACTGAAGGAAAAAAGAAAATAAATCGACAACGAAGATGCAAAGATCCTCAAAGCGACCGAGATTCTACACCGTTGCCGCCCCCCACAACCCACCGCCATCGCCTCCGCCGCGTCGTCTCACTGAAGAGCAAGAACTCGCCATCATGGTCGCAGCGCTCAAAAACGTCGTCGTCGGAAACACAGACAACGATTTCTCCACCGATATTTTTCGATTTCAAGATTGGACGGCGTCTAACGCAGCAGCCATCGCCTCCACGTCCACGAGTTATAATAACTACAGCACTAATTTTGGAAATACGATGCTACCTCCTGCCGACACGTGTCAAGTCTGCAACATTCAAGGTTGCTTGGGATGCAACTATTTCCCGCCAAATAATAACAATTACCCCCACCAACAACAACCGCAGCACCACCACCAACGGCAAAAGAAAGCAGCGGCTGCTAGTAGCGGCGCGGGAAAGAGGAGAGGGAAAAAGAATTACAGAGGGGTGAGGCAGAGGCCGTGGGGAAAATGGGCAGCCGAGATTCGTGACCCGAGGAGGGCGACGCGTGTCTGGCTGGGGACGTTCAACACGGCGGAGGAGGCAGCGAGGGCGTACGATAAGGCCGCCATTGAGTTCCGTGGGCCCAGGGCCAAGCTTAATTTCCCATTTCCCGATAGCACAGCAGTGGCAACAGCATACGAGCAGCAGCAGCAGCAGCAGGGGGAGTCATCACATTCACAGCAGCCTCAAGAAGTGGCGTCGCAAGAAAGGAATCAAAGTGTTGCGAGAACTAATAATCATAATAATAATGGGAACTCGGCAGCGGCAACAGAAATAATGGGGGATCAGATTCAGAGTGACTTTTGGGAGATGATTGGAGAAGACGAGATTCAACAGTGGATGACGATGATGGATTTTGGCACCGATTCTTCTGACTCTGCTAATACTGCCCCTGGTCTTACTTCATGATCAGTTAATTAAGTAATTAGAATGTTTGTTTGTTTCTTTTTTTTTTTAAAAAAAAAAAATACTTTATTACAGTTTTTAATCAATTAATTCAGCCAATTAGTTGATTGTATCTGTAAAGAAGATGTAAGATCATCAATTTGGAGATCGATTAAGTAACAATAAATAAATTTCTTACTAACTCAGTTCAACATCGGTCCCAATTATTTTACCGATTTAATTTTACAAAATTTATCTGGAGGTGCTGCCGCTGAACTGAGGATTGGCTTTGCTGATTACCACAAAGGCCGGGGGGGGGGGGGGAAGGAAGAATTAAAGTGGGACCCACTAAGTATCCACACAACACGCTGGCTAAATCCCACGTTCTTGCAAAGAGCACTGGCTGATGTCCGATGCAAGGGATCAAGTGGAGAGCGACACGTTGCCACTAACTGCTGGGAGCTGGTAACTGCAAGGTAACATGTGCGTCTCAGTAATAATGATTAAACTATTTTTTTATCACGTTTATCACGTGCTTTAATTTAAGACATGTGGGAACCGATACCCATATAAAGTAGCGTAATGGCAATTGGCAAAAGCAAACGCAGACTCATGAAAACGTGAGGGAGGGAGAGAGAAAAGAAGCAAAAAGCGTCTAAAGGTTTTTTTTTAAAAAAAATTGGTCAAATAGGAAAAAAGTAATTTAGTGGATAATCTTGTTTATTGCTGGATTCACTCGACCAAACGCGTACGGCCCTCACATATTAAATTATGGTAGCTTAGCTGGTTTAATAATTGATGCAATTAGCACATGGTTTATCTGGTAATAATGAACCAAAGGCATCACCACACCAATCTTGTCGCGTCAAGTCAGCGTTTTGACTCTTTTTTTTTCCGTCCATCGTACATTTGCTTAGAGCATAAATTAAAGGTTCAGTAACGTCATACAAATATTATTATTTTAATATTAACATATGATCATCTCGAATCGCATTCCAAATGATGCAACACTGTTTAATTGAGTAATAAATTCACATGCAACTCATTGAATCCCACAAGCCGCCCACCAGATTGTTTCGGAAATCTAACATTACGCTTATGATAAATTAATTTTTTATTTTAATATTTTATTATATAATTATTAATACTAGATTTAATATCTTTTTCAATAAATAATATAACTCCTCCCATGTCACTACTTCATTATAATGAGTCATCAATATGTCATTTGCCAGTTATTGGCGTTCGTTGAAGTTAAATCCATTATTGCCAGAATCCTTGTTTCTTGATCAATGCAGTAATGCAACATTTCCAACGACTAACTTTTTTTTTTTTTTTTACCTTGGAAACAGGGTGGGGGATTGAATTTTTTTAATATGATTAAATAGTGGTAATGAGTGTGCGCAGTAATGTTATTTCATACTTGATCAAAATTAGGAATTTTTTAAAAGACCCAAAACACACACACACGCATACTATAATATATTACAAGAGAAAGTGTACTCTATATATATATAAAATTTATCCCTAATTCATTACTTTTATAAAATAAGAAATTGACTCTGCTGCTGGATTCACTACCATTTTTAGAGTAGTTCAAGGCTGTCCAATGAACGGTGGTGGTCACTTTTGTTGCTGGCCTAAACTTGGGAAAGGGGTTAATGGTAATCATTGCACACACAGATTAAACGGCAGTGATTCCAACGCGCTACTAACTCCAATAACTACAACGACCAAAACCACCAACGAAAGAGTGGCCTAACTTGGCCCACCGCGTCCACCGGGAGAAATTCTAATTACCATACGTGTATGTATTTATTTTAAAAAATTATTTAATTATATTAAATTTAATTACATATATTATATATATTATATATATATATTTATTTATTAATTATATTATCTTTAATGTATTTTAAAATTTTTTCTATTTTCAATGGAATGTAATGTCGGCATGCTAAAAAACCCACTTAGTTTTTTAAGTTGAGTGATGTAAGAATCACTTATGGATCTCATAATCATACAATAGTTAGTTAGTTCGATATTTGATAATTAATTTATAATTAAAAGGAACAATAATACAAATTAAAGACATTAATTATTAAAGATGGACTTAATTTGGCTTCACTAAACAGAGTGTTTTGTTCCAACCAGAAAAATCATTGACAAACTTCAAAATACGGGTCAGCCTGAAGTAGAATGAATGCCGCTGCCACCTCAAGTCAAGCTCAACAACATTTCCACCCAGGCCCCGATGCAGGAAACTACTATGATTCTTTAACTCCTTAAGCTTTCACAATTCCTTCTTTTCATCGTCCGCATAAAGGTACTAGCAGATAGCTATCAAAAATACCATCGTGTCACAACTAGAAAATCCCCGCGTGAAGATCTTAGCAGATTGCTGTCAAGATTACTATCGTGTCACAACTTGAGAATCTATATGGATGACGCAGTAAGTGATATACAGAAATCAAATTCATTAAATTCAACAATCGATCACAATCAAACCAGCTTCTAATGATAAAGTGGAAAAAGCCTATTTACTGTTTGCAAGTACGAAAGAAGTTGATGACACTTGCAGTATGTACAAGCAGAAGAAAGCGAAAGTCAACACCAGCACTGGAAAATCTGTTTTTTTTTTTTCCCCTCAGAAAAAAATGGATAACAAACTTGATTACAAAATGGATAACAAACATGATTACAGGTTAGAAAAAGGTTTAGATGTAACGGCAGAAGCAATCCTACTACACATGGACATGGATGCCAAGATAGAAACAAAGATGGTTTGATGAAGTCATCGCCTGCCAGAGAGACTGATAGAGCTGACTTTCATGGGTGTCGCCACCACCAGCGGAGCTTCAGGGGAGTCAGTAACAGCAAACTTGTCATGCATGAAACGACTTTCTACAATAGATTCATCCTTCAACACGATCTTATAACAGTAGCAGCTCTTGAGACCTTGCTGATTCCGGTAGCATTCATGAGCACTGTTCTTCACCTGCTGGAAGTCCCATATCACACTGAACTTGCCAACTGTTGCAACTAAGTGGCGCTCTTGTTTACCATTCTCCGTTACCTGAAAGACCATATTAAACATATAAGAAATATGCATCACGCATCACAGTAACTAATATACCATATGAAGAAAAGAGATTAAGCATACATAATTAATGAACAACTACTCCAACTTTCAACAACAAAACCATGAAATTACTAACCCCATTTAAGTGATCCCCCAGATTATGCATATCCATCTCCCCATGGGTCATAACCATGTAACTGTCAGGCCCTAGGCTGTTTCAGCTCTCAAGCCTTTAAAGGAATTCAATGTCTAAGCTAATTCATTTTGTGTGGATCATGCTTATATGATATCAACTTCGGGGCTTACCCACCATTAGATAAGTTTCACTCTAACTCCAACTCAGCAATTTGGTCTATCATCATGGCCTCAACTACTACTTTTCACTTTGTGGGAGACACTTTTTTGCATTTTAGAAGAGGTAGCTCCCAACCTCCTTCATTCCTACTGCCTCCTTCGGTGAGAAGTGCCCTTCCCCTTTCTAAAATGCCTGATTGGTCTGCCTCAGAAAATGTACAAAGTGGACTGCTGTTTGGCTGACCCCTTTCTTCCCATTTGGGAAATCTGCAACTGTTCTTCTATACTCAATTATGTCTCCTAATTATAGCTTGGGACAAAATTTTATAATAACCTGAACTCTCCGTGACAATAATTCTATCCAATAACTAGAAAGTTCACCATTGGCAGCCCATGCGACAACTACAGAATGGCCAATCAGCTGGAATGCAGGGCTGCGCAGATGATAAAAGAGGGAGAGGACCATTCCTAAGCAATAGACATGCAAGAATCAAATGGATCTATCTACTGCCACTGATGTTAAAATGCTAGTGGGGCATTCATCTCAAACTTTGAGAAAGCTAATCACACATTATATATGCATTTGTTTTTTCCGTTCTTGCAGGATTTTTGAAATCATAACTTGTACGGTAAATTATTAAAACCATATACGTTGCATCATTCAAATTTTCTCACAGAAAGAGGGTAGCAGAAACATGATTTCAATCTGATAAGATTAGATATTTGAATGAGTAGGTCCACAAATCAACTACATTATCCAATTTGACAATCATCAACTTGCTACCGCTATTTGATTCTTCCAGGGTGAAGAAAAACTAGACAATAGTAAAAGTGACCATCTGAGGGCTCTCATTCAAGGCTCATTAATTAAGTTGTCATATTTAACTCAAGCTAAAATTTAACAAGCATGCCAAATACACAGTAGCATTCAATAAGACACAACTACAAATAGAATATATGAAGCTTACCCATGAGAAATGGCCACCATGAATCTTATTATCCGTCCCAGCCAAGTGTGAATCCAAAGGAGTCAACTTCAACAATCTTGGAGCTGGGATCTTGTTTCCCATGCGCCCACTAAAACCAGTCTTTGTCTTCCCATCTTTATCAGTGAACAGGGTACAAATGAGTATCAAATATGTATCTGTAGTACCCAATATCCATTTCCCATCATATGTAACATCCACATGGGTAATGGGTGAACCAAGGCCCGGGAAAGCCGTCTTAGCCTGCCTCATTGATGTCTTTGAATATAACCTTATCTTCCCATCAAGCGACCCAACAACAATTGATCCATCCCCAGTAGATGCAAAGCACTGAAAATTTGTTCCCCTAGAAAACTGGTGCCCCTGAGTCCAATGCAACACAGGTGAGTCACCCTTCACCATATTCTGCACAATCCCACTCCTGTCTCTCATATCCCATTGACATAATCTATTATCATCCAACCCAAGAAATGTAGACTCAGATGGATCCAGCTGTGAACCTTTAGTATCATTTGTGATATCTCTCATCGTAATATCAGTCCCGTCCTTACCAAACTTCCATTCAGTCACAATCTTCCCTGTCTCTATATCAAGCTGTTGGACTCCTGTTGCCTGAGGCTTTCCATCTTTCAATGGGCTCATTAGCATCATATTTGTCTCCCCCCTCATTAAAAGAGCCTTCTTGGGAGTTGAATTCGAACCAATTTTTGAACTTCCACCATCAAACCTCACAGAAACACCTTTATTATGAATCCCACGATTATAGTTTCTATAAACCTGTAATCCCAAATCGTTAACCAAGAAACTATTATCTAGTGCCCCTAATGTCAGGCTCTGCACGCTGCCATTCGCTAACTCCTCAAACTCCTCCAACAAATCTCGATTTCCCCTAACAGGTCTCACTCTTTCAGGGGTTTTATCTAAACCATCATCTGCATCCTCCCACATAGAATCATCGGCCACCTCAGGCTTAACCCATCCGATAAACTCCTTCCCATAAACTTTCATTTTATTCTCTTCAGTAGCTTTTAGCCCATACACATTCTCAAATAAGCGATCTTGAAACTCAGTCACAAACTTTCTATACTCAGAATCACTAAAAAATTTCAACGCCCAAACACCCTTATCAACGAAATCAATTCTCCTCTGATCGCCAAACATTTTTAACTGCATTTCGGTGGAAACCTTAGCCCTAACTTTAGACCCAACTTTCAAAACCCAAAACCCATCACCAAGAACCCGTTTTTCACTCTCTTCCTCATCATCCTCAGATTCATTTCCACCGTTGATTTTATTTGTTCTTACAAAACTATAAGATGTTAACTTATCAGAAATAACCCACTTAGCTTTTGGTGTGTTGCCCCCGATATGGAGGTAGAGCTTAACTGGGTTTTTAACATTAGGGCTTTGGGGAGTTGGGTATTTGAGTTTAAGCGATTTGAGCTTGGCGTCTACTTCGTCGAGAGAATTTAGGGCTTTGGTACCTGATTGTGATGAAGAAGAACTTGTTTCCTGAGCGTCGTCGTATTGGGAAGATTCTTCTGATTCTGATCCTTCATAATCGGAGTCTGAGATGTAATCTTCGCGGCTTTGAGACGTGCCCATTATTCGAGCTTAACGAGGAATTTTAGAAATTCTATTCGGGTAATCAAATGATCGAGTCGAGGGAGAATCAAGTTTTGATTTCCTCGAAAGGGATGAACGCCGATTGGTAGGGCAGTTGTGGGATTTACAGGTATTTATAGACGATTTTGTTGTCACCGGCTATCACAGTTTACAACTTTATCCACTTTTATTTTGCAAAAATGACACCGGACCCCAAAATTTTCTCTTGATAGATATTTTGTTTAGAAATTGGCAGCCAAGCATCCACCATTTAAAAAATTGATATCCAGACCCATTATGTTAGTGAATTTTATTTATTTAGATGGAAATAATTGCATGCATTTAATTAATCTTGAAAATATTTGAATATAATAATATTAGTAAGAATTATAACATAGTAATGTTTTTTTTTCTCATTTAAATAGATAAAATTTACTGATAGAAAAAATATCTATTTAAAATGACAGGAGTTTTAAATTTTAAATATAAATTAGGATAAATTTTTAAAAATTTGGGTGTTATTTTTTTATTTTCGAGAAGAAAATAAAGTTTTTTTTCCACTTAATCAACGACAAGTAATGAGTTTCAAAATAATGACAAAAAAAAAAAAGAATTCTGTTATTTACGTATGGTGTATTAGAGCAGGACAAAACAAAAGAGGCCTAATAAGAAATTACAAAGATGTAGAGGCATAAATGCAAAATACCAATTTATTCACTTTGGCATTGGCCACCGGCAATTACCAGTTAACGGCTTAGCGTTGATCTAACGTCCGCATTTACTTCGTAGTGAAGTAGAAGGCAATCATACAGCCGAATGCTCCGTATGCCTTCCGTGTTTGGGTCCGCGTTTTAGAAGGTTCCACATTGTGAATGTTTCTCTTTATTTCGTTAATAAAATATAACTCTTATGCTTTTATCTTTTAAACATAAAAAATTTAGATAATAAAATTAAAAATTAAAAAAAATCCAATATTTCAAAGAGAATTTCAAGAACCAAGTACCTGATAATTAAATTTAACAAGGCTGCATTCATTGCTCTCTCTGTTTTTTTTTTTTTTTCAATTCATTCCTTTGAGATAGAGGCACACAAAACCCAAATCAATTTTTTTAACGACCTATCCTCTCAGAATTTAAAACGGGGTGACCAATTAAAGAAAGCTTTTTTAAAAACCACTCGGTCAGTAACAATTTCATCTCATGTTATGCAAGATTAAAACAAATAATAGTTCTTGAAATATCTAGAAATGGACAAATAACTCATGCATTTTATATGATTTTGCAAAGGATATTAATACATGGCTGGAAGGAAGGCTCATAGATTTTCTGTAGCAATGCAATAATTTGGCTATGAATGTTCTTTGGAACAAGTTATAAGATGCAAGAAGTACCAAGCAATGGTTAACGACTGACAACTAAATTGTAAGATAACATTAATGTATCAATCTAAGTGTACATTCCGCCGACAGAACTGTTTACCAGAGTTACATATACGATATTTCCAACATTACACTCTGTTTAACTAACTTACATTTCTTCCCTTTCTTCCCTTGATAAGCTTACAGGTATCAGAACAAGAATGCTACATGAAACCCTAGAATACCAATCCAAAACCATCAGGCAACAAACAACGGTAAAAGAATGGAAATGATACAGAAAGACATGACAACGAAAAAAAGAAGGATAAACCTTCCGTCTCACAAGGTGTCGCGTGCAGCAATCCGACACGTAATAGCATCCGCAAGTGAGGATATCCCTAGTTCCAGGCCGGAAATTTTGTAGTGCTGAAACAAAATAAAGCATGGATCAGCAATAGCTGAAAGCAGCATCAGGGCAAACGATGATACACAATCAAACAGTATTGAATATCCTACAAACTAACTAACCTTTTGTATCTGGGCTTGATTCGCTCTCCCTTCCAGCTCATCCAGATCAATTTCCTTACCATTGATGAGTTTCCCCACAGCTTCCATCTGACAGGATTTACAAAACAATATTACAAACTACAAAGATTATGTCTTAAGATATATTAATTTGCTGCTGTATTCAAGGTGCAGCCTCACCTCATCACGCGAAGCATTGAAACGAGCTGCAAGGACATAATTTGAGCTGTCTGCAATGCCACATCTTTTCAAGGATTCTGTAATCTACAGAAGATTGAAGCCAAAAGTTACTTACAAACAACGAAAAACTTGATGAATGAAAGGAATATTGAGGCAACGATGAAAGAAGATTACATGTTTAGATGCTGAGTAATTGTAAACAAGCTCAGAATGAAGAGTGCGTGTTGTTAAGGATTCCCGTGACTTGGCTATAAGTGTCTTATGTGCAGCAGCAAGAACGGGGAAAACATCTGGGATCTGTCTCAGTTGATAGAAGTAACATAAATCCCAAAAAAGTGTACATAGAGAAAGTTGAATGGAGAACGAAAAATAAAGCATAAATAAAATGTTGAATTCCATGAGATATCATACAAGTGATGCATTGAGAAATGCGGCTTCTGGTTCAAGTGTACCAGCTTGCATTGAATCTAAGAGTTCCCTGCATGATCATTATTATATCATGAATTCCAGTCCTCAAATAAATTCAACATAAACCATTTTTTTAAACTATTATTAATTGCTTATGTAGTATCAAAAATTCTGAGCTGTAATATCTCCTTCAGGCAAAAGAAAGTTCCTTTTTCATCTCATCTCATTGCTTGAAAAAGGAGCTGCTCAGGTATAAATCGTGGTAATGAATTAAACCATAATCTCTGAATGATTACAGAGGACCACTGAAATGCTTGTACTAAATATGAAATGAAATTTAAAAAGAAAAAAAGAAAAAACTAAACCAACTGTTTAACAAAAACCATAATTAAAACCTAATTACACATTTATCTACCATAAAAAGAGCGCGCGCGTCCACACACACACACACACATTGTTCAAAGCTAAAAGCGTAAACATGAAAACCCATGACTAAAAACACGTTGTAATCTTATGCATCTGTAAAAATAAATACGAAAGAGTTAATTAACTTAATGGGTATTTTTTGTTTCCTAAGAAAAATATCACAAATGACTCTCTTTTGTTCTATTTTTCATTCACCCAAATTTTAAGTTAAATAGAAATAAAAGAGCGTACTTAGAGTTGGTGACTTCGGTAAAGAGGGAAAAAGAGAGAGTCTTTCCGCTACTGATCTCGAACACTTTCATGGCTGCTACTTTTGAATGATTCTTTGCCTCCGCTATGCAAACAAGATAAAACCTTGATTGAATTTCAAAGGGAACTAGGGTTTTAAGCGGGTAAATTTATCAGGGAAACAAAAACAAAACTCAGCATTTTTGAACCCGGTCCGACCGGATTGCCCGAATTTAGTAAATAATGAATTTCATTTTTTTATTAAAAAAATTTAGGAATCCAGTCCTGAACTAATCATAAGTGTACTTATTGATTACAATTCATATCATTAGATGATTTTAAGTATTTAAAATTATCTAACTTTTAATTAAATATGTATACGACATTATATTATTAATTTGTTATACTATTAAGGTTATCATTCTAAGACATGAAAATTTTTTTTCTCATAAATATATAATTAGAAATAATATTTTATTTTTGGTAATTAAACTCTTCATTTTCAATTGAAATTCAAAAAACTTTCGAAAATCCTCATGGTAGTTGAAAGATAAATAAGAAAAAAAAATTGATGTTTTAAAATTTTAAGAATAAATTAAAGATTATCATTCTATACAATAGTAATATGAAATTTAATTAAAATTAAAAAAAAAACATATTGCGTCGATTACCACAACTATTTTTGTAAAACACCTTCATAACAAATTACAGCTTCAATTGCAAATATATGAACTTAAGAAAGGATTCCAAACATAGTGTTGATAACTGTAATAACAATGAAAACAATAATTAAAACAGATATGTGACTTGTGACTTGGTCAAGCTTTTGTAGCCCTTGCATGGGTTCTCAAGTGCATATTGATTAATTCTACCTTCAAGCTCTCCCTTTTACGTGTCAATTCCCTGCATTCCCTTCTCTCTCAATTTCTAGCCCCAAAAAAAAAAAGATAATAATAATATTAATATTAATATTAATAATAATAATCAAACAGAAAAGTTTTTGCCATTTTGCTTTCCCTTCTTCTGGGGGGATTTCATTTTCCTCCCATTAATTAAACAATGTCTCTTGTGATCATCTTCCTCCTATGGTTCTTTAGCAGCCCTCTCTTTGCCCTTTCTCAACCTACAACTTCACCTCAAGGTATGCAAAATTAATATCCATGCACGCTTGCATTTGTTATAAAAGCATATAAGCAATGTACTTGAGATATGTAACAAAAAAATTTGGTAGTTATATCCTTATACGGCCATTCTGTTATGAGTTTATATGTAATGTTGATTGACCCCAATGGTTGTATGCAGATTTCCTGTTAAGCTGCGGTGACACGGTCGGGCTAACAACGGGGAGACTGAAATTTCTTCCTGATAAGGATTTTCAATCTCTTGGAAACACAACAACTTTGAAACAACCAGGCTTATTGCCCATATTATCAACACTTAGATTTTTCACAGAATTACAAGCCAGAAAATACTGCTATGTGTTTAACGTGACCCAAGGGGACAAGTATTTAGTGAGAACAACTTATTATTATGGGGGTTTTGATGGAGGGACTAAGCCTCCTGTATTTGACCAGATTATTGAAGGGACTAAATGGAGCATTGTTGATACCGCGGAGGATTTTGCTAATGGGTTAAGCTCTTATTATGAGGTTGTTGTGGCAGCCGTAGGAAATAGCCTAAGCGTGTGCCTTGCAAGGAATAATAACACGACTTCTCATCCGTTTATCTCAGCTATTGAACTGTCAAAGCTTGATGATTCTTTGTATAATACCACGGATTTCAATAAGTTTGCACTTAGTAGTATTGCAAGGAGTAGTTTTGGAGGTGATGCCCGAATTAGGTATGGAAATTCATTGCTTTTTTTTTTTTTTTTTTTTTTTTTGGGGGGGGGGGGGGGGTGTGAGTAAATTTTAGTATCTTCTCATATGGGCTTTGAAATTTGGATATGCAAAATGATTAATCTTCATTATGGAATCAAATGGGAAGTAGAAAGAGGGAAAGGAAAATGATGGGCTGCAATTAGCTTGTGAGGATACTGATATATCAATGTTTAACCATTTGATCCTAGCTTTCCAGATGATTTATTCAACCGGAAGTGGAACTCATTTAAGGATTTGAACCCCGTTGAGGAGAACAAGAACAAAGTGAACCCTGAAGATTTTTGGAACAAACCGCCAGCAAAAGCGTTCTTGTCATCAATCACTACAACCAAAGGAAAGCCTCTCCAAATCCAGTGGCCGCCGGGGCCACTTCGTAATAGCAGATACTACATTGCACTTTATTTCCAGGAAAATAGATCCCCGAGCCCTGAGAGCTGGAGAGTCTTCAACGTTTCTGTAAATGGGAATACTTTCTTCAAGGATCTTAATGTCACAACCAACGGGGTCGCTGTTTCTGGAAACGAATGGCCGCTGTCGGGGCAGACAAACATCACCATGACTCCCAGAAATGACATGCCTGTTGGACCTATAATCAGTGCTGGTGAAATTTTTCAGCTCCTGCCTCTTGCTGGAACGACTTTCCACAGAGATGGTAGTCAATTTTTCCGTACAATTCAGAACCATACTGCAGATTTGTTGGTAAACAAATCTTAACTCATATGGTTGTTTTCTAAAACCTAGTTGCGGCAATGGAAGAATTGGCAAAACATTTTAAAAATCCACCTATTGATTGGAATGGCGATCCATGCTTGCCTTGGGAGAACTCGTGGACTGGAGTTACATGCACTAAGAGTAAACATACAAGAGTTGTCTCGATGTAAGTTCATTAAATTGATATTTCATACTATGCAGCAGTTGGTATTGATCTGACCACAAATTGTTTTCTTTGTGCTCATGAAATTACAAGTATTTTTCCCTTGAAAAAATTAAGAAGGATTCTGTTTTTTTGGGAATCAATTTTTATTAGTTCGGTTTCTCTTATTATATGTTAGTGATCTTAAAGGCTTTGAGATATCAGGGACTCTACCTGAAAGCATAGGCAATTTAACTGCACTCAAGCATCTGTAAGTAACCAAGTCTTTTCAATAATTCTACCAAGGTTGGTGGTTAGTATTATTTCTCCGTGATGACAATAGATGTTAATTAGAATTATTGACATGCAGTCGGCTAGGAGAGAACAAGCTCTGGGGTCGAATTCCAGAAATGAAGACATTGACCGCTCTAGAAACTCTGTATGTTCTTGATTGAGTACTTTTCTCATTTCTTCATAGCTTATGCGCAATGCACTGATCGATTTGTGTTTATAATATGATGTAGGCATTTGGAGAACAACCAGTTTGAAGGATGGATCCCTCAAACCTTGAGCCAACTTCCCAAACTTCGTGAGATGTAAGTTATTCAACATTGAGAAGTTACCTAAAAGGCTATTTCATATAAATTCCCATACATTTCAATTCTAGCTAACTGGTTAATTGCGATGACCTGACTTGATAAACAGATTCCTTCAGAACAACAATCTTGATGGACAAATCCCTGATGGCCTGAGGAAACCTGGATTGAATATTCAGTAAGCACAATCCTTTACTTACTTTCAAGATTCTTATATTAAGAAGCTTGTGTATGTGTATCTTGCATAATCTGCTCGGTTTCTCTGCAGCTTTTATTATTTACCTTAAATGCTGATTATGCTTTTGTTTCAGGGCGTCTCCTGGAAATCGTCTAACAAAACTTGCATAATGCTAATGAAGGATGAGATATAGCAACAGTACTTTCAATACCAGTTTAGGATTTAATTGGGAAGTTTTTGTACTTAATCATATTGTACACGTCCAACAAAGGAATTCATTTTTATGGAGAGACAGCAGAGAGATCTAGTGTCATATCACTTCTTTGGTTTGAAAAGGGTCTGCTTGTTTCTGTACCTTCAATCTGAATCTGTGATTGTACTTGAATCATAACATTAAAATCAACAGACTGCTGCAAGTGAAGAATGTTGTCAATGCACAACTGACATTGAAAGAACAATTGATTAGGCTTTTGTTAAAAGGCATGACGCAGATATATGTGTTCTAATATAGCTCTTTTTGTACAATTTATAGTTACAAACTGTATTTAATTCTTTGCAATCTATTTGATATGTCCTTGTTAAAAACTAATATTAATTATCTGCAATCATCTGCTTGTTGACTACAGACATCAGATCGTTTATATATGCTACATTTTAGCCTTTGTGACTCTTTAATATGCTACATACCGACTTGACACACTCTACATTGTTTTGAAAATTGATTTTAGCTGGCTTTACAAAGACCAGTGCGGCTAGTAAAACTCGAGGCATTTTGTTGGCAATCTCTATCCAAATAGAATAGAAGGTAGACTCAGAATGATGGAAATTATGCTGTAGTTTCACTTCTTGACCTTGTTTTCTGTCCACCCATTTGAGCATAGATTCCCAGCAGTAAAAGGATATGAAAATGAAGATCCTCACAGTCATGGGATTTGAAGAAATAGAACGAGTGTGTTGCACAGGAACTGCCTGTAATTTTCCCTCATGTAACCACCACTCTGATGATTGTTTTTGGCTACTTCCGCAAATTATATCAAGCTACCTTCAGTCAAAAGTTTACGCTTTATAATGGCAAAATTGCAGCAGCTTTCATCAGCACACCATTGGTGATGAAATTCGGATGTTCAGCATTAAATTTTTAATATCCCCGATTTATAGAAAAAACTGGTGTCAAGTTCTTTTCTAGATTCCCAGAAGGCCCACGTTGTTATTTATCAGTAGATTATAATCGTAAAGATGCTAGTATCTTGGCTTGGGCTTCATATATTCCTAAATCAAATTCTCGTTTGAAAGCACCTACAAATCTTAACAGCTTTAAAAATAATTAATTGCCCAAGTTGAAACAAGTTCCTCAGTCTAGGTTCTGTCTGATATCATCATTCGCCAACAACATTGTGCGTTGATCTTCCGGTACATGTTAGAATCAGAATGACGAGTCTCGTCACAAATTGTCACTGTTAATCAAGATGAATGAAAATAAACACAATACATCAGGTCAAGGGGAATGTGAAGTGATCAAGGTGTAGTTTGGATTTAAAAAAAAAATTAATAATCTGAAAACAGAACTTATTTTTTAAAATGCGGGCCCCGTCTAATCCTCCGTGTAAAAATCTACATCCAAAGACCTTGGTGAAATTGAATGCTACTTCGAATCAAACCTCAGACAAACTGTTTAGATTTTTTTCCGAAGTTCCATATTTTTTCTTTTCCTCAGTTTCATTAACGCTTGCAGCTTGCATAATTTAATGTACTCAATAAGCCATACAAGCTCCATCTCCTTTCCTGCAAAACCCGCCACCACGTTCCGCTGCTTCGCCGCCAGCGACCTCCCAGCTGGACCCAATTCCCTGAGATGGCCTCACTTCTCCTCTGCAGCTGACATCAGCATCCGGGTGGGCCCGGACTATGAGGGAACCGCAGTCGGTGGCTCCAACGGCGGCGTGAAAGTGAATGCGAAGGAGAAGAAGTGGTCGAGAAACAGAGAAAGTTACTTGACTGATGACGGTGAACCGCTCCCACTTCCTATGACTTATCCTGATTCATCCCCGGTCCCACGTGAGGAGATTGATAAACGGCTTAGATGTGACCCTGAAGTTCAGGTCTTGTTCACTAATTTCATTGTCTTTTTTTATTAATCTTGTGTTAAGATGCTTTGATGCTTTCGTTGTGTTTTGTGCTTTGTGTTTGTGTGTTAATGTGCTTTGCATTGAATTAATGATGGTGGCTGAGTGGAAATTAGCATTTTTGTTGAGTTTGCAAGATGCATTTGGTGTTTTAGCAGCTGAATGACTTGCATTAGCTTAACTGGAATTGATTCTTTCTTCATTTTTGGGTTCTTGTGAGTGTTAAAACGTGGGGAACCTTGATACGAGGGTCTTAATAGACTTGAGCTGGATGCAATATTGAACCCAGAAACTGAAGCCAGTGCATTATGGCCCTAGCCTAGACAAGTTCTCTCCTTTCTTACACACTTGCAACTGGAATTGAAGAGCTGAGCAAGCGTCAATTCAATTGGCAGTTTCGACTTCAAGTTCTTTGTGAACAGCTAAGGAATTGATATGTAAAAGTGACATAGTTAACAATTGTAAAGCATAGTTGGTTGAGAAAGGCATTTGTTTTGGCAACTGTTTTGTTTCTAATGATTAGTGTACATATCAACTGAAACAATTTAACAGCAATGGCCTAAGACAGTCATGTTGTTTGTTAGGCTGGGGCAATGCCCAGTTGAAAGCCTGAAGTTGAGTTTAGATTGCATGTGAGCTCATGCAGGTGCATCCGCGTCTCAGTGCATTGGTTATTCCTATTTATAACTATGCATAACTAGTATAAGTATCTTTAATACTTTTCTTTTTAAGTGGTTCGATGGGCACTAATATCAGTGTCTTGTTTGTCAGTATTGTTGCTGGAATTTGTGTTTGATTTATTGCTGCATGTGTAGGATTGTAAGGAAGTCGTTTATGAATGGACTGGGAAGTGTCGAAGTTGTCAAGGGTCTGGATATGTCAGCTATTATAATAAAAGGGGGAAAGAGATTATCTGCAAATGCATACCTTGCCTTGGAATTGGTATTTTTCTTCTTCTTTATCACTAAAGTTCATTCAATGGGTAAACTAAAAGAATAAACATGACTGGCTTAATTTTATATGTCATTTGGACTTCACTTCGTATTTGTGGTTAATTTGGAGAGACATGAAGAGCTTTTCACAAACAAAATGTAACTTTAATAAAATAAAATAAGGATAGGAGAAAGCCCAAATCAATTTTTTTGCTCCTAATTTTCCGAAGATTGGAATGCGGGTGGCCAACCAAAGAAAACTACTTGTAAACCACTTATTCAAGCCCCTGGGGCAAACAAATGTTATAGTTGTTAAACATATCAAAGAATTTGTTGCCAAAGCTCTTGAAGTTAAGGTATATTCATTAGAATTTTCTTCGTAAACACCTTTAGTTTTCATTCAGTAACTTATTAATAATATTGAATGCTGCAAAGGTAAGATTTCTTCCATCTAAATTCAACCAAAGAATCACTAAATAGTTTGTTAAACCAGTTTATATTGATAAAAAATGTAAAAGACATTGTGTTGTAAATGGATATGGAAGAGGTTTATTATTAAAAATATAATAATATATGAGAATATTTTTCCTTTTTTTCATATTGGGAACTTGTCAAACATGAAACTTATATTAATGAGTGTTTGCTAGCAGTTTGAATGCTGACTGAAGGTCCATGTATATTTTACTTGTTAATGTGCAAAATAATGTTTTATCTCTCTTTTGTGCACTCTTATTATGATTTCAGTCATGCATTTTTTTTCCTTTTTTAAATTTCTTCTACAGTATGGAAGTTGCGATTTAATTACTCTTTAATCTTAAGTTGACTTGGTTTATCCTTATTATGGAATGCAATCTATTATTGGTAAACAAGTATAGCTCTTATGCAAAGTCCTTGTTATTCTTTTTAGGGGAAATTTTCTTTTGCTTTATATGTACATTTTTGCTGTGTACACTGTTCTTGTACTAATATCGATATGCTTCCTTCCTCCAAAAATGTGTGATGATGTACTGCATGTATGGAAACACAATGACCTTTAACATACCATAGCTGATTCAAGCTTTATTGAAGGTGACTTAGATATAGAGTGGACCACAATGGCCCAGTTTTGCCTTGAACTGTTATTTTTACCTACCATATTTTACCTTATCCTTAATACTTAACTTCTTAATCTTGAGGAGAGAATGCTATGAATGAATCTGCCATAACCTTCTTCTGGATCAGTTAACCTCATCCTGGCATCTGTCGATCACCCATTCAATGAATTATTGAGTATTTGAGCAATGCATGAGTAGTTCTTTACTTTTGCAGAATACATATTATGGTTTTCATTGGCGAGTCTTGCAGGTTCTGCTTTTAAGAATTTTCTCTTCTAGTTGAACTACTGTCTTTTTAATAGTTATCTATAGACCTTGGTGGTCACAACATGCTTGGAGCAGAATAACGATGTACATGTTAAAGCTTTTTCATTTAATTGGAGGAACACTTCAAAATTTTGAGAAGCAGGTGTTCTACGAAACATTTACCCGATTGAAACTATTCTTTTGAGGAGACAAGGTCGATGTCTTTAGAGCATTAAGAGTCTATTTCATTTACAGAATATTCAACATATTATTCTCCTCTTCACTTTTTCCTTCTCATTCAGTGAACAATCAATAGCGAAATTTTTACTGAGTTCAACTCATTTGTATCTGTACATAACTCTTACCTTGCATTCACAAGGGAAAACACGAAAAAGATTAACTTATATCTAATGTAAATCTCAATTGTTCAGTTGCAGAAGCTTTGGTTACTATGATGAAGTTAATTCATTGAGTCTATAAGTCAAAACTAACTCGTGTTCTTGGTTTCTGATGGGGGAGCCTTTGACAGTTGGATTTTTTTGATTTGTTGAATGATAAATTGACGATGGGGAATTAGTGGTTGAATTTATTTATTTTTTATGTTGATGTTCTTGGGGGATTTCTGTGGGTCTCCATGTTGTCCAGTGGACTAATACAGATTTCTAATTATTAAATGTGAATATCTTAATTAATCTCAAGTAGCATAATAAATGTTTGACGACAATCTGGTATTTGGTTTTTATGCTTTATTCGTCTGTTCTGTGTGTATGAAGGTTGTCTAGAATGTTATTGTGGATGCAATCACTTCTTCCTTTCCACATGTCTGAGAACTTCAGACTCGTGTATGAGAATATTAGATGATGTGGAAGTTCTGTTAGAAGTTGATCTTATCAAGACATCTTTTCTTGTGGTTTCTATGGAATGCTTAAGCATTAGATGATTATTCTTCAATCCTTGGATACCAAGTTTCTGGACTCTGGTATTTGGTTTTTATGCTCTATGCGTCTATTCCGCGTGTATGAAGGTTGTCTAGAATGCTATTGTGGATGCAATTAATTCTTCCTTTCCAAATGTCTCTGAACTTCAGATCCTTGTAGACTTGTTTGATGCTTACTAAGTTGCTAGGAACAGTATCTGTATGAACTATTAACTATCAATCCAGAATATGTACGTGCACTTTTTTGCCTGTTGCATCATGTGGTTGACAAACCTGTAGTTAAAACTTTATATTGTCATTATTGCAGGATACGTGCAAAAGATAACAGCTCGTAAGGACATTGAAGTAATGGAGGATTTGGATAATGGAAAACCACCTTGACCCACTTCCCCGCCGCCCCCCCTAACTCTGGAATATATTTCTTGGTAATTGAAGAGTTTCATTTTTTCACAATCTCTGATTTGTCATGTACATTAGCCTTTTCGGCTATCGACTGCAAAAAGGCAACTTCCTTACAGTGGAGAATTTGAATGACACAAGCAAGGAATAGATTTGTAACTTTACTACAGAATGTATTCTTATCTTAATGTTCTTTTTTTGCAACCATTTCTTTGTTTATCCTATCTGGTACTTGAGAATCTTTTGTTGAATTGATGCTTTTCAACGTCTTGGTTAAGGAATAAAAGGTTACCAATCAAATTGCCTTTATTCCGTAGACTTGTATTATATAATCATCCTATACGTATCCGAACAAGCATACAGGGTGGGCATTCATTTGATAGAATAAGGTTTTGAGCTTTCTTGATTTAGACATGTCAAACTTGAGCTTTCTCGATTTCCAGTACAAGATATCAAAAAATAAGTTTTTGAGAAAGCCATCCCGGTTGTTTTCATCACGAGACAGGCAAAATTCTAGTTTGTTACCAACTTTCCAGGCAAATAGAGATGAGATGAAACGAGTCTTTGATAAATTTGATTCTAACAAAGATGGCAAGATATCGCAGATGGAGTACAAGGCCATACTGAGAGCGATTGGGCAAGTGAACATGATAAGTGAAGTGCCAAGTATCTTCCGAGTTGTTGATCTGGATGGAGATGGATTTATTGACTTCAAAGAGTTCATGGAAGCGCACAAAAAGGGTGGTGGGATCAGAACCATGGACATACAGAGTGCTTTCCGAACATTCGACACAAATGGTGATGGCAAGATAAGTGCGGAAGAGATTTTGGAAATGTTAAGGAGGCTTGGAGAGAGTTGCAGCCTAGAGGATTCCCGGAAAATGGTGAGGGCGGTCGATACTGATGGCGATGGCATGGTTAACATGGATGAGTTCATGACCATGATGACTCGGTCCACGAAGCTTGGTTAGATAAGCTATTCTAGCTCCTGTTCGGGCAAAGTGGGGCTGCTCTTGTTCTTAATTATTTACCCGAAATGTTACTGTGATCCAAGTATTTTTAAATGTATATTTTCGCTAGTTTTTCTGCTCTAAAGTAGACTCTAGACTGATGTAGCACTGTGCAACATGCATGTTCTTTCAGCAGCAATTCTCAACATCTCTGCTTCATCTTTGAACATCACATAACTCTAATCTTGAAAAAAAATGACTTTCCAAAGTTACATCACAAAGCTTTAAAAAAATGACTTTCCAGAGTTCCAATTGAAGTTGGAAGTGAAAAAACATGCATCAGACTGTATTTCGCGTATAGAGCTGGTGTACGCGGTTTGTGATTATTGTTTTAGTCCACAAGCCAAAAATATCTCCACTTACAGCATCGATCATATAAAAAGGCTTAAAGAGAAAGGAGCAAGTCAACAGTTCAGTAGAATTTCATAAAATATAGCCAATAGAGCATTAAAAAGGAGCACAGTATTAAGCCAATGAACATTTCATTTCCAACCACCAATAACAGTTCCTCTGTTCACACCAGCCCATTTAACTTCTCACAGATTTGGCATTTACATATAAAACCCTATGTAGAAGGAATCACAGTGAATATGCATCACATGTCTAACAAAGACTTTCACCAGTAATCTCCACAGGAGCACTTGCCATCCTTGAAATGATGGAAGCGTTTGTTGTCCCTGACAATCAATTCCCTCCCAACAATTCTGGACATGATCTTGATGGCATTATGACAGTCACCGCAAACGCGGAGATTCTTAATGATCCTAAGAGGCGTCCTAGCCGGTGTACTGATCAGACCGTATGCTATTGCCAAACGTTCACTGTGATAAAGCAATGCCTGCTCTTTGGCCTCCTGATCAATGTCATGAAGCACATATCTTGTATCAGGCACATAGGTTGATTCCTTCATTTGATTCAATGCTTTCAATTTTTCATCATCCCTGTAAAGAGTTGGATTCCGAAACTCAACAAGTCTACTCTTCCCATCAAGCATGCTGATTGCAGTACGCTTCTTTGGTGGTGGTGTAGGGATCTTTTTAGGGTCAGCCTTTGATGGGTCAAGATCAACCATCAACTCCTCAGCATGATCTTCCAAGTCAATATCCCCATGAATTTGAGCATAATTTCTCAAAGCTTCCCAAAACTCTGCAGTAGGTTCAAAAGGCAGTTTCTGTTCAACAAACTGCTGAGCTTCAAAAAGATGTCCGCATTTTCCAAGAACACCAACCAGCCCCAGATAATGCTCAGTTCCTGGACTGATGCCGAACTCACTTTTCATAGACTCAAAATGTATAAAAGCTTCTTCAATAGCATCAGCACTGCCACAAGCTGAAAAAACTGCAAGAAAAGTCTGCTCATTAGGTTGCAACCCCAATTTTCTCATCTGCTCAAACAACTGCAACCCCTCATCTCCCAAACTGTTATCTGCATACCCATTTATCATCAAATGCCACGAATCCATACTCCTATCCGCCATGTGATCAAAAACCCTCCGTGCATCAGTCATACTTCCACACTTGCCATACATTTCAATCACTTTATTGTTCAAAACCAAATCCCCCCTAATTGTTGATTGCAAAAAGTAATCATGAACCTTCTTCGCATTCTCATACCACTTAGGATTGCCACACAACTCAAACAAACTATAGAAACAACTAGCATCCGCTTTAACTCCTTTATCCATCAGCTCAATAGCTTCCTTAACCTTCCCTTCCTGACACAACCGTGCCAAGTCAGCAACCGAAGGAGGCAGCGCTTGATCACCAGCAGGACACTGATTCATGTTATTCGGGACATTGTTAAGCTGATTAGGGATTTGGTGACCCCGGGGGACCTGCTGATAAGAATTTCTAGCTTGTAGGTAGCCCTGATTTGGTTGGTTGTTCCACTGATTCGGGCTTCTAGGTTGCTGGAAGTTCTGATTACCAGGGTTTTGATACTGATTACTGTGTGGTTGTTGTTGATGAGGATAAACCTGTCCTTGATTAGGAAATCTCTGGCCCTGATAATTTGAGCGCTGATACTCCTGATTATTACTAGGGTTGTGATACTGATGATTACCCGGTTGATGTTGCTGAGGATAAGCCTGTCCTTGAATAGGAAGCCTCTGGCCCTGATTAGGGTATCCCCCATTCGGATAATTACGATCACTGCTATACTGATTAGTAGCATATCCATGCCCTTGATTAGGATAACTTAGATGGTTGTTCTGTTCTTGTTGTGAGGCCCACTGATTGTTATTAAAATTACTCTGATCAGGAAAAGCCCTCGAATCAGACAATGGTGACTGGGGTGGTTGTGGTGGTGGGGTACTGTACTCTACGGCTGACGTACTTAAGGTCTTTGCTAAACTTAGGGTTAGGGTTTTGTCGATAATATTGTTTTGCAGATGGTTCAAATAAGAATACTGAAGCGATGCGAATCGTACCTTCGCGAGAGAAGAGTGTCTTCGGCTTCGCAAGCATCTTATCGCCATGAGAGACGCCATTTCTTCTGGTTTTGGTGAAAACGAACGATTTCCTAAAACCCTTAAGAAAAACCCCTGAACTGAAATGGAGTGCAAAAATGTAACTGACTTTGGATGATGGGTTTTGGTCTGTGTTTTTGGGCTCATAGAGCATCAACTGAGGCAGCATGTGGACCGGACCCGGTCTAGATCAGTTAAAGAATGATCAGTAGTAACGCTTTGTTTGGCTGTAACATTTGAAAAAAAAAAAAAAACTTAATACTAGGTGGTTTTTTTTAATTTAATTTTATAAATTTAGAAAAATGAAATTAATAAAGGAAATGGGGATCTTATTCGCAGGTGAGAGGAGAGCCAGGAAAACCTTGTAATTAATTTATGAGATTAAATGGATTTTGATAATTATTTCAGGGAAATATATAAAATGGAAGTCCATCTCTTATAATTTATAAACGGATGAAACTATAATTACACTCAGCCGTTGGATCCACTTCCAGTTAAGTGAATCCCACTCATTTAAGTGGATTGATATGGTGCAGAATGCAAGAATGGCATAAGATCTGCTGATTCACAATCGGATCCTTTTATAAACCATCATATTTATTTAAAAAAAAACTTACGATAATAGAAAATAGCTTTTTAAATATATTTTTATTGAAAATAGTTTGAATTTGTGAGGAGTAATGTTACAATTCTCAAATATTATATTATTTTATTTTATTTTTTTTACAAAAAATAATAATTTTTATTATGATTCAAATAAACACAGTACATGAAGAACCACAACTATCAGTAAATGTAGTGCAACAATGACGCAAATCATATCACAGTGATCTACCCCATTAATAATTGTACAAATTGATGAATTCTTACTAAGAATAGGGAGATAGACTTGTGCACTTGAACCATTAATGGAAGATAGCTCCATCAAAGTTATATGAAACAATTTCAGACTTCACTTGGGATACACCGCAACTCTTTTCACATAAACTCCACCACCGTTATTAGTCTTCCCAATTGATACTGGAACAAATTTGCTGCAATATTTGATCTATGAGCTCTAGCTTTCTAAATCTAAAAAACAAAAAACTACAAATCTAGAAGAAAAATACTTATTCACTAAAAAATCCAATAAAAACATACAACAATCATCACAGATCATGATATGAATGGATATAAAATAGTTATAAACCTATTAAAGGAGGTAGCTGGGAGGAAAAAAAAAAAAGAGAATTTCAGTTGCAAATTTATTTTTGAGAGAGAGAAAGAGGAGTTATCAAAATCTCGCAAGAAAAAAATTAAATAATATTTTAATGTTTAAAATTTAAAAAAAAAAAATTAAAGTGAGGTGAGAACATTCTTCATTAGATGATGAAATGCAATTATAAGTAATTTTGTTTGGTGCAATTTAATATTTTTCATAATAATATAATATACTTCAGAAAACTAAGACTATAGGGGGACCCTTATGTTATTATCCCATGTCCTAATTTAATGCAATATCGGAGCACCAACTTATATCATTTTTGGTTTAGCGCCAGAAAGGTGATTTGAAAAAAAGCGCGAAGATAATTCAATTCAGTGTTGCTAATGGAAGACGACGAAGAAATCCTCTCAGATTCCGATCCATCTGATTCAAGCGACGGATACACCATTGATCGCGAAGAAGCCGATTATAACGATGATAACGATGACGGTGACGATGAAGCATCCGCGGCGGATTCTGCGCCGTCCGATGAAGATCGAAAGTCGAAGAACGTCGACGCTCTCGTGAGGTGAGGTTTTACAAACAAAGAATTAATTTCCTCCGTTAAATAAATGTTCGGAATGTCACCTTTTTTTTTTTTTGTTTGAAGTATAAACGTTTGTCTGTTTGTTCACGTTAATCGTATAAATTAATGCTGATTTAGGGTTTCTACGAGTTGAGAAATTGATAATTTGAATTTCAGCTGCCTTTCCGAAAAAAATTTCGGTCCTTGATTTAAGATTTTTGAGTGTTTGGCTAAAATTAACATGGATTAAAAATGTAGGCAGTTTTGCCTAAGGTTTCTTACTTTTGGAGGTTTTCTAAATAATTTATTGAATCTGGAGTAAGCAGGGGTGAATGATTCTAATTTCTTAGGCCTCAAATATGACTATCTCATTTTTGTAATAATTCCTTTGTTTGTAATAACGAGTATAAAGTTGATGATACTGGGCTTGTACTAGTTTGAGAAAAACATTTACAATGCCCATGGTTGAATGGAAGTTCACTAATAACTTTGATATTTCCTTTTCTGATTTATCAGAGGCAACCTTGTTGTAAAAAGACAATCACTGCTTCCAAGAGTTCTTTCAGTGTCAGAAGGGGCGGCTGTTTGTAGGAAGCCTTTCAAACCTCCCTGCTCTAATGGCTATGACAATGGGAATGACCAGCTTGCTCGTCGTCTTTGTGCCCGCAAACGGTTTGTTCCCTGGGGCTCTTCTCGGCCAGTGTTGGTTACAATAACCAACCGATTAGATTTACCAAGGACCGTTGAGAACAATGTCATAGAGGAAAATTTCACTTTGCCACCGGGAGTTGATCCTCTGGTGCTCTGGCAACCTGAGGAACCTCAAAATGATGGCTGTAACTTAGTGCCAATAACTGTTGATCCGTTGCTTGTTCGTTTCCTTCGACCCCATCAGAGGTATTGCTGATGATATAAATTCATATTTGCTTTGTTAGTTTTTGATATGTGGATTACTATATGATTTTTCAATGATGTCAACATAAATGGAATTTATGTATTAAGAATGCATTCACCAATCTAAACCTAATTGACCATTCTTCAATCTAAATCCATTGCCGGAGCCATTGATGAATATTGGCAGAGAAAAATATCCATAAAGGTAGAGATTTGAGGTTTGAGTCTATATTATTAGATAAAAGATAAATGTAAGACAGCAATTATTTATTTCGTCTTTTTCATTTAGCTGTGCTTTACAGTAACTGATATGATTTTTTTTTTTCACATTGTAATGCAGAGAAGGTGTTCAGTTCATGTTTGAATGTGTTTCAGGGCTATTGAGTGCCACCGGTATACATGGATGCATTCTTGCTGATGATATGGGGTAAATGGCTCATCTTTTCTGTGTAAATCCTGTCAGATCAAGTTCATAAGTTCCTTTTTTTTTTTAAATTACTGTTGATTTATTTCACTGTTTAAGTCTTGTCTTCAATGTGGTTATTGTTCTTGCATTTGCAGGTTGGGAAAAACTTTGCAGGCAATCACATTACTGTATACTCTTTTATGTCAAGGTTTCGATGGAAAGCCAATGGTTAAAAAGGCCATCATTGTCACACCAACCAGTCTTGTAAGTAATTGGGAGGCTGAAATCAAAAAGTGGGTTGGAGGAAGAGTTCAACTTATAGCTCTCTGTGAAAGCACAAGAGATGATGTTGTCTCTGGAATTGATAGTTTCACAAATCCCTGCAGCTCTCTACAGGTAAACTTTTGCTGCTATGTCTGATTATTTTCTTGATATATGCACTAATTTAGTTACCACCGCAGGTATTAATTGTTTCATATGAAACATTTCGGATGCATTCATCAAAATTTAGCTACAGTGAGTCCTGCGACCTTCTTATATGTGATGAGGCTCACAGGCTGAAAAATGATCAGACACTAACAAATCGGGTATGACATGCAAAATACACTTATCCTTACTTTTGTTTATATATATATTCTTCACTTTTTTTTTTCACCTGATATTATTTATATACACTTTTGTGTAGGCATTGGCTGCTCTCTCATGCAAGCGCAGAATTTTGTTGTCTGGAACTCCTATGCAGGTAATACCCGTAGGCATTTTAAAATGATTCTTTATGCTTATGATAGCAAGTCCTTTTATGCATTCTGGATTTACTCCTTGATTTGGGCCTTTGCAGAATGATCTTGAAGAGTTCTTTGCCATGGTTAACTTTACTAATCCAGGGAACTTAGGTGATGCTGCATATTTTCGCCGTTATTATGAGGTGAGCTGCTGCCTTATATTTAAAAAACTATTTATTGATGATAAACTAGAAATTCATTAGTTAAACTGCATTCATTTCTTTTTCATTTTTTAATTTTCGGCATGGGGTAGGATGGAGAAGAGTCTTGGTTCACAGGGAATGAGATCTTATTATGACCATTTCCATTCTTATTGTTCTATCAAACTGAACTCCGTCCTATGTGGCAGGGATGCTTTATATTGCAGATTGCTGATATAGAGTGGTAAATAAAGAATGAAAGGTGTTTTTCCATGCTGCAAAATATTGTAAAATCCATCTCCATGCTTTATCATATCATTCAAGGAGTAACCTCCTACTCCACAAAACAAAGCTTTACTGATAGTATCATATAATAATCGAGCAATATGATTTTCCTTTTAATTTTTCAAAATATGCAGTTTAGGAATGTCTTCACAAGACATGTTTCATATTTGGTGTTATGTTCTATCAGTGGTTAAATTATTTATTCCTTTTTATTCTATTTCGTTTCACTCTGTTGACATATCTCCACTCTGTAAATGAACTGTGATTACATTTATAAAGGCATCAATTATTTGTGGAAGAGAACCTACTGCTACTGAAGAAGAGAAGAAGCTAGGTATTGAGCGCTCTTCAGAACTAAGTGCAAAAGTGAATCAGGTAATTTTATTTATTTATTTTTTGCTTAATTATATAATAGTGTAGCTTTCTCAATTCTTATAGCGGCTACACTGCATTTTTAACCGGTAAATTCTGATTCTGTGATAGTTCCTTCATAACAGAAAAATGTTTCATAGCTGGAGGAACTGATTGGTTACTTTTATTGCTTTAATTTTTTTTTTCACATTTGACTCATAATTATCTATTTGCAGTTTATATTGAGAAGGACTAATGCATTGCTGTCAAATCACTTGCCACCAAAGGTACATTTATCTTGATCCAAAAGCTCTCTGTTGTTGTAGTTGCTTATTGTTTAGCGCAACATTTCATTTCTGTTTGTAAGATTTTACATTGCTTATTGTTCAGAACTGTGTAGTGCTTCTACATAAAGATAACTTCTTGATGCTCCAACCAGTTCTTGTGGCTGGAATTTATTGTCCTTAGCTCAGTTTTATTTTGGAAGTCTAAGTGACTTGGATACTTTGCTTGCTGCTCAAACAGATCATCTAAAGATTGTTTTTGTTCAGCGCTCATCAATGTCAGAGTCACTATTCAATTTCTAGTCATTAGTTTCTTAGCCTCTCTCATCATGCTCAAATTTATTCCTCCTAATCTTTGCAGAGGTTGCTTTCTTCAACGTAGAATCCTTAATATAATGAAGCATACTCTTAGTAGTTTGTTTACTGGTTGTATAGGCTTAGAACCACAACATTCTTATTAAGTATCTTAACATTACCTGAACAAGAGTTAAGACCATTCTTTTTTGCTTGTTTTTAGACCATTCCTTGTTGCTTGCTTTTCCATAATGATCTATTCATACCCTAAGGGAGCTCCAAGGTTGTGTACTCGTAAAGAGGTTTGGGAAAATGGCTTTACCATTTATCTAACCTTGTTCTATCACATATGAAATTATTGGTATGGATCAAAATAAAGCAGATCTTTAATTTGATTTTTAAATTCCTTTTTACCAATCACTTTTTGATTTATCCCAACCTATCTTGAGTTTAGGTTCTGTCACTTCTAATTCTTTGTTTCATCTGTAGATAATTGAAGTCGTATGCTGCAAGTTGACTCCTCTCCAGTCAGAGCTATATAACCACTTTATACATTCCAAAAATGTGAGTTTCATTCTTATTTAGTTTGATGAGAAATGTTCCCTAATATTGGCAATTAACCATACAGGTTTTGTGTTGTTGTCTTGAACACAGGTTAAACGGGCTATTTCAGAAGAAACAAAGCAATCCAAGATTTTGGCTTATATCACAGCTCTTAAGAAGCTCTGTAATCATCCTAAGGTAATTAAACATATGGGAAAATTGTGCTTTTCATGATTTATTGTTTTGTTGAGAACCTTTTGAATTAGTAGTTGCTTCTTTGAATTGGATACATGTATAGGCTTTATGTTGTACAAAGATTTTATGTTAAAATCGCATCAATGAGATTTTTCCTTGGAACAACTTTTCGCTTGAAACTACACTGAAGCTTGGTCAAAACTTCCTAGAATTGAACTTCATTTGGGTTTTGATGATCCTTTGGTTCTAGAAATGTTATATAAAGAGGGTAATCTCTAAAGAACCATCGATAAATATTCTGTCAATTTCTCTGGCTTAGACAATACTGATTGGGACTACTATGAACTATCAAGGGTGCTTGGCCTAATTAATAAATTGAATGTCTACATATTGACATTAGTACAATTTCCTTTTCAGTGATATGAATCAATTCGGTATGAAAATGAACGTATTGTGAAGATGCTGAACTTCTGCTTTGATGCATTAACTTGCTCTTGTCTAGTTTTGCTACCTTTCTGTGAAAAATTATTGAAGAAATATGTATCTCATTTTTTCTTATTCTTTACAATAGGATTACATAATATATATATAGATTCTAAACTACATAACATGCAAGAGTAGTAAAGTAAACAGCTAACTGCAGACCAAGGATACAAACTCTATCTAAAAAACTAAAATTCTATCCCTATCTTTTTCCCTTAAAAATAGGATAGAAAACAAGTGACTTTTCCACACTTTCCCATCCTTTTAATTAACATCTGTTCTGTTATAAGAATAAATCCATTGTCTTACAGTCTGATCCTCGGTCAAGACTTTTGTATGTGCAGCTTATCTACGATACTATAAAAAGTGGAAGTCCGGGAACCACAGGATTTGAGGACTGTATACGCTTTTTCCCTCCAGAGATGTTCTCTGGAAGGTGAGCATTTGTTTGTATTATTTACAAATATTATGCTTAGTATATATGATCAATTAAGATGTCATTTGCTTCCCTTATAATTGTTAGATCTGGATCATGGACTGGAGGTGATGGGGCTTGGGTTGAACTGTCTGGAAAAATGCATGTCTTAGCCCGGTTACTGGGCCATCTACGTCAGAGAACTGATGACCGAATTGTTCTGGTCTCAAATTATACTCAGGTACTGTTACATAGTAATTCTGGTTAAATAAAGTGGTTCAGCACCATGCAATATGGATGGAGATCATGCTTGTTATTCATAATGTGAATGTCAGTGTGCTATTGGTTTCCTAATCTATAGTCAGTATCTAGTTCCGAAAACACAGCATCGTTCTTTGCCACCCAGCATTTTTTATCATCAGTGTTAAAGCTATTGATTCATTTCTGGATTTATTTGATAAGGAAATTTCCATGAAGTAATGTAAATAACAATGGACATTGTAAATGGGTAATTTTCTTTTTCTTGAATGAAATTTATTTCTGCTTGTCAAACTTGGTTGCAGCTATACAAGAACTAGCTGAAGCCACCATATGAAGCATTTATTAAGAAACTCTTCCTTGTGGAAGATATCTGATGCAATTCATTTATTTAATAAGTAAACCTTGCTATCATGTATCAGACACTGGATCTATTTGCTCAATTGTGTCGTGAAAGAAGGTATCCATACTTGAGGCTGGATGGAACTACATCAATCAGCAAAAGACAGAAGTTAGTGAATCACTTTAATGATCCATCAAAGGTGCAAATTTTTCTTATTTTGAATATAAAATTAGGGTCTTTTAAGTTCTTCATTTTGTTGGGCATGTAGCCTTATTACCAGTACTTAACGTTTATTTCAATCATTTGCAGGATGAGTTTGTTTTTCTCTTAAGCAGCAAGGCTGGTGGCTGTGGCCTCAATTTAATTGGTGGTAATCGACTTGTGTTGTTTGATCCTGATTGGAATCCAGCCAATGATAAACAAGTAATTAACTCATGCTATCTAGCGCACTAATTGTTTGCCAATTGGAAGTAGTATGTATGTCTCCTCTCATAATATTCTGATTATTTGGATACCTTGTTTTACTCATAACAGGCTGCTGCAAGAGTTTGGAGGGATGGACAGAAGAAGAGGGTATTCATCTACCGTTTTCTGAGTACTGGAACCATTGAAGAAAAGGTTTTTATGTGGCAACAATAACTGTGTTCTTTTTTTTTTTTGTTTTTAACTTCCAAGATAGTTTGAGCTTCCAATGAGCAACTATTCACAGTTTTATTTGAAGTATAAAAATTTTGCATATGTTTTCTTAGGTGTACCAGCGTCAAATGTCTAAAGAAGGGCTTCAAAAAGTTATTCAGCAGGAGCAAACAGATAACTCTGCAACTCAGGTTCTTGATTAGCTGTTTCTGTCATGATCTCTGCTTGGAATTTGAGCTTTAATGAATGAGATAGATAATAAGTTTAAATTGCAGGGAAACTTTCTTTCAACTGAAGATTTACGTGACCTGTTTACATTTTATGATGATGTGAGGTATGTTACGTCCCTGAAGTTGAAATTATTGTTATTTGAATTACAAAAATGACATTTGTTGGTGCCGCAACTTGAAAGCAAAATAATTGGGGTGATCGGAAAAGTTTTAAAGTTACAGGAACTATGGATGAATTTTCACATACTATGAATTTGCATGTTATTTTTAGCATGCAAAGTAGGATTCATGGTAACTCTCGCCTAGGATTTTAGAATGGGAAGGCAAAAAGTTTCATATTTTTAACTGTGAGAAACAATTTGTTATATTTTTACCTGTGCAGTTGGCAAACATTTATTAATTATTTCTGTATTGCAAAGCAGATTAAGTATATGCCATTCAACTTCAACATATCATCATCAACAGAGGGTTTAAATAGAATGATCTACATGTATGAACTGGATGTGTGAATTTAGCCTATTGAAATATTGTCTGAAGTGAATTAATCGTTCTTGCTTGATGTAGTTAAAATTAAAATTTTAAGTCATGTTTATGCCTGTTGGCTACATAGCTGCTGTACTTCACTAAAAGAGAAAAAACATTAATAGAGGTGCTAGTACATTTTAGAGTGAATGCTATGAATTGATGCAACATATAGTCTGCAGAGTTCCCCTATTGTTTCTTGGAAGTCTGCTGGGCCACTAGAAGAAACCACCATTTTGAGGTTGTACTTTTTGATATTATCTAGACTTTAGGCCTCACTCCAAATGGTTTAACATAAAAGTGATGGTTTTATGTATTTTAACAGTTATTGATCTGACTAGTAGCTGATATCCAGAATTAATGAATTTTTTTATACACTTTGACAAAAACCTTAGCTGTTGTGAGGATCAAATCTTTAGTGTAACAAAATTGCATTGCAGCTCCACCATCATGTATAAAAGTTTAGTTTAAAATGTACATGTAGGTCTGAAATTCATGAAAATATGAATTGCACTCGTTGCCAGAATTATGATGATGGAGCTGAAGGCATAGGAGAGGGAGATGAAACCAAATCAGCAAATGAAAATGATCAGTCTGATCAAGAAGTTACCGACATAGGTGGTTTTGCAGGACTTGCTGGATGTTTGCACAAGTTGAAGAGCTCAGAAAAACAGGTTGATCACTGTATTATTTTGGTAACTAATTATTACTACAATTATTAGTATTTTAGTTTTTATATCATTGTTATCTTCTCTTCCAAATTATTTCAGTTAGGAACTCCTTTGGAAGAAGATTTAAATAACTGGGGGCACCACTTTTACTCCATGTCAGTGCCTGATGCTATACTTCAAGCCTCAGCTGGTGATGAGGTTTGTCATTAGTTTCCAATTTCATATTTACTTTGATTTTCCTTTTTCAAAAGAAATAGAATTCAAAAAGATAAGTTGCGCACAAATCCATGTTCTATATAATCAATAACTCTTAGGTTCAGTATTGTTGTATCTAATCCAAATTCATCTATTTTAGACTAGATAATATAAATGAGTTTCCATAAAATACTGAAAAACTTGGTGACGCACCTCCTGGTCTGATGATGTGTGCAGAGAGTGAATGGTTTGCATTCTAGGAGTACTTTTTCGATCTACATAGATCATGCCTAATTATAAAAAATTCTTTGGAACTTTTGCATTACCTAATGCGATTCTACTTATTATCTTCATGACTGTTATCTGATGGAAGGTGAGCGTAAAAGATGTATGTCTATATGTTTTCATTATCTGCCATCAAATGAATATGCATAGTACTCAAATTTTAGTAATCTTACAGGTCACATTCGTTTTCACTAACCAAGTAGACGGGAAGCTTGTGCCAATTGAATCAAAAGTAAGCCCGAAGATGCACGCGACAGAAGGGGACAAGAACCTGAATAATCATATTACTAATCCCAAGCCGAAGCTGGACCAAAAGTCCAAGTTGTTGTCTCAACACCATAAGCTACTAAAATATGTTCCTTCACTCGAAAGTTCGGCGAAATTCTCATTATCTGCCTCTTCCCAGCCGAAATCAATGAGAACTTCTCTAAAAGGTGCAATAAAGCCTAAACTCTCTTTTGGAAATCAATTGCCATTGAAAAGATTATCTCCTGATAATGTAGAACATGATGATGACTTTGAGTAAAGTTTTTGCGGCTCAAAAAATTAATTCTTAATTTTTGTTTTTTTAACCCTTTTTGTTTATAGTTTCTCGACAATCTAAGTGCGCTATACATGACTTCAATAAAATTAAATAAATATGTGGTGCTCTAAGTAATTCGCATGTGCATGGATACCTTAATTTGGGAACACAAAGCAGTTTTTTGTTGGCTTCGAAGTGTAGTGAGAATAGATTCTTACCAGGTGCCAAGACCCAAACCAAAGATCTAACAGACTTGGTAAAGGATTAAATTAATGTTGATAAAAAAGAAAAGAAAAGTAATATCAATAGGTCTCTATCACTTAAGCTAGTTAGCTTAGCGTATAAAAGCTTGATCATAAAGTCCAATTGTGGAATTATTATTATTTTTTTTTTGGGGAATGAAGGGCTTTCAATGAATTAATAATTACTGACTTATGAAGTGTCAATGTAGTCTGTAGGAAGTAATTCTAAACAGAAATTACTTACTGCAAAAGCATTTTAAAGCATTTTTTCAGCTGTGTTTGTCAAACAAAGTTTAAGCATTATGAATAATAACTTTTGATTTTCAACTACGAAAATTGCTTTTTAACACTGCCAAAATTACTTAATAAATTAGATTAACAGCCACTAGAACGATTGTAATTTGTAATTTGGTATGTATTGCAATAAACTTAGAACAAAAACATATGATCAAACTAGTAGTAATTAGATACTTTAGAACAGTTTAAAGAACTTTCTCCCGTGACATGATTTTCGGTCAACTAAATTATTTTCAATTACAGTCATAGATTAGCCTGCCATTTGACGAATAAATTCTCAGAACACACAATTTTCTATTGTAACCATATAATAATAATCTTCTATAATCATGCTTCATTTATGCCCCCCTTAATATATAATATGGTGAGACAGAAACTAGTAGGAAAAAAATGGCAAAAATTGAGAGCTCAGTTGAAGAGGTTTCCCCTTCACCACCCCCGCCGGGGGGATCAGACATCGTAAATCGCGCCGCATAATGTAATTGAGTACAACTTGAGATGAAAAAAAAAATTCCTCTTCTTGATTAACTAAGAGCAAAAAAGACAAGTTCTGCTCACAAAATGGGAGACAGTGCCATTAGATTATGTTTTTCTCCACTTCCAATAAGGTAGGTACACTGTCTCTTGCCTCTCTTGGGTTTATCTTTCAAGAAATGAGAATCAGCCACGTGGCAGAAACCCAGTTGGTGTGTGCATCGAAAATTGTATTGATTTTATATGGTCTTACAGATGAGGATGAATGTCATTCGGCCACTGCAATTTCAACCATGTGAAGGTCAATAAGCCAAAGTGGATCGGGAATTGCTTTTTCATCACTCGGACACTCACATGGTGCTAATTAATAGTCAAATCAAAGGGCCTAAGACCAATCTTTCTCTTGTGGTAGTGTTGGTAAGATTTGAGAGAAATTTAATTTGTTTATTGATGAGTAATTTGATTAACAGCTAGACCAGCTCAAAGTCCACATGGGTGTTCTCAATATTATTGTTTTGGTTCGATGGAAAAGTAAGACTAAATACCCAAATTTTTTAAGAGTAAAGTTAGGAATTTTAATAATTGAGTCGTAATTTAAATCTCGACTTATATGTTATTTAGTCAGTGGGTGGTAAAATATTTTAGTATCTATAAAATTTATTATCTAATAGATGGATGTTATATAATAATTAAAATCAAATTAAGACTCAATTCTTAGGATCCTAATCATTATTGTCTTTTAAAAGTATTATTTAGGACCAATAATAATAAATTTGTATATAGAAAATGAACCTCTTTACAAAAGCAAAACTACTAAAACTACGTTATCAATTTTATAGAAAAATTTGATCTGTAATATGTCAAGATTTTTCATTTTAAGTGATATGTCATTTATCTATTAAATAATAAAATGGTGTAATATGTATAAACTACGAAAATTTACCATAAGTTTTGATAAAATTGTCTACTAACCGGTGGAGCTAAGCCTTGATCTCAACACATATGACCATGCTTAGATGAAAATTTGAGATAATTCGTAAGAAGCGTGACATTAAACTTAAAGAGATTAAAGAGAGAAGCATCAACGCCTACCTTTAGGGGTCTTGCCTACTAATCCAAATCATTATTATTATAAAATTGTTGTAATCCATGGTTAAACAACAGTGATTAATTGATCTTAAGAACATGATTTGGCCACATAAGGCTGAATATTAGGGTCAATAGGCCTTATCAGTTTGTCTAGCCTTTCACTTAAATACTACAATTAAAAATGTTAATCATTTGCATCTCATGACAAACACAACTTATTTATTACAAAAACAGTGAAGTATTACTATCTGTCAATCACAAGGTGACAAATCCAAGTAACATGAGATGTCAAACTTAACATGTGCATAAACACAATTACACCAAGCTTCCTCCTATATTAAAATCCAAACATCAGTTCATGGATTCTAACACTGTAAATAAGAGATAGCATAAACTTGTAACGCATCTAAATCTTTGCTAGTGTTGTATGTCCATGGCTTGCATGGACCCAAGAATCTCCTTCTCTACTGACTTTGTGGAAACAAAAAGTGAAGAAAGCAACTACAGAGAGGCACCAGTTTCTGCAGACTTTGAATTTACTGTAAGAAATTACAACATGAAACCTGCTGATGAGATTTTCTTCAAGGGCAAGTTGGTGCCTTTGAAGGATAATTGTGGCAACACGACGAGAAAGATGACTACCTTGCGAGAGGAACTGCTTGCTGATGATGACGAGTATGAACATGCACTGCCAAGAATGCCAAAGAGTACTGCAGCGTGGTGGAGGGAGAGACTGGGGCTTAAAAGGGCTCACATTCTATCTAAAAGAGGTGACAGAAACGATGGGGTGCTTATGGAGGATATAATTGAAGAGAAGAAGTCGGTGTTTGTTAATGTCAATGAGGAAGCACCTGTTGGCAAGACAATTCAGGTAAAATGGGAGTGTCTTTCTTTTTTTCTTTGGAAAGGCAAATGTGTTTTCATTTTTTTTCCCTCATCGTTGGTTGCTCTTCACAAGTGGGTTAGATCTTAACTGGATGATTTCATTTGTTTCAGGAACTTCTGATTGAAGGAGGGTTAAATTGAAGAGATGTTGTAGCAATATAAAACCTGCAACTATGGTGAGTAATGCAAACGAAGATCTCAGGGAGAACAAGAAGCGGGGAAAGCTACTTGCAAAGTAATATTGAAATTTGGTTTTACTTCCATTTTTTTACTCTTTTTTTTTTAAACATTATTAGTACGTAGCAACAAAGCTGCTTCTGGATAGAGCTGAAGTAGAGAAGAATTTGCCTGTCTTGTCCTGTACAAATGTTTGGCAGCTGAAGAACTTTCATGAACTAGATCTAGATGAATTGACCGTTGTAATTTATTAATTCTATTTTTCTACCACTATTTTTCAACAACTATTTATGATTTTGCCCCTTTTCTTATATATATATATATAAATCAGATGCTGCACGAACCCCTCTCCCTCTTCATCAAATGTTAAGGAGAGAGTTAAAATTACACTCATCAATTGACTGTCCTCATTGGAAACAAACTACAAAGCACTTTCTCATTTAACATTTTTATCAAGATCAGTGCGGACTCAATAAAGCATCCAAGGCCTTCACTTTTCATGAATTGCTATGTCACAATTAATAAAAAGAAAATTGAAGAGAGAGAGGGCATCCCTCACCATTATTCAAAGGTTTTTGGACATGAAGATTGTATCAACAATCAAGTACTTGAAGCTTCCTGACGGTCTGCACTCTCCGCTAAGAAAATCTCAATCAACCATCTCATTCCTTCACAATGATTTCTACTTAATTCTACAATTAAGCTGAAAAGCACCACCATTGCCCACAATTAACTCATGCCAGAATTTGGCTAATCACAAGGATCGAATTAACCAATGCGACATGCACTGAATTCGTTTCTATTCCATGAAGATGAGCATAAACACTTTGAATAAATCATACATGTCACGAGTCAGAAACCTTCAAAGAGATGTGAGGTTTTGAATTTTTTACAACAAACAGGATTTATCTACAACATGACAGAGGCTTTAAAAGAATATGATATCCAACTTTTCTAAGTAAATCGAGTGGTCGCTCCAAATACCTGTACAACTGCAAGTAGATAATACATTCAAAATCATTTCTGAAAACATGGAAAAAAAAAAAAAGGGGTTGGGGGTCGGGGGTGGTTTTGTGGAGGATTTACGGCATTGTTTTAAATGAGTTTTAAGTAGGCCTCAAACACCATTAACAATATCCGTCCAAATTAATATTAATTCCTTATTTTTCCACTGAAATGTAACTCAGTTATATAAATATTCTATATGTCAAATTAAAAAGAAAAGAAAAATAATATTTTGATAAAATACAACAAAAATTTACGTAAACCAGAGATTGTAGGGTTTTCAGACATCATCATCCATCAGAACTAAATGTTGGGGACAAACTATACTAATCCGAAAACCGAAGAATTTCAAGTCATATGTTCTAAAATAAGAGACACAAACAAAACATTACTCCTCTTCCTGGTAGATACATGTATTTTAAATAAACTGCAAAAGCTTTCAAAAGAGAGACTAATTTGCAGAAAAGGTTCAAATTTTCATGGGGGCTCCTGTATTGGCCTCACGTAGTATTCACCTTTAGCCGGTGGCATCAAGAGTTCTTCAAACAGGCATGCTATAGTCATTTAACCCTCGGGTGCAATGATAGCAAAAGGCAAGTTATGATTTTTGCGGAGTAGATGAAGGTTGAAGATATCATAATCATTGACTGCATCATTAATTCCATTCTCGTGACCGAGTGGGACCCGAATATCTCTCCATGGATTCTCTTTTATGCTCAGAATCCATACTACAATACAAGCATAATTAAAACAGTCAATTTTTTTCTTTTAAGTTAGGATGTTCTTGTGATTGTAATTGATGAACTAAAAAAACTTACCTCTTTTTGAGGCCAAGAAGAGCATAATGCACAGCACTTGCGCAAGCATAAGCCAGAGCTATAGCAGCTGCAGGAACTTCCTGTACAGCAGTTGCCAAAGCAGATCCGGGGCTGGCTCCACGCTGGTACATTTTCAGGGGTATTTGTTTGAACTAGAGCAGAAGCAGATCTTGCGAGGCCATCACTGAGACCCCACAAGCCTATCAAAACTCTGAAGATCAGTACCTTATCTAGAACAAATACAGTACTCAAAATTTTATTTGAGTAAACAAGATAAGGAACATTAGCAGCTTATATAAAAAAAGGAGACAACGTGACTTGGGAATCTTATCATCTTACTTTTGAAGCATCTACAATCATAAGTTTAGTACAGACAACATTGATGTATAAAAACATATGAAAATGATGGTTTCTTTTAGCTGTTCAGCAGACATGCTGGGAAACAATAAGGGAACTCTGCAGAGTGCAAACTATATGTTGCATCAATTCATAGTTTAAAAAAATAAAAATTTACCCATATGTTTAATCACCTTAGGCTAGTTACAGAGCTTCTTAAGATTGAAGTAATAAGAAATTTCCCATGGTTTAATTACCTTTGGATGATTACAGAGCTTCTTACGAGCTGTGATATAAGCCAAAATATTGGATTGCTTAGTTTCTTTAGAGATACCTGTGGGGTTAATTGTGAATATGAAGATAAATCTCCTGGTCCTGACGCGTACTCGTTGACAGTGTATCCAGACTGTTGCGATGTTCATAAGCAGAACCTGTTAGAGGTATTTAAGGAATTCTACAAGTTTGGTGTTGTGAACCCTTCTACTAACTCTACCTTCATTTGCCTTATTCCAAAGAAGAAAGAGCCTTCAAAATTGAGTGAGTTCGGACCCATCAGTTAAGTGACAAGTCTTTACAAGATCATTTCGAAGGACCTCTACCCATCAGTTAAGTGACAAGTCTTTACAAGATCATTTTGAAGGTCCTCTCTCAGACTCAAGGAGGTGTTAGGGGAGACCATCTCTTACTCTCAAGGTGCTTTTGTGAGGGATAGACAGATTTTGGATGCAGTTATAGTAGCTAATGAAGCCATGGAGGGGAATGAAAAAGCAAAAGACCTGGTCTTGTTTACAAAATTGACTTTGAGAAAGCTTATGTACAGTCGATTGGGAACTTTTAGATTTTGTGTTGGAAGCTAAAGGTTTTGGGCAGAAGTGGAGAAGTTGGACGAATGGCTGTTTAAATTCTGTCAGTTTTTCTACCTTCCTGAACGGTAGACCTAGAGGTAAGATCCATGCTTCTAGAGGTCTTTGACAAGAGGACCCTCTTTCTTCCTTCCTATTGACAATTATGGTTGATGTACTCAGCAGATTAATGGACAAGGCTCAAGAATCTAGAATGGTTGAGGGTTTCTCAATTGGTAAAGATAAAATCCTGGTTTCTCATCTTCAATTTGCTGATGACACAATTTTCTTCCATTCTGATGATTTAGGGAAATTTCATAATCTTCCCAGTTGTGGATTTCTTTTGTGCATTTTCTAGCTTGAATATTAATTTGAGGAAGAGTTCAATTGTAGGCATAAATTTCCAGGTACAAAAGTAAATTGACTTGCTTTCTTCAGTCGGGTGTGAGATTGGGAATTGGCCTCTAAAGTACTTAGGATTACTGGGGGAACCCTTGGAAAGCTAATTTATGGGCTCCAGTCTTAGGAAAAGTTGAGAGAACATTTTTTTTTTTTTTTTTTGAGAGAGAGAGGAGATTGAATGGATGGATGAAAGCTTGTCTTCCAAAGGAGGGAGACTAACTCTTATCCAATCTGTTCCTAATTATTTTATGCCTTTATTTCAAATTCCCGTTTCAGTGGCTAAAAGGATAGAAAAGGCTATGATATTTCAAATTCCTGTTTCAGTGGCTAAAAGGATAGAAAAGGCTATGAGGGATTTATTGTTGGAAGGCATAGGGGAGGGTAAAAGTATCATTTGGTCAGTTGGAGGGTAGTTTCTCAACCACAATCCAAGGGAGGTCTAGGATTAGGAAATATTATTAACAGAAATAAGGCCTTGCTTGCGAAGTGGTTATGCAGGCTTCCTCCTGAAGTTAATTCTCATTGGTATAGTGTTATAAAAAGTATGGGTTGCATGAAAATGGTTCGGATGTAGCTGATGTAGTCAGGAGGAGTAGTAGATGCCCTTGGGTGTTTATTTCAAAAGGGAAAACAGGTTTTTTATCCAATATTAAGCTGATAATTGGCAATGGGCAGAGAGTTAGATTTTGGGAGGATTGTTGGATTAGGGTAGCTGCTCTTTGTGATCTTTTCCCTCGATTAAATAGGCTTTCTCCAGGTCGTGAGTGTTCCACAGCTAGCATGCTTAAGTACTCTATTATGCAGTGGAGTTGGGATTTTAAGTTCTTTAGAAACTTGAATGATAGAGAAAATGAACTATGTGCTGAGATGCTTCGGATCCTACATGGGGTTTATCTTAACAATTTAAGAGAGGACATGAGAGCTTTGAATTTAGATAAATCAGGATGTTTTTCCACTAAATCTTACTTTATTAGTCTCATAGATAACCCAATGCTCCCTCATTTTCTCCTTCTCACCAGATATGGAAAGCTAAAGTCCCCACCAAGGTGAAGATGATTGGTCTGTTGCTCATAGAAAAATCAACACAAATAACATGATTGAAAAAAGAAGACCTAATATGGCAATGTTTCCAGATTGGTGAGTCATTTGTAAATATGCATCAGAGAATGTTGATTATTTGTTTCTACACTGCACTGCTACTCATTTTTTGTGGTCTAAGTTGTTTAAGATCTTTAATTTGAGAAAGCAGGGGTTCTATGGGACTGTGCAATCTTGGCTATTTTTTGGTTCTTGTGAAATAAAAGAAATTATTTTTGGTCTACGTAGTTTTTCAAGTGTTTGTTTAGAATTGGACTTCTCATCCTTGCTTTTGTGGATTTGTAGTCCCACCAGTCCTTGTACATATCTCGAATAGTTCTTTGGATATCTTTTGTTTCTTAGCAAAAAAATATGAATGAACATTTCTGATCAAACTTGGTAACTAAATAAGAATGAAACTCACATTTTCATGTATAAGGTGGTTATATAGTTCCGACTGGAGTGGAGTCAACTTGCAGCAAACAACTTCACTAGCTACAGGTGAAACATAGAATAAAAAGTGGCAGAAATTAAACTCAAGTTAGGGTGAGATAAATAAAAAAGTGATTGGACCAAAAGAATTAAAAAAAAAAAATTAGAGACCTGAAACAATTTCATCAACCCATCATAATTGGAATTCCTCACGTGGCCAGCTTCCTAATGTGCTCTTTCAATTGATGAACCAGCGGATTTTATGTCTAGAAGTTCCAACTCTCCATATTAATTTCTTTCACAAGGTTCCGGACCAAGATATACCAGGTAGCATCATTAGGTACAAAGCCATTTGCTACTCCTTTATGAAGAATTAAAAAAGCATCATCAAAAAGACGCTCCTTGAAGTGCCAACTAATCAAAGTGTTATAAGTAACAGCATCTGGATAGATTCCTTCAGCTTGTAGCTTATCAAAAAGATTTAAAGCCTCTCGAATGCAACCCATCTTGCACAAACCATTTATCAAGCTGTTATAAGCAACTATATCTGGTGTCAAACCACGAAGAATCATATCCCTTAGAAACTCCAGTGCTGTATTTGCTTTCCGAGTTCTACAGAGCCCATTAATTAATATATTGCATGAGACACTACTAGGTTTAATTCCCTTTCTCATCATTTCTTCAAACAGCCCCAAACCTTTATCAACAGCCCCTGCATTGCACAGTGCTTTTATTAGACCATTGTAAGTAATTTCATCAAGAGGACATCCCCTAAACAACATATCGTTCACAAGCTTATGTGCTTCATGGAGAGATCCTCTTCTTAGAAAAGCATGAATTAGTGTGTTGTAAGTTACTGTGTTGGCAGTTACACCCTCCAATAACATATCCTGATAAAGACCCAAAGCTTCTTCAATACGATCACCCTTGCACAGGCCAGATATTATAGAATTAAATGTATATATGTCACGCTTGCAGCCTTTGCTAGGCATTTCACCAAAAATTTCCATTGCCTCAAGGATCTTACCAGCACTACACAGAGCATGTATAAGGCAATTATATCCCACTGTATTCAAACTAAGCCCCTTGGCCAACATCTCATTTATTATTATATTAGCTTTTTCTAGTTGGCCTTCCTTGCAGAACCCGTCAACTAATATCGTGTAGGTGACGATGTTAGGCTCACAACCCTTCACTGCCATCGCATTAACCAATTCAAGAGCTGAACCTAAACGCCTCTGCTTACACAGTCCATGAATCAATATGTTAAAAGTAAACACATCAGGGTTACAGCCAACGCTTAACATGCTATCATAAAAGATAGCCTTGGCTTCATCAAAACGTCCACTTATGATGTACCCGTTAATCACAGTGTTGAGTAGCACAACATTTGCAGATGGTATCTTGTTCAACAATGCCCTTGCTTCATCAACTTGCCCAGTTCTACACAACCCATGCATCAAAACTCCATATGTTATATCATCAGGGGTGAATCCTCGGACAAGCATCCGGTCAACCAATTTTGCTGCCTCATGAATCCGGTTGACCTTGCAGAGGCCATGGATAACATCATTGAAGGTCTGAACATCAGATGTGCAACCCATCAGAATCATTTCTTCCAAAAGCATTAGCGCTTCACTCACTCTATTACTCTTGGACAATGCATGTATCAAAGTCTGGTAAACCACAGAATTCGGCACACACCCATGTTTGGTCATATCCCTAAGTAGGGAGCATGCAGAATCCACTTCATTAACCATACAGAGTGCTTTCATCACAACCCCAAAAGTATAAACAGTCGGTGAAATACCCTTACTCAACATATCATAAAACAAATTTGGCGCAACCTTATGACAATTACCAGCCACTAAAACATCCAAGACAACATTATAAGACCTAAAAGTAGGTTGACAACCATAAACACTCTTCATATCCAGTAACAACCGAGTAGCTTGCCCTGGCACTTCCCCTCTTCCGTAATATTTCATAATCAAAATGAAAAGGGACTCTCTGAAAATAATACCCTCTTCTTTCATTTGCAGTAATAAACTGTCTATAACTTTAAACTCCTTATAGGCACCAAGCTTATCTATTAACACATAGTACACATCAAATGTATGACAATAGCCCTCCTGGGAACCTGCCCAAGCGAAAAGCTCCATGGATGTGTCCACATCAAGTGGCAATCGAAGTAATTTACATAGCTGAAAAGGTGTAATTTTAAGGAGAGACTTTCTAAGCTCGTTGAGATCAAATGGTTTGAGCAATCTCTCCCACTCATTTTCAGATTCTGAGTCATTGCTTCGACAGATACTTCTAGCTGTACAATTGCTATAATCAATAGTACAACTGTTGCTAAACCCAAATGAGAAAAATACAAAAGAAGGTCTTTTGAAGAGAGATTTAAAGAGGGTTTTGCTCACATGTGAAGTGAGCTTTGGACTTTTTAACATGGAGTGTGTCAGTCAATACGTAGCTGAAGAGATAAGAAAGAAGACGGAAACTAACCCATTCAACGACCCTGCCCCTCCAGACAATATGCTGTGTAACAATATTCTGCAACAAAAGAATAATACTGTACTTATATTATACCAAAGAGAAACAGCACAAAAGAAAATTACAACAGGAACGTTTATGATATCACATCTTATTTCCGGCGGATGGAGGATGAGACCGGTTAGACAAGCGGCTATGGTATAACGGTCATTACACACGGTGGGCCTTTTTTTCCCCTTTTTTTTAGAGAGGAAATTGAGATTAAGGAAATAGTGTTGAGAGGAAAACACAATGTCACAATGGAGGGAGCCTCTGGAGTTACGCCGTGTTGGTGGCTTGTTGTTGTGTGTGCATATGTATGGTAATAAAATGTGTCCACCAATGACTTTAAGACATGTTAGGCCTCGTTTGATTTGCCCACGTGCCACGTTGGAAAAGAAAAGGGCAAAATGCAAAAAACAGAAAATAAAAGGTTATCAGGTAAAAAGCTACTCGCAACGTGACAGCCAAAAACGCACCGTTTTATTAAGTCAAAAACTCACCGTTTGCCTTCTGCCGAAAACGCACCGTTTGCAAAGTTTTTCTCCTTTCCATTATCGATGGAGATCTCCAGCCAAAATTCTCCCCACAAATCTGCCATTATCGATCAAGATCTCCCGCCACAATTCTTCTGAAATCGCCCACAAATCAGCCGCAATGCATACCCTCAGCCGCCGTCACTGCCACCGACAGCCATCACGCGACAGCCACAACCACTCACTAAAGCGGCGGCCACGTCTGCACCTGAGGTAATGCTTCAATCTTTGGCTGATTTAGGTTTTGTCTTTTTTGTTCATTCATTAGCCTTTTTGTTCGTGTCTATCCTTCTCAACTAGGTTGCTGGTTTTGCCTTCTTTGATTATTTGGTTAGAGATTCTTTTTTAATTTTTATTGTTTTTGTTTATTGAATTAAAGCTTCAAGTTTCTGTCTTGACCTTATTCATGTTGTCTTTGCTTCCAACCTATCGAATGAAGTTAAAACCAAAAATGGGTCTTGAAAACGGCATCGTTGCGTGAAGAAAGTGGCTCATCTATCTGGACAACAAAAATTGGTCGTTAAAACGGCGTCGTTTCTTCAAGTTCGGGGTTTAACTCGGGTTTTGACCCGGGCAAACATCAGTGCTGTGGATGAAATTTTGTAGTCAGATGGGAAAGCACTCATATTTAATAATCAGAATCTTTTGGTGTGAAGTATATAGAGTAAAAAACTTTATTTTAGAGTGATTCTGTACACACTATTAATTAAAAAAAAAAGATTTTGATCTCAGTTTGTATTAATTATAAATAAAAATAAATTTTATATTATATAAGTTATAGTTTTTTAGATTCCGTTTTAAAAAATTTACCTCCATATAAGAATAATTATTTATATATTCCAAAAAAATATGTTGTGTCACATTAAATGTTTAAGGTAAAATAAAAAAAAAATTCAAAGTTGTTTGGGACTAAGATTTATTCTTTAGAGCTTAGATTTTTATGACTAATTTACATATTCCTAACACTACATAGATTTATGTACTAATTTTTCCAAAATCAGTTTTTTTCAAAACATGTCTACCTCCTTTACAGTGTCTATACATTAGATTTGACATGCTGCATTAACTAATTACCAACAAAGTGCATATTTTATTTTTATGTCACTTGCACTAAATACAACTAAGTCAAAATAATAATTTCTGTAATTACACTCTATTAAATTATACCCTCCTTATAGTAATAAATTAGTTTGGTCCTAACATCATAATTATAGAAAAATTTTACATATATATAGATACGTTGAGGGGGCTTGGTTCAAGTTGCAACTTGATGTACAATCATAATCTTTTAAAGTGAGAATATGATTTTGTTATTACGGCAAGGGCGCAGATTCGAGTTACAACTTGATGCATAATCATTATCTTTTAGAGTAAGAATATATTTCGGTTGTTGAGAGCGCATGCTTGAATGACAATTTAAGACTGAACTTTTTATCTCCCTTCTAGTCGGGTAGGAACCAATAATCTCACAGATACATGATATCAAATATTAACAAGTATATATATCCGACTACTGGAGAAACAAAAACCTGAAATGTCACCTGAAACTGATGTACGTTAGTCTCAGAAACTAATAAATTTAAGTTTGAACAACTCTGAGTGCGGGAGACTTTGGACTTACCGTTCTGTAGATCTCAAAAATTGCACACCGGCAGTAAAATAACGTCCCCTTGCTCATGATTTCTTATACCATGTGACCTTGTACTATGTTATTTGACATTGTATTTTTGAACGAATATGCTAAATATAATAATAGTAGGGTTATTTAAACTGCCTAAATTTCTCTCTTCACTCATCTAAGAAGATTTATTAATTATAAGAATTAAAAATCTCAGAACTGCTCATTATTCATTTCCTCTCCGCTTCCCTATTTGTATTTTCTCTCTACAAACAAAATTTGTTGCTGATCTATGGAAAATTAAAAAACGACTTACACAGGAAAACGTCATTTCATTGTGATAGCTGGTTTCGTTTCCATTCAAATTTTTGTCATCTACGAAAGCTTAAACTCACTTGATTTGGCCACTGGTAGGGCTGAATTTTAGGGTCAGTTTCATCACCATTCAAAAGTTATTGGATGAATATTGTACCAGCACTCAAATACTTCAGGCTTCCTGACACTGCATTTTCCGCTAAGAATATATCAATCAACCAACCCATTCCTTCACAATAATCTCTCCTTAAATCTACAATTAAGCTGAAAAGCATCACTATTGCCAACCATTAAGTTGTGCCTCTATTAGCTCAAACGGGTCTAATTAACCAATGCAACGTTACACTGAAATTGGTTATAATTCCATAGAGAGGATCATAAACGCTTTGAATAAATTATACATCTCACAAGCCAGAAACCTTACAGTGATATAAGATAATGAATTATTTACAACAAAGAGGACCTATATACATCGTGACAGAGGCATTAAAAGAATATAATATACAAACTAACTTACTAAGTGAATTGGGTAACTATAATTATCAAACTCACTCGTGTGGGTAAAATTTGTAAGCAGCACCAGATATGTACATTCTGCACAAAATTCTGTCAATTCTGCGCTAATGATATTTACAATTTGTACAAAAATTCAGTCAGTTCTGACGCTAAGAATCTGATTGGTGATTCCAATACCTGTACACCTGCAAACAGATTATACGTTGAACATCATTTTTTAAAAATGTTAAAAAGGCAATGTTTAAATAAGTCCAGTAGACAAGCCAAATCCTCAGAACCCACTAAGAATATCTGTCAAAATTAATAATAATCCCTTAATTTGCAACTGCAGGAATATAACCCAGTTGAAGAATTATTCAACATGCAAGTTAAAAAGAAAAGAAAATTAATATTTGATAAAAGATGAAACCAAGTATGTATTGTGTACAACAAAAAACTATGTAAACTAGAGGTTGTAGGGTTTTCAGACATCATCATCCATCAAAACTAAATGTTGGAGCTATTTTAATACAAAACCAAAAATTTTGAGGTCATATGTACTAAAACAACAGACAGCAGAAACAAAACTTGCTCCTCTTCCTAGTAGATATATGTATTTAAATTAACTTCAAAAGCCTGTGAAACAGCAAGTAATTTTCAGAAAAGTTTTAACTTACGTGTTTTGTAGGGCCTCCAGTGTGTGGAGTGCTCTTAGTAATCTCCTTTAGCCGGTGGCAACAGGCCATAGTCATAACGCATCATTTAACACTCGGAAGTGCAATGATAGCAACAGGTAGGTTACGAAATGCCAGAGTAGACGAAGGTTGATGATATCATAATTATTGACTGCACCATTAATCCCCTCCTCGTGACTGAGTGGGACCCAAATATTTCTCCATAGATTCTTTTTTACGCTCAGAATCCAGACTGCAATACAAGCATAATTACAATAGTTAATTTCTCCTTTGATGTTAGGGTGTTATTATGATTGCAATTTATGAACTAAAAAACTGACCTACTTCGGATGCCAAGAAGAGCATAATGCATGTTTTTATGATTGCAGTTGATGAACTGAAAAAAACTAAAAATACTGACCTATTTCGAATGCCAAGAAGAGCACGATGCAGAGCACTTGCACAAGCAGAGGCCGGAGCTATAGCAGCTGCAGGAACTCCCCATACAGCAGTTGCCAAAGCAGATCCAGCACTGGCCCCACGTTGGTACTTTTTCAAGGGTGTCTGAACTAGAGCAGATGCAGATCTCCCCAGGCCATCACTGAGACTCTCATAAGCCTATAAAAACTATGAAGATTATTACCTTTTCTAGAACTATTACACTGCTCAAAATTTTACTTGATATACTGTAACTTGGGACTCTAATCATCTTCTATTTGCAGTATCTACACGCATGGTATATTATAAACAATATCAAAAACCTATATAAACATCTCATCAATGTTGTCATTCTTGCATGCAAAATTCCAATCTAACAATTTAATTATGTTTTACATGCAAGATATGAGGTATATTGAAATATTCACCTGTTCAATTCCTTGTTGGGCACCTTTAGGCTGATTACGCCTAACATTTGTCACTGTATTTTCTTGTACGGGCCATGACACAGGAGGGATGCTTGTAAGAATATACTCTGCTTGAAGCAAAATATCTTGAGCTCCTGCTGCCAAATGTACCCCAAGTCCAACAGCTTAAAGGGATATACTTCTAAGAAACGCAATTGTACCTGAAAACCAAATTGCTCTGCTGTTATCACAAGGCAAGAACAGAAGTTCAAAATAAAAATCATAATAATAATAATAATAACAACAACGATGATGATAATGAAGAGGCAAAAAGATTGAATGCATGGTGCAATAATATAACAAAATAATATGCAATTATCTAAGGCATCTACATATTCAGAATTAACATTTCAAAACCAGAATGTTCTGCAACCTATGAAAAGGAACAAGTCAGAGTTACAAATCTATTCACCAAACCAAGTGGACCTTGGGAACACAATGAATGATTTCAGCTATATTACAGTCGATCTATTTGAAACTATGAAAACTAATAACATAAAATGGTGTCTAAGACAGAAACATAACTCTTTGATAGGAAAGAGAAAATATTCCTATAAAGAAGATAAACAAATAACAATTAGAATAAACCACATGTTACAAAACCATGCCGCCATGGTGAAACAAAAAAGAGAGAGAGAGAGAAAAAAAAAAAACACTGAAAGAAACCCAGCCAGCAGCACCTGTACTTATATTTCTATTAATCCTTAGCTAAAAAGAATACAAATCTGACCCCCAATTGTTGCAAACACCAAATGGATCAACCAAACAAAACTATTAATACAGGCCATTTAGATCAATGGTTAACACAGCAGTGAGAGCTTGGTTTTAAAGTAATATTTCTATGCATCGATAACTAAACTTTTTTATTATCAAATTATATATTCTCATCCAACATTCTAGATAAATTTACAAACTACCGACAGTACACAACTTTACATGAATATTTTATCTCAATAAAATTCACCTCTTTGCATTCCTTTGAGTACCCTCTTATCCTTTCTATAGGTCTCAACTGGCAATGAAACCAGCTTTGCAGCACCAGAACCAACAGCAACCAAAGATCGAATGGTTGGCAGGCCTCGCAACACTTTATGAATCTAAAACAGAAAATAAAGGTTGATTAATTATTTACACATTTGCAAGAAGGCCAACAAATGCTTAATATTCTCAACAGCAACAATGAATGCTGCTAAAACCTGATTCTGGGAAATATCTTCCAACCACTCGCCTATTACTGTTTCACAGACACCGCCCCAACCATAGATGCCAACAGCGTGAACATGCTTAAGCTTCAACTCGACCCCCTGCATCAAAACTTATTAAAGCAGGGCCAAGGGGAAAAAAAGGAAAAGATTTACAGTTCTTGACAAGCATCTTGTTGAACTTTAACTAATCTGTGTAGTGGTAAAGATAAGGAATGAATAAATTACCTTCCAGGGCACAAGATTTACAAGTTCTACATACTTTCCATCTCTTAATGCTGCTAGATCAACACGACTTGGAGTATAATCAACCCGAACAAAAACAGGCCATATATCGAACTTCTGTAACAAATTTTGGGAGAGCCAGTAATTAAATATTGTCTGGAATCAAGACCTAAACACTTGAGATGAAACACAAAGAGATAAAACAGCAAATAAAATGTCACAGCTACACGCAAATTCCAAGTTCAACAAAGAAGCATTCAAAGAATATAGAAAGAAGCGGATAAAATTAATATAATAAGGGTAATCAAAAGCAGAGAAAATTAATAATAAGGCTAATCATAACTCATAATTTTTCTGGGAACTGGTTGATAATTACATAAATAGCAAATGGACATACAAATTTCTGATAATCTGACAAAAGATTCGAGATGATAATTAATATATAGAAAGGTTGCTCACAGAGAAAACAAGGAACTCATATATCATCTGATAAAAGATTTGAGTTCAACATCACTTGCCTGGAAAAAAGGTAGCAATGCTTCCTCCACCATGGTATGCCCAGCAAGGTTTCTGCTCTTTGTCATCAACAATTTTGAATCACATAAATCTTTATGACAACCTGGGGACTGGTTAACTGGCGAGCTTTTTTCTCCAAAAAAGTCAATGAGAAAATCTAGCTGGGATTGATGAAGATGCAACAGCAGAGGAAGCATAGCAACACACAACCTGAACAGATAAAATACGGACTCCACATCAAATCAGCTTGGTCAAAAGGAAAAAGGAAAGAAAAGGGAAGTTATTCGTTGAATAACCATTGAATAAAACTTCAATTTACATAGCAATAGAAGAAGAGGGATAATATGTATAGATGACATGCTCATGAAGCGAAGAGAAACAGTAGTTTCAACATCTTGTTTGCATCGGTTTTGAAATCTTTTATGCAAAAGTTCAAAAACAATTGCATGCGATAAACTGGTACACAGATTATGTCAGGCTGGACCTTCGTATGAATTTTACATAGATTCACAAGGTATAATTGCAAAAACTACAGGTCTTCCCCACTGTGTTTGAAAATGGGCATTGATAAGTATAATGATTATCTTAAGATTCAATAAGATTATGTATGAATCATCATTAGTATAAATCCTATCTAGAAAAACAAATCTGATAAGTATTAGACTTCTTCTTCACAAAAGTATAATAGTAAAAAGTACAGTTCTTCCCCACTGTCTTTGAAAATGGGCACTGATAAGTATAATGATTATCTTAAGATTCAATAAGATTATGTATGAATCATCATTAGTACAAATCCTATCTAGAGAAAACAAACTGATTAGTATTAGACAACTTCTTCACAAACTGACATACCTTCCATTGGCCCAACTAGGAAATTGAAAAGAACCCATGCCCACTTACCCAATTATTACAGTTTTCAGGCTATTATCTTCATTAATATTCCTTTTTCTTATTTTAGAACTCTTTTGTCATTGATGTGTAATCTTGTTGAGATAATAATAAAGCCTTCCTAGTGAGAAGATTGTTCATAAGGTCCCAGCAATAGAATCACAATTAGAGGCATTGGATGAGACTGTAAATTGCATAGACCCACACCTGGAACTACATGACATGAATGTCTGGGAAAGCTGATGACAAAATCAAACTTGAATCATCAACCTTAACTAAAACACTTAACCTAAACCGAAAGCAAAATATCAGTTGAATGGAGCTCTAACAGTGTTTTTCAAATCGGGGCTTTAAACCTTAAGATTCCTCCTAATTCTAGGCTGAACAGGAATAATTGCTAGAACCGAAATGCTCTATGGCTGTATTTTTCATTTTTCTTTTCTTTTTACCAGTATCCATTGATTTCAAGAAATAAAAGATAACAGTATAATCTTTAAGTAACACAAGAATCATCGCTTAATGAACCTATAAAAATTAGAGAAACCAAAAATTGCACCTGTACTCCTCAAGAGGGGTTTGAGGATTGGGTTTGACAGATTCTAAGACCAGCCTGAATGCTTTGGCAGAGGATACTCTGGGATGATCTTTTGAGTCATAGTGCCCCAAAACCTTCAATTCAATCGTGAAAAAATTTTCAGACATTATTGCAAGAAAATAAAAGGTAAACCATTCATTTAAAAATACCTAAATGATCTCAGCATTACCAGTTTCCAAGGTGCATCTTTGCTGCTGTCATAAAGGTGAAAATCTTGGACCGAAAGAGACAGCCCCGATACAAACATTCCACCAATTGGGAAAATGTCATATTGAAATTGCATGCCAGTTAATGCAAGCTCCAGGCATACAGTCGTATCCCTTCCATGTATATTTGATGAGCACTCACCATTATTTCTAGATTCATGCCAGTCAGAACCAGCATACATTCTCCATGTCACATTAACATTGTTAAGAAGGATACGCCCCTTGGCCTTCCTGAAATCATCAGGTCCTGCAGACTCAATAGATGGACGCTTGCATTCCAAAACTTCTTTCACGCAAGTTTGCCCACTTGTTTCTGACAAGTGGTTTTCTACAATTCTCAGACAGGAATCTCCATACCAACCACTGTTTCCTTTCTCAACATCTCCATCCCTCATATTCCTGGGTCTGCATTTAAGCATCTGGGGTGATGACTGTCTCCCTACAGATAATTCTGACAAAGGACGTAAATCAGCCAAGCAGTAACCTTCTATAAATTCTGGTAAGCAGCCATTCTGTATAAATGATGTTTGATCTAATCCTATCAGGGGCATTGATCCACCAACTGCTAGATCAGCTGAGAAATCCTCTGGAGATTTAACACTTAAGCTACATGCCTCTCCAAGAAGGGCATCATCAAATGAAATACGTAATTGTGACCCAGTAGAATCAAATTGGCAGGTCTGACTCCCATCGAAATGAAAGGCATCTTCAGATATCTCATCCATCAAACCCACCAGCCCACCAATACTCTTTGTGTCTGAGTTTAAACTACTTGCTTGACAAGGAGGGGCAGAATCGCTATTCAATACCCCACTTGCATCAATCAAATCACTCCTCTCTTGTGCCTGCTGCACGGTATTATACCTATCTTGCAAATGAACCAGTGATTCCTCCATGTCAGGGGCAAAAATCTGTTGAAGTTGACCAGCCAAGCATGTCAGACCAGATGTAGTGTCATGGCAAGTATCCAGATAAATGTGAGAATTTGAACATTCCAACTCCCAGAGAAGGCCATTCTTACAGTTAGTCCTCAAAACGGCTTCAAGGAGTGCCTCTCGGGCAACCTTAACATATCCAATCTCATGAAGATGTTTTACACTGTAAGTGCCAGCGAGTTTCTGAGACTCTAACTTGGCACAGAGAAGAAGACCCAACTCCTGCATTCGAATTTTATAATTGTTCTCCAAGGAATTTGCCACAGTTGTATTTGAAAGAACAAAGGAAGATGCAGCTAATAAACAAGCAACATAAGGTCCATTTGTTCCAGCAGAACCCAACTGAGAATCAAGAACTTCATTTCTAACCATCGGGTTCATAAAGGGGGGCTCATAACTCAAACCAATATCAACCAAATTAAGAACAAAAGAAGTTCTGCAAGGAACAGTTAAGTCCCCCTTCTGCAAACTACCATCACCTGATTCTTCAATTTCAGGAGATGGCAAACTAAAAAATGAAGTTATAGCATCCAGCCAATCCAAACGACCACCAACAGCGACAACCGTGCTGCATCTAACAGTAACAGATGTAAAAGCATGGGAAGTCTCCGGATCCAGCAGATGTACAATATCGGAACCAGCTAACCTAGAAGATAATGCATTTGAACCACCTCCATCACCACGTTTCATTGTAGAGTTGCTACAGGATATCAAAAGAAACTCTTGACTAGGAACTTCGGAGACAGAACCCCATAATGTACCTTCACCATGGGCTACCCAGAGAAAACCAGCACCCTTATTGCCTCCAATATTTGAAACTGACAGCAAATTTAACTTCTCAATTCTCAGTTTCAAAGAATGCCACGACCCAGAAAGTTCACTTTGCATTCCACCTCTTATATCCACTTTGGCATCTGGTCTAATTACAAGTTCCAGAGAATCACATTCCAGGAGTAGTGATGTTTGGGAGACAGAATATTCTTCACAGATACCAATGCCATCATGGCCTAAGCAAGACAGGGCACTAATTATCTGGTTTAAAAGACTGTGTAAGCAACTATACTGAGAACAGTCAAGATCGATTGCAACTGGAAATACATGAACATGCACAAAAAAGGAAGAGCTCAAGATTATCTCTTGTCGGGTTTGAGAATCTTCCAGATCATTCACACGATTAACAGCAGCAAACTCAGAACCTTTTCCCATGAATTTATTTCTGCTCCTGGATTCCTCATAAGTAGCTAAGAACTTAGCTCTCTCTGCTATCCAAGGACCAGTCACAGGGCCCTCCTGCCAAAGCAGACTGATGGTAGAAAGAAGACCAGTTCTATTGCTGACAGAAAAGAAGTTCTGGGCAGAAAATCTGGACCTCCTGATTTCAGCATCATCTTTATGGGAAGAAGAAACCAAGTAAATGTCAAGATTGCCAACATTTAACTGTAGAGAACGTCTGGCTGTAGTGGAAGATCTTTCCTGAATACTTCCATCTGAAACTGCAGCAGGTTCTTGGACTAGTCCCTTCTTAAAAGTTGATGGTGACGAAAAATCAAGAGCAATAAAATGATCCCAGGCATAGTAAGCTCGCGTGTCTCCGCCACTGTTTAAAGGAAAACATAGTATAAGCCTTGCCTCTGGGATTGATATATTACCTCGTAAAGTTTCTGCTGAAGATCGGGTTGTAATAGGAGGACAAGAACCTCTTTTCACATACCCACGGGAAGCCCCACACTCCTCATCGACCATCTCAGACAAAAAACCAGTCTTTTTGTGATTCAATTTAGTAGAACTTCCAATATCCTTAAAAAGATCCCATAAAATATTTATCAAATGGAAGTTCACCCAAAAAATAAACAGAGGCAGTTTCACAGAAAACGATGTGGACCTTGCTAAACACCCATGTGAACGATTTGCATCCGTGATATACTTGCAATTAGTGATACCTGAAGTTTGAAGCAGCAAAACTTTAACAATATCAACTTTATTCCCAAAAGAAGAATCAGCAGAAGCTAGCCCACTGAATTCATATGAACCATGAACATCGGCAGATCGGGGAAATGGAGGGAGAACACCTTGAACTTCCACTTGTAGATCTTGGATAGAAACAGTTTGACTGTCCATTTTGTTTTTAGACTCCCTTGGGTGAACATTCATTACATCAATTCCGTTGTGAAAGTAATCAGCAACCTCAATATAGTTTATTGTTCCCTCGACCTTCATTTCTTGAGGATATACCTGTTGATATTATCAAAGTTTCATCTTAGTACAAAAGAAAAATCATGTAGAGCACTAAGTTCAAAGGAAAGACAACAAAATATGAAAGGGCAGGATAATTCTTCAACCTCACATTTATTACCTGTACAACAAGAGAAATGTCTCTGCATTCTGCACCCACATAATGAATGTGTGACCCAACATTTGTCCAATCACATGAATCCTTCTGATCTTCATCATAAAAAGAGAATAAAACGGAAATTCCAGCAAAAGTTGCTTTGAGATTAGTTTGTACATGCTGCTGTTCTGAAATGTATCAAAGGAATATAATTACAGTCTTGCCACAAAGGTATGACATATCCCAATGGTAAATGGTCCATAAACAAATATCAGACAAAACAAAACCATACCAGTACTGTGTTCCTATCTAATAGATGTAAACTAAATAACCCTTGCATTGTAAACACAAACAGGAGGCAAAAAACCAGTAAGAATCAAAACTTAATCAAGTAATTAGATAAAGTGTGATGATACTAAGTTTTGCAATTTCTGTAACTGAACTACTTTCCCTTATAAAAGTTATTTATTATAAACATCAACACATACCTTTTTACCTTTAAAAAGGCTACATAAAATTGAATTCAATAGAAGAAGTCATGAATCAAGAACCTGAACATGAAAAATCTATCTGCTACGAACAATTAATCTCTCGGTTAACACAAGTAAAACATTAAAGTATTCCCCTGACCCCAACCTAATTGTTGCGGAAGAAAAAGATTAAATCAAGCAACTTGCATTAAGAGAGAGGGAATACAAGACATTAGATGATGGTACAGCATAGGCAACGAGTAATTCTGAGACCTTATATATCACACACATATACATCAGGAGAAGATTAATGCAATAACCATAAATCAGTAACCATACGCAAGTAACCATGACCCCAAAAAAAAAAAATGCTATCAATATGTTTCTCCAACCCTTCACTTATTAAATATGAGAAAAAGAACAAATCACATACCATAAGGAACATGCAAAGACCCAGAAGCAAGGCTCGATGCAGCAGTTATTGCACTGAAAACAGAGCATGTCCAGTTCCACATACCACTGTTTCCTAAAGCAGATTGGGAATGTCTCATTCCATCAAAACATTCAAAAAATTGGTCCACACTGCAAATAAGCCAAACCAATAAATAAAAGAACATTAGCATCATGCCTCGAGTTAATTCCTCTAACATCAATGGTTATACAAGTTTACAAGCACGAACGGATAAACCAACCTTGCCCCCAGATCAACTTCTTCAATACCATCTTTCTGGTTTATGTTGACAGGAAATGGCACCCAATCCGTTATAAGATGCGAGGCAGGTATCGCAGCTTCAGAAACAGATTCTTGACCATTGAAAGAAGGGAAGCTGGAGGAATAGCTACCATGAATTGGTATCATCTCATCAGCCGGATTTGCTGATGAACGGAATTGAGAACTCACATTTAAGTAAACAGAGTCTGTTGGCTTGTAAAGTGTATGAGACATCCGATCATTATCAAACTTCAGATAAGTTTCCCATGAAAGTAAGAACCACTTGAGCGTTCTTGGTTGAAATTTTAGTTCTATGGGATCAATACAAACATCTGCATCCACTTTGCGAATATCTAACGAACCATCCTTCCAAGGTATACTCAATTTTATGTTACCTGAAAATCCACCTCTTTTCCATGAGATGATAGGAGTTGTAGCATCTGAAGGAATGCAACCTGAAGGTACTTCACCAGAGGGTGTTCCAGAAGCATGTAGAGAGCCTGGTTGATGCTTAACAGCATCAACGTCAACAAGTTCAAGTATTGCTCCTTCAAACTTTACAAAGTTTGTAAGACGATTAATTCCAAGAAAGCTCTCCACTCTTGCATCACTATCAGAGGAAGAGTCTTCAGAGACACAAGTTCCACACCCTATTTCTGATATTCGAAGAACCAAAGTTGCATGCGATTCCACCTTGTTTTCATTTTTCTCTATACATGGGTCGTAAGCAACAATCAACTTCTTTATCTTGACATGGAAGCTTGTAAGGAACCATTTCACCATCTTTGCAATTATCTTAACACCCTCATGAACATCATTGGGAGTAAACTTAGAAGGATTACCTGCTCCATCATGCCCAAACTGCCCCGTATCCCATTGCATACCGTTGTTCTCATCTTGGCTGGTACTGCAACTTTCATCTACAGCCCGTAATTTATTATCCCAACAAGGAGCAAGCACAAGCTCTAGTTCATCCAACTCAACTTGACAACCTTTGCCCTTCCACGGCATTTTAACCAGTAGAGACCCAATGGACCCCTCTTTTATCATCACTGATGTCGCTGCACCAAGCTGAAAGAAAGAAAAGATTAACACAAGCACACTAACACTGTGATCAATAAGTAGCAACTCCAAGTACTCCAGTGACAGCCCAACCAACTTAAGCTTCTTTGTATTTCTATTCAAACTTTATACTCACACTAATTACCAAAACATGGAGTAAGTTCACAAAATCCCATTAAAACATTAGAACCTTAATTACCCCGAGGCAAAATTAAAACGCCCTAAGCACACCAGCCTGGTAGCAGCTACTTGTAATTCATTGAATTCAGTTAATATATCAGCAAAACAAAGGACTAGTCAAACAGAAATTCTTCATAACAATAACAAAAAAACACTTCAACAAAAGAGGACAAAGAAACACAGATTAAGCGAACGAGGTTAGTACTCTGTACCTTCTGATTAAGATAATCAACATTAAGAGCGACATCATTGAGCTGAATAGAGCCATCACTAAGCTGAACATCAAGCTGATCAAGGTCAATATCCCCCAAAATAAATTGACCCAGTTTCTTCTTCAAAAAGAATTTGCAAACCCTCTTCACCGCCCACCTCGGCACCATCTCCTCCGCCGATTTCGCAATCCTCCACCCCGAAAACATTATATCCAAAAGAACAAAAGAAAGTGATTTTTAGGATTCAATCTCGGAAATTAGGGTTTTGAAAAACTGGAGAGGCGGTTGTTGCTTGCTCGTGATGGAAGAATTTACTTCCATCAAGAGCAAGAGCGCGAGCGCCCTGTAGAGGCGATTGCTGTATTTGCGAATGATTTGGATTTGATTTTGAATTTGAAAAGAACATGAGACATATAAAATTGATGGTGGTGGTGGTGGTGGTGATGATGAAGATGATGATGATTAATTAAGAGTTGGGCTGTGTTTGGGTTTTCCGATTTTGGGGATTCCGTGTTTGTTGGGTATTGTGTTCTTTTCTCGTTTTCTTTATATACGTTGACGATTGAAAGCCTACTTTTGTTTAAGCTTCTGAAACAAGTTGATTTAAATATAATTTATTACTCGTCGAGTTTTTGTAGGAAATATTTGAGTTACTGATGAGTTTTTATTAAAAAATATAAAATTATTTTTATAGAAATAAATTAATATTATTAAATAAATTAAAGGTATTTACATAATTTAATTTTTTTTTAAAATTCTACAATCTCTATTCTTAGAAATTCAAAGTCTAAATTTTTATTAATAGAGACAAAATAAATCATATGGATAAAAAGTTATTTAATCTAATTAATTATATTATGTCCTACTAATTTATATAAAATTAATTTATAAAAGAATTTATAACTTTTTCTTTAATTTTAATTAGAAAAAGATAAGAATTATGGTGTAACTTTATTTCGTCCACTCAAAGTATAGTTATTCTATGATTTCCTTGTGTAGTTTGAAGGACTAGAGGAAGATAGAAGATAAAAATGAATTCAAAATGCATATCAATGAATTATTAGAATTAAAAGTAATAAGAAATAGAAGAAATAGACATAGAAGTCCAACATTTACAGTAAATAACTATAGTGAACAAAAAAGAGGAAAGAGTATAATAGTAATTAACTGTAAAAGAAGAGAAAGGGGCGAAATAGACCAAGGGACGACTTGTACATGGTTTGTTATACTGACAAATAGGCTGATATAATTTTTATTTAAGTTAATCATCAGAATATATGTAGTTAGTTTATCCCCTATAGACAGTAATTCCTAAAAAGTTTATGAAAACTGCGAAAATTACCTTGACAAAAACTGACTTTTCAAAGTTTATTAAACTGGTTTGGAAAACATGCCAATAAAAAAAATACTTTAAAACTCTTGACTCACGCCTAAAAAAGTTTTTTCAATACATAAAAGACTAAATAGGCTAACGAAGACCGTGTTTAAAAAGAAATTTTAGAAATTCAAGAAAAACCATTCACTAAGTTCTAATTAATTTGGTCAAAAACAAAAATTCATTTTTTGAAATACCTTCTTTCAAACTCATTTCCCTTGAATAATGATAAGAACTTTCTTTTGGTAGTTCTTTAAATATAATTTATATTTTTGTTGACTGGGCGAGACTTTTGAACCCGAAAGATAAATAAATAAAAATAAATAAGATGACTTACTTGCTAATCGCTATCCAAATGATGTTTAAACTTTCTAAGTATATGTAAAGTGAATAAAGAGAATTTTATTGCTTGTCTAACATTTATATAAGAGTTGATGATTGCTTTTACTTATATCCATACACTCTCAATTACATGACAGGTCTATATATATGAACGAAGACTCGATGTAATTATTGCTACAATTAATGACTCGATGTACAAGAGATAAGATTTTGAAAATACACTTTACAAGCGGTAATTTGGTAAAGGACTAACTAAAAGTAAATAGGAAAAAATATGACTAAATACTGTGTTTTTTTTTTAATGACTCGATGTTAGTAAATCGTGACTATCTATTGTTTTTTAAGCTGACTTACTGTCAGTAACAAAATGACAAAAAGAAAAAGATTCCTTTACAATTTTTTTCTTATTTGGTAATGAATAAAGGAAAGGCATCCATAAAAACAAGACATCAATAAAAGCTGACTATTTGACTTTTTAACTACTAGTAGTTGGCTATTACTTTTGCTGGTGTTGCTTATTTGTCCATCATTTGATGAACAGCCATATCTTCATCCAAATATTGGTGACTCAAAGTTTATAATCATTCTCCTAATGATGGTGTGTCATTAATATTGATTAGTTCCTCCAAATATTCTTCACATTTGTTTTTCTAGATTGTTAACTTTTATTTCTAGTGAAAAAATGAGTTGTTCTTCACGAACAAGATGCATTTGGGCCAAAATAATATAATGTTGTCCTTAAGTTATGATCTTGTCGTGAGTGTTAATCCATTCATAGAAGGCTACAAGCTAGGCTTATCATGATAAATTCTTCTTTTGAATTTTTTGGCGCCTTCACTTATAAGAATATGACATAATATATTGGTAGTATGACACCTCCATTCATTTTATTAACTATTTGGGGTCTTGGTGGTAAAGAACTAAAATTTATTAACAAAGCTACTGGCTTTATAATAAATAGGGCTATGTTTAACATTGATAGAAGATATTTAAATCTGTTTAAATTGAAAATATAAATAGGGCATATCATTCCAAAAACTGAGGGCTTTAAATAATAAATTTTCATTGCCTAGGGTTTTGGCTAAAGACTAATAAAAGGAAATGATAGAAATATCATGCCTAAGAGGGTAATATTTCTCAGTTCTAACCATTCAGGTCCAAACCCAGTTAAGAAATTTAATTAGTTATAGAATAATTGATTGGCTAGTGAAATAAAATCCTGGTATAGGCTTTCTACTATTTTTTTCTTTTATAATTTCTATACTATCACCAATGAGGCGGAAAATTTTGTTGAATTCTTAAAAATTACCTCGCTGGGATATGGTTAAAATTTCTTCAAGTGGTAAGTAATGATTAAGTGTTTGAGTTTTTTTGGGTCTTTTGGTTATGTACAATATGATATTATTTTGTAATATAATATTCTCTCTAATGAGTTCTACAATAGTAATTTTTTATGCAATTATTTTCTATCTACATGCATTTACTTAGACAATTTCTATCTACATGCATTTACTTCGTTGTCTAAATTATATATTGTATCATTAAGCTTTCCAATGGTGCATGTCATGGCTTCACAGTGGTTACAAAAGTGTATGGTTGATGATGATGATGCACTGTTTAAAGAGTTATTTAATTGTTTGGTTGATGCCATTGATGCACTGCTTAAAAGTTAATTAAATGGCTAACATGATAATATGGTCCCATCTTTTGTCTAGCAAATTCTATTACTTTATGAAATGTATAAAAACCTCTACAATATGATCAAGACAATTGACTATCAGATCAATTATCTCTCTTCATTTATTATAAGTGCCTGATTGTCTATCTTTGACTAATATAAAAAATGCAAAATGATTACTTTCTCCATGCTCATTAATCTGTCTAAAATAATGCAGGAGTGCATTGACTACTTTTAATTTATCTTGTGGGTTATTACAACTTTACAAATTGTCTAAGATGCATTGTCGATTGTCTGATAATTAGTACTTACTTCTAAAACTTAATCTTGTTCTTAAAAGAAACTGTCTAAGTGTTACTGGACCGAAATTCATATATTGCTCCATTATTATAAAATAATCATTGAATAATTAGTCTTGAAATTATATCACTAAAGTATTATTTTTACGTATTATATATTCAAATTTTTGCTTTATATCCTCTTTCTATTATTACTTCTAAAAAATTCATTCATCTTTTACTAATAAAAGATTTTTTCCTCTCAAAATTTTTCTTTCAATCTTTTTTATAAAATTCAATAATATTATTACAACCTATTTGCATTATAATATGTCATTTTGTATATACAAATAAAATGAATTTAAAGAGCTTATTAAGTTATTATTCCTAAAATTTATAGTTTTGTAGTTGACATTCTACTTTTTATTTTTGTAAATTTTCCACTTGTATACATTGTTATTTCTTCCTTTTCTTTTAGGCTATCTTTATTCGGATTTGTTATTAATATTTCTACTTATCCTAAACTACTTACATCAATTTGTATAATTTTATAATAATTGTCTGTAGATAATGCTAATGGTTTAAGGGCTTAAGATTTTTAAGTATTCTTTTAAATTTTTGTATTAATTTTATATTTTCAATATTAAAATATTTTTGTAAATTTTTACTTAACTTATTATATAAGGGTCTTATTAATGTACTTAGATTTGGTATAAATTTTCTACTATAATTTAATAATCCTCATAATTTTTATAATTCTCTAGTATCTTCTATTTTATTTGGAAATTCTAATATTTTATTAACTATATGTGGTTGTAATTCTATTGTTCTTCTGTCTATTGTTAGTCCTAAAAAAACTATTTTTTTAATAATTCAATTTTCTTTTTAGAAATTACTATATTATTATTCTTAAAATAATCTAAAATTTTATGTAAGTGAGTTATATTCATAAATTTGTTATGATCAAAGACAAGAATAACATCTATATGAACCATACAAAATTTTGAAAATGTTTTTAATTTTTTATCCATTGTAATTTGAAAAACTTGTGGTATATTTTTTAATCTAAATGGCATGACTAACTATTTGAAATGTCCTTTTGAACAACTGAAAGTTGTCAGTTGAATAGATTCTTGTGAGGTCGTATTTGCCAAAAATCACTTTTACAATCAAATTTAAAAGAGAATCTAACTTTTTGTATACAATTTACTAGCTCATCGTTATTAGATATTTTATAACTATTGTCTAAATTATTGTTGTTTAATCTTTTATAATTAATTACCATTATACTCTTGCCTCGTTTTTGTTCACTATGGTTATTTACTATTAATGCTAGACTTTTATGTCTACTTGTATTGTTACTTATTACTGTTAATTCTATAATTTATTTATATGCATTTTGAATTCATTTCTATCTTCTAAACTACATGCTAAATATTTTGCTTTTATTGTTATGTCCGAGTTAATTATTTTTATTTATACATCTCTTTATTATCTTTTTTAATTGGTTTATTGCCTATTATCTAATTTTTTTAACACCTCTACTTTTTTTTTATATCTTCAGGCCATTTATCGCATTCTAAACATTCAACCTCTTTTTCTATTATTATAATATCTTGTAAGTAAATGTCTATCCTCTTATCATGTAGCATTTATATTTAATTAATAGAAAACTTATTATTCACATGCATTTCACTTTCTAATTCTAACTTATTATAGTCTTCTAGCTTTTCAGTACTTTCTACCTTACTATCTTTTTCTTCCTCTAGTAATGAATCAAAGAATTCTATATCTACTTCTTTTTCCAGCATTAATATCTTCTTTTCATATGGCAAGAAGTGCATTTCATATTTCGGTTGAATGAATGTTGATTTTTTAAAAATATTAACTCCATTTGGAGTTATTGATATACTATCATTATTTTCTAATATAAAGTTTAATCCTAAAATAAATGTATATCCTACTTTGACTAGAAATAAATATTTGTGGCAATACATGTGTTTCTCCATTTGTTCTAACACGTATATTATTTATACATTCTGTTATTTGCATTAATTCACCATTAAACTGTCTAATATTTACTGGATTTTTTAACTTATTCATAATTTTTTTAGGGACTAAGCTACCATGTATAGTATATTTATTTACCATATTGTCTATCATTGCTTTAGTATAAATTGTTTCCTTTTTAAATAATAATTCTACATCTATATATATGAATTTACTTCCTGTTCTATTTGTTTTTATTGTTTTATCATCTTGTTGTTTACCTTTACAATTGTTACAAAAGAATTTATCTGTATCTTGTATCCCTATATCCTAGTTTAAATTTTTTTTATTATAGACTATACAGTTTTTACTAAAAACTGATGTATAAGTTTCTAGGACATTAATTTATAAATCTAATTCTACCTCTGGGTTTGAATTTAAACCTGAATTATTACTAGCTTCTGATTCACTACTAAGAATAAATATTCTATCATTATTTAATTATTCATCTATATTAAATATTTTCTCAATGACTAAAGTTTTTTCTTCTATATTATAACTATCTATTTCTAATTGATTGACTTTTTTATTTTTAGAGAAGTGGGGTTTAATATGTCCTTCTTTACCACATAAAAAACGTTTACCAGTTTTATTTCGTTTATAGATTTTTTTTACCATTTTTAAATGCTTAACTTTTTTTATTATATTTAAAAAAATTCCCATAAATTTTTCTATTATTATTCCTATATGGTTTTTTTACAGTACTTATATTGTTTTCTATCCTTTCTATTTTTTTTATGACTAAAATAGCAAGGATAATTACATCCTAAGGTTGATTCTTCTAACATGTCTATATACATTTTCCTAAATTGTAATTTTATTTGATGTCTATGTTTTTCTTCTTTCACAATATTCTCTAATTCTACCTATAACATATTCTATTACTAGTAATAATGTAGCATAATAAATAATTTCTTATGTCCTTTTAATTTTAAATCAAATAATTACTTCACTATGTAATCTTTCTTCTATTTTTTTGGAAATTATCTACAAATTTTAATAGTAAATCTTCATCAAATGGTCTTCATATATCACTTCAATATTTATAAAAATAATTACCATATTTATAAAAATAATTAGCATATTTATCAAAATATCTGTAATCATAGATTTTTAATTGTTCTAAATTTCTAATTACTTTAATCTATTCAATTACATCTTTTTCCTCTAGTCCTAATATTAATTTACTCATTAAGTCTATAAAGCTAATTTCTATAATGTTTATGTCAAAATTGTCTAATTTCTTCTACTTTTTTTTCTTCATTTCATCTCTCCATCCTTGATATATTTGCTTTTCTTTAATTCCTAAAGTACTTTCTAAATATATTAATTTATAATTTTGATATATTATTATTGCTAATACCATTGTTGAATTTCTAAATACATTTCCTTCCCATTGATTAAATGCCTGCCTCCATTTACTAGGTCTATGTCCCTTTAAATTTAGGACTAATAATTCTCTAGCTTGTGGCATTATTTTCCACCCTTCTAATTTTGTCTTAGCCTTAAATACATTTTTTGCCTTTGTGTATTTTCATTGCTTTTTGGGACTCCTCGTTTATTTAAATAACTTTCTACATTTGGTGGTTCTACTACAGTTCTAATATTTGTCTATTATTATTTTCTTATAATCCTGGATGTATATCTTCTTCTCTTACTAATATTTCACTTTCTTGTTCTAAATAATAAATTTCATCAATATCTAAATTTTTAAAGTCTAAATTATTAATAAGATCATTGTCTATGTCATCATTTGTTAATTTATCATTATTATATAATTCTTCGAATAACTCTTGATCTAAATATTTTTTAGGATCATTAAATATTAAATATATAATTTCATCTCTATTACTAAGTAAAGTTTTATATTTGTCGATATTTAAAATTTTCTATAACAGCCATATTAATTCTATTTCTTCTTAGTTTCTTCTAATTTTGGGTTACTTCTTTGCGTAACTTGATTTTGTCTATTTATGAATGTATAATTAGTCTCCAGTACTTCTAACATATTGTCTTGTTCTAATTTTGGTATTATCTATTCTAGTCCATTTAATTCACAACTGTTTAATTTCTTAGGTACTATCATTTCTACATATTGACTTTTAAAATAATCTCCTATATTTTTACTTTTAAATCTAAAATTTTTTATAATATTTATTGTATAATTTTCCTAGAAAAATGTTTTAATTCTAAGTTTTTTATATTTTGTATTCATTTTATATCTTTTAGTTTATACACTTAATTTAATATGTTTATAAAATTCATTTATGTTTATGTTTATAGTAGGTAAACAACCTACTGCTGCTACTTTTTTTTTTTAAATCTACTTCTCATTAGCTATTTGAATTTTTTCATGATCATAAAATCTGCTGCCATATAAACATAAATGTGCTTTAGCGTCTAAACCTTCTCTAGCTTGCTTAACGATTCTTGTTACTATTATTCCATATGTATGTGTGTGTAATTTTGTTTCCTAAGATAATTTCGGCTTGGTGGATTAATGTTAATTCTTCTCTTCTATTTATTATAGCTAATTTAGTTTCATCAGTGTAAATATATAAATTGTTATTTATTTTTTACATTATTCCTTCATTATATAATCTTATGTTTCTAATTTATTCAAATTTTTTTCTAATAATTTATTAGATTATTTATCTATTATATCTTCAGTTCTTTCTATAATTGCTTTACCTTTCTAATTTTTTGTGCTATACTTACATTTATTCTATTGTTTCTTATTAATTCATTACTTTTCAATATTACTTTGGGTCTTAAAAAAAACTGGTCAGTTTAAATTTAATTTTTCAACTCTGTTTGTTAAGATATTTAATTCTTTATCTAAATTATCTAATAAGTTATTGGGTTCTAAATGTGATACTATTTTTTTTACTTTTTTCTAAAGGTCAAAAGCTACTTTCTAATTTAATAAGTCAATTGTCTAAGTTATCCAGCTTATTACAAACTTTAACTAATAATTTAATATTAGTGTTTGCTTAAGCTCGCTATATATTATTATTTTATTGACTAAATTCTTTACAACAATAGCCTTGGGTTAATATTTGGTAATTCTTTTTTCAATTCTACTAATATTTCTATTAATTGTTTTTCTATACTCATTCACTTATTATTAATTTTATTGAGTCTAGTTATTTTTGTAATTCTCTTTGTGTAAATTTAATATTTCCTATTGCAACTTTTAAGCTTTCGACAAGATTTTTAATTTCGAATTCTATTGGGTTAGATTTTGATTAGCACTTAAAAGTGTACATGTAATAAGGATTAAAATTATTAGTTTTCACTTAAAGTGTTGATTAATGCGCTCATAACTTATAAATTTGAATGCTCTCCAAATAAATTTTTATGTTAAATTAATTCATAACATATTAATTTTTATCTTGTAAATATTTTTTAGGAATAAAGATAGAGTTGGAATTGAAAGCAGGAACAAAGAAAAACAACTGGAGCAATTTAGAATGCATTATTGAGAAGATGTAATTAATAAATATTTAAAAAATAAAAATAATTAAAAAGTGTGTCTGAGCCACTTGCCACCTATCAAGATGAGCAAGTGGCTGCCACCTATCAAGATGAGCAAGTGGCAGCCACCATCCACTTATTTATCCCTTTAATTATTAAAAATAATAATATAATAATAAATTAAATAAGAATAAAAGGAATGAAGGTAGAGGCATTTGTTGCCTACAAAAGCTGAAGAAAAAGAGTGGAGCAAGGGAGCTGAAGCCAAGAGATGGGGGAGAAAGTTGAAGAATTCTTTCTTTCTTTTTTCTTGTTTCTTGTGTAACCAATCTTCGTGTAATAGATTTTTGAAATTTGTTAAATAAAATGAGTGTTTTGTTTTCCAATATGAGTGACTAAATTTTTTAAGTTGAAGTGAAAGGTAAAGCTCAAATATTCAAATTATTGAGTTAATTACTCTCTCAAGTGAGTCTTAAAGTTTAATTTATTTATTTATATTTTTCTTCCTTACTGGTTTCTTTTATGTTATTTTAATTTATAAATACAAATCTCTTCAGATTTATATGTAATTTTGACATAATATCGACACTTCAATATAGTTGTAGCACATTAGGTACTTAGTTCCATATTTATCACACTAATAGTTAGTTAAAAATTAAATTGCATAATAATTAACTAGTAAAAGAAATACAAAATATAAAATTTGAGAGAGTGTTATAACCATAATTTGAAATCTAAGAGTGGATCCCGTAACCTTAGTATTTTTTTATATTGATTTAGATTAATTTCTTTTCCCGCATTAAATTTTCAATTTCTTTTCCCGTATTAAATTTTCTTAGTTTAATAAATTGACTATTAGATTTTAAATTCTCTGTGGTTCAACCCCGAACTCACCAAGTTATATTATAACTAGACACTTTTATACTTGAGAATAATAACACTTTTGAGTAGCACCAATATTTTTATGTCTAATAACTATATTAATTTTATTATTTGTTTCTTGCTAGAGAATCTGCTAATCTGGTTATAAAATTAGCTAATAATTTTTTTTAATACAATCTAAATTTCTTCTTTAAGTAATAATATTGCTAGTTTCAAAAAAAAGTCCTAGTCCTAGTACTAGCTCTCTTAGCTTTTCTAAATTAAATTCTAAATGTTGTCTTAAATTAATTAATAAATCCATTATGAAGTTTTGTTGATTATTACTAGTGTGTGGAAAATGTTTAAATTGATTTTCTCAATGTTCCATATTCCAAATAATTTTAACTCTCTCTATCAAATTTAATTTTAATTTTCTATGATTGCTAATTCCTAAATCTAAATAATCTAATCTTTGAATATCAATAAACTAATTTTTTTAAATCTTCAAGTCTATTTCTAATTTTTGAAGCTAGATTCTCATACTTATCTAATCATTGTATATGCTTGTTAATATTTTCAAATTTAATTTTCTAAATTTGAATATAGACAAGTTTGTAAAAGTGTAATATTTAAGACTTATTTTTCTTTCTATTTCAAGGGCCAGAAGAGATGTATAGTCTACTGCAAGATTTATATTTACTAATCTTTCTTCTAATAAATTATCTAATTGTAAATGTTCTGCACTAATTCTTACTACTTCAGTTTGTACAATATTTAAAGCATGTTCTAATATTTTTATATAAGGGTTATTTTGCATCCAAACATCATAATCTTTTTCTAAAATAGTGAATGGAATTTTATAAAATTTATCAAGATTATCATTAAACTTATCAATTGTGAAAATATATAGTGAACTAAATGAAGTATATCTTATAACTACTTATATAAAAAATATTTAAAACAAGAATAGAAGAGATACTTTGACACCAAAAAAGAGAAAAGGGCGAAATGGATTTGGGGAAACTTGTACGTAGCTTATTATACCAATAGTATAGACTGATATAATTCCCATTCGGGTAGGCCGTTAGAATATATATCATTGATTTCCCGCCTATATACAGTAAATTCCTAAAAAGTTTATGAAAACTGCGGAGGCTACCTTGTATTGTGTGTTTTAACTTTAACCTTTAAGGTTTGATTTTTTGTTTTTAAAAGAAATACACGAAAAAAGCCAAAAAAAAAAAAGCTTACATTTATCTTTCCACTTTATTCTTCTTGTTCTTTTTATTTTTAATAAAATTAAATTTTTTAAAAAAATATATATGGTAAACAGTAAAATAAAAAGTTTTCTCACTTATGCGAACCACTGCGAACCACCATTGGCGTTCGTAATTCCGGTATCTTTCGACGTCAAAAATTTTGGTGCCATTAGAATCTTCATCATCAAAACTACACAACGGTACATGTGTCATCGGCAATGGAGTCTCCTATCGTTGTAAATATACAGTAAAAGTTTTGGGATCCAAACCTTTTACTATAAATATATGGTGAGTGGAAGCTTCATTTCCGATATTACATACCCTATTGACTATCTGGTGATTAGGATTCTGTTGGTGCCAAAATTGATGTCAAATGATATCAAAATAAAACGGGCGCGCCTACCGTGCAACAGTTACACGATACCCCATTTTTTGTCTTTTTTCAACTCAGCCAATGGATCAATAGCTTAAGTGTTCAACGGCCAGGATGTGTTCAATTGGTTATTAACACTTAAGTCCCTACTGTTTATTATAAAATCATAAAAACTAAAAGTTTTTAAATATTCACTTACATAATTTCTGTTGTTTTAAATTTTTTAAAGTTTAATCCATTGACTTAATTTGATCATAAAAATGATTGATAGTGTAAATATAATAATGTAATATCACATAAAATTTTTAAACACATGAAAATTTGATAAATGTAAATAATATTTTTTGTTATATAATATATATTTAATGTAAAATAAATAAATTGAATATGTTTAAAGAACACATGTTATTAACCTTAATACTTTAGAAAATTATAAAATAAAAAAGGTGAAATTTCAAAATAAGAAACATGTAAAAAGTCCTAGGTTGTAAAATTTTATTATTTTAATATTACAAAACTTTACTTTTTTATTATATTTTTGTTTTTAGCATTAGTTGACATATTAGTTTATTTATACATACATTATGTTAATTTACCTATAAAATATCAATATATATATATAGCCCAACAAAGTCATAGAAAAATAAATAAAGAATAATATGAAAGGAAGTTGGTTTATTTTTTTAAAGAATATTTCAAAAGCATTTGAGCTTCATGTTTCTTGAGAATTATCATTTTTTTAAGATATTTGAGCTTATGAATCTTGTTGTAATGATAATTTATTATTTATTCTTGATTAAAAATAGTTGAATAGTAAATTTATTGATTTCCAAAATGCTCTTTTAAATATAGGGTAGTTGCTTAATTTTTATTATATTAGCATAAATTTTACAATGATAGCTAATCAACCATTGTAAAAGATATACCATGATTATCTTTACTCTCTCTACATCTCTCTAGACCATCATCACTAAAAAAGTTAAAGGTCCGTTTGGCACACTATACTACATTATATTGTATTGTATTATGTAATGCACATGTATTATATTATATTATATTACATTGGCAGTATATTATAATAATTATAATAAAATTATACAACGTGTGGTAATTGGTATTATCCTGTACTGCATTAATTTTGTACTGATATTAAATTAAAATTATTTAAATTTATTATTAATTACATTAAATTATTATTTTCATATTAATTATTTTCAAATAAATATAATATGATATAATAAAATAATATTATAGTATAATTTATTTTTATATTTTTATTCATTATAATAAAAAAAATTATATAGTTTAATGATAATGACGACGACAACATTAATATTAATATAATAATTAGAATAATAAGATTAATAAATTTTATTAATATTAATATTAATAAAATAATATTAACAATAATTAATAATAATTCAATAATAAATTTAATATATTTTAATAATAGTGACAATAATAAAATAATAAATAATAATAATGATAACTAATTAAAGCAATCATAACAATTAAAATAATAAATTTTAATAATAATAATATAATAATAATGACATTAATAAATAATAATAATAACAGTTAAATTTTTTTTCAAAAGTCATTTTATGATTTTATCCAGAGAAAAGGACCTATATATAAAAACTTGTAACTTATAGTATTTATTTAGTTTTCTTATAAATATAGGGTAGTGCAGTGTAACTTTTAGAAAAAAACAAAATTCAAGGGTACCGTGCAACTGTTGCACGGTAGGCGGACCCAAATAAAACGGATTATTATTTATATAACTTGCCTCAAATGTCAAAAAAAGGATATTATTTTATGTAACTTAAAACAAACGAGAGTAATAAGCCAACACGTAAAATGAATAAGATGATTCTATGTCATGACAAGGACGAAAACAAATGAAATTTACACCAAATCTTTGCTTGTTTCCATTATTTTAATGATAGTGTTACACTGTTACGTAGTTTACCAATCCTTAGAATAAAAAACTTACAAGCAAAGTCCGTAAGCATTGGGGTGGGCCGTAGAATATTTATAATATTTAGGTTATAATTTGTCAATGTCACGTGAGTATTTTAGGAATTTCAATATATGCAATGTTTTAGGAATTTCATAAGTTATGATATTTATAATTTTATCAATTAATTATTATATATATATATATATTAAATAATCAATTGGTGAATTTTTTTTTGTACATAATTAATTTTGTTTTTGCCTAATTTAGAGCTTTAAATTATATTTACACAATTTAGGGGTAAAATACACTTTTATTATATTTCACGTTAAGAATTTTATTAATTTTAATGGTTTGGTAGTAAAATAATAAAACTAAAACATTAAATAAAAAAAGTAATTGTCAGAAAACTTTAATGGTGAAATGATATGTCAAAATATATTAGGTAGTAAAATAATATCCCTAATCCAATTCCAACGGAAATATTTAATTACATGAAAAGTTGAATCAATCCACATAAATTAAAGTCCATTTGAGTTCTTATTTCTTATTTCTTTCACCTTGCATAATCTCAATAACTCAATCCATCCTTACCTCAGATTAAGTGTATTCATTTGGAGGACGCTTGACATATTGTATTATATTACACTATATTATTTGTATTACACTGTATTGTAAGCACTAGGATACATTAATATAATATTTGGTATGGTATTGACTATCTTATATAAAATAACATGATTCTATGTTAATGTTAATATCTTTGGATTTTATTAATAATTTTTTAAACTAAATATTAGATAATTATTTTTATATATTAATTTTTAGAATATAAAAATGATTTGATAATATGCTTATTATTAAAAAATAAAATGTTACAATATTATGTTATATTTTTAATAACATTATATTATAATATAGTATACTTCAATATTATAATGTAAAAATATAATACTATATAATGATAAAATATAATATACGTTAAAAACTATTATAAAACAATATAATATCAAAATATAAATTTATTTTTATTTATTAATGTCAAATATAATTGCTTAATTAAAATTTATTTTTCAATTTAGTGTTTTAATAACTAATAAATAATTAAATAAAATCAAAATACTTTTAACATATTCAACGTAAAACAATTAAAATGATTTATGTAATGAAAGTAAAATAATGCATTATCATTTATTTATTGAATATTTATGTTTATTACTTTATTATATTATTGTTTAAATTAATTTTTCATTTAAATATAAACATAAATTAACATTTAATAAATTTAAGTATGAAATTTTAATAAAAACAAAAGTTAAATATATATATTTAAAATATAAATAATGTTTTAATGCAACACACCCTAAACTCTACTTCTCATGGGTTAATTTTATACACCTTTCAATGTAATAACCACTTTTTTAATATAGTACAATGTAATAAAAAATTACGGTTAAATATAAATTAGTATAAGAATAATATTTTAATCCAATGCAAATTTAGTGCAATGCAAGCTGCCAAAAGGCACCCGTAATTAACTTTCTGAAGTCAATGGCAAGAGACCAACCAATTAAATTTTCCTTTAGAGGTAGATATTTTAATTAAGATTACCCTACTAAAATCAAAACATCAACGCCTAATTCAAATCATGTTACACAGATATGGCCAAATGAGACGAAGAAAAGTCCAAAACGTGTCTTGCCAAAATACTGATAACTCCGATAAGGTCAAATCAGTACTATCGAGGGTTAGCTCGAGATTCTATTACCATGAATGCAGGGGAGATATTTATCCTAAAAAATTTAGAAAAATCGAATTATTAACCGGGCGGCACGTGGCATTTTTACGTCTAATAGTTGTATTGAGTGCATGTATAGTATCAACACTTTCCTAAAGCTGATTGTTTAGTACGTAATCTAATATCTTCTTAGTGTTCTCGAGATAATAATATTTCTTGTGCAATCTACTGTTATTTGTTTAGCAGATACTGGTTAATGGTTAGAGGTTGGACGATGAAACGTACTTGTCACCGTCTGGCTCTGACGTTGAAGGAAACAATCATCAAATTATTTACAAGTATAAACAAACAATTAAGGAAAATGAGGATTCTTCTTGTTCTCGGATTAATAACATTTCTTGTGTAATCTGCTGGTATTTGTTTAGCAGATGTTGGTTAATGGTTAGAGGTTAGATGATGAAACGTACTTGTCACCGTCTGGCTCTGATGCTCAAGGAAACAATCAGCAAATTATTTGTACGTGCAAACAAACAATTACGGAAAATGAGGATTCTTCTTGTCTCCAATCAATAATATTTCTTGTGTACGTGCAAACAAACAATTACGGAAAATGAGGATTCTTCTTGTTCTCCAATCAATAATATTTCTTGTGTATGAAAAGGTTTGAGAGGAAGAAGTTGTTTTTATTAAGCATCCGTCAAGGATATATATATATACGACACAAATATTGAAAATAGCTACTGATCTTCCTAAATTTGAATACAAATACAGCTAAGGATAAAGCCTAACTAATGAATATTCAGCTAGATATATAGTTACCAATTCAAACTGATAACTAACTCAGTTAAAAAGATATACATTATCTCTAATAGTGTACGTGCAAACAAACAATTAAGGAAAATGAGGATTCTTCTTGTTCTCCAATCAATAATATTTCTTGTGTAATCTACTGGTATTTGTTTAGCAGATGTTGGTTAATGGTTAGAGGTTAGATGAAACGTACTTGTCACTGTCTGGCTCTGCCATTTTCAAGGAAAGAATCATCAAACTATTTGCACGTGTAAACAAACAATTACGGAAAATGAGGAGACCCCAGCGCCGCGCAAAGCCGTCTATATAACATCGACTCTTCATTTGGCAATTCAGCGCAACAACAAATTTCAGTACGTTCAAATAAATACCCGGGAAAAGGGCCGATCACATAAGAAAACTCTTAACCGAATAGTTTAATCGCTTCCCTTTGCCTCTCTGTTTGTTCATAAAATGGAGCTCAAACCGGGCTTATCAGCTTTTGTCACCGGCGGTGCATCTGGGATTGGTAAAAGCTTGAAGGCTTTTAATTTTCTTTTTTCTTGCATTTAAGTACCCAATTCTGATTCCTATACTGGGTTCGTGTTTGTGCATTGATTGTGTTTTGTTTGGCACTCGATAAGTTGTGTTGTGTCTTTGGCTGTTTCTTGTTCTCGAATTAAATTCTTTGGATATTCAAGAATCTGGGTTTGTGTTTTTGGGACCTTCTAATCATTACTAATCCAGTATATGCTTATTTTTCTTGTATACGATATATCCGATAAGTAGTTAGTAGTTACCCTCATCAATCGGAGGCTTCTGAAGATAGGCTAAAATGATTTTATTCATATTTAAGGGAAGTTATTGAAATTTGAATTGCTGTAACGGATGGTAAATAATTTGCGGATGTTGCCAATGCTGGTGTATATTTTGCAGGTAGAGCTTTGAGCTTAGCTCTTGCAGGGAAGGGAGTCTTTGTGACAGTTGTTGATCTCTCTGAAGAAAAGGGAAAGGAAGTTGCAGCGCTTGTTGAAAAAGAGAATGCCAAGTTTCATTCAAACTTAGGATTTCCATCTGCTATGTCTATAAGATGTGATGTGGCCAACGCAAGTAAGTTTGCTTATATTTACTTATTTGTCGATACTGGACTGTTCTCATTTTGTACTTTTTCACTTTTCCAAGCTCATAGTTGGCATTGGCTTTTCTGAGGCTGCGAAATCGAGGATTTTGAAAAATCAATTTTAACGATTTTTATATTACATATTTTAGTTATTTACTTGCATTATGTTGAGGTTTTAATGGGAAACAGAACATTTTTTTAACTTAGTATGAGGTTGCTTCGTAGACGATTGGTTTTTATGTGTTTTGACTTCTCAGCATGAATTTGCATATCCAATCATTTCTTGGGTTGTTACTTGATGATTTTACAAGTAATCCATCAAACAGAATTGCGTCTCACTTATTGACGGTAAAGAGCATCAATTTCTGGGCATGTTTTCTTCTTGTTCTCCTCAATGTGCAACTTATGTTTTCGGATAGTTATGTTTATTCATCATATTCGATGAGCAGGGGATACAGCTGCTGCTTTTGAGAAGCACGTAGCTACATATGGAGGATTGGATATATGTATCAACAGTGCCGGCATAGGCAATTCCATTCCATTCCACGAGGATCAAACTGATGGCACACGTTCATGGAGATTCACTCTTGATGTGAACTTGGTTGCAGTTATTGATTGCACTCAGAAAGCGGTATGCTTAAAATTTGACTTGCCTTCATGGTTTACTCTCATACTTGGTTGCTCTTGCTCGACTTATTGCCATGGTTTGCTTGACATTGTTGATGAGGTTAATATCTGTTGAACACTTCTTGATGTTAAGCTGTTAATGTCGGAGTTAAGTACAGCCTTAAGATGTCCCCAGGCCACATAAATTATCCATGTGATTCAAAAAAACTTCTAACCATAGCCGATTCACAAGGTAAGTTATTATTGTGTGAATTTTTTTGATGTGCAAAGTGGATTCTTTTTCTGGTAATGCTCTGCCTGCTGCCATTTAGCAAATTTTAGAGGAACTTTTTCTCCATTTATGGGCGTGCATGATTGTGTAGAAGCTGACTGCATGACGTATGTTTGATAACTTGCACTCTCCTCATACGTTACGGAACAAAAGAATGTACTTCACAACTTCAAGATGTCGAAAGTTCCAGGAGATGGATTTTATGCTTATACTTTTAATTTGCTAATTGGAAGAGAATGAGTGGTGATTATGAGTACATTTTATCATAACAGATTGGAATTATGCAAGCTGCAAAAAAGCCTGGAGTGATTATAAATATGGGATCTGCTGCAGGCCTTTATCCATTGTACAAAGATCCAATCTACTCTGCTTCCAAAGGTTTGACGTTTGTACTACATTGTGTCACTGATTTTATTTCGGACGCTCATTTAGATTACCTTATGTTCGTTTGATGTCAGTTATAAAAGGCAAGAAATAATGTAGAATTTGATTCTTATAACATTTTTTTTTTCCATAGGTGGTGTTGTTTTATTTACTAGATCACTTACTCCTTACAAAGGCGAGGGAATTCGCATCAATGTGCTTTGCCCTGAGGTATTACCCCATTTGAAGCATTCCGGATGTCCTCTAGTGTGATATTTAGCCAACATTTTGAAAATGGGCCAGTCTCAACTAGCTTCACTGTGAATTCTTCTTGTTTGCAGTTTGTTGAAACTGAGTTGGCCTTGAAAGCGGGCTCCGAATTAATTGATCTGATGGGGGGCTTTGTACCCATGGATATGGTAGTGAAAGGTATTACTCTTCAAATTTATGAGAAGTCTCTAGTACAACATCCTTATGCAGTGGGAAATCGTAAGGCTTGAATTGTCTGAAATCTGAACAACAAAGACTCATTAAAATGAACTTAAATTACTCTTGCTGGGTATAAAAAATATCAGCTTCAGGTGTACAGCGAATATACCACTTTCTTTCTCTTTTTATTCCTTTTTCTAGAGAAGAAGGACGAATAAATCTGGCTTGTAATTTCATTAGAACCCTGCAGGTTTGTACTCAACTCTATGCCCTTTATACTTATTTGGATGTGTAATGGAATGCCAGATACTGTTATTCAGATACATTATTTATTAACAATAACAAAACAATTGACGCCAATGAAATTTGACTAAAATACATTTTGAGGGAAAAAAGTTAAAAAAAAAAAAAATGAACACGAGATCAATGGCCATTTAACCTTTTGGCCTTGCCCTGCCCCTTTGTTTTGGAACTATTATCTGATATTCCAAACATCTTTTCTTTTAGGTGCTTTCGAGCTTATTACTGACGAGAGCAAAGCTGGATCATGCTTATGGATTACAAATCGCAGAGGCATGGAGTATTGGCCCACCTCTGAGGAAGAAGCAAAATACTTGGTGCGTCCTTCAGGTTCCTTCGATTCTGAATGCCCAAGTTCCTGATCGCTTTGAGAAATTGTGAGCTCCGTCAAACTTCTGTACTCTTTCGGTGGCTGGTGATGGAAATTTATCTATAATTTCAGGCAATATATAGTTTTTCCTTTGGTCTGGCAATGTGAAAGTGGAGAGTGATCTGAACCTGGCATACCAATAACCTAAGATCACGATTTAACATGCTAAGAGTGTTTTTTTTTTTTTTTATTGCATTATATTGTATTATTATATTGTATTATGTTGTGTTGTATTATTTTTAATACTGATGAATTATATTAACTGTATTGTATTAATATTGTTTTATAATAATACTGTACAATATTTGATATTACACTGTACTATATTAATTTTTTATAATTAATTTAAATTAAATATTATATTATATTAATATTTTATATTACATTAATATATTTAAATTGTAATAATATTTTATAATATTATTTATACTATTATAAATTTTAAATTAATAATATTAAAATTTATTCATATTTAAATATTTATTATTAGTTATAATAAATTATAATGTAAAAATAAAAAATTATATAATATTATATTAAATTAAAAATTATATATTATTATTATTATAATAAAGTTAAAGCAAAAGTCAGTTAGGTAATGCTGCTCAATGCAATCCATTTCAATTGCCAAATACGGAATTATTTCAACCAATATTGGGCCCACAAATTAATACTATACTATACAATGCTGCATGCTAAACGTTCACTTGATTTAGAGATTATAAATTGGAATGTTTAAGCTTCGCTCTTGGTACAAGATGTTTCAAATGTCAAAAACGGGTTGTTATTTATAAAACGCGTCTAAAATGTCAAAAAAAAAAAAAAGGATTATTATTTTACGTAACTTCAAACAAACAAGAGTAACAAGCTAGCGTGTAAAATGAATAGATGATGCCATGTCATGACAAGGATGAAAACAAATGAAAACTACAACTAATCTTGCTTCGTTTCCATTATTTTAATGATAGTGGTGCGTAGTCCTTCACAAACCAATCCTTGGCAGACGCATTGCAGGGGTTTAATTTAAAAAGAACTTACGTCCTCGAATAAGTTAAAAATCGAAATCTGGCACATCATATCAGAATTGATGTAAACGAGTCTCAGTATATGTATGATTGTAAATATCATGAGCAATAGTCTCTTAAAAAAAAAAAAATGATAGTGGTGCGTAGTTTACCAATCCTTCGCAAAAAGAACTTAAAGCAACGGCCGCACCCCATGGGGGTGGACCGTGGGCTTGAGTTTTTGTATTGTGAAAGTTATAACTTAAATATTCTAACGGCATATTACCATTTTATTATTTAATATTTTTTAACACATCATTTTACCAATAAAAATTTTTGACAATTAATTTTCTCATTTAATATTTTAATTTTTATTATTTTATCACTAAACTGTTAAACTCCATTAATAATTTGTTAGTATCACGTGAGTATTTTAAGAATTTCAATATATACAATGTTTTAGGAATTTCATAAGGTATGATATTTATAATTTTATCAATTGGTTATTTTATATATATATATATTAAATAATCAATTGGTGAAAATTTTATTTTTGTATGTAATTAATTTTATTTTTTAATTTGCGTAAAATTATATTTATGCAATTTAGGGGTAAAATAGACTTTTATTATATTTCACATTAAGAACTTTATTAATTTTAATGGTTTGGTTGTAAAATAATAAAAACTAAAACATTAAAAAAGAAAAAGTAATTGTTAGAAAATTTTGGTGGTAAAATGTTATGTCAAAATATATTAGGTAGTAAAATAATATCCCTAATCCAATTTCAATGGAATATTTAATTACATGAAAATTTGAATCAATCTGCATAAATTAAAGCCCATTTGGGTTCTTATTTCTTATTTTTTTTCACCTTACACAACCTCATTGACTCAATCCATCTATACCTCAGATTAAGTGTATTCATTTGGAGGACGTTTGACACATTGTATTATATTATATTATATTATATTAGTTGTATTGCACTATGTTAAGTTGTAATATAATGTATTACAACTTATATTACAACTTAAGTTATTATTGCACTATATTATATTAGAATTAGGATGCATTATATTAAGTTGTAATATAATGTTTAGTATGGTATTGACTGTCTTATATAAAATAATACTATTATATACTAATATTAAAATTAAATTATTATTATTTAAATTTATTAATACTTTAGGATTTTTTTAATAATTTTTTAAACTAAATATTAAATAATTAATTTTTAGAATATGAAAATGATTTGATAATATGCTTATTATTAAAAAATAAAATGTTACAATATTATGTTATATTTTTAATAGCATTATAAAATATAGTATATATATAAAATATAGTATACTTCAATATTATATTGTAAAAATATAATACTATATAATTGTATAATATAATATAATATAAGTTAAAAAAATTATAAAACAATATAATATCAAATTATAAATTTATTTTTATTTATTAATGTTGAATATAATTATTTAATTAAAATTTATTTTTCAATTTAGTATTTTAATAAATAATAAATGATTAAATAAAATTAAAAATATTTTTTTACATATTTAACGTAAAATAATTAAAACGATTTCATTAATGAAAGTAAAATAATGCATTATCATTTAGTTATTGAATATTTAGGTTTATTAATTTATTATATTATTGCTTAAATTAAATTTTTTATTTAAATATAACCATAAATTAACATTTAATAAATTTAAGTATTAAAATTTGATAAAAATAAAAGTTAAATAAATGTATTTAAAATATAAATAATATTTTAATGCAATACACCCTAGACTTTACCTCTCATGGGTTAATTTTATATACCTTTTTAATGTAATATTTACCTTTTTAATGTAGTGCAATGCGATCAGAAATTGCAGTCAAATGGTAAATATCAATTAGTACAAGAATAGTATATTAATCCAATGCAAATTCAGTGCAACGCAAGCTCCCAAAACGCACCCTTAATTAACTTCTGAAGTCAATGGCAAGAGACCGGCCAGACCAATTAAACTTTCCTTTAGAGATAGATATTTTAATTAAGATTACCCTACAAAAATCAACAATACCAAAACCTAATTCATGCCACGTTACACAGAAATGGCCAAATGAGATGAAGAAAAGTCCAAAACATGTCCGGCCAAAAATACTGATAACTCCAATGAGGTCAAATAAGTACTGCCAAGTTCTAGCTGAGAGCTTGATATGTTACAGATTATGTTACTTATACATCAAATGGGATGATTACACGTGTCCTGAGTACATTTGGTATTAAAGCTAGGTCTGTAAATTACAGATTATGCAACCTAGCACTGTGACACTGTGTGGCTCTAAGTTCGCGTTACAAATAACGTACTTGTCACTGTGACACTGTCTGGCTCTGCCATTGAAGGAAATAACGGGGTTTTTGATTAAATACCCTTTAATAGTTGTAAAATTATTTAAATATTCCTTCTTTTTTTTGTTTTTATGAATATCCTAATAAATATGAGTAAAGTTTAAAATACACTTAATGAATGTATAAATTCACTCAACTTCATTGTCTTCGTATTTTTTTCACCTAAATTCTTTTTACTACTGGAATTCTCTCAAAATCCTCTATAATAGCTCAAAATCTCCCATAACTTCTTACATAAATACAATTATGTATTCATTTCTTTAACATCCACTCTTTCTTTAATTGAAAAGAAGTGCATTGCTTATTTAACAACCTAATAAGGTATGTTAATGTTGTTGGGTTTTAAGTATGGGTGAGCATAGGTTGGTTTGGGTTGGGTTTTAAATCAATCCAAACCAAATCATAAAAATTTGAACCCAACTCAAACCAATTCAAATATTTTTAACTCAAACCAAACACATTTGGGTTTGATTTGAATTTTGTAATCAAAATATTTTTTATTTTGATAAATTTAATTATATCAAAATTACAATAATTATTAATTAATATTAAAATATGAAAAACAATATAATCAAAAAATTATAAATAATAGATTTCACAATAACTATGTCCTTAAATATTAATCATATTACAATACAGATAATCATTCCATCTGTAGCACTCTAATCAAAAGATCAAAATCAAGTATCAAAGCAAAAGAGTGCAGGACAAGGCAAACAATTAGAAACAAACAAGAATCATAAACCCAAAAAAAAAAACATAAATTAATAATAATAAATGAAATAAATACTCAGTAAAATCTAAAAATTAAATCAAAGCATTACTGGGCCACCTCAACAATAACAAAAGAAAAAAAATTGAAGCAGAACCTGATTTCAAATTCAATTAGAGTTTTTTTTTTTTTTTTTGTCATTTACAAGCTCCCTCAAAATGCAAAAACTTTTAGATTTACCTACTATGATATATACTTAATTTATTAAACATCTTATTGTAGAATATTTTGTGTTATTTGTCATGTAGCAGGGGAGGCTAGCTATCTGTGGCTAATCCAATGTTCATCTCTCTTCTACTGAATAATTTATTACTGTAAAACGACAGGAGCCCAGCTCTTATTGGTATTGCTAGCTATTGGATGGAATAAGTGTCAGGATGAAGCTGAAACAAGAGTCAAATTTTCACTATTATCTAAAAATAAGAGCCACCACAACAATAACAAAAGTAAAAAGAATTGAAGCAGAGCCTCACCTTAAATCATTAGGACGATAGCAATCGAAGTGGGGGCTTTAGGAGTTGATGACAATGAGAGATCCACGACGTCACTTTTGTCGATAGAGATTATAGAAGATGGAGAGAGATCAGAGAGATTCAGCGGTTTGTTTATTTTGTTTAACTCATTTTGTTTAGTTTTGGAAATTTATTCTTGGCCCATGGGATAACCACACCCAAATCATTATAGAATGGTTTCATACATAAAAATTTAAATTCAACCCATTTTTATATTTTACCCAACCTAAACCATTTTATTTGGTTTGAGTTTGGGTAAATCCATGGGTTGTGGATTTATGTCCACCTCTAGTTTTAAGTTTTTTAATTTTTAGAAAAATTTAAGAAATTTCCTCATATTATAATGTTTTGTTTTCATTTATTTTCACCATTTTTTCTTATATGTAGAAATATATGCAATGTAGGTTGTTTAATTATTTTTTCAGCAATATCATTTATGTATGGCGAAAATGATTCGCATCATGCGTTCCTTTTGACATCGCGTACATCATGTAGTTATTCACGTAGGTCATCTACTCATGTAGGTCATGTAAACAATATAGTCATATAGGTCGTGTAGTTACCTATATATGAAATTTGATATTATTGTTTTTATTGTATCATCAGATATGGTTTTGGTAAGTGTGCCTATTTTCTTCAATGGTGAATAGATTGAGTAAAATGACGAGTATAAGTTCAAAGGTTCCAAGGCTAATGGGATAATGATACCACGATCGACAACATATGCCGAATTGGTGGAGAAGATAGATCAAGTTATTGATATAGATGCTTTGAAATTCAAAATCACAATGAAGTTCAAGCTTAAGACATCTGATCGTATGCCACCAGCTGCAATTCAAACCAATGATGATATGGATTTTTTGTAGATTCCAATTTAATTTCACCTCTTTTTTTTTTAATTTTCGTTGACATTTTCTGAATTGCAGCAAATATAAATTCTTAGCACAAATTAAGTATTTAAAGAACTAAATTAATCTAATGATTAATGGAAAAAATCGTGTAATTTTAAGGTCGTGTAATAAATGGAGATTGTGTAATCGCAAAATATATAACGTCATGTAGTACATGAGGGTCGTGTAATATATAACTGAAGGTCTTGAAAAACTCGTAGTATATGATTCAAGATCACGAAATAATATCATTTACACGTAATAAGGTCGTGTATTACACGAGTATATTACAAGACCATCCTATGTTACATGACCTTACATGACTAAATCGTATGTTCATAAATTGTAGCAAAAAAACTAAATTTGCACATCTGAAAGTTTGAGAAATGATTAGATTGATTAGTATAAATAAACAAAATTATTAGTGCACAAATTTTTCAATATTTGGATATGATATACTAATGAACATTGCAATTAAATATATTACAGCCATTGCAATTAAACATATTTAAATATCGTGTAATCGTGTAATTGTGTAATACATGAAGATCATGTAATCGTATAATACATAAAGGTCGTGTAATCGTGCAATACATGAAGGTCGTGCAATACACAACCTTGAATCTTACATAACCTTACATGACCAAATTGTGTGTTACATGACAAAATTATAATCGGCACAATCCATTAATTTTTCACAATTCACATATAGCAAAATAACTAGAAATTTGTTTTCGAACATGTTATAAGAGACCCGCAACTAATTAAACTAATTATAGGGAATTACTTGCCTCAACTAGTTACATTATAACCATTTTGCAGTAAGGAATCAGCTCTCGTCAGTGATTATGTAGCGACAAACTAGGCTTCTCTTTCTCAGTTGTGGCAGCTTCCCCTTCTCAGGCTCAGTTTGCTCATGTTAAAGTTTGATTTAGCATGTATGGAGAATGAATGTTTGCTTGAGTAGAGGTGATACCGGTGAGCGAATTACAGAGATGATGCTGGTTGATATTCGATTTAGCATATATGAGAATGGATAATGAGTGTTTGTTTGTTTGAGTAAATGTAACGGAGGAAATTACAACAGATATGAGTATTTATTTGTTTGAATAGAGGGAAAGAGATGTGCTGTCGGTTGAGTTGAAGTGTTTTAAAATGAGGATATCTTAGTAATTTTTTATCAATTTTTAAAGGGTATTAATAAAAATTTTGATAAAATCAAATTTTAAGGTACTGAGATAATTTTTAAAGTATAAAGGTGTATCTGATGCAATTCCCTCGGAAAGAATCATCAAATTATTTGCACGTGAAAACAAACAAATACGGAAAATGAGGTGACCCCAGTGCCGCGCAAATTTTGGCCCGGCGAGAGCTATGGGAAGCCGTCTTGATAACATCACCCCTTCATTTGGCAATTTATAGTAACAACAAATTTCAGCGTGTTCAAATAAATACCCGGAGAAAGGGACAGTAAAAGCCCGATCACATAAGAAAACTCTTAACCGAGTAGTTTAATCGCTTCCCTTTGACTCTCTGTTTGTTCATAAAATGGAGCTCAAGCCGGGCTTATCAGCTTTGGTCACCGGCGGTGCATCTGGGATTGGTAAAAACTTTGAGAGTTTAATTTTCTTTTTCTTGCGTTTAAGTTCCCAATTCTGATTCCTATATTGGGTTCGTGTTTGTGTATTGGTTGTGTTTCGTTTAGCACTTGATAGGTTGTGTTGCGTCTTTGGTTGTTTATTATTGAAATTTAGGTTCTTTGGATATTCGAGAATCTGGGTTTGTGTTTTTGGGATTTTCTAATCATTAATAATCCACTATATGCTTACTTTTCTTGTATATGATATGTCCTATAAGTAGTTGGTAGTTACTCTCATCAATCGGAGGCTTCTGAAGATAGGCTAAAATGATTTTATTCGTATTTAAGGGAAGTTATTGAAATTTGAATTGTTGTGACGGATGGTATATAATTTGCTGATTTTGTCAATGCTGGTGTATATTTTGCAGGTAGAGCTTTGAGTTTAGCTCTTGCAGGGAAGGGAGTCTTTGTGACAGTTGTCGATTTCTCTGAAGAAAAGGGAAAGGAAGTTGCAGCGCTTGTCGAAAAAGAGAATGCCAAGTTTCATTCAAACTTAGGATTTCCATCTGCTATGTTTATAAGATGTGATGTGGCCAACACAAGTACGTTTGCTTATATTTGCTCATTTGTCGATACTGGACTGTTCTCGTTTTGTACATTTTCACTTTTCCTAGTTCACAGTTGGCATTGTCTTTTCTGAGGCTGTGAAAGAGAGGATTTCAAAAACTGAATTTTAACGATTTTTATATTACATATTTGAGTTATTTACTTATCTGTTGTATTATGTTGAGGTTTTAACGGGAAACAGAACATTTTTTTAACTTAGTATGATGTTGCTTTGCAAGAATTTGCATATCCAATCATTTCTTGTATTGTTACTTGATAATTTTACAAGTAATCCATCAAACAGAATTGCATCTCGCTTATTGACGGTAAAAAGCATCAATTTCTGGACATGTTTTCTTCTTGTTCTCCTCAATGTGCAACTTATGTTTTCAGATAGTTATGTATATTCATCATATTTAATAAACAGGAGATACAGCTGCTGCTTTTGAGAAACACGTAGCTACATATGGAGGATTGGATATATGTATCAACGGTGCTGGGATAAGTAATCCTATTCCATTCCACAAGGATCAAACTGATGGCACACGTTCATGGAGATTCACTCTTGATGTGAACTTGATTGCAGTTATTGATTGCACTCAGAAAGCTGTATGCTTAAAATTTGACTTGCCTTCATGGTTTACTTAACTTATTGGTTGCTCTTACTCAACTTATTGCCATGGTTTGTTTGACATTGTTGATGAGGTTAATATCTGTTGAACACTTCTTGATAAGCTGTTAATGTCAGAGTTTAGTACAGCCTTAAGATGTCTCCAGGCCACATAAATTATCCATGTGATTCAAAAAACTTCAAACTATAGCCTATTCACAAAGTAAGTAATTATTGTGTGAATTTTTTTGATATACAAAGTGGATTCTCTCTGGTAATGCTTTGCCTGCTGCCATTAGCAAATTTTAGAGGATTTTTTTCCCCTTTTTTGGGTGTGCATGATTGTCTATATGCTTACCGCATAACGTATGTTTGATAAGTTGCACTCTCCCCATACGTTGCGGAACAAAAGAATGTGCTTCACAACTTCAGGATGTTAAAAGTTTCAAGAGATGGATTTATGTTTATACTTTTAATTTGCTAATTGGAAGAGAATGATTGGTGATTATGAGTAAATTTTATCATAACAGATTGGAATTATGCAAGCTGCAAAAAAGCCTGGAGTGATTATAAATATGGGATCTTCTGCAGGTCTTTATCCAATGTACAATGATCCTATCTACTCTGCTTCCAAAGGTTTGATGGTTGTACTACATTGTGTCACTGATTTTATTTCGGGCACTCATTTCGATTACCTTATGTTCATTTGATGTCAGTTAGAAAAGGAAAGACACCTACACATGCACAAGTATCTTTTTGTAATGTAGAATTTGATTCTTATAACAATTTTTTTCCCCCATAGGTGGTGTTATTTTATTTACTAGATCACTTACTCCCTACAAACGCAAGGGAATTCGCATCAATGTACTTTGCCCTGAGGTATTACTCCATTTGAAGCATTCCGGATGTCCTCTAGGGTGATATTTTGCCAACATTTTGAAAATGAGCCAGTCTCAACTAGTTTCACTATGAATTCTTGTTTGCAGTTTGTTCAAACTGAGATGGGCTTAAAGGTGGACTCCAAATTTATTGATCTGATGGGGGGCTTTGTACCTATGGAAATGGTAGTGAAAGGTATTACTCTTCAAATGTTTAAATCTGACGTAGCACTAATAGTTTGAGTTACTTTGCTATTCCAAAATTTATGAGAAGTCTCTAGTACGTACAACATCCTTATGCGGTGGATAATTGTAAGGCTTGAATTGTCTGAAATCTGAACAACAAAGACTCATTAAAATGAACTTAAATTACTTTTGCTGGGTATAAAAAATATCAGTTTCAGGTGCAGAGTGAATGTACCTTTTTCTTTCTATTTTATTCCTTTTTCTTGAGAAGGATGAATAAATCTGGCATTCCAGTACACATCCTTGTTTGGATGTGTACTGGAATGCCAGATACATTATTTATTAACAATAAGAAAACAATTGATGCCAATTAAATTTTACTAAAATACATTTTGAGGGAAAAAAGGGAAAAAAAAAATGAACACATGAGATCAATGGCCAATTAACCTTTTAGCCTCCCCTGCCTCTTTGTTTTGAAACTGTTCTATGATATTCCAAACATCTTTTCTTTTAGGTGCTTTTGAGCTTATTACTGATGAGAGTAAAGCTGGATCATGCCTATGGATTACAAATCGCAGAGGCATGGAGTATTGGCCCACCTCTGAAGAAAAAGCAAAATACTTGGTGCGTTCTTCAGGTTCCATGAAAAGATCCTCATCAAACGTTCCTTTGAATCTGAATGTCCAACTTCCTGAAAGTTTTGAGAAATTGTGAGTTATGTCAAACTTCTGTACTCTTTTGGTGGCTCGTGATGCAAATTTAACTATAATTTCAGGCAATATTTAGTTTTTCATTTGGTCTGGCAATGTGAAAGTGTAGGGTGATCTGAAGCTGGCATACCAATAACCTAAGATCTGAATTCAACATGTGAAGAGTTTTTTTTTTTTTTTAAATTGTAGTATCATTTGAGTTTTTTTTTTTTTTTTAACTTATTGAGACATGATTTGAATGTGAAGCTTGTACTTCATCAAGATGGGTGGCTTAGTTTCATGTCTCTCTTTACGTTTAAAGCTTGCCAGGTTTCTGCTTATGTGATAGGCCAGAGATCTTAATGTCAATGGTTTTCTCTTCCAGTAAACTCAGAAATTTTTTGCATGGCTTGGATCCTCTCATTCTGAATGACTTACTACATCTTTGATGAACAAATTTTTGTTAAATTGAATCAGGGGGATTTATCAGTTGAGACATAAGTGAATGTTAAAGGTTACCGATTCCAAAATTCTATATATTTTAATAAAATAGAGTTAAGGTGTGTGAAATAGTATATCAATGGCTGAAACAATATGAAAGCAGTGTGCTTAATTACTGCATGTGCAGTACTTGTACTCTTGGTTCTTTGATTTGATTATTAGTACTTGATAGTAGCTGACAAGTTAATTTTATTTTGTTCTTCAGAGTTGTTCATACCTTGAATCATAATTTTCGTGATGCAACTATCAAAGTTCGTGCTCCGTTGAGATTGCCGATCAAACCAAATCACATTCTTGTGAAAATAATTTATGCTGGTGTAAATGCTAGTGACGTAAGTCTATGGCACTAGAAAATGATAAATGTCCATTTACCTTTTTCCTTAAGCTAAAAGACAAGAAAAACATGAACTTCAATGCAATGGTTTTTTTCTTTTAGCGTATTGGAGTTTGTTCTTTTAAATTCGTCCTCGCTTTATTAAAACAATCGTCCTCGCTTTATTAAAACAAGTACTCCCTCGGTAGATGAGGACTCTCTCACATGTGTGTGTGTGTGTGTGTGTGTGACCTCGAGATGGTAAATGTTTTGAAAATATTAGTTACAAGTTGGAGGACGTCTGTTGGTTTACAAAATGGGCAAGGGTTTGGGAAACTAGGAAAGAAAAGGCATCTCATGTGGTCTGATCTTTTGTCTTTATGTTCACTATATCTTACCACATCGTCAAAACGTTGGAGAATATTACTTGCTGTTTTTGCCTCCTTTTGGGAAATCATTATATATATATATATAGCTCTCTCTCTCTCTCTCTCTCTCTCTCTCTCGCGTTTTATATGCATTTATACATGTGTATGTCTAACAATGATAGGTTGTGGATTTATGGACAGGTTAATTTCAGCTCAGGTCGTTATTTCTCTGACGGTAGTGACCTTGCCTCTCGTCTTCCATTTGATGCTGGCTTTGAGGTGCATGACAATAATATTATAAACATATGGTGTAATTGTTTAATTCAGATACACCGATTTGCTCGACCAATCACTTTATGCTGCTTATGATTTACTTTGCAGGCAGTAGGACTAATTGCAGCAGTTGGTGACTCTGTCAATAACGTGAAAGTTGGCACTCCTGCTGCCATCATGACTTTTGGGAGTTATGCTGAATTTACAATGGTACACTCGCCTTGAAAGCATTGTTTCTGGTATCCTGTGGAAGTAGCTTTCTTAATCAATTTCATAAATTTCTTTTAATATTCCATATTAATTAATCCTAGAATTGCTATATTTTATTTGTCTTGGTTGTCAATGATGGATAAATGCTATGAATAGGTTCCTTCTAAACACATTCTTCCTGTGGCAAGACCTGATCCAGAAGTTGTTGCCATGCTTACCTCTGGGCTTACAGCTTCAATTGCTCTGGAACAGGTAATCCTTGATACTTGTCAATATAAGTGATGACTTATCCAAGCATCCACACTTTTCATTCGCAGACAGAAATATGTTTGAAGCTGCTTTTTCTTTTCAGATTATATTTCAGAAACATATATTTTTTTTTATTATATGTTTTAAACTTTATTCACTATATCCTTATGTTTTGTGTATCACTTAGCATCTCTTAAACCCTTCATTGAGAATTATATATTACTTCTTCCAACAATAATTCTTTATTCTGGTCTTTTCAGGCAGGACCGGCATCTGGAAAAAAAGTGCTTGTTACAGCTGCTGCAGGCGGGACTGGGCAATTTGCAGTCCAGGTTTATTTTCAAATACAAGGATAACCCTCTCCCTATGTATTTTATATAGTTTTGATGAATTTTCATAAAGAACTCTGCTATATAAATGACTGCCTCAATGGTGAAATATTTTAGTTGTTCTTGCGTGTAATTATCTTATTGTGTTAGATACATAATGTTATTATCTCAGTAGGCATGGCATCTATCAGCAGGCTTCTGAGCGAAGGATTCCCAGTCAAATAAACAGATTGAACTATAACTTTTTTGATTGGAGGTTGGAACTGTAACTAAGGGAATTACTGGATATTTGATCAACACCTTACTGGATATGGGCTACTTTGAGTGTGAATTAAAAAAGTTGAATTTTAATTTTAAGGTGTCGCTTTTGATTTACACTTTTATTTTCAAAATTAGACAGCGCCTTTTTATCCAGGAAATACACACTCAGTCTGATATCTGAGAAAATATTATTATGATAACTTTTATATGGTTACATCTATTTATGGAAATTGAGAGTGGACAATATTTTTTTGTGCTGCAGTTGCAGTTTATATGACATAACTTCTCTTTGTAGATGAGATTTATTATCCCTTCTTTTTCACGGGTTGCCTTGTGAATTGTCATCCCATGTCGTTACTGTGAAAATTCATCATTGTTTGTGCAAATCAATATTTTAACATCTATCTCCATGGTTGGTGAAAACATTTGCAGCTCGCAAAATTAGCGGGAAATACTGTGGTTGCTACTTGTGGAGGTGAGCATAAGGCCCGGCTTTTGAAAGAACTGGGAGTTGATCGAGTCATAAACTACAAAGCTGAAGACATTAAAACTGTATGTGTGCAATATTTGTTTTGGTTTTCATTTCTTCTCTTTGTTGCATGCATGAGAGGATTTGGATGCTGGGATTACCAATGATTTCATTTTTTGTTCAGAGAGCTAATTGATTTAGGCAATGACATTGATAGGGTCTGCTTGTATTAGTGATGGATCTTTTTGTAGGCTTCTAAGAGTAATTGTTTGTATTTAATGTGCATGTCTCCAGACGTAGATGTACATGACCTTCAATGATCACAAATTTAAGCTTTTGCTAAGGTTTCATTTCATTTCTGAGTTCAGAAGTTCAGCTGCACATTTTTCCTTCTTGACCAAGCCTCTTTGAAATTACGTCATGTAAACTTAAGTGCTTTTATTTCAGGGTTGCTTGTTCACTTTCCAAATTGGTTGTCCCATCAAATGGTCTTACATAGCTACAAGAACTGGGATCCTTTCATATTTAAAACTCTGCAGCGATTTCTTCTCTCTCTTAACATTTAAGTGCTTGTATAGATAATGATAATGATTTGTTTCTGCCAGGTGTTCAAGGAGGAGTTTCCTAAAGGTTTTGACATCATTTATGAATCTGTTGGTGGTGACATGTTTAATCTTTGCTTGAAGGCTTTGGCAGTTTATGGACGGCTTATCGTGATTGGAATGATTTCCCAGGTTAGTTTCTCTAAAGTGCTTCTCATTAGAACAGCATTTAATTAAAATTTGCTTATCGATTTTTATTTTCGTGCTTCTTTTGTTATTTCTCAGTTTTGAACCTTTGCATATATTCTTTTATTTCGCACTTTGTCATGCCATTTATCTGGAAGAGCTGATACCCAATGGCTACTTTAAAGTTGATTGATCAATTCTTTTACTTAAAGGTTGTAAGTTTTTAGTTTTGATGTTATAAGTTTGTTCATCATATTGGCAGATGAGTCACACTATTCATTAGCAGTCTACTTTCTCAGGAATTTTTGGTGCGGGTTAACAAAAAAAGAGAGAGAGAGAGAGGATGTGTAGGATTTTTGTTGAATACATCATGATATGGGGGTTTTAGAAGCGGGGGAGAATTAACCAAAATTAATGATGTCATACAAAATTGTATGAGCTACTTCTGGCAACATATTTAATTCATTTTCAAGTTTCTTCTTTTCTTTTATGTGGAATGACTATTTTTGGCTCTGTCCAGTGGCTATGATTCATTGCCAAAGAAATGATTTATTTTGTCTCAGTATCAAGGAGAACATGGATGGCAGCCATCGACTTACCCTGGATTGTGTGAAAAGATTTTAGCAAAAAGCCAAACTGTGGTATGTACCCGTGGATGATGATTTTTGTTATATGCTGCCATTACACCATTAACATAGCATATAATTTCTTTTGGTTGCATCTTCGCATTCTAACTTGGATGTTTGTCTCTGATATTTATGATTACACCATTAACATAGGATATAATTTCTCTTGGATGCATCTTCGCATTCTAACTTGGATGTTTGTCTCTGATGTTTATGACATCATGTTTAAAACACCAGTCCTGCATTAACATTATCTGCATTAGAGTTTAAATTCTCTTTTGGGCCCCTAAGAGCATAGGATTTAAGATCAATGGTTTCTCAAAACATCATTTCGAGCTGAGTTGACTAAGAGTTCTTGTGCTGAAAATCTGATGATTGAAAATACTATGAAATTGGTTGGACCTTGGTTTGGATCTATTAACAAGTCTGTTAATTACATTTGGCACGTCAAAGTTTAACCACTATTGTTGAGTCATTTCTTAGTAAGTGAAAGATAGAATTGAAACACATGGAAATGGTACCAGCCATACTTAAGAATAGAATGATTTGGCTTGGGAATCTAGAGGTTGCCATATGTCAGTAATTGCATCTTGGATTTGGCGGGGGATTCATATTTTTAGGTTGTCTTGTTTTGTTTCTGTTGCTCATCAATTATTCATGAGGATCTCTCAGAAGTATTTTTTCTCTCTTATCTTAGATAACATCTCAATTTACCAATAGAAGCATAACATCGCAAGTATTGATATTCTGTTGCAGATATACGAATATATGAGCCATAATGACTAGAAATCATCCACTTCTTGTTAACGAAATGTACATCTGGTTTCTGTGAATGATCTCTCAAAGAGGGTTACCTCCATTTGAATTAACTATACTTTAAAGTTTAGGCTTCCAGCATATTGAGATCCGAGCATGTCATATTCTATTCGGTTGCCAAAACAGGAGGACATTTTAAGTCTTAAGAGTTTTAGTTGTTGAGTACGGGATTCCCATTTTGGTTCCTTTCTTCTCTTTCCCATCAACTAGTGGAGCATCCTCTAGATTATAGGGAGACATGTAACATTGGAGTGGTTGTTTTTAAGTTGCCGATACTTTTCAGGCTGGCTTTTTCTTGGTACAACACAGTCACCTGTGGCAGCAACATCTGAACAAACTTTTTCAACTGTTCTCTGCAGGAAAGCTCAAGGTAAATTCATTTACACAGTTATATTTCCTAGTTGACTTGTTATTATAGCCTTTGCTTAGACTTGTTGGACAGAATTATACAATATATTGATATACTTTGTCTCGTTTAATATGGAAAAGAAAAGAAATAATATGATATGTCTTTCATTTGTAAGTAATATCGTGTTCTTCAAATTGGGACAAGTCATAGTTCACCTGCTGGACATGACTTGGATTTTCCTATTATTGATTACTTGCTCATATTCAATTATTACAGGTATCCTTGGACCCGAGAAGGTTTGTGGGTCTCGATTCTGTTGCAGATGCTGTTGAGTATCTTCATTCGGGTAAAAGTGTTGGCAAGGTATTCACTTTCGAGTAATGGCATGCTCATCTTATGCTTATCTATGATTTACTTAACCCTGGTCAGGACTATTTCCTTGCAAGACCAATTGTTTTACATCTATGAATTATGATGATATTCTGCAGGTGGTTGTTTGCATTGATCCAACCTTCACTCAACAAATGGCGAAGTTATGAGCAGTTGTCCTTACAATCTTCCCTCTAGACATAATTCTGGCTCAATATCAAACAATATGTGGCAGTAAGATAAAATTACAGCACAGGTTTACTGTACAACCTCTTGGGGGGTATGATTTCCATAGAATTAAATGGGTAATTGTGCAGCAAAAACAATAAAGTGAAGATCCTCT